>CM070612.1:2368212-3078334 GCA_036346395.1 Hsuehochloa calcarea | reverse complement strand
TGATGACCAAAGTGGTCAAAATAAGTCGGGCCAAAAATAGGTGTTGTAGGCAAGTGAGGGATCCCAATGCACTTGGTCTCATAATTTTTGGAGTCTCCAAGAAGAAGTTCTATTGGTTTAAAGTTTCCGTAAGGTTTCGAATTTCGGGGCTTGAATTTCGCTTGTCCTATAATGGTCCGACCGGCCATTGTGGAGCGGTCCGACCGCCATGGCGGTCCGACCGCTCACCGGAGCGGCCGACCAGAATTACTTGAACGCCGCCAACTTCGTGGCGATGTTGTTTTGTTAGGTCAAAGTCATTGGTTTCATGGCATATGATTTGCATGATGCATGTTTTGACTAACATGGGTCAAGTTGTGAAGAACTTGTTCCCGAATCGTGTTTTCTTGTCTCGTGGTTGTGCAGTAGCTTGGTGGTCAACGACGGTCAACGGCGAGGAGAATCGACTAGACTTGAAGAGTTGAGGTCCGTAACGATCGACGATGCCGGTGAGGTCAACGACTCAAGCGTGACACAAGATGGACAAGGGTGACCTATTGGCGAATCCATGACACATGGTGAAGCGGTTTAGGTCAAAAGTTAAAGACGGCTTCGCTAAGCGCGCAGTGTGACCCGCTTGTTAGTGGGCCTTAACGGAGCCCAATTAAGTCAAACCCTAAGAGTTTTAGGCCTCCACTATAAATAGGAGGAGATGGTGGCGCACTCTCTCTCTCGCTTTTTATGTTTCAAAACCCTAATTGTCTTTAGGGAGTTGAGGTGGAGGCTAGGGCTCTTGATGGTTTGTGGTGAATTTCGTGATCCTTGATTGTCCACGATCCATGATGGTGTGGATGTAATCCAAAGAACAATCACGAAATCAATCTATGCAAGGTTTGCTTGAGATAAGTCTCTTTTCGCTCTTGCTTTCAATTTCGTGTTTTTAGGGCTTTCTTTGATCCGCGAGTTTGTGATTGATTCTTTCACGTGAATTAGCTTGCTGTGATATGTGTGAATCTATCTAGCATCATCTTGATCATCAATCTCTCAACGAACAAGCTTTAGGATCAAGTTTTCGCTCTTGCCCGCTTTAGACCTTCTCGTTAATCAATTGGCAATTGCTCAAGATCGCTCCAAGAATTATCATAATATTCGATTGGAATAGGTCCTCAATAGCATAGAGAAGGTGTGCAAAGTTTCATAAAGTTTGGAGTTGAGAATCAAAAGTTAGACCTAATTGCAACTTCGCCATCTGGCCGATTTTATCGCTTCAGACGGCTTCAGATCACCGTCCGATCATTACCACCACCGGTCCGATCGATTTTGGAGCGTCCGACCGCCAAGATAACAATGGTCCGATCGCCCGCAATCGGTCCAACCGGTTCACTACAAATGGTCGACCGCCAAGATTTGTATTGCTTTGATTCTTGTTGATTATTGTCGCATTGCTTAGGGTTTTATTGATTCAATACTAGTCTTCCACAGATCGTATATTGATCTTCATAGCTTTCTAATAGCTACCGGAGTGAAATTGTATTGAGTTCATAATTTGTGAAAAAGTGAGCGTGCTCTATTCACCCCTCTAGTCGCTTTTACTGGTCCAACAAGTGGTATCGAGAGCTCTCTAGTTCAATCTTGATCTTAACCTGTCCACCGAACTTTGGCGATGGATAAGTTTTCTACTAAACCGCATATCTTCGATGGGCACGACTATGCCTATTGGAAGAATCGATGCTGCCTTTCTTGAGAGCGGGACAAGCTATTTGGGATGTTGTTAGAGCCCCACTGGTTATTCCTCAAATTGCTACACTCGCTTCGCAATTCTTTTGGCTAACAACAATAAGGCTAAGAATCTTTTATATGGTGCACTTGGTAGACAAGAATATGATAGAATTTGCAATCTTTCAATCACAAGATGAAATTTGGAACACTAAACATATCATGAGGGTTCGTCCCAAATCAAAAAGGTGCGCAAACTGCTTACAAGCGTGAGTACAATAAATTCGAGATGCGCCCCGAGAGCATCGATGACATTTTCACGCTTTAATAAAGTAATTAATCAAATGAAAGTCGTTGATATTGAATATTCTCAATCTGAAAATGCCACCCATCTCTTGGCCGCAATCAACACCAAGGAGTGGGAGATGAAAGCTAATGCTATAGAAGAAAATGTTGATCTTTCAAGTCTTACTTTAGAATTGCTTTATAGTAAACTCAAGACTCATGAAATTAAAAGAGTTGATCATCCTAAGAAAGATAATTTAGCTTTGGTAGCGCATCCTCTCAAAAAGGCTTTTGATGACTCTGTGAATCTTCTTCTCGATTTTCATTTGCTTGTTTATCCGCTATTCATGAAGAGGAGCTTGAAAGTATTCCCAAACAGAGTTAGCTCTTCTAGCTAAGAAATTCACACGGCCTACAATAATGTGAGAAACAAAAGAGAGGTGGTCCAGAACATGCTATGAATGTGGTGAGCTCAATCATATCCGCAAATTGCCCTAAGTCGAAAGGTAAGAGCAATCATAAGGAAGGAAAGCCACTTGGAAGAAGCCTCCTTTCAACAAATCAAGGTATGAGGCAAATAAGCTTGTGAAGGCTGCTCACCGGTCCTTGCCGCTTTGAGGATCAATCCTTGAGCGATGTGGATACCGGAGTGAGGAGGACAAGGAGGAGGAGATCCTCAAGGTAAAAGAAAGGAAGGCCAAAGACTTCACCGGCATGTGCTTCATGGTCGACACTGACGACATTGATGATAATGAGGTATCTTTTTCTTATGATGAGCTTTCTAAAATATGATTCTATAGTTGAGCAATTGCTTAGTCAAGATGAAGCGCTTGAATTTGTTATGACAAAAATAAGAAATTAGAGTCAAAATTAGCAAACCGAAAGTAGAGCTTAAAACCGCTAAGACTCTTGAACTCGATGAATGTTTATCTTGTCATGCTATGCATTCTAAATTACCAAGTTACAATCTGCTCATAATATTTGTGTACAACAACTTGAGAATGCTAAATCTGAACTAAATGAAATTAAAAGTGCTCCTTGTGAAAAATGTTTAGAATCTAGTAAATTGATTGCTTTTGATGTTTTTGATTCTAGCCCTTGCACTTCATGCTTAGAAAAAGAACGTGAAATCAAAGATATCTTAGAAGCTGCTAGAGTCAAATATGCTAAGCTTAAGGACAATATTGAAAATACTACTTGTGCTTCATGTTCCACTCTTAAGCTTGAAATTGCTTTGTATAAGGAAAAATCTATGGATAAAACTTGTGATTCTTGTGTTAACTTGAGAAAAGAAAATGCTTACCTTCATGATACATTAGAGAAATTTTCTAAAGGTAAGAAACAATTAAACATGATTCTTGACAAGTCTAAAACTCCTTATAAGAAGCAAGGTTTAGGATTCAATTCTTTTCAAGACAATTCAAACCCAAAAGTCATTCAAGTCTTGGAAAAGGTTTAATTGAATTCAAAACCCAACCTGCAAAAACATCTTTTAAATCGCAGTTTTGCCCAACCTTGTATTAATTCAAATGGTGCTTCTTCTAGTGGTACCAAGTACCATTGCACTTATTGCAAAAAAGGTGGACATTTGATTGAATATCACTGGCGAGGTTGAAAATGATAGGAAAAATTTTGATAGAATTTCATTCATGCAACCTAGAGCTTCTATGAGACATGGTAACACCGAAAAGAATAAACCCGGATTAGGATTTTTATCTCATGCAAATCATTATGTTTCTAGACATCCTAATTCTAATGTGTATCGATCAAGGTCCGATCACGGTGCTCACCGGCCCGACTGGTTTAGTCACCGGCCGATCACAAAGACAAAGCCGGCCGATCGCCATGGATAGCTTCAAGTCTCATTTTAATTTAAACATTGCTCATAACCGAATGTTAAATGAAATCAAGGATAGTACTTCGGTTTGTATACTCCTTGCGACGCGTGTCTCAAGATCGATTCCTAAATCTTGTTTATCTAATCCCAGATTGAGACACATCGCTCTTTTGCTCCTTGATTTTCGGGATTACCGCGAAAGGGAAGAACACGTGGTTCGTTGACTCGATGTTCACGCCACATGACCGAAACTCAAAATGGTTCACCCTTTCACGCGGCAACAGTGATGACTTCATCACTTTTGGAGATGATACACAAGGGCGAATTGAAGGAACAGGATCAATTAGGTAAACAACAAATTCATTCTAAAGATGTCGCTCTTGTGGACAAGCTTAGGTATAATCTCCTTTCGTTCTCACTTCTTGATGATGGCTATGAGACTGCTTTTAAGAAAAATGCTTGTCGTGTGCTTGATTCTACCGTGAGCTTGTGTTTGGAATCTCTAGAGTTGGTAGAATTTTTGGAGCCGATTTTTCGTAATCTCTTGTCGGATCTCTTAAATGTTTGCTTACATCTTCTTCTCGATTTTTGGCTTTGGCATCGACGCTTGGGGCACATTGGTTTTGATCATTTGACGCGAGTTAGCAACCTTGATCTCATGAGAGGTTTGCCTAAGCTCAAAGTCACAAAGATGTCAGATGTGCGCTTTGTAGGCATGGCAAACAAGTTGCCGCCTCACACCCTTCTCGTGACTATGGTTATGACCGACTTGACTGACAGCTTGCTTCATATGGATACCGCTGGTCCCGCGAGAGTCCCATCGATTGGTGGAAAATGGTATATTCTTGTCATAGTCGATGATCTTTCTAGATATACTTGGGTGTTCTTTCTTACTTCAAAAGATGAAGCTTTTGGTTATTTTCATGATCTTGTTCTTCGCTTGGCTTCGAGCTTCTCGGTGCTTTGAGAGCGATTCGCAGTGATAATGGCACGGAGTTCAAAAATGCTTCTTTGCTTCTTTTGTGCCGAGCGTGGTATTGAGCATCGCTTCTCCTCTCCACACGCCCTCAACAAAATGGCGTGGTGGAAAGGAAGAATAGGACCTTGGTCGAAATGGCTAGGACGATGCTAGATGAGTATAGCACACCTAGGAGATTTTGGGCGAAGCTATTGCTATCGCTTGCCATATTGCCAATCGTGTCTTTTGAGACCTTCTTTAGGCAAGACTCCTTATGAGCTTCGCTTTGGTAGAAAACCCTCTGCTTCGCATTTTCGAGTTTTTGGATCAAAATGTTTTATTCTTAAGACAGCAATTTAGATAAATTTGAATCAAGAACTTTTGATGGGGTATTTTGGGTTATCCCGCTCATTCGAGGGGTTTTCGAGTTTTAATATCGAGACTAACATTATTCAGAGACTTGTAATGTCACTTTTGATGAGACTAGCCCCGAGCTAGATCAATTGCTACAGATGATTTACAGTGACAGAGAGTATTTTTGTGGAGGAAGATGAGGACGGCTAATGTCATTCCTCATCTCGCTGCCGGCGCCCATATTGATACAAGAACTCGCTACGCCTACTTCACCTTCGCTGAGGCTCCTCACGATCATCATCATCGCAGACTGCATGGAGGTCGAAGAAACGACATCTCACCCGGCGCCCACTTCGCATTCAGAGACAAAGATCCTCCTAATGATAATAGGTAATCTACATGAGCGAGTCACTCGCCTCTGTATAATGATCCAAATCTCTACTCTCATTCGGCTTTTGTTGCTTCTTTTGAACCCCGCGATATATCACATGCTTTATCTGATTCTAGCTGGGTAAATGCCATGCATGAGGAGTTAGAGAATTTTGAAAGAAACAAAGTTTGGAACCTAGTAGAACCTCCTAGTGGTCATAATGTTATAGGAACCTGCTGGGTGTTTAAGAATAAACAAGGTGAGGATGGTTCGTGGTTAGAAATAAGGCCGATTGGTAGCTGTGGTTTCAACTGTTGAGGGGTTAGATTTTGATGAGACATTTGCTCTCTGCTAGACTAGAAGCCATTCGTGACTCGCTTGCATTTGCTGCATCAAAAGGTTTTAAATTATATCAGATGGATGTTAAAAGTGCCTTTTTAAATGGTTTCATAGATGAGGAAGTGTATGTTAAGCAACCCCCTGGTTTTGAGGATCCTAAATATCCAAATCGTGTTTTCAAGCTATCTAAAGCATTGTATGGTCTTAAACAAGCCCCTAGAGCCTGGTATGATAGACTTAAGACCTTCTTGCTTAAAAATAATTTTGAGATGGGTAAAGTGGATAAAACCCTATTCATTCTTAGACGTGACAATGACTTCCTCGCTTGCTCAAATTTATGTGGATGATATTATCTTTGGTGGTTCCTCTAATGCTCTTGTTTCCAGTTTTTCTGACACTATGTCTAGGGAATTTGAGATGAGTATGATGGGAGAGCTTAATTACTTTTTGGGACTTCAAATCAAGCAATGCAAGGAAGGAACTTTCATCCATCGACGGTACACTAAAGATCTTCTCAACGCTTCAACATGGGTGACTGCAAGCCAATTTCCACTCCCATGGCAACTTCAACTGCTTTGGATCCAGATGAGGAAGGAGAAGTCGTGGATCAACGCGAGTACCGCAAAGATGATCGGCTCCCTTCTCGATTTGACGGCCTCGAGACCGACATTCACTTCACGGTATGCCTTTGTGCAAGATTTCAGCGCCTCCGAGAACTTCCCATCGCCAAGCCGTTAAGCGCATATTCTGTATTTACACTCTACCCTCTTATATGGCATTTGGTATTCCCGCTCTTCACTTTGTCCATTAGAGGTTTTTCAGATTCGATTTTATGGTCATCGCTTAGATAGGAAGAGTACCTCGTGCACTGCTACTTTCTAGGCACGCCTCTTGTATCTTGGTCTTCTAGAAAGCTTACTGTTGCACAATCCACTCGCGAGGCGAGTATGTAGTCGCCGCTAGTTGTCAGAGCTGATTTTGTGGATGACGCCCACTTTGAAAGATTATGGGTTAAACTTTGCTAGTGTTCCTCTTTTCGTGATAACACTTCGCTATTAATATTGCTAAAACCCAAAGGCAACATTCTAGGACTAAGCACATAGACATTCGCTTTCACTTCCTTAAAGATCATGTTGAAAAGGTGATATTGTGATGCACTTCAGAGAGTCCGAAGCTCAATTGGCGGATATTCTTACCAAGCCTTTAGATCAAACCAGTTTTGCAACCTTGAGAAGTGAGTTAGGGTAATTTATCCCTATGGGTTGGTTTGAGGGGAGTTTGATCCTTTTCTTATCTTTTCTTGTTCTTTTGATCTTTTATTGTTCTTTTCCAACTTAGTGATCTTTTCGAACTTTTTAGATTTTTAGGCTTTTAATTGCATCTCATTGTGTCATATTGCATTCATATGAAAAATACAACAAGTGGTATGAAAATTCCAAAAGATGCATTGTAATATAAGATTTTCTACTTATCTTTTAAAATTGATGAAGCTTTGCCTATTACCCTTTGGAGCTTTTGTATTTCAATTCTTGCTCAATGTCATGTCTAGTTCTTTGACTTGCTAGAATTATCATGCTTTTACATGTGTAGCTAAGTCTTTGCTATATGAGCTAGAACCTTTTAAACAACTCAAACTAAGAAATTGCAATTTGTGGATGTTTTAGCGAGTTGCGCAATTAGTGCTCCTCTTGTGACATTGGCCCCTGTCAGATTGCTTTGTTAGCTCTTTGATCTAAAATTGACCATTACTTGAGCTTTTGTGTTCTTGAGATTCTAAAATGCTCTTGTGAAAAATGAAAATCAAGATTGTCTTATGCTTAAATTGTGCCAAACTATTCTTACGAGACCGCTTGTCAAATGACATGAACTTGGAGATAGTTTGATGAACTGAACGATCTCATGGGGACCGCTTGTCGAAATGACATGAACCTCAAGATTTGTCGCCTTAGAAGCTTAGAAAGAGTTTGTGGATGGCTCCTAGTCCGGATCTTCTTTACTAAGATATACCTTTAATCAACTTTTGGTCAAGCTTAGGATGAGTTTGTGGATGGCTCCTAGTCCAGATCTTGTCACTAAGTTAGATCATTAGTCAACTTCAATATTCAATGCAAATGAGAAAAATATTGACAAATGGGTGTTTACAAAATATTGAGCAAAATGATTCAATACGGACTTGATTGACTCTTAATGTGGTCTTTGTTAGATTTTGATCTCACTTTGACATTTTGACATGGCCAATTTCACTTTAGGATCCTCGTTGATGAACTTGTCAATTTGAAGCGTTGCTTAAATTGATCAAATCTCGCTTTACTTTTGAGCCTTTGTGCTTAGCTTTGATATATATGTCTTACCATGATCTTGCTAAGCGCCACAGCTTGATATGTCGTTTGTGCAATATTAGAGATACTAGCTTGTTCTTTTGGGTAATCTCCAAAGCTTCTTGTAATCAAAAAATTGAACAATACAAAATTGAAGCCACCCATTGCACTTCATGCATATTCCTCTTTATGCTTCTTTTGTTTCGCTTCTTTCTTTATTCTCTATTTGTTATCCCTGGATGAGAGTGATTCCTTGATGAATCCATTGTCAAAGGGGGAGAAGATGTGTTAAATGAAGATATTTCTTTGGGAGAAGATGTGTAATATTTCTTTGCTACTCTTATTTGGAGAAGATGTGTTAATGAGAAGATTGGGGGAGAAGTTTATACAAAGGGAGAAACTGAAAATTTGAAATTTGATGATCATAGTGAGGGGGAGTTCTTGAGTTGCATTCTTATTGTCTTATTGAATATTCTGAACTTGAATTGCATTCTTTTATACTCACAATGATCATAGGTCAATTGAACAATTGTTCTTTCATATGGACCTCATGTGAGAATTTTGACCCTTTTCTGGAAATCAAAGTTTTTATGCTTTCTTTTGCCTTGTCTCACATGTCTATACTATTCTGATGCCAGCTTGGTCTTGTTCATTGCTTTTTCTTGCTTATGGACCAAGTTGTGCCTTTGTGCGAAAACTGCGAGTAAACTCATTTTCAAATCTCTTACTTACATTTTCTGGATAATTGCCAATGTGTTCATCAAGGGGGAGATTGTGGATTTCATGGGGATATGCTCCAGATCTTAGGATGATGTGACAATTGGCAATGGCGTTTACGGTTTGTCGTTTCACGCGTTTTCGACAAAGCTACAGGTATTCTGGACAGGGGCGGTCCGACCGGTCTTTGCACGGCGGTCCGACCGGTCCCAAATCGGTCGGACCGGCCATGTGGGGCGGTCGGACCGGCGATGACCAAAGTGGTCAAAATAAGCTGGGCCAAAAATAGGTGTTGTAGGCAAGTGAGGGGATCCCAATGCACTTGGTCTCATAATTTTTGGAGTCTCCAGTAAGAAGTTCTATTCGTTTGTATTTTCCAGAAGGTTTCGGAATTTCAGGGCTTGAATTTCGGCTAAGTCCCAAGGGGCGGTCCGACCGGCTCACAGGGAGCGGTCCGACCGGCCATGGGGCGGTCCGACCGCTCACCCGAGCGGTCGACCGAACTACTTGAACGTCAGCCAACTTCGTGGCGATGTTGTTTTGTTAGGTCAAAGTCATTGGTTTCATGGCATATGATTTGCATGATGCATGTTTTGACTAACATGGGTCAAGTTGTGAAGAACTTGTTCCCGAATTCGTGTTTTCTTGTCTGTGGTTGTGCAGGTAGCTTGGTGGTCAACGACGGTCAACGGCGAGGAAAATCGGGACTAGACTTGAAGAGTTGAGGTCCAGAACGATCGACGATGCGGGTGAGGTCAACGACTCAAGCGTGACACAAGATGGACAAGGGTGACCTATTGGCGAATCCATGACACATGGTGAAGCGGTTTAGGTCAAAATTTAAAGACGGGGCTTCGCGAAGCGTGCGTGTGTGACCCGTTTGTTAGTGGGCCTTAACGGGAGCCCAATTAAGTCAAACCCTAAGAGTTTTAGGCCTCCACTATAAATAGGAGGAGATGGTGGCTGCACTCTCTCTCTCGCCTTTTATGTTTCAAAACCCTAATTGTCTTTAGGGAGTTGAGGTGGAGGCTAGGGCTCTTGATGGTTTGTGGTGAATTTCGTGATCCTTGATTGTCCATCGATCCATGATGGTGTGGATGTAATCCAAAACAATCACGAAATCAATCTATGCAAGGTTTGCTTGAGATAAGTCTCTTTTCGCTCTTGCTTTCAATTTCGTGTTTTTAGGGCTTTCTTTGATCCGCGAGTTTGTGATTGATTCTTTCACGTGAATTAGCTTGCTGTGATATGTGTGAATCTATCTAGCATCATCTTGATCATCAATCTCTCACGAACAAGCTTTAGGATCAAGTTTTCGTTCTTGCCCTGCTTAGACCTTCGTTAATCAATTGGCAATTGCTCAAGATCGCTCCAAGAATTATCATAATATTCGATTGGAATAGGTCCTCAATAGCATAGAGAAGGTGTGTGCAAAGTTTCGTAAAGTTTGGAGTTGAGAATCAAAAGTTAGACCTAATTGCAACTTCGTCATCGGCCGATTTTATGTTTCAGATCGGTTCAGATCGCCGGTCCGACCGCGTCACCACCGGTCCGACTCGATTTTGGAGCGGTCCGACCGCCAAGATAACAGCCGGTCCGACCGCCGCAATCGGTCCAACTGGTTCACTACATAGCCGGTCGACCGCCAAGATTTATATTGCTTTGATTCTTGCGATTATTGTCGCATTGCTTAGGGTTTTTATTGGATTCAATACTAGTCTTCCATTTGATCGTATATTGATCTTCATAGCTTTCTAATAGCTACCGGAGTGAAATTGTATTGAGTTCATAATTTGTGAAAAAGTGAGCGTGCTCCTATTCACCCCCTCTAGTCGCCTTTACGGTCCAACAAAATGCCATTTGGTCTAAAGAATGCCTGCTTCTTTTCAACGCTTAATGCAATCGACTTTTTCATCTCAATTAGGCCGGAATCTAGAAGCCTATGTTGATGATCTAGTCGTAAAAAGCATTAAGAGACTTAATCATATCACTGACCTATAAGAAACATTCGACAATCTCAGAAAGCACCGCTTAAAACTTAATCCAGATAAGTGCGTGTTTGGAATTTCTTCAGAAAATTGCTTGGATTCCTAGTATCCGAACGAGGAATCAAGCAAATCTGAAAAATAAAGGCCATCCTCCGGTGCGCCCTCCAACCACAAAAAGGAAGTCCGTAAACTCACCGGGTGCATGGTGGCTTTAAGTCGTTTCATCGCACGACTAGGAGAAAAAGGACTACCTTTCTTTAAACTTCTCAGGAGACATGAAGGTTTTGAGTGGTCGAACGAGGCAAACGCCGCTTTGAGGATGTCAAGAGGTACCTTTCGAGTGCTCTGCTCGCTTCTCCAAAGCCGAAGAGACGCCTTAATTTACCTAGCCGCCACGCCAGAGGCAAAAAGCGCAGAATGGTCGAGAACGTGAAAACGCATAACGACCGTTTACTACGTCGTGATAGGTTTTACACGCCTAAGGAGCGCACCCTCGTGTCCAAAACTTCTATATGCCCTCCTCATGTCTTCGAGGAAATCGGCATTATTTTCAAAGCACAAAATAGTTGTGCCGCCCGAGTTTCCTTTGGGAGCAATCCTCCATAATAAGGAAACAATGGACGCATGGCTAAATGGCCAATGAACTTGGGGAGTTCGACCTCTATTTCGTCCCGAACGGCCATAAAATCCCGATCTTGGCGGACTTTGTCGCTGAATGGACAAATCTGAACTCGCTCAGATCCCCAAGACGATTCCCACGACCGCTGGATGATGTACTTTGATGGGTCACTTACTTTAAGTGGCTCGGGGTCGTGGTCTGTATCTCCTACCGAGAAACCTTAAAGTATGCCATACAATTAAACTTTCGGCCACTAACAATGTGGCAGAGTACGGTTTGCTAGCCGGCATACGAGTGCGAAAGCACTCGATTCGTCGACCACTCGTGAGAGGAGACTCTCAACTAGTCGTAAATCAAGTTGGGAAAGAGTACGGTGCTCTAGCTCGACAATATCTCGATACTTATCTGAGGCACGCAAGCTAGAAAAGCATTTTTAGGTTTCGAGGTACAATTCATCCTCGAAGGATAATTTCCTCATGCACCAACTTGCTCTGGATGGCTTCTTCCGATCTACGCACTAAAAGGAGTTTTCTTGGAGCAACTCCAAAAGCCGCCTCTCGTCGAAGAACCGAGACACCTCCTATTGAGATGGCCTCATTAGACTACGAGGATACCGGATGACTCCATCTACGGTATCTTCGCAAGGGTTTTGCACCAAGATGATCTTGAGGCGGATCGTTTATCCCAAAAGCCAAAATGTATACTTTGGTCGAAGGAGTCCTCTACAAACGAGGAACCTAAGGGATACTCATGCGATGCATTCCGCAAAACGAAGGAATAACACTCCTTCACGATATACACAAGGGCATCATGGGACACATGCTTCCTACAGAACATTGGTTGGTAAAGCCTTCCGACAAGGTTTTTATCGCCTCTGACTCATTGCACGATGCTAAGGAGGTGGTTAAAAGTGTGTCCAGTGCCAATTTCATGGTAGACAGATACACCAACCAGCTCAAGCAT
Source organism: Hsuehochloa calcarea (assembly GCA_036346395.1). NCBI lineage: Eukaryota > Viridiplantae > Streptophyta > Magnoliopsida > Poales > Poaceae > Hsuehochloa > Hsuehochloa calcarea. The sequence continues at coordinate 3,065,891 of CM070612.1, read as the reverse complement.
TACAGACAATACCTCTTTCTTGGCCTTTTGCGACCTGGGGTCTCGATATCCTAGGACCGTTTCCCAAGTCTCCAGGAGGTTTCGAATTCCTTTTGTGGCTATTGACACGCTCACAAAATGGATTGAAGCTGAACTCAGAATCGATAACAACTAAGCAACAAAAGGTTCATGATGAGATGCGTAATTAGCCGATTTGGAGTTCCGAGTCGGATAATTACAGACAATGGTAAACAATTCGCAAGTGCAAAATTTCAGGAATTTTGCGACGAGTTGGGTACCAAGTTATGCTATGCTTCTGTTGCACATCCCCAAAGCAACGGGGCGGTCGAACGTGCAAACGGCCAAATAATACGAGGAATTAAAACCCGAGTCTTCGACCAGCTTGTTAAGCGCTCGGGGGCTTGGGTACAAGAATTACCATCCGTGTTATGGGCGCTTAGATGCGACCACCAATCGAGCAACAGGAGAAACACCATTTTTCTAGTGTTCGAGTCGGCCATGCTTCCTCCGGAGCTAAAATTGCGGTCGACACGAGTTGAAACCTTCAACAACTCGGATCAGAAACAACTTCGAGCGGATGATATTAACCTACTCAAGAAAGGAGAAACCTAGCCTTAATCCGCTCGTAGGTCTACCAACAAGCCCTCGCAGATACTATGATCGTAAGGTCCAACCTCGCAGCCTTGCTGTAGGTGACTTGGTATTGAGGCTCTGCCAATCCAAGTCTAATCGGAATAAACTTTCCCCCAAGTGGGAAGGTCCTTACACAATGGTTGAAGTAACTTCGGCGTGGTCTGATGCGACTAGCGATGGAAGATGGACGTGTTCTCTCAAATTCTTGGAACATCGACCATTCGCAAATTCTATGTGTGACCAATTCCTCAGGCAATAAAAGTCCAGGTTCTTTCTACCTCTCTTGCCTTATTTTTGAGTAGTATTTTTTTAATCTTTCGACTATGATACAAAAACACCCAGTTTTCTTTACACTGGTCGAAAAGCGAGTAACGTCATCTAGTCAAAACCTCTCCTCTCGCATGTGGTTACGCCCACTAGAAGGAATTTCCTAGCATCGACTCGTTACTCACTTTTGCTGCCAATACAAAGAGCTCGGGCTCTATCCAGTCGAAATGTTCTCAAAGCCAACTCTATCAATCTTAGTTTATTTTTTCGGTAAATTCAAAAAATATTCTAAGTAGAGTGCACTTTCTTATATTTATTCGACCACCTTTTGTGTACTCGTTTCGTTTTAACTAGTCGAAGGAAGAGACACACCTAGTCAAGTCTTTCCTCTCTGCACGTGGTCCCCGCCCACTAGAAGGAACTTCCTAGCTTATTCGCCTCCTACTTTTTGCTCTTCGGAAAAGACTTATCGAGTCCATCGAAAAAGGGCGAACGAATTATTAAAGTCCTCTAGACGCTTGCTTAACTCAAGTTGTTGTTATTGGTTTGATTAAACTAGTCGGAGATGGTAACATCACCTAGTCGAAGCCTTTCCTCTCTGCACGTGGTCCTGCCCACTAGAAGGAACTTCCTAGTGTCGAGCCGTTTCTACTCTTTCGATCAAGTGCTTGACAACCATAACAAAAACTATAAGTTAAACAAACCTCTCTCTGTTTTCAGAAAACCCATTTCAAGCACTATTTACTTAGATTGTCTAAACAAGCTAAGCAAATAGTCGGGGGCTAGGATAAAGTTATTAATTAGACTTCAATTCTTAGTCTTTCGTTCGTTTATTATCTTTTGAGTTACTAACTACTCGACAAGATGATTTTCAGGAAACAAGATGGCCTAGGATAAAGTTATTAAATTAACTTCAGTCCTTGGTCTTTCATTCGTCTATTATCTTTTGAGTTACTAACTACTCGACAAGATGATTTTCAGGAAACAAGATGGATCATATATTACTCGTCAACAGAAATTATCTGCCTTCCAAAGTAGTTACAAGATTACTCAAGGGGAGTGCCTAGTCGCATTTCCGCCACCTTTTTGCCAACCAATTGCATTTCCTCAATCGACGATTTGCCTCGATTGAGCAATCGAACTCGGCTTCAATTGGTTGCACATTAAGGCGGGGGTCTTGAGTTTTAAGTTTCGCCAAAGCGTAACTTACTCCGGCTTCGACTGCCTCCCTTATTGATTCAGCTTGATTAGCCTTCAGAGTGGTCACCATTTCTTGCAAGTTTCCGACTTGTTCCCCAATGGTACTTATGTGAGCGACTACGATCTTCTCGAGGAGTTTTTCCTCGAATGTAGCTCACTAAGCACATTGTTCGAAGTGTGATGTTGCCTTGAAGACTAGTCTTCATCGACTCCATCTCCTGTTGGGTACAAGTCGAAGCCTCGTGAAGTTTCTTGTTTTCGACCACTTGTTCTGAAAAGAATAAAACCGGTCAAACAAAAATAAACTTCTAGAGGAAGATAACACAAAGATAATTGTAGGTAAAAGCATCTCTTACCTACTAGTTGAGAATCCAGTTTCTTGACCTCTTCTTGATGGGAAGCAACGGTTTGAGATGCTTTTCTCCCATGCTCTAATGTCCTCTCGCATTCATCTTAGCAATGCGGACGGACTCATTGTAGATCAAGGTCTTCTCTGGATTTCACCTCGAGGCTTCTCAACTCAGCTAAGAAGAATTCTGAACAAGAAATTAGCATAAGAAAAGGAAAAGTGCTCGAAAAGGGCAACAGTAAAGATTTGCTTACTCATCACTCGAGTTTTCAGCCCTCGAGTTCTCGATCCTTATTCTTGGTAATGCGGAAAACTCCCAATGACCAAAGCTTTGTCTCCAACTTCGGTCCGAAGCTTCCTCATCTCATCTTCTTTTTACGAAAAGAAATGAGAGATGGGTAAAGGTCAAATTCAAAAGCAGCCTTAAGTTCAAGACTTCATCGCTTATTTTTTCCTGCAATCTTTTAGATTCAGAGATGGCTTCTCAGAGTCTATCCGAGAGGACTAATACTTCGTTCCTTAGCTTTCTCGACTCCTCTTTTTCATAGTCGAGTGAGTCAGCTAAGGTCTTCGTGTCACTGTTCAACCTACAAAGAACAGAAACGGAGATAAACATCAGCCGATTGGTTGTAAGTATTTCTACAACTACCGACCTAGTCGTAAGTTTTTCTACGACTATGTCATGGTCGTAAGTCTTTCTACGACCACCAACTGGTCGTAAGTAGTCAAAAGCTCTTTACGACCAGTACTTTGTCATGAGTTTTTTCCATAACTATTCTCGTAAAACACTATACGAGTAGTTAAGTCGAAAACAACTATGAATAATAGTGACTTACCATCTCTCTGCCTCTGCACAGAGTATTTCTTTCTCCTGTCTTAGCTCCAAAAGTTGTCGATGGTACTCACCGACAACAGCAATTTGCTCGAGCTTTACGCAAAAAACAAAGTGAGAAGAGAAGGAAAGCCACATATATAAGTATTCTAAAAATACTTACATTCATAGTCGACCTAGCAAAGATCGAATATACAAAACCAGGTTCTGCGACTTATCTATCCTCGCGACTTTGTCCCACCACACCTTCTCGAGGCGCTCATTATCGAAGTATTCTCCTGTTGGGAATATCTTTGGGATGGGGGACTCGGTCACGAGATCTGAAAGCAGAAGACCCTATAACGGAGGCCGGCCCAAAGAAGTCACCACAGAAGTTGAAATATCCTTCTTCTGGTTCTATAACTTCTCTTTGGGTAGGGGAAGGAACGCCTCCTACGATTTCCTTCCCAGAACGGTGCACAAGCTGGTCACCACCTTGACGAGAGGTTTCCACACCGCCTCGTTGTTTCTACAACCTCGAGAGTCGTGCCGCCACTTCAACAAAGAATACCGCTACTTCAATGGTCGTAGCTACAACCTCACAGGATGTAGGAATCACTGGGAGTCTCGACTTCATCGCCACCGCCAAGGGTGATTCTTCGACCACCTCCATTGATACCTCTCCAGTAACTGAAGGGGTGGCAATGGACTTCTCAACGGAAGCATTCCCGGGGGCTGAAGGAGTCGGACTGAAATAAAGAAAAGCAAATCAGGTTGTGAAAAAGAAAAAGGAAATATCGTTCTTACACTTTAGTACATTTCACATACCTGCACTCGGTCTTAACCAGAATTTTGGAGCAATCCTCCCAACAGAGGACCTCTTCTTCTCCACGACCACGCCCGTCGAGGTTCAACTATTGGCCAATACGACCACGTGCAGTCGTAGTTTGGACAGAACCGTGGCTCTGGTTTCTGATTCTCTGATGGCCGAGATCGGTCTCGACCATTCCAAGAGCAAGACCGCCCACCGTGCAGTTGTCTTTGGTGCAAAGATCGTCCTTCATAAAGACACAAAATCTTTCCAGCCTCCTTTTCCAGCTTGCCCAACAAAACTAGGAGTGGTAGAAATGCGAAAGATTCCTTGTCATAATAAAGGGTACCTTACCCTTGCGAGGTTTGCGCTTAAGAGATTCAGCTTGCCTCAACATCCTCGGCCCGATAGGCGTGGCCTCGGCTTGGATATAGCTACGGTGCCGCAGTTTTGTAGAGGGTCCGGTCGAAAGACCGAGCTCGAGCTTGCTCCTCCCTTGTCGGCAGATTTTACAAGTCACGTCTCTTAGAGGAGGAGTCGAGCCTCCGCCTTTCGATAACCTGCGCCAATAGTCATCGAGCGACTTCCTCGTCGTCCTAACGATTTTCCATCCCTACTTTACGTAAAGCAAAGCAGAAAAAGAAGAATCACTGATTAGTCGTAAGTTTTTCTACGACCAGTGCCAAGTCGTAAGTTTTTCTACGACGCTTTCTTGATCGTAAGATATTCTACGATCACCATCAGTCGTAAGAATCTTCTACGACTATAAAGTCCTAAAGAAAGAATCAACTTTTTGATTACCTTTAGGCGCTCAATCTTTTCATCTGCGGACAAAGCCGCAATGATTCGAGGGACCGCCACTCGAAGTGGCGGAGATTTCTCACAGATTAGTCTGACCCTAGAGTCAACTTCAGCCTGTGAAAGATCTGTGTAAATAGATAAGAATATTAAACAATGTTGAGAAAGACCAAACCGAGAGCTAAGTCGACAGTTACTTACCCTCCTCGTAGTCTCTGGTTGGGTCTCCTCTCCCCGAGTATCTCCACATAGGAGATGCTCGCTTCTTCAAGGGACTGATTCGGCGTGTGATGAAATCCTTCACCACATGCCATCCGGTCAGCCCCTCTTCTTTCAAGTCCTTGATGGCTTGAATATAGGGGCCAATCCGGCTGATATCTTCAGGAGTTGAATCCCATGAAGATTTCTTTTCGGCAGCCTTCCCCGCGAAAGAAAGGCTGTCTTCTGAGGTGACTTTCCAGTAGAACCACCTCTTCCTCCATCCCGGCCACGAAGACCGGGTGAAACTCTGAATATACTCCTTCGACTTCGAGTCGTGGAGCTTCAGACCGCAGCTTCCGCGATTCGGTTTGTCGAGCCATCCCATAATAATATTGGAACAATTTCGAGATCCGCCGGAATCCCAGATCGCCGCATGTACACGAACACACTTAACATGGTAATGGAATTGGGACCTAAGTTCACCAATTCCACCCCAAAGTGCTCGAGTACCACTGTAAGAAAAGGGTGAGCAGGCAGTCGAAGGCCGCACTCACAATACGCTTGAAAAACGGGGATTTGCCCATTTTCCCCAATGGCGATCTTTGCCGATGGCGGAATCCACTTTACCAGAGCCTTCTCTGGAATCTTCCCAGCATCGACCAAGATCTTGATCTTAGCCGCATCCATCTCCGATTCTTCCCATTCAGAAACTCTCTTGGCCATTTCGATCAGAAGCAAGAAGTTTTTTTGGGTTGGCGGCGGAGAAGATGAAACCTAGTCGAGGACGGAGAAAGCAAGAGCTCGAAGAACAGCGGAGTGATTTGAGGAAAAGGTAAAAACCAAAGTCTACCTCCTGGTAAGTTTTTATAACCGCACGATCGCCGCCGCTTCGGAAACCGTCTCGTCTATAGGTCTGTGGGAGTTGGTTGCACCGCCTCGGGAACCGCTTCATCGGACAAGTCTGCGAGCGGTTGCAATTCCCGGATGGTCCGCTCGAGAAAAATTAGGTGCGTATTGTCACCCCCAAACGAAATTACTTTCTTGACCAAGTCTTTCTGGTTGAAGGAAGTATCAATCGGAAGAGTTTTTTCTCCGATTCCCCTACTACGACCACCAGACGGTCGTAGGGGTTTTTACGACTTTTTGATAGTCGTAAGCAATCTTCACGATTGCACTCGCTTCAGGAACCGTCTCATCAACAGATCTGGGAAATCGCTTGCAATTCCCTGCACGGTGCGCTCAGAAAGTTAGGTTCGTTTGTCACCTCCAAGCAAAATTACTTTCTTGACCAAATCAGTCTGGTCGAAGGAAGTATCAATTGGAAAGGTTTTTTCTCCGATCGCCCTACTACGACCACTTCACAGTCGTAGGGGTTTTTATGACTTTTTGATAGTCGGAAGCAACCTTCCTGACCAAGCAAATTCCTGGTCAAAGTAACACTCAAACGCCGAAGAGTTTTTCCTTCGACCATAGTTCTACAACATTTTCATAGTCGTAAGTCCATTTACGAATCCTTCACCAAGTAAGTTACTTTCACTTGAAGCTGGAGGGCTAGATGACGAGGATCTAATAATCCTCATTTTATCTTTTATCTATAATTCTTATTATAGGTGAATATGATGTCACATAGTCCCCAGAAGTACCCCTTATATTTATAAGGGAGAGGCCTACCAAGTGATTGTAAGATCTTCTACAATCATCCCCATAGTCGTAAGTCTTACTACGACTATGTCATGGTCGTAAGTCTTTCTACAACCACTACCTGGTCGTAAGTCTTTCTACGACCACTACATAGTCGTAAGTCCTTCTACGACTACTACCTGGTCGTAAGTCCATCTACGACCAAGTAAACCACGACCACCTTATAATCAAACCTACAGGCAAGTGGGTCCAATTGATTAAGGAATCCGAACGGTCTACACGCACTATTATTCCGCGTAATAATAGTGCTTAAATACCCCATTACCTCTGAAAGATAACTGCCAGACGGCGTGAAGAAGCCAATGCGCCGGTAATTATTGCTATCATACGCCCATTACTGGCTCAATTAAGACGCCTCTTCCGCAGGACAAAACGGCTACTTCTTCACGACTATATAAAGACATCAATCAGAGGGTGAGAGGGAGGCGAGGGACACAGACAGCCAATCAGGGCGAAATAGAGCGAGTGAAGGAGAAATACAAGAACTATTCTCTGTAATAGTCTTAGCTTCTTACTTGATCATCAAGAATACCATACACACACAGGAGTAGGGTTATTATTCTCTCCGGAGAAGGCTGAACTGTCTAAAACATCTCTGTGTCAACCACTCTGCGTGATTTCATTTTTAGGAGACCCCCCGAATCAAATAATCTTTACGTAAGATCGGTTCTAATACACCGACAGTCCCATTCTCGCTACGATGAATTCCCTCTTAACTTGTTTAAGTGTGTGCTTGAACCGCTGGAGAACCGATCATTATGAAGTGCTCGCAGAGGAGCAGCACACATGATCACAGGAGCTCTAGTTTCGGTTGGGCCTCTCACTTAGATGGAGTTAACTTGGAATTCATTTACTTAGGGCATAGAGTTACTTACTTAAGATCGGGTTTGCCTCGGTTTTACGGGATTAACTCGGGGGTCCTCACATTGGAAAACTGAACTTTGAAGCTCTTGTTCATTTCGGGTATATTTTCAGGTGGAAGGTGAAGTAAATTGAGTTCAGTTTGAGGAATGCTAATGTGAATTAGGACAGTATAAAATGGGAAGTGATCTCTGATGACTTTATGGAGTGCTGCAATATATATATAATCGGTTCATGCTATTTTCATTATCTCTCGATACCGTGAGCAACTGATCATGACCGGATGCCAAAATCAGTTGCAATGCATGGATCACCTATGTAAAGTAAAGGGGTAGTGTTTGACTCTACTTATTTGCCAAGTAACAACTGGTCTATTTTATAAAATGAAGTCTATTAATCATTTCTACAATCGTTATACTTTTCAATTCTCTCTTAAGGTTACAACAATTTCTGGATCATAACCTGCTCTCTAGAATAACACCTTATTTTTTAGCTTGAATCTCAAGATAAGGTCGAAATCTCTCTCTCTTTTTTTTTCTTGTTCTTGAATGTATAATTAAATTTTGAAATATGGTTGTTCTTAGACTTGAGGACGTGTTTTAATGAGATGTTCTACGTTACCCTTTCTGTTTTCTTTTGTTATTCTTGGTGTCTATTACTGTTTATCATCTGACATGTGCATCATTACAAAATAATTGCTCACCTTCACTACATAACGTGCATTACCATTGGAGCTCAATCATATTTTGTGTTTGTGCTTCGTCTAAGCTTGGTTTACCACCCTTTAAACTTATTTTTAGTTGATTGATACCTATGCGTGCTACCAGAAAAGTTTATACATGTTGTCACCACGCTCATGTACTCCTTGGATTTGGAGACAAAGAAGATCGATGAAATCACTGGTTCCCCCAAGGCGCATGTGGAGCTATTGAATGGGTATTAGTCCCGTAACAAGCGAAGGTATCAATCCCATAATGAGCAGGCGTTGTTGTTAAAGGGAGATACAAGAAGCGATAGCAGATAGTTTTACAAGGAACCGTCGGGGGAGGACGGTCGTGGCTCATCAATAAGCCACGAGCGTGGACGCGGGCGTGGGCGAGACGACAGAGGAGCACGTGGGGACTAGGCTAGGCAAGACGGTGGTGACAGATCCCGTGATAAGTCACACATAAAGTGTTTTGAATATTACAAATACGGTCACTACGAGTCGGAGTGCTGCAGCCACATAAAGGGTTTCAACTGCGACAAGTATGGACGCTACGCTTCGGATTTACGAAATAAGAAGAAGAACGAGGAGGTAAACCTCATCTGAGCCTATGAAGACGATGACGAGCCTAACCTACATCTCTCTTTATGTGTCAACGAGGCGCTGGTCATGGTGATGTTAAACGAGGAGAACATAGTTCCTAAAATACACACAGAGGGAGGAAACCACGATTACTCTAATATGTGGTACTTGGATAATGGAGCAAGCAATCACATGAAACGAGATCGCTCCATATTCCATGAGATTGACGAGAAGATTTTGGGAAAAGTCAAGTTTGGTGACGGCCCACAGTGCATGATAAATGGCAAATGAACAATGCTTCTAAAATGCAAGAACGGCGATCAAATGATGCTAATCAAATCTATTATATACCAAGACCGTAACAACGCACTCGCCTCTCGCAATTATGGCGAACGGTGGTGCAGGTGAAATTATGGATGAGTTCTTGTGTGTCTATAACAAGAACAAAGATCTGTTGATGAAGACGAAAATATCCCCGAACCGGTTGTACAAATTTTTTCTGAAAACTTGTAAACCGGTTTATGTGTTGGAAAGTCTAGAGTAGCCAGAGTGGAACTTAGGTATCGAACCAGAACATGGTGGTACCCAGGAGTGGCCTGCAGTTGGCACAGGAGGCGTAGCATGCGAAGCCTTGGGAGGTCCAGATGGTGCGCAGCAAGGCGCACAAAGCGTTCCGGGGGGCGGCGAGTACCAAGCGCATGAAGGGCGCGGCGTACACGAAGTTGACACAGTAGTTAGAGGCGGTGTAGCCACAACTGAGATATACGCGGGAAAGCGGGCAGAATTGGTCAAAGAGAGAGGAGCGAGAGAGGCTCAGGTAATGGCGAAGCTCAGGCTGCTGTGGGAGCAGGTTCCCCAGCCTAGGCGGGCGTACAAGGAAGTACGAGTTTAGTTCAGGTGCGAGACGCGGCAAGCGTTGGTTTGTACATGGTTCAGGATGGAGCAAGCGTATGCGGTAGGGTGGTATCGGCCTAGGAAGCAACAGCGCAGGAGTGCAAATAAAAAAGAAAGACTTAAAAGTTTAAATACGTGAGAAGATCGAGAGTCGTAGAAGCTGTAGCTGAATCGAGTGCGACCATGAGTCGTCGTATACAGCCTTTATAAGCGAATGGGAGAAGAAAAGCAATGCAAGCCAGAAGAGTAAAATGCAATACAAAGAAAAGCTGCGCATGCAGCACCGAGTCCAAGTTGCGTGTGCTCCAGATTTTGCGTGTCTGTGTGGGTCGGCTTAAGTTTATTCGATTGTTTAAACAGATGCAATGAACAATTCTGCACTTGATTGGGCAACACAGTGACCGAAAATTGACCGCTGATGTCAATTTCAAGAGACAACAGGACCGCTGATTTTCTCACGCAGCAGAGTTAGATTGGTTCGGCCAGCTCCTCAACGAGTAGCGATCCGATCCTTCGAAGCTACTCTACCAAGCACAACTTGATTCAGATAATCGAACTCACGCCGCAACATGGCCGCCCAAGCGATTTTCTTCAATGCAAAATTGTCTGCTTCCTAGCCTTCATGCTCACGCATACCAGGCTAAAGGCCGCCTATACATAGAAACAGACTCGACGCAGAGATGGGCCAGGACTCCTCAAATAAATAAATAAAATAAAAATTATGCAAATAAATTAGAAATCGATCTAGCTCAATTAAGTAAGGTTTTCGACTCTCCCATTTGAACCAAAACACGGATGGAACCCATTATCAAGATGCATACACTAATCAATTCATCCAAAAGCTTAAGCTGATGGGGAAAGACGGACAATTCACTTATACTTCAACACTCCCTCTCACGTGGTAGGCTCACTCAGTTCTAAGACGTGGAATAGAAGTGGGTTGCAATTATTATTTTTAATTGCACCAACTGGGTCTTGAACTCGAGACCTCTTCGCTCTGATACCATATCAAGTTGCATGCATCAACTAATTCACCCAAAAGCTTAACTCGATAGGAAAGATGCATAATTCACTTATACTTCAAAGACCCATGTAGATATAATTCTCTTTTGCTATGTGACTTGGCTCGCCTCGGACACACTATCCAAGCTGGTTCTTAACGGGCTTAATTGGCTTAGGTTTACAAATACGAAACGGTTGTTCAAACTTATTTGTTGCGTATCTCCATCAACGAGACATGAAAGTCAAGTAGAATCAATAAATAATAACAATGACGTTGGATTTGCTTTTCTTCGCTCGTTGCCAGCTTACAATATCTAGCATTGTTCCTGCCAAAACAGGTAGAAGAGGCCGGAAGCAAAGCTCGGAAGCCACACCTACGTACACAAAAAGAAACATAGTTCAACGGATCGAGATGGAGTCAGCCATATCTGCAATTGCCAGTGAGCTAATTAACCGATTCATCTCCTTTCTGACCAAGAAGTGCAAAGACATGACAGGTACACATGACAAGTTAGAAAGATTGCAGCAACTCCTACTGAGAATTCATGCGGTCGTCGAGGAGGCGGATGGGCGATACATCACAAACAGCAATATGCTAATGCAACTCAAGCGGATCGTTGAGAGCATGTATCGAGGGTACCATACTCTGGACACCTTCAAGTACAGGTTCCTTCCGCAGAGTGTCCAAGAGGAGGGGAGCAGCAGTAGTACAACTTCTACATTATCGACCACTTCGTCTCCTATGAAACGTTTGCGTACAATTTCAGGTACGACAAGAGGCATTGTTTTAAGTCATGATTTACAGAGTGCACTTGACAATCTAGAAGCTGTAGTTGCTGATATGAGTGAGTTTGTGGTACTCTTGGGGATGTGAGCGCATGTCTCGTAGGCCCTATGACACATATCTTTACACTGACAATTTCATGTTCGGTCGTCATGTTGAGAAGCAGAACATCATCAACATTATATTGCAAAATCTTAGCCAACCTTGTGCTCCAATGGTGCTTCCAATCATAGGTCGTTACAAAGTTGGTAAGAAAACTCTAGTCAGCCATGTGTGTAACGAGGAACGGGTTCGGTCCCGCTTTTCTTCAATTATGTACATGAATGGAGAAACCATATGTAGAGTAGAGCAAGCACAATTCAGTGAAGACAGCACTCTAGTTATCGTGGAATTTGCCTCCGATGTGGATGACGAGGATTGGGTAAAGTTCTACTCTTCTGTAACACGCCTGGGTGGATCAAGAAGCAAAGTGATAGTCATAAGTAGGCTTCAGAATGTTGCAAGGGTGGGAACCACAAAGCCAATTTACCTGAACAGTTTGTCACAGGAGGAGTTCCGCTACCTTTTCAAGATGCTCGCATTTGGAAGCACAGACGCAAAAGACTCTCCACAGTTAGCATCCATAGCAGATAAGCTAGCAATAGCACTGCGAGGGTCACTAGTACCAGCAAACGTGGTGGCTGACTTGTTGAGAAAGAACCAGGATATTCAGTTTTGGCTCCGCATATTGCAACGGTTCAAGGGGATGTTGGCTACCCACTTGGCAGAGTTTGGGGAACACCCAAAGAATACGTTTGAGAAGGAGCATCCAATACACATCATCGGATTTACTTCTTCATCATGTTCTTTTCCCCTTCGTCTGATGCCTTGTCGACTCGGAAGAGATGATGATCCTCTCATGAAATTGCCTCATGTGATGTTTGGAGACCTAATAGCTGGAGTTACAGCAATACCTTGTGAGAAGTTTGACATTGTGACGTGGGACTCACGGATACCACCTTATACTAAGTTTGTACAATCTGTTGAAGTTCAAACTGAGGAGAAGCATGACTGTACAACCGCTGCAGGCAAGCGTCGATCGAGAAACTAATTAACAAGCCTGCAGAAGAGGTTCATTTCTTCCCTACTATGTAAATAGCATGAATTCTAAAGCAAAATGCGGCTGAATTTGATTGGTAACCATGCACTACTCTGCTAGTAATCAATTTTGTTTAAAATTTATGCAATCTTCTTTTCCAGAGAAGCATGGAGCGTCAGTTAGTGTAGCTTCTATGATTGTAATGATGTTTTTGTACGCTCCAGCCTGCTAGCGTATTAGTATATGAATATATAGAAAATTTGTTTTTATTGAGGTAAGCAGGGATTAGGCTACCGGTTGAAAAGAAAAATTCGGAGGGCAGTGATAACTCCGGTTACCACCGGTAACCGGAAATTTCAGTCAATTTTCGGCCGAAATTTAAAAAACAAATTAAAATTTTCGAATTTTAAATTAGAAAAATCAAATTCAAAAAAATATCAAGTAAATTTGATTTTTTTTGGACAAAATCAATCAAAACTGAAATTTAGGGATGTTACAAATCTACCCCCTTAAAAGGAATCTCATCCCCGAGATTCAGGTTGACTAAAGAATAGGTTCAAACCAAACCTTGCTCACTCTTCCAAATGATTTCTCTTATGAGTGAAACAAAGCTGCAACTAACATGGGTCTAACTTAAACACTTACCAGAAGCGACGTTCTGAACTGGTTGAACTTTTTCTGCAGTGACGTGGTTCAGTTGTCCTCTTGTTGAAGTTGATGGAATCCTGACAACTTGACTTGAAGTATGAGGCATTCCTCTCCGTGCTCTTGTTAAAGAAGTCCTGGCCGGTGTAGCTCTCAAATTGGTGTCAGCCCTATCTTCTACAGACAGTTGTTGGCATAATGACCGGTCTCATGGCAATTGATATATGTAACTCCTCTAGCTGGATTGTTGGCCCTCTAAGGTTGATGATTGTTGTTGTTGTTGACATTGTGAATCCTTGAGTTCACTAAATGAGATAGGGGTGCAGGGGTTCTGAATCTAGCAGCTGAATTGTTGAAACAAACAGGCGGCAGAGCATTAGTTCTGGCTCTCTGTAGATGATTTTGATAAACTCCATGCCGCATCATCTTTCTTTTACGAGATGCGTCCAACTTGCGACGATTGTTCACGGGTTTAATAGATAAGAGAAAAAAAAAAGCAATGTAGACGAGAGGGAATAGCACAATAGACAGGATAGAATAAGATAGAGAAGATAGAAATAACTTAATTAGGGGAAATTAGATTATACCCAAGGACAAAAGACAAAGAAGACATAGCTGGAACGCTATGAAAGAACAAATAAACTCTTCAAATTAAAGCCTTAGTGTGATTGAAACATAATTCTTGATCCTAGAAAAACTACAGCTCCCACTTACACACAACCCGAATAAAATCCTATTACAACAACAATCTAACAACGCTACTAGATACTCTAAAAGGACGGCTCACACTCTGGACTAGAGAATGAAGACTCTTAAAAAACAACTGCAATGAAGCGACGAATATACTCCTGATGATTGTTGGTCATTCGACTTCTCTCTTTTGGACGAGATAAATTAATAACGCGAGAAAGTGAATTTAACATTACAAAATAAAATTCAACAAAGATAAGAAACAAGATTTCTAGAACAACATGAGAAGAGAATAGAATATAATAAGAATAGAATAGACTGAGATGAGAAAACAATAGAGTAGATGAGAATAGAACAACAAATTAAGTCAAATTAAGTTGATTTGATTTAGAAAATAAGTTTTGAACTTTTGGCTAAAACGTCCATGCTAACGAAGGTGCGTTCTATAGTCGATATGGCTCTGATACCAGCTCTGTCGGGATACAAAGATACGATTCAGGAACCCTCTATGTATTATGAACTAGTCCCAGATTAGTAGCTAGCTCGCATAGGAAACAGTGATGAAATACCATCAATTTATTCGATTTAGCTAAAAAGATCTCGAAGTAACAAACAGTAATAATAACTAGACCTTATGGTCAATGTTTACTTAACTTGTCACGCAGGGCTAAAGAAACAAATAAGCTCTTACAGTGGAATTGGGAAAACATGGAAAGGCGGCCAATCAATGTGCCCACAGACAATCGAGTGGAGAACGCATCCTAATCCGCAAATCCTTCATGGTACACCTGGTCGTAGCACTCTTGAGCAGCTTGACATTCTTCAACTAAGCATCAAAAGTTGAAGTATTCCTGCGCATAGAACTCTGTGCTCCCTAGTTCTTCCTCGGTGACTGATCAATAATGGTATTTAGCCATGAGTACATAAAGTACTTAACAACCCGTAGGGAAACAGTATGCAAATAATATTCATGTAAGGCTTGACAAAGGTTAGCTGTACGGTTCTTTTGCAGAAAGAAGTATTAACGATAAATACAATAAATAGATTGAAATACGTGGTTGAAAAGTGTCGGATCCGGGAGTAACACCCCAGAATCCTCTATGCATTTCTGAACTAGTCCCATGATAAGTAGCTAGTTCACACAGTAAACAAATATGGTAACTTCCATCATTCGCATAACTTTATTAATAATTAACAGAGTTTATTACAAAAGAGACTTACATGCCAACAATAAAAAAAACACAGCAAAAGACGAAGAAGAAGTAGTGGAGTCCAGCTGATCTGCCACAAGCAATCGATTGGGGTAGCAGCCTAGTCGTCGACATCCGAAGTCCTTCTCCTCTAAAATTTATTTGCATGAAGCAAGGGTGAGCACAACTACTATGCTCGCAAGTTACACCCAATAACAGAGTTAATGCATGCATGGATATATGAAAGGAAGACTTATTGGTTGATTTTGCATAAAGCAATGTTTTCTTTAAATATTTGTACTAAGTTCCAAAGCAGATTTTTATACTAAAATTCATTTTATAAATTCTCAACTTTTATAGTAGGATAACCTCCATATGAAATATGGTGATGGATACCCTCCGATCACGTGGCTAACCGCCCAATTTTTACCACAAGGATTATCCATCCTCAAATCATTTGCCAAAATCATTTTAAAACAAAATCAAAGTCTAACTTTGAGTGGCTTTGCTCCATGTGGGAATACATAAAAGTAGATCATCCTAACACCCACACATCAACATGGCACAACTACGATAGAATATTACAAATTATTTAGCCAGGTCCTGCCCAGACAAGACATGTGGTAGTACGATTGTGAGACCCCGGTTTATCGGACTTGTAATGCTTAACCATCCACTTGGTCCTAGCATCACAAATCAGATAATCCGAGACTCGAGACATGTATACTTCCCAGAATGCAGTATACACACCTCTTTACAAAGTTCATGCATCAATTCCATTCATTCACATAGAACCAAGCAAAACAACCACCGTAAGATAACATAAATAAAGGATAGTCATTACAAAAGAGAGGCCGACCGGCCAAATGACAAATACATAAAGAAATTTAACAGCGGAAGCAAAAGCGCCATAAGATGGCTATAAACAAAAGAGCCAATCAGTGTGCCTTTACCCCACAAGGCAACCGACCGGACCGCCAGGCTAGTCGTCGAATCCACAGCACAACTCACAGAAGTGAGGCCCTTGGGGCTCACCTTCTTCCTCTCAGAACAAAAGCGACCCAAAGAAAAGCGGGTGAGTACTTTGAATGTACTCGCAAGATATATAAGAATGATAACAAACCTATACAATAACTACATGCAAGCTTATTTAAGTGGAGCAGGTTAGGACTCAAATTTTTAAGCATAAAGCAAGTTTTGTTTGCAATAATGTAATAGATCAAAGGCAATTTTGCAATCTGATTTTATTTGATAAAAGCAGTAGTAATCAAGTAGCAACAACAGTAAAACAGTCCTGGAAGTGACTAAACCATTAGTCACCACAACAATAGCATGAATTACCCATTCATGCCAACCATGTCAAATTTTAATTTTTAAAAGGTTGTAGTCTAGTTCTTGCACGACCTTACCAAGCATGTCCATAACCTAGGACGAGGCTATTCGAATAGTTTTATCCCTGCAGTGGTGTACCAATGTACCCACACGCTGCATCGCCTTTTGCCACTAGATTAAGCACACTTCCTTAGGTATGCCTAGACGGCTAAGTCCTACGAGACATTTCCAATATTGTGCATTAACTACGAGCAGCCCGTATGGATAGAAACCCATACGCTGTGTCTGAGTCATTGTAAAGCCTCGGTCAACTACCCGTCGCAGTAAAGCCTTGACAACTACAATGCTCCTCGAGGTGGAGAGCCTACCCTAATCTCCACCACCGCACACCCAACACAAGAACACCGAGAACACATATCATGTTTCACACAACACACAACCCCTCCTCGCGACTCGGAGATAACCCACGCCAAAGTACCAAGTCAAGAGAGGTCCCATATCCTCTCGCGTGGTTAGCACGCATAAGCGCTTGGCTTAGTGACACAAGTAACACTTCGGTCCTTAGGGACTGGGCACCTTTCCTTGTCACACCCAACAATCACACCAACATGCCATTATAAGAAGTCAAATCATTTTGTTTCATTTTCGGTTTTACAAAACAAAAGCATAAGGTGCTGAACCAAAATAAACAAAATGATTTGTGTGATCAAGGTCATCGACTAAGTCGATAACCGCCCAATTCTACCTGTAGCTAAGCATTTCTAAGCATGACATCGCAAAGGCAAGAAAGAGCATAATTAAATCACCGGCTCTAATTCACCAATGATATTAATAACTTATGGTTGTGGCGAGGGATAACATTTTAACGGCAACAATGCATTAGGAATAGCTACCTCTAAACAGGCAAAATTAATTGGACACAAAAGCAATGCATACATATAGTTTGTAAACAAGATATTAGACTTTGAAAGTAATGGGACATTTATGATCAAATATCTTGCCCGCTTGTGGGTCAAGGTGTTGCTGAGGATCAACAATATTATCAACGTGCTCTTCGGATCCTAACGAGAAAGCAAAAAGCAACCGATAAGAACGAATAAAAATGCAAAGACCCAACAGTAAACTTTCTCCGAAAATTCTGAAAATTTTACAGTAGCAAGGTCATGATTTATAATGAATTTAGCAACAAGAACCAATTGATTTGGATTCTTAATGCCAAAGATATGACCAAAACAATTTTGCTCAGCTTTTATAAATCAAAAATGCTACTATTCATTAGCAAAAATTTCTTGAGCTATACTGAGTTTGGAAACATTTTTAAATTAAAGTCTAATTAAAAACATAACCCACAAAAATTTAATCAACCGAAAAGGGTTTAAAATGAATTAGTTATGCATTTTACAATTTATCACATTTTTCAGTTGATAAAGAAATCCTTTCGGGAAATTCAGAAATTAGGAATGACGTGGCCGAACGAGGAGCGTCGATCTTGGATCCGACGGTCCGCGTCCCAGCGCTAACGCGCGCGCGCGCGAAACCTCAAACGTCGACCGTTGGATCTGGATCCAACGGTTCACGTGGCCTAGAGCGTTCGGTGGTCCGAACGTTCACGCGCACGCGAGCCGTGGATCTGGTATCCAACGGTCCACGTGGATCCGGGGGTTCGGTGGTCCGAACGTTCATTCCGATCTGCACCGTTGATCTAGGATCCAACGGACCACAGACCGAGGCGCGCGACAGACTCAAATCTTCGGCGCGATCCCGAGCCGCAGATCTTAGGATCGACGGTCCCTAATGACGCACGTTCAAACTCCATCCTGTTTTCGTCCGGCAAAACAAATGACGGGGAAGAATGGCTCGCCGCCGGCGGCTCTAGCCGCGGCGGTGCGAGCAAACGCCTAAAATGAGTCCTTAACACTCTTGCGCACACAATGGTACCAGCGGCGTTAGCTGCGGTGGTCCAGAACGCCGGCAAGCCGGAGAGAACCGAGGTGAGCAAAATGACCGAAAACGAAAAATGCAAACGGCTCAGCTGCGGTCCAAGGGAGCGTGTGCCCATCAACTAGGGACTAAAGAGAGGTTACCTGAGTCCAAAGAAGGCGCAGAGGAGAGTCGAATCGGCTCGGGTGAAGAAGAGTAGCGCGGCGGCCAAACGGGCAATCCGAAATTGAGCTGCTCCCTTCTGCCAAAAGCAAAATTGACAGAGGGTTAATACTCTACGAGATGCCAAGTAATTGAGGAAGCAAAGGCTTTGAGAGAGAATGCCCGGAACACCACTTTCACCGAAGAGGTTGGAGCTCCAACAATGGCGCCGAGAGAAAATTCACGAAGGAGCTCACTCGGTGCACTAGCAAAGGGTACCAAGCTCAAGGGTGTTCAAAGGATGCTAAGGAAGCCTCTGCAGAGTCTTATAGGCGAGGAGCAAGAGGGAGCAACGGCAAGAAAATGGCTTTATGCGGTGTTGAGGCTCGGCCGAGGCGACGCAAGGTGTAAATCATAGGGGAGATGTAACATCCCAAAATTGGTTTGTGTTTCAAATGTAATAAAAATGAGGAGAAATTAAAACTTTTTCTCGATCTTGATTTTTGTACTCAGTTCCATAATTTTTGTAAATGAATTATGTGAAATCAAAATCAAATTGCCATTTGGACACCAACACAAATCTCTTTCATGAAAATCTTGTGCCCAACCTTTGGAAATAATTTTCTTGGGTCTAGGGTTGATGTTTAACACCTCGGAATTATTTCATAATTTTCAGAAATTATTGGATAATTTTGAGGCAAGTCAAACATTAGTCAAACTCCTAAATTAGTATTCGGAATTTTCAGAGAAAATGCAGTGCATAAAAGTCTCTGAAAATTTTATATAAGGTTCCTCACCCGATAAGCAATCTCGAGCTAAAATTTCATAAATTTTGGAGTTTGTTTGATACCCCAAATAATTCCTCAAAAATCAGTTATTCAAATTCAAACCCTAATGGTTTTCACTTTGTTCCTCGGGTTCGGATCGGACTCGGGCTCGAGCCACTTGATTTGGTTCACCAACTAACCGCACCGCCGACGCGATCGTGCGCGTATTTGTGAGTCGTTGGATCGGCATCAAGCGGCCACGATCGCGTGAGCGTTCGGACCATCCGAGCGCGCCGATCCATTCGAACCGTTGGATTCTAAATCAAGGGTCCACAATCGCGTGAACGTTCGGACCGTCCGAACGCCTCGCGCAACGTGAACCGTAGGATCCAAATCAACGGCCCGAGATCAAGCGAGCGTTTGAATCGTTATAATCGAACCGATCTATCTCAGCCGTCCGATTAAATCCAACGGCCGCCGTTTGTCGTCTTCCTCCGCTCGCGCATCGCCATGATCAACGATGAGTGGGTGAAAATGGCGGGCGTGTCGTCGTCTGGTCTCCTCGACTTTTGGCCAACGACTCTCGGCATTTAATGCTTCCGTCGGCGCCTCCATGGTCGTCGTCCTCCTCGAGTGCACGTGCTCCCATCGCCCTCAGTCGACCTCAACACAGTGCGAAGCCATTTTTCTTCCCGTTGCTTCTTCCTTGCTCTTCGGCCTATAAAACTCCTCCAGTGGCTTCCTTATCTTCCTTTGAACACCTCGCAAGCTCCAGCAACCTCTCTTGTGTTTGCTTGAGCTCAAAAACTTGAAACCTTCTGTTGCCGCCATTGCCGAGCTTCAAGCTCTTCGGTGAAGGCGGTACCCTTGGGCTTCATTCCTTTCAGTCTTGCTCCCTCTGATTCCTCTCACCTCGGTGATCATTAACCCTCACTCGATTTGGGTTTTGGCCGCAGGGAGCAGCTTAATTTTGGATTTCCCCCTTTTCGGCCGAAAGCCCTATTTTTCTTCATCGGAGCAGCTCCAGTCCTCTCTGTGCCTTCTCCGTGCTCGGTAACTCCTCTTTAGTCCCTAGTTGCTTGCACTCGCTTGTTTGGACCGCAGTGAGCTCATTTGCCGTTTCGTTTTGACCGTTTTGGTCATCTCTGTCTGTCTCGGCTTGCGGCGTTCTAAACGCCGCGGTGAAATTGTTGGTTCCTTTGGGTGCGCGAGTTTGTTAGCAACCCATTTTGGGCCTTTGCTCGCACCGCCGTGGCGAGTAGCGCCGTGGCGGCCGTTCTTTCCGGCCATTTTGTCCGGACGAGCAGGCGAACGCGTTTGGCGTAGGTCATTGTGGACCGTTGGATCCAAGATCAACGGTCCAGATTTGAGCGAAACGTTCGGACCGTCCGAAAGGTTTGATCCGTGTGGACCGTTGGATCCAAGATCAGCGGTGCGGTCGGAATGAGCGTTCGACCGCCCGACGTCCGATTCACGTGAACCGTTGGATCCGAGATCCAACGGTGGCGTTTAGGATTTGTGAATCCGCGTGCAGCGTTAAGCGCTGGGGCGACCGTCGGATCTTTGATCGGCGCTCCTCGTTCGGCCACGTCGAGTTAAATTCTGATTTTCCCGAGAGGATTTATTTGTCAACTAAAAATGTGATAGCTTGTAAAATGCATAACTATTTCATTTCAAATCCTTTTCGGTTGATTCAAATTTTGTTGGTTATGTTTTTAACTAGACTTTAATCTAAAAATGTTTCCAACCTCAGTTTAGCTCCAGAAAATTTTGCTAATGAATAGTAGCATTTTTGATTTATGAAAGCTGAGCAAAATTGTTTTGGCCATATCTTTTGCATTAAGAATCCAAATCAATTGGTTCTTGTTGCATTAGTTCATAAAAATCATGCTCTTTCTACTGTAAAAATTTGAGAGCTTTTTGTTGAAGTGGGCTGTTGGATCTTTTCGGTTTCTTTTGCCTTATTGGTTCTTTTTGGTTCTTTCGATAGGATCCGAAGAGCACATTGATACCGAGAGTGATCCCCAGCAACATCTTGACCCGCAACAAGCAGGCAAGCAGTTTGATCATATTAATCCTATTATTTTACAAGTTTAATATTTTGAATTCAACTGTATGTATGCATTGCTACTTTGTGTTAAATTATGGTTAGTTGATCCTATAGTTGCATAATCTGTAGGATATTTTTTATTCTCTACTACTTGAGCCTAGGTTATTTGCTGTGATTAGAGTTCGATGGATGAACTCTTGTCACTTAGTAGAATGCGAATCTTTATGCTTAGCCATGCTTAGTTCGGTAGCTTTGGGCGGTCATCGATTTAGTCGATGGCCTTGATCACACAAAAATTATTATTCTTCAATTATGTCCAGCACTTTGTGCTTTGTTAATTTTGTAAATCAAAAACTGAAAATGAAAACCGATTTGGACTTGGGCATAATGGTATGTTGGTGTGGTGTTTTTGGGTGTGATCGGAATGGTGCCCAAGTCAACAAGGACCGAACATCTTGTTACACTAAACCAAGCACTATTGCGTACTAACCACATGAGGGATATATGGGACCCCTCTTGACTTAGTACTTTGGCGTGTGTTATCTCCGAGTCGCGGGAGGAAAAGTTTTGTGTGTGTCTTTGTGTGAAGCAGTGTGTGTTCTTGTGTTTGTGTTGGGTGTGCGGTGGTGGGGATTGCGGAAGGTTCTCCACCTCGAGGGGTCGCATGATTGTCCAAGGCTTTACCCGTGATGGGTAGTTGTCCGAGGCTGGGCCACGACCCCGACACAACGTATGGGTTTCTATCCATACGGGCGACTCGAAGTTAATACATAATATTGGAAACGTCTCGTAGGACTTAGCCGTGTTAAGCATACCAAAGCGGTGTGCTTAATCATGTGGCAAAAGGCGATCGACATGTGGGTAAGTTGGTACACCTGCGAGGATAAAACTATTCGAATAGCCTCGTCTAGGTTATGGACACGCTTGGGAGGTCTTCCAAGAGTTAGACTACAACATTTGTTTTAAAATTTAAAACTTGACATGGTTGGTATGAATGGGTAATTCATACTATTGTTGTGGTGACTATTGGGTTAGTCACTTCCAGGTTGTTGTTGTTTCCTATCTATTGTTATTATTATTGTTCTTTCGGTTATTTGAACATTAAAAACAGATTGGTTAAATTGCTTTCAATCTATTATATTATTGCAAATGAAAACTCGCTTTATGCTCAAATGAACCCTCTGACCTACTTTTGATTAAGCTTGCATGTAGTATATATGCAGTTTGTTATTCCACATGTAAGTCTTGCGAGTACATTCAAAGTACTCACCGGCTTTTGCCGGCTGCTTTTGTTTGCAGGGGAACAAGGTGAGCCCCAAGGGCCTCACTTTTGTGAGATGTGCTTCGGGTTTGGCGACTAGCTTGGCGGTCCTGGCTTATTGCCTTGTGGGTTAAAGGCACACCGATTGGCTCTTTTGTTGTAGCCATCTTATGGCACTTTTGCTTCATTGTTTAACTATTGTTGTCTCTTTATTGTTGGCGGTTGGCCTCCCTTTGTAATGACTCGGTTTAATATTATTAATACTTACATTCTATTACGTGTTTGGTTCTATGTGGATGAATGGAATTGATACATAAATTTTGTGATGAGGTGTGTATCTCACTCTGGGAAGTATACATGTCTCGAGTCTCGGATTATCGCTTTGTGATGCTAGGACCGAATGGATGGTTAGGCATTACAAGGCGGATAAACCGGGTCTCTGAAGGTTTGGTATCGAGCCATCTTGACCGTAGTAACCCAAGTTGGTCGTCTTTAGGATATTTTGGAAAATCTTATTTTCAAAGTATCAAATGATTTGTGAAAGCTTAAGGAATTATCAGATTTTATTCCTTACCTATCTTAGCTTTCTCCTCTCATCTTACTCTAATTTGAGTTTTAAGAGTCGTTTTCCTCTCATCTCCTTTTCAAAGATAATGTTATCGATTAAATGGGTTTTGGGAACCACTGAGTTTGGCAAATTGAAGTGCTTAGGGTTTTGAAGTTTACGGATGAAGGTTTGGCTAGAGGCTTGGATGCGGAATCGGACCACACGCTTCAATTTCGAGACAGCGAGCTCAATGGTTTCTGATGGGACCGTTGAGCTTGGCAAATTGAAGTGTGCCAGATTTTGAAGTTTCTAGAATGGAAGACTTCGGCTGGAAGCTTGGATGCGAAATCGCTCTGACAACCTCAATTTCCGGACAGACAAGCTCGATGGTTTCTAATGGGGTAGAAAATGAGAGTTTAATCAACTAAAACTTGTGGGAATAAAAGGGTAAGATGTGATACTAGTTAGCTAAGTATCTAACACTATTTTATTTGATTGAACCTTGCTCTTTAGTGGTAATAGATCTTACCTTAATCTTACGCTTTTATCTTCTCAATCAATTACTCGTTCATTCAATACGGGCTAGTTGAATTGGGAAGTTGAGCTTTAGTTTTATGATTCCTTGCCGTTTTGGAGTCTTTTATAAGCGTGTTTAAGATTATACACATCTGCTTTTTGGCTTTCGGTTAGGGTGATATTCCATTCCCTAGTCGCTAGCCTTTCGCTTTCTTCGGCTTTCAATCTTTGAGTCTAGTTTTAACCAAAGTTTCTTGTTACAGGATGGCGGGCGACTCGTGCGGCCAAGGCGATCGGTGTCGGACGAGGATCTTCCTCCTCCTCCGACCATGGCGAGGTCCTTCTTGGATCGGCGCAACCGTGCGAGAGGGCGGGAGGTTCTTTTGGACGTCATCGCGCGCAACACTTCCGCCCTTACCGGTGCATCAGGATCCGGGCAAGGGAGTGGTCATCAGCCGCGTGGGGGACTAGCGGAGTTTCTTCGCTTTCGGCCCCTCGTTCTCGTGTCGAGGACCGCTTGCGCGCAGCGATTGGCCGTGCGGTTGGCGCAAGCCGCGATAGCGCAGATGCGAGAGCACGAGAAGGCGCTGTTCGCATCGCACCAGCTGGAGGGTGCAGCTTTGTCTTGGTGGGAGAGCTTCCTCGCCATGCAGCCTGACGGCCACACCGTCACTTGGGAGGAGTTCCGCACTGCCTTCCGTCGCTCTCACATTCCTTCCGGCTTGATGAAGCTGAAGAAGAAGGAATTCTTGTCGCTCAGGCAAGGGCGTCATTCAGTCACGGAGTACCTGTACGAGTTTAACCATTTGGCTCGTTATGCTCCGGAAGAGGTGGCCACTGATGAGGCCAAGCAAGAGAAGTTCAAGGATGGTTTGTCTGAGGAGCTTCAGGACAAGCTATCTATCGTTGACTTCCCTGATTTCCAGACCTTGGTGGACAAGGCCATCGTCGCTGAGCACGCGGGGAGAGCACTTGTGGATTCCATAGCGCAAGTGGGAGGCCCACAAGTCGGCCGCAGCCGCTCTTTCCGTTCCGTGTTGGGCGCCTCGGGTCCCGTCTTGACCTTGGCACCCTTCGAGATCGTCGGCACCGCCCCTCGTCCTTCGCAGGCCGTGCCCCAATCACGTGCACCTGCGAGTCAGCCAGGAGGCCTCCGACACCTGCGGATGTCACCGCTTCTACAGAACAACAAGGGGCATTATGCGAATAATTGCCCCAAGAAGGCGAGGCGACCCCTCGTCCTAATGGAGGGCGCGGCAAGGAGGTGGTTCTTGCGGGATCTCAAGATAGTCCCTACTACCCAAGGTGTGGGTAGTGGTCACGTCAACCTCATCTCGGTGAGGAAGCACGGGAGGTACCCGATGTTGTGTTGAGTGCGCTTTACATTAACTCTCATTCACCTCTTGTTTTGTTTGATTCAGAGCATCTCATTCTTTCGTTTACGAGTCTTTTCTTTGCTTTTAGTGAGCTCCTCTTTACTCCATTGTTGGTCCCGTTGCTCATTCGCTCTCTGGTTGGAATTGAGAGTGAATCGAGTGTAAGGATGTCCCAATTGAAATCGAGGGAGTGAGATTCTTGCGAATCTTGTCCTCCTCCATTCAGCAAGTTTAGATGTAATTCTTGGTATGGATTGGTTGTCTCAGCATAAGGGACAAATCGATTGCGCCAAGAAGTGCGTCTCTCTATCTAGTCTTTCGTGGCGAGTTAAGCTTTTGCCGAAGTCGCTAGGCCCGCATCTCTTGGCGCTTGAAGCGAAGCCCGCTCTAGATATTAGTGAAGTCCCACGTTCGTGACTTCATTGATGTCTTTCTGAAGATCTCCGGGGTTGCCACGATTCGAGACCTAGAGTTTGTCATTGAGTTGGCTCCGTGCGCCCGATTTCAAAGAGGCATTATCGGATGCCACCGAGCGAGTTGGTGGAGTTGAAGAAGCAAGCTGAATGAGCTGCAAGAAAAGGTTTCATCCGCCTAGCTCATCTCCGTGGGGTTGTCCGGCAATCTTCGTAAAGAAGAAGGACAATACTTTACGCATGTGCGTGGATTACCGTCCGCTTAATGAGGTAGCGGTAAAGAACAAATATCCATTGCCCGCATTGATGATCTCTTTGATCAATTAAGCTGGAGCTCGAGTATTCTCCAAGATTGATTTGAGAATGGGATATCATCAAGTTCGGATCGACACGAGGATATTCAAAGGCGGCTTTCTCTACTCGCTACGGCTTGTATGAGTATACCGTCATGTCATTTGGCTTAACCAATGCTCCGCCTTGTTCATGAACCTCATGAATTCGGTATTCATGGAGTATTTGGATAAGTTTGTCGTGGTCTTCATCGATGATATTCTCATCTATTCCAAGGACGATGAGGAACACGATGAGCATCCGAGGCTTGTATTAGGCAAGCCGTGAGCATCACCGTATGCAAAGTTCGACAAGTGCGCGTTACGGTTGAAGGAAGTGGCATTCTTGGGTCATATTCTTTCGGCGGGCGTTGCCGTTGACCCTAGCAAGGTCGGCGATGTTCTTTCATGGGTTGACCTACTTGATGGCAAAGTGCGGAGTTTTCTCGGTTTAGCGGGATATTATCGCCGCTTTATCGAGAATTTCTCCAAGATCGCTGGCCGATGTGGAGTTGCTCAAGAAGAACAAGAAGTTCTTGTGGTCCGATGCTTGTGAGGAAAGTTTCCAAGTACTTAAGAAGCGTTTGACCACGCTCCGTCCTCGTTCTTCCGATATTCATCGAGGCTTCGATATCTTTTGCGATGCTTCTCGGCGAGGACTCGGTTGTGTCCTTATGCAAGAAGGCAAGGTAGTGGCCTATGCATCAAGGCAATTAAGGACTCATGAACTCAACTATCCTACCCATGACTTGGAATTGGTCTGCGTGATTCATGCACTTAAGATTTGGCGACATTACCTAATCGGTGTCGTTGTGAAGTGTATTCGGATCACAAAAGCCTAAAGTATTTGTTCACCCAACCGGATCTGAACCTCGGGCAAAGAGATGGTTGGAGTTGATCAGGACTATGACATGGGTATTCACTACCATCCGGGCAAGGCTAATGTCGTTGCCGATGCGCTCAGTCGCAAAGCGCATTGCAATGCCTTGTTGCTCCAGGAAGTTCAACCCACCCTTCTAAAGGAATTTCAGCGTCTCAACTTAGGTTTGGTTGAGCATGGTTCCCTCGCTGCCTTGGTTGTGCAACCAACCTTGGTAGATCGGATTAAGGTCGCTCAACAATCGGATGTTGGAATAAGCCGCATCAAGGAAAATGTCAAGAACGGAACAGCTAAGTGCTTCTCTGAGGATGAGCATGGTGTTGTAAGGTTCGGGCAACGCCTTGTGGTTCCAAAGGACATGGAATTGCGAATTTGATTCTCCATGAAGCCCATGACTCGCCTTTGTCTATTCATCCGGTGCCACAAAGATGTATCAAGACCTCCGTCGAGATTTTGGTGGACCCGAATGAAGAGGAAATTGCGAGTTCGTTGCTTAGAGTGCGGCGTGTGTCGTCGTGTCAAGGCGAGCATCGGCGTCGGCGGGATCGCTTGACCTTTGCCTATTCTGAATGGAAGTGGGATTCGATCGGGATGGATTTTATCACCGGTCTACCAGTCGCCTAAGGGAAATGATGCCATTTGGGTCGTCATCGATCGCTTGACGAAAGTGGCTCATTTCATTCCTGTCAAGACGCAGCTTCGCGTGGGACTCCTAGCTGAGCTCTATATCGCCAGAATTGTGAGTTTGCATGGGATCCCGAAGACGATCATTTCTGATCGTGGTTCCCTGTTCACTTCTCGATTTTGGCATAGTCTGCAAGTGGCTATGGGAACCCATCTTAACTTTAGCACCGCATATCACCCTCAAACTGATGGTCAGACCGAAAGGGTCAACCAAGTGTTGGAAGACATGCTTCGTGCTTGCGTCCTCTCCTATGGAAAGAATTGGGAGAAATGCTTGCCTTTTGCCGAGTTTTCCTACAACAACGGTTTTCAGGCCAGTCTCGGCATGTCACCTTTCGAGGCCTTATACGGGAGAAAGTGCAGAACCCCGCTAAATTGGTCGGAGACCGGCGAAAGACCATTCTTTGGCCCGGACTCGATCAATGAGGCCGAAGTCAAGTCCGGCTTATTCGTGATCGTTTGCGCACAGCTCAATCCAGGCAAAAGAGCTATGCGGATCGCCGTCGTCGTGAGTTGAGCTTTGAGCCTAATGACTTTGTTTATCTCAAAGTCTCTCCTTTGAAGGGCCATCAACGTTTCGGCGTCAAGGGAAAGTTAGCTCCTCGATATGTCGGTCCTTACCGTGTTATCGAGAAGAAAGGAGCTGTTGCCTATAAGTTGGAGTTGCCAGCTGCACTTGAAGGGGTACATGATGTTTTCCATGTGTCCCAACTAAAGAAGTGCCTCCGTGTTCCAATTGAGGAAGCTCAGTTGGAAACTCTCGATGTCGGGAAGATTTGACCTATCGCGAGCACCTGTTCGCATCCTTGAAGAGACGAGCGAAGAACAAGGAATAGAGCCATCAGATTCCTTAAAGTTCGATGGTCGAACCATTCGAAGATGAAGCTACTTGGGAAAGGGAAGATCGTCTCGTGCACTACCCCTCCTTCTTTCTGAGCGAGCCAAATCTCGGGACGAGATTTACGTAAGGGGAGGTTTTGTAACATCCCAAAATTGGTTTGTGTTTCAAATGTAATAAAAATGAGGAGAAATTAAAACTTTTTCTCTGATCTTGATTTTTGTACTCAGTTCCATAATTTTTGTAAATGAATTATGTGAAATCAAAAATCAAATTGCCATTTGGACACCAACACAAATCTCTTTCATGAAAATCTTGTGCCCAACCTTTGGAAATAATTTTTCTTGGGTCTAGGGTTGATGTTTAACACCTCGGAATTATTTCATAATTTTCAGAAATTATTGGATAATTTTTGAGGCAAGTCAAACATTAGTCAAACTCCTAAATTAGCCTTCTGGAATTTTCAGAGAAAAATGCAGTGCATAAAAGTCTCTGAAAATTTTATATAAGGTTCCTCACCCGATAAGCAATCTCGATTAAAATTTCATAAATTTTGGAGTTTGTTTGATACCCCAAATAATTCCTCAAAATCAGTTATTCAAATTCAAACCCTAATCGGTTTTCACTTTGTTCCTCGGGTTGGATCGGACTCGGGCTCGAGCCACTTGATTTAGTTCGATCAACTAACCGCTTGCCGTGCGGCCTTGATCGGGTGCGGTATTTGTGAGTCGTTGGATCGGCATCAAACGGCCCACGATCGCGTGAACGTTCGGACCATCCGAACGCGCCGATCCATTCGAACCGTTGGATTCTAAATCAAGGGTCCACAATCGCGTGAACGTTCGGACCGTCCGAGCGCCTCGCGCAACGTGAACCGTAGGATCCAAATCAACGGCCGAGATCAAGCGGCGTTTGAATCGTTATAATCGAACCGATCTATCTCACCGTCGATTAAATCCAACGGCCGCGTTTGTCGTCTTCCTCCGCTTCGCGCGCCGCCCATCAGCGATGGTGGGTGAAAATGGCGGGCGTGTCGGCGTCGGTCTCCTCGACTTTGGCCAACGACTCTCAGCATTTAATGCTTCCGTCTGGCCGCCTCCATGGTCGTCGTCCTCCTCGAGTGCACGTGCTCCCATCGCCCTCAGTCGACCTCAACACAGTGCGAAGCCATTTTTCTTCCCGTTGCTTCTTCCTTGCTCTTCGGCCTATAAAACTCCTCCAGTGGCTTCCTTATCTTCCTTTGAACACCTCGCAAGCTCCAGCAACCTCTCTTGTGTTTGCTTGAGCTCAAAAACTTGAAACCTTCTGTTGCCGCCATTGCCGAGCTTCAAGCTCTTCGGTGAAGGCGGTACCCTTGGGCTTCATTCCTTTCAGTCTTGCTCCCTCTGATTCCTCTCACCTCGGTGATCATTAACCCTCACTCGATTTGGGTTTTGGCCGCAGGGAGCAGCTTAATTTTGGTTTCCCCCCTTTTCGGCCGAAAGCCCTATTTTTCTTCATCGGAGCAGCTCCAGTCCTCTCGGTGCCTTCTCCGTGCTCAGGTAACTCCTCTTTAGTCCCTAGTTGCTTGGCACTCGCTCGATTGGACCGCAGCAGCTCATTTGCCGTTTTCGTTTTTGACCGTTTTCGGTCATCTCTGTCATCTCGGCTTGCGGCGTTCTAAACGCCGCGGTGAAATTGTTGGTTCCTTTGGGTGCGCGAGTTTGTTAGCAACCCATTTTGGGCCTTTGCTCGCACCGCCGTGGCGAGCGCCGCCGCGAGCCGTTCTTTCCGGCCATTTTGTCGGGACGAGAACAGGGCGAACGTTTGAGCGTAGGTCATTGTGGACCGTTGGATCCAAGATCAACGGTCCAGATTTGAGCGAACGTTCGGACCGTCCGAAAGGTTTGATCCGTGTGGACCGTTGGATCCAAGATCAGCGGTGCGGTCGAATGAGCGTTCGGACCGCCCGACGTCGATTCACGTGAACCGTTGGATCCGGATCAGCGGTGGCGTTTAGGATTTGTGAATCCCGTGTCGCGCGCGTTAAGCGCTGGGGCACGCGGACCGTCGGATCTTTGATCGGCGCTCCTCGTTCGCCACGTCGAGTTAAATTCGATTTTCCCGAGAGGATTTATTTGTCAACTAAAAATGTGATAGCTTGTAAAATGCATAACTATTTCATTTCAAATCCTTTTCGGTTGATTCAAATTTTGTTGGTTATGTTTTTAACTAGACTTTAATCTAAAAATGTTTCCAACCTCAGTTTAGCTCCAGAAAATTTTGCTAATGAATAGTAGCATTTTTGATTTATGAAAGTGAGCAAAATTGTTTTGGCCATATCTTTTGCATTAAGAATCCAAATCAATTGGTTCTTGTTGCATTAGTTCATAAAAATCATGCTCTTTCTACTGTAAAAATTTGAGAGCTTTTTGTTGAAGTGGGCTGTTGGATCTTTTCGGTTTCTTTTGCCTTATTGGTTCTTTTTGGTTCTTTCGATAGGATCCGAAGAGCACATTGATACCGAGAGTGATCCCCAAGAACATCTTGACCATAACAAGCGAAGCAAGCGGTTTGATCATATTAATCCTATTATTTTACAAGTTTAATATTTTGAATTCAAGCGTATGTATGCATTGCTACTTTGTGTTAAATTATGGTTAGTTGATCCTATAGTTGCATAATCAGAGGATATTTTTATTCTCTACTACTTGAGCCTAGGTTATTTCTTTGTGATTAGAGTTCGATGGATGAACTCTTGTCACTTAGTAGAATCTGAATCTTTATGCTTAGCCATGCTTAGTTCGGTAGCTTTGGGCGGTCATCGATTTAGTCGATGGCCTTGATCACACAAAAATTATTATTCTTCAATTATGTCCAGCACTTTGTGCTTTGTTAATTTGTAAATCAAAACTGAAAATGAAAACCGATTTGGACTTGGGCATAATGGTATGTTGGTGTGGTGTTTTTGGGTGTGATCGGAATGGTGCCCAAGTCAACAAGGACCGAACATCTTGTTACACTAAACCAAGCACTATTGCGTACTAACCACATGAGGGATATATGGGACCCTCTTGACTTAGTACTTTGGCGTGTGTTATCTCCAGTCGCGGGAGGAAAAGTTTTGTGTGTGTCTTTGTGTGAAGCAGTGTGTGTTCTTGTGTTTGTGTTGGGTGTGCGGTGGTGGGGATTGCGGAAGGTTCTCCACCTCGAGGCGTCGCATTGTCAAGGCTTTACCGTGACGGGTAGTTGTCCGAGGTGGGCCACGACCCGACACAGCGTATGGGTTTCTATCCATACAGGCGACTCGAGTTAATACATAATATTGGAAGCGTCTCGTAGGACTTAGCTGTCTTGGCATACCAAAGGCGGTGTGCTTAATCATGTGGCAAAAGGCGGTCGACATGTGGGTAAGTTGGTACACCTGCGAGGATAAAACTATTCGAATAGCCTCGTCCTAGGTTATGGACACGCTTGGGGAGGTCTTCCAAGAGTTAGACTACAACATTTGTTTTTAAAATTTAAAACTTGACATGGTTGGTATGAATGGGTAATTCATACTATTGTTGTGGTGACTATTGGGTTAGTCACTTCGAGTTGTTGTTGTTTCCTATCTATTGTTATTATTATTGTTCTTTCGGTTATTTGAACATTAAAAGCAGATTGGTTAAATTGCTTTCAATCTATTATATTATTGCAAATGAAAACTTGCTTTATGCTCAAATGAACCCTCTGACCTCTTTTGATTAAGCTTGCATGTAGTATATGTACAGGTTTGTTATTCCACATGTAAGTCTTGCGAGTACATTCAAAGTACTCACCGGCTTTTCTTACGCTTTTGTTCTGCGGGAACAAGGTGAGCCCCAAGGGCCTCACTTTTGTGAGATGTGCTTGGGTTTGGCGACTAGCTTGGCGGTCCGTCGGTTGCCTTGTGGGTTAAAGGCACACCGATTGGCTCTTTTGTTGTAGCCATCTTATGGCACTTTTGCTTCATTGTTTAACTATTGTTGTCTCTTTATTGTTGGCGGTTGGCCTCCTTTTTATAATGACTCGGTTTAATATTATTAATACTTACATTTCTATTACGTGTTTCGGTTCTATGTGGATGAATGGAATTGATACATAAATTTTGTGATGAGGTGTGTATACTGCACTCTGGGAAGTATACATGTCTCGAGTCTCGGATTATCTGCTTTGTGATGCTAGGACCGAATGGATGGTTAGGCATTACAAGACGGATAAACCGGGGTCTCACAGGAGACGGCGACTGTGGGGGCGGCCGGACGGGAGCAATAAATGCGGCAGAGCCGTTGGCCAAAAGGGGGACGCGACTGGGCTCTGCCGAAGCGTCTACATCCACTAAAGCCATAAATTCAGAAAGATGGATATATTTAAAAGCCTCGGTAGAGTAGATAAAACACTCCACTTAGTTGATAGAGATGTAAAACCTTTAACTATAATGAATAAAATAAAGGGTAAGAATGAAGATATTGAAAACCTGCAAGAAGTCGTAGATCTAGATAAGGATCTAGAAAGATATTAAAAGGATACCTTAAGAAAAATAAAACCTCAGCAAATATATCATATGGGTATGTTTGAAAGCAAAACCAGTTTATACAGAATATCTAGAGAAGTAGAATTAAGTATTTTATCACAACCAGTTGAATTCATAATTGTCAGTAAACAAATTGAAAATGGGTTAAAATATTTAGGCTATAAATATATACATCAAGGCATGTATATAATAGGAATTAAAGGTATGATAAGAAAAAAATTAGGAACAAAAGTCTTAATAGCTGTGGGGATCCCCGGGGTTAATCCCGTAAGATCGAGGCAACCCCAATCTTAAGGAAGTAACTCTGGGCCTCAAGTAAATGAATTCTATATTAACTCCATCTAAGTGGAGGCCCAACTGAAACTAGAACTCCGGTGATCATGCGTGTAACAGCCCAGTTTTAATAAACAGCAATAAGATGTCTTCTGTAGCATCACTGTTTATTTTGAAACTTGGATATGTTGTTATAACCAAAAATCCTCTTCCTCTAGCCAATATCTGATCACCGTCCTTACTTCCCTAGGAACATTCGATTCTCTATTTGATCACCAAATGTTTTGCTTTTTGTTGATCAGTTGCCTCTGGAAAAATTTCAGCTGCTAATCGTGATGATGTTGGATGCTCTGCTGAAACTAGCAAAGGTCAGTTTAGGGCAGTAGCTCCTGCGGAGGTTTGCAGCTCTTTTTCTTTTCCTTCTTGTCGGTTGGGGAGCAATGCACTGACCAGCAGGCAACTCAGAGCAGCAGCTCTCTTTTCCTTTCTCTTCTTTGGTGAGGCGAAACTGGCCGCAAAGGCAGACCAATGTAGTGCCACCGCAAAGATCTCTAGAATCCTCTCCTTTGCTCTGGAGGTTTAGTCTTCCTTTAGCCCTAGTCCTTGAGTTCCCTGCCATTTCCTTGACCGAAACAGCTTCTCCGACTCTCTCTTCTTTCGGTGGAATTGGGTTAGCTCACGAACCGAATCGGTTAGAGTATTGCTTGGTGTTTTCCTGCTTCGGTGAAGGGAAGTGGTTTTCAAAATTTCCTTGTTCAGCTGAAAGATCACAGTTTCTCCTCTAGCTTTAGCTGGTAAGACATGATCTTATGTCTTTTCTTCTTAATATTCTTAGGAAACTCAATAGCTGATCTAAATCACTTCTTTGTGCATGTGGTGCTCAAGTTTTGTCTTGACAAAACTATTGTTTTTATAACTTTTCGGTCTTTCATATCATTGCAAGATTTAGGATTTCTCTTGTCACTTTTCAGCCTAATTAGGTCTTAATTGAACCTGAGAATCATTAGTAGCATTTTCTTCTTTTGATGTTCCCAAACCAAATCCGTAACTTTATTTTATCTTGTGCTGTTTGCTATCACTCAAACCGCAAGCATGCACAGCCAGATTCTTGATTTCCATTTCTCATCACTTAGTGCTGATAATCTATAAGTAGACTTTAGTTACTTGTTTAGCTACCACTTTAGCAAAATTATTCTGGGTCTTAGTGAAGTAAGCAAAGATTTCTAATGTTGCAAGATGTCAATAGTAGCCAACAGACTGTCTACTTTCTGTTATTCTAGCGAAGACACAAAGCAAAAGTTGAATTTCGTAATCTTTTCAAATTGCAGATTGCTTTGTCCATTTTCTTACTACTAGTGTACACAAAGACTTCAGAATTTTATCACTTAGTGCCATTAAATGATGAGTTAACCCCTAGACTAGTGGAGAATACTCTAAACTAAAGTGTAGCACTTTACTTGTGAATATTTAGTGCAGCAAACTCCATTTGGCAATCTGTCTGCTCGGGCTTGAATGTAGTCACTGCAATCCAGCTTTGAACCGAATCTGGTCATGAGTGTCCACTAATGATTAGTGTTGAGCTAGACTTTAAAATATACTCATTTAACTGTAATTTAATCCAAGAATACCAATTTCTCATAGTCTAATACATCGATAACTTACTTTTGTGAAATTGCACTTGCTTTCGGTTTTGCAAAGCCAAAAGCGCAACTTTGGTTTGATCTGAAATTGTTAATTGGTGTTATGGATGTTAGGTGATAAGTTAAACTTGTAGTTGTACTTATCTAGCTATAATTCCATCTAGTATGTCAATTTGTTATAGTCTAATGGAGCATCAAATTTGCATCTTTAAATCTGTCTGATTTTCGATTTCAAAATCGACATTTGCTTTTCCTTGTAATCCTCAAATTTTGATGACTACTAGTATTTGATGCTAAATAGTATGCTAGGCTTTAAGTTTTACTCATTATCAAGTAATCTAAGTAAAATCATTGCTTGGTTCAAAGCAAAATCAGCAAAGCTTTATTTTGCAACCTATCCAAATTTCGTTTTGCTATACATTCTTTCAGAAGCGCTTTAGCCAAATTGGATGATGGTTGCTAGTGATAGTAAGAGATGGACTAGACTTTGTATATTTCTCAATTAGTTGAGCATTAATCCGAATATCATTTTCTTCTAAAATACTAGTTCCTAAATCTGCTTTTTGAAATCATTCGCATTTTGGTTTTGTTTAAAAATCAAATCAGTAATACGCCTTTGGCCTAAATTGCTAGTGTTTGCTAATTAATGATAAGTGATGAGTTAGACTTTGAGTATTACCCATTAGCTTTGACATAATCAACAATATCATTTGCTCATGATCTATTGAAGCATTAAATTCTTTCTCTGCTAGCTGTCCAAATTTCTGGTTTTGCTAAAACCTGAAACTGTAGCTTTCCTGATTTCCCATTTCTGTTTTGCTGCTACTGGTGGTCATGCCAACCACATGCAACCAAATGTTGGCTTGTATTCCTTCTAGTAAAGAGTACAAGTGTTAAGTTAAATTTCAGTTTTAGAAATTTGAAACTCTAGTTCTATACTAATCAAGTCTAAACCTGTAATGCTTTTCTAAACCACTAAATTCTGATAGCATGTGGTAGCAGCTATTATATATGGGGTATTGTCATTGAGTAAGGTATAACTTAAGCATATTGTTAATTATGCATTGAGCTATTGATCATGAACTCTTTTATGCATTGTTCCTTGCCATTTTCTTGCTATTTATTGGATTTTTGTGTTCTAGATACTGGTTCTTCTGAGATTGTTGAGTCTTTTGTTGAGCCACCAGAACCTGAACAAGAGGTTATCTATTATTACCAAGGCAAGCTTCCTCTCGCACCATGTTGATCCTAATCTTTTGAGCTGTAGATTTATAAAATACGGTAATCTTGTTGCATGCAATTTTCTAAAAACTATTTATGCTCTGTTCCTAGTTAGCTATGACCAGAACTTATGGCTTACCTTGAATTGATCATACACTCAACCTACGATAGTTTGTGGTGATATAATACTTAATTTCAATTTTGCTTAGCCATGCGATCCATAGAACGGTAATGTTTGATGGGCTTATCTTGTCAAACACAGGGAACAACAAATACATTTTTATTTTTGTTGATTCTTTGTTCACTTTATTTAAATCAAATGAATCTAAATCTTGTTGTTAAACTTAATTCAAACTCGACAAGTGGATGCTAGTGATGGTGCCTAGTGCGAGAATGGGAACTGTGGATGTCTTGTGCAGGTTGATTAAGGACCGAACTCGACGGCCCAATTCAAGCCCCAACGCATTTCCACACGCAGATGTATGGGCGCCGCTTGGTTAAGTAAAGGGTTAATATTATTGAGTTGGATACAGGAGAGTAAGGACATGTGTATTGTTTTCATATGGCATAGATGCTTAAGTCTTGGGCGTGTCGTATGCCATGTGGAGCTTATATCGATATCGATGTTCTTAGAAGGGTAAGGGCGTAGATGTGTTACATCGCATGTACGTACCTTGAGGCCCCGATCATGTGTAATATGTGTGGCTAACACGAGTTTGCATTTAATTGACTGGTCGGCATTCCTCGTATAAACATGTGAGCCTCGGTTGAATATATGCTATCGATCGTTGTTTAATCGGGATCACCCTCACATGGGTCATCCAACTCAATAGTGTCAACTTGTTGAAAATACCAAATCTTAGTTTACCCGCCGGCATACCAAAGGCGGTGTGCTATTATTCCGAGGCTTACGGGCTAACTAAGTCGTGTGGGTAAAGATGTACACCCTGCAGGATTAAAACTATTCGAATAGCCGTGTCCACTTCACGCAACGCTTGGATTGATGTCACTGTATAGAATTTGCTCTAATTTGGGTTTTGGGAATTATTAATTTCGGCATGAGGAGTGTCATGCTCGGTTTGGTAATGATCGGTGATTATTATTGATAATGCTTTTGCTTATGTTCAATTACTTACTGCTTTTAGTCCAAATTGAATTATTAAAACTGCTTTGTCAAAATTTAGCAATTGTAGGTTAATATGTATCGCTTTATGCAAATTGAACCAATTAAGCCTTACATTGATAACCTTATGCATATAAAATTCTATTCCTTTGTATAGGTTCTATCAAACACTTTCTTTTATTAGTTTGTGTAAGACTTGTTTGAGTACCTTTCGTACTCGGGGTTTTATGACCTCTTGTTGCGGTGAGGATGGATATCTTTATGAGATGCCCGTTAGCGCCCGATCCGGGTGGCGCTAACGAGTAATGCTAGTTCTAACCTCTACGCAATAGCTCATGGGATGATGGGGCCATTGGTGGTTTTGCTTTTATGTTTTTGTTTCATTTGTTGCTCTTTTGTTAATGACCCAAGGTCATCTGCTCTTATTTCTGATCTTGTAGCAACTTTGCATCTTGCAACCGAAATTGAGATGTAATTATTGATGTATAATTATGTGAATGTATGACTTGTATGTGAATGATGCAATGTTGTTTAAGGATATATGTGCAATATTCATCGATCCCGGGAAATATTGCATGACATATATCCGAGAACTCGAATGTTGAAATTGTTACTTGTTATCATTATGCTTTTAGTATGATTCTTAATAAAGGATTTGCAATTTGTTCCTTAAATAAGAATTATGCTACAAGATAATTTTAATAAGGCACATTTCAATAATTGAGGGTCTCACAAATACAATATCGAGCATCGTTAGCTCAGTAGGATAGAATTAGCATGGTTGTTGCCTTTAGTGAGTCTCTGTGATACTATTTTAACATAATTAATTTCTAAAAGATCTAAGCATCTTGTCTTTTACTTCTTATCTTCTTTTAGTATCAATTCTTATCCACCTTTCTTTTGATTTTTTTAAGATCGGTTTCTTACCTACCTTGTCTTTTATCCAGAGATGAGTGGTCGGTATTTGATTAAGGAGACTCATGTAGAAGATGTGAACGGGTTTCGGCCTTACTTGAGACATGATGTGGCGAGCTAATTTCACTTATCGGCAGAGTACGCCATCTACCGTAGAGACCGAGGGCTGGTATGGAAGAGTACCAAGCTATCATTAATGTGATCGCGACGGTGGTGGGTAGTGTTCCCTCTCGCATCCATGTGCGTGCCACCTCCGAGTCTATGGTCATGCAGAAGTCTGCGTGGGATGATGAGCCTCCTTCGTCATGACTTGACAGAGCTGTCTCGACCACCCTATGTGCACTTCCCAAAACAAGGCCCTAGATCGGATGTGAATACGTTTGATGAGATACGCTTTGGAGGACCCATACGTACGCGAGTTAGCGAGGTTGGTTCGTATCATGGACCAAACCTATCACTGTCTTGTGTACGAGTTATGGGAGACCCGCCATCGTTTGCACGAGGCACAAGAGTATTTGAGGCTTGGTGTTGCCACGAACCGCGTTCCTCGTAACGTGCTTTACGGCAACAATGAGATTCCACCAGCTGCCACTGTACCCCAAGGATGGCGACTTCCAGAAGTTCCCGGACTGGTTCCTGTTTTTGGTCAGTGTCGTCAGGCCAGGATGTCTGCTGGATTTCCTCGCACTCAGCGGCCTACTCACTCTGGTGGACATCATCTGCATTGGGTTCTCCCACTCGTCTCATTAGCCCATCGAACCCTTTAGATACTGGTTCACCTGAGGCTCATTTGCTAAATGAGTTTCCGGTGAATTTTAACCGAGAAGACCATGTTTAGGACTGAAGGATGTGATCGGCTTTAGTTGTGTAATAGGCTAGTAGTTGTCCATTAAGTAGTGTGTAATAGCATAGCCTATGTCTGTATAAATATTGTGTGCTAACGTTTGTACTTTAAAACATGGTGAGGTAGCGGCCGACTTGTGCATTTTGGGTATAACATGTTTCTGTTGGTACATTAATAAAGTGGATGCGAGCTTTTGGTTGTAATTGAGTGCATTATAGTCTTTGTTCAAATGACATTTCATGGAATGGAAGCCGCACCTTTTCTTGTACTTTGTCTTTGCTTGTTTTTGGTGTTAATTGGTTGCATATCATGACATACTGCATGCTTAGGTTTAGTATTTAGTTAATTTCTTTCTCCAAAGCTTGTATGTGTTAGCACGAGTGTATCCTTGTTATAATGTTAACCATTATATGGCAACAGGATGACAGGACCAACCACTCGATCGCGAACACAACAAGAGGAGAGGTTCTCCACCTGTTCTTGAGACTCGGGGAGCGAGACGGACCTTCCGGATCCCATGGTCCGCAAGGTGGTAGGCGGGAAGAGGAGCTTCCTCCACCACCCACTATGGCGGATGTGCTCATGCAAATTGAGCGCAACGCATGGACCGTTTCACGCATCTTGGAGCAGATTGCGCTCAATACTTCTTCCACCACTCCACCAGCTGGTAGAGCAGGAGTTCAGCATGGGCAGGGAAGTCTTGCTGACTTTCAGCGGACTAATCCGCCAGCGTTCTCTAGCTCCCAGGATCCTTTGGAGGCAGAGGATTGGCTTAAGGAGATTAAAAAGAAGCTGACCATTGCCCAGTGTTCTGAAAGGGAGAAGGTCCTGTATGCTAGCTACCAATTGACTGGGCCGGCTAGCAATTGGTGGGATAATTATCGGCTATCAACCCGCGGACATACTCCTACGGCTTGAGTTCATGGAGGCCTTTCGCGAGGCCCATATACCTGAGGGAGTGATGATGCTCAAGCAGCAGGAATTTCTCGCTCTCAAGCAAGGGCGAAAATCAGTGACCGAGTACCTTCATGAGTTTAATTTTCTTGCTCGGTACGCCCCTGACGATGTTTCGACGGACACTCGTCGTCGAAACCGTTTCATGAATGGTCTATCTGAAGAGTTGCAGTTGGCTTTGGCAGTACAAGATTTCAGAAATTTCCAACATCTTGTGGACAAAGCCATCATTGCTGAAACTAAGAGCAAGGCTTTAGAGGAATCACGGAAGCGTCAAAAGGTTACCCAATTTGCATCCAGTAGCCGTTCAGTCAGACCGCGTCTGTGGCGCCTCGATCTTCCGGCGCCGATTCGGTTCCACCAGTGCCGATGTTTGCCTTTCGCCCACCGCCACCTTACGGGCGCCCCGACCTAGTGGACACAGACCACTGCCGCCATCAATGTCGGCGGTGTGATATGCTATCATTGTGGGCGTCCGGGC
The DNA here is from genome assembly GCA_036346395.1 of Hsuehochloa calcarea. Lineage (NCBI taxonomy): Eukaryota > Viridiplantae > Streptophyta > Magnoliopsida > Poales > Poaceae > Hsuehochloa > Hsuehochloa calcarea. The sequence goes on along the minus strand of CM070612.1, from coordinate 3,025,628 downwards.
ATTTTGTAAATCGATGCTTTGCTAAGGCAAAGGGTTGCCACTGTTCGACCATCTCCGGCTCTTGTTCGTCCCGCACCTTCTCCAAAGACAATTGTTAAGCTGATCGATTCGATCATGGCCGTGTAAATCAATTAATCTTTGAAGAAGCGGTAGAGGCACTGAAGTTATCCTTGGTATGCTCCTAGTTAATTCGGTTCGACTCTTCGTTTTATTTGACTCGGAGCATCCCATTCTTTTGTTAGTAGGCGCTTGCTACTCAACATCAGTTAGTTATGCATCATCTTCATCCACCACATATTATTCATTCGCCTGGGTCGGTATTTTTAACTGATCAAATCTGCCTTAATGTCAATATCGTTATTGAAGGGGTAGATTTTTGGGCAGACCTGATTGTGATAAATTCACAAGGGATAGATGTTATTTTGGGAATGGACTGTTGACCAAGAATGCAGGGCAAATTAATTGTGCCCAACGAACCATATCCGTCACTAATAAAAATGGCCTTTCAGTCATTTTTCAGTCTAGAACGGTTCATTCTCATCTGGGTGCGATGAAAATGGATACCACCCCTACTTTGGAGTCAGTACCGGTAGTATGTGAATATTCGGACGTTTTCACGAAGACCTTCGGTATGCCACCGATCGGAAGTGGAGTTCGTGATTGAACTAGTTCTGATCGCTCCCATATCGAGAAGACCTTATCGCATGCCTTCTAATGAGTTGTTTGAATTGAAGAAACAACTGGGAGAATTGCTTGACAAAGGATTCATTCGACCGAGTTCCTCACCATGGGGATGCCCGGCCATCTTTGTCCAAAAGAAGGACAAGACTTTACGGATGTGTGTGGATTACCGTCCGTTAAATGAAGTCACTATCAAAAACAAATATCCTTTGCCTCGAATCGATGATCTGTTTGACCAGTTGACTGGAGCCCGTGTCTTTTCTAAGATTGATTTGCGGTCGGGCTATCATCGATCAAGGTTAGAGCCGAGGACATTCCAAAGACAAGATTCTCTACTCGCTATGGGTTATATGAATATACTGTCATGTCCTTTGGCCTAACCAATGCTCCAGCTTATTTTATGAATCTTATGAATTCAGTTTTCATGGAATTCTTGGATAAGTTTGTTGTTGTGTTTATTGACGACATTCTTATCTATTCGAAGTCTGCCGAAGAGCATGATCAGCATTTGAGACTTGTGCTTTGGATACACTTCAAGCATCACCATGCTAAATTTAGCAAGTGTGCTTTCTGGCTCAAACAAGTTGCATTCTTGGGACATGTATTATCTGAAGGAGGTATTACGGTTGATCCCAGCAAGATACAAGATGTATTGGATTGGAAGCAGCCTCAGAATGTTCATGAAGTTCGGAGTTTTCTTGGACTTGCGGGTTATTACCGTCGGTTTATTGAAAACTTCTCTAAAATTTCTAGGCCTCGACCCAGCTTCTAAAGAAGGAAAACAAATTCTTTTGGTCAGTGGAGTGTGAAAACATTTCACCTCTGAGAAAGCTCCTGACCGAAGCTCCTGTTCTCACTCTTCCAGATATCCATAAGACTTTTGATATCTTTTGTGATGCGTCTCGCCATGGACTTGGCTGTGTACTTATGCAAGAAGGCCGAGTTGTGGCATATGCATCCAGGCAGTTGCGACCTCATGAGGTGAATTATCCTACTCATGATTTGGAATTGGCGGCCGTAGTCCATGCATTAAAGATTTGGCGACATTACCTTCTCGGTAATCGTTGCGAAATATATACTGATCATAAAAGCCTGAAATATATATTCACTCAAGTGGACCTGAATATGAGGCAAAGAAGATGGCTTGAATTAATCAAGGACTACGATATGGGTATTCACTACCATCCTGGCAAAGCCAATGTTGTGGCTGATGCCCTAAGCAGAAAGTCGCATTGCAATTGCTTATCAACAATTCCCCTGGCTAAGAGCTTATGTGCTGATTTTCAGCGCTTAAGTCTTGAAATGGTAGCAGATGGATTTCTTGCTGCTTTGGAAGTGAAGTCAACCCTCGAAGATCAGATTCTGAAAGCTCAGAAAACTGATGCCGAGGTGGCGGAAATCAAGGAAAATTTGAAGGCAGGTAAAGCCATCGAATTCTCTGAAGATGCCAGTGGTATCCTTCGGTATCGCAATCGTTTGGTGGTACCTTCAAATTCTCAGTTGAGAGAGCTAATTCTCAAAGAAGCTCATAATTCCAAGTTTTCTATACATCCTGGAAGTACTAAGATGTACCAGGACTTGAAGAAGACATTTTGGTGGAGCCGGATGAAAAGGCAAATTGCTCAGTATGTTGCTGAGTGCGATATTTGCCAAAGGGTTAAAGCCGAGCACTTAAAACCTCTTTGGTACTCTTGACCCTTGCCTATTCCACAATGGAAATGGGAAGAAGTCGGTATGGATTTTGTTACCGGACTTCCGAAAACTCAGAATGGGTTTGATGCCATTTGGGTGATCATTGATCGTCTAACGAAAGTGGCTCATTTTATTCCTGTCAAAACCACTTTCAATGGCAAGCAATTGGCAGAGTTATATATTGCCAAGATTGTTTGTTTCCACGGTGTTCCAAAAGTCATTGTCTCAGATCGTGGACCTCAGTTCACATCTCATTTCTGGAATTGTCTCCATCAAGCCATGGGGATGTAACTCTCTTCGATCGCTTATCATCCTCAAACCAAAGTGGTCAAGCGAAAGGGTAAATCAAGTGATGGAAGATCTTCTTAGAGCACGTGTGCTATCATATAGCAAGAAGCTGGAAAAATCTTTGCCGTATGTGGAGTTTTCCTACAATAATAGCTATCAAGCAAGTATTCAAATGTCACCTTTTGAAGCCTTGTATGGAAGAGCTTGTAGGACTCCATTGAATTGGTCCGAGTCTGGTGAAAGACCATTTTATGGTCCCGACTTGGTAATAGAAGCCGAAGAGCAAGTTCGTCTGATTCGAGACCGCCTGAAAACTGCTCAGTCTCGTCAGAAGAGCTATGCTGACCATCGTCGACGTGAGTTAAGTTTTGAAGTAGATGATTATGTCTACCTCAAAGTATCACCGATGAAGGGCACTCATCGCTTTCATGTGAAAGGAAAGCTAGCACCTCGTTATATCGGACCCTTCCGAATCATTGCAAAACGAGGAGCTGTAGCTTATCAATTAGAGCTACCTGAGTCTCTTTCGGCAGTGCATGATACTTTTCATGTTTCTCAGCTGAAGAAGTGCCTACGTGTTCCTACTGAAGCCACTACTTATGAGCATCTTGATCTCCAACCAGATCTTTCCTATCAAGAGCAACCGGTGCGTATCCTTGATGAAATGGAACGTAGGACAAGAAACCGCACCGTCAAGTTCTTAAAAGTTCAGTGGGCTAATCATTCAGAAGATGAAGCCACGTGGGAGCGTGAAGATCTGATGAAGATTGAACACCCCCATCTTTTTGCTGTTTAAAAATTGCCTTTGAATCAAGAAAGGCAAGATTAAACAAAGCAATGTAAAAAGAAATGTAATAGCAACACTATGTTGTTATTAGAATCTCTTTTCTATCCTTGAAGAAAAAAAATTTTCAGCTTCATCCTTTTTTTTCAACTTTTGAACTGCCCGGAATCTCGGGACGAGATTCTCTTAAGGGGGGTAGGTTTGTAATGACCAGTTTTAATAAAAAAGAATAAGATGTCTTACAGAGCATCACTGTTTATTTTGAAACTTGGATATGTTGTTATAACCAAAAATCCTCTTCCTCTAGCCAATATCTGATCACCGTCCTTACTTCCCTAGGAACATTCGATTCTCTATTTGATCACCAAATGTTTTGCTTTTTGTTGATCAGTTGCCTCTGGAAAAATTTCAGCTGCTGATCGTGATGATGTTGGATGCTCTGCTGAAACTAGCAAAGGTCGATTTAGGGGCGAGGCTCTGCGGAGGTTTGCGACTCTTTTCTTTTCCTTCTTGTCGGTTGGGGAGCAATGCACCGACCGGCGAGCAACTCGAGCGGCGCAGCCTCTTTTCCTTTCTCTTCTTTCTATGAGGGGCGGTGCAACCGGTCGGCCAGTCACCACCAATGAAGTGCCACCGCAAAGATCTAGAATCCTCTCCTTTGCTCTGGAGGTTTAGTCTTCCTTTAGCCCTAGTCCTTGAGTTCCCTGCCATTTCCTTGACCGAAACAGCTTCTCCGACTCTCTCTTCTTTCGGTGGAATTGGGTTAGCTCTGCTGAACCGAACTGGTTAGAGTATTGCTTGGTGTTTTCCTGCTTCGGTGAAGGGAAGTGGTTTTCAAAATTTCCTTGTTCAGCTGAAAGATCACAGTTTCTCCTCTAGCTTTAGCTGGTAAGACATGATCTTATGTCTTTTCTTCTTAATATTCTTAGGAAACTCAATAGCTGATCTAAATCACTTCTTTGTGCATGTGGTGCTCAAGTTTTGTCTTGACAAAACTATTGTTTTTATAACTTTTCGGTCTTTCATATCATTGCAAGATTTAGGATTTCTCTTGTCACTTTTCAGCCTAATTAGGTCTTAATTGAACCTGAGAATCATTAGTAGCATTTTCTTCTTTTGATGTTCCCAAACCAGTCCAGAACTTTATTTTATCTTGTGCTGTTTGCTATCAGTCAAACCGGCAAGCATGCACAGCCAGATTCTTGATTTCCATTTCTCATCACTTAGTGCTGATAATCTATAAGTAGACTTTAGTTACTTGTTTAGCTACCACTTTAGCAAAATTATTCTGGGTCTTAGTGAAGTAAGCAGCAGATTTCTAATGTTGCAAGATGTCAATAGTAGCCGGCTGCACTCTGTCTACTTTCGGTTATTCTAGCAGTACACAGCAAAAGTTGAATTCTGTAATCTTTTCAGCCGGCAGTGCTTTGTCCATTTTCGGTTACTACTAGTGTACACAGCACTTCAGTAATTTTATCACTTAGTGCCATTAAATGATGAGTTAACCCCTAGACTAGTGGAGAATACTCTAAACTAAAGTGTAGCACTTTACTTGTGAATATTTAGTGCAGCAAACTCCATTTGGCAATCTGTCCTGTTCAGTTTCAGAATGTAGTCACTGCAATCCAGTTTGAACCGAAATCTGGTCATGAGTGTCCACTAATGATTAGTGTTGAGCTAGACTTTAAAATATACTCATTTAACTGTAATTTAATCCAAGAATACCAATTTCTCATAGTCTAATACATCAGATAACTTACTTTTGTGAAATTGCACTGTTTTCGGTTTTGCAAAACTGAAAACTGCAACTTTGGTTTGATCTGAAATTGTTAATTGGTGTTATTCTCTACTATAATTGAAAACTTGAGACTCATCATCAGGCTTCAACGCCTCACCCCCGCGCCCTTCCCTCTTCTTACGCTCCTCACCCCCGCGCCTTCCCTCTTCGCTTGACTCGTCGCCATCTGCCCCTCTCCCACCGCAGCCTTCTCCTCCCTTTCCCGCGACATCGCCTCTCTCCTCCCCAAGACTTCCTCTTCCCAGCGGCGCCCTTCTCCATGTGGGGCTGCTCCTCCACCCTTCGCTTGACCCGTCGCCATCTGCCCTCCTGTCCCCACCCCCCTTTGGCCAGGCCGCATATTCTATTCGGCCGTGCTGCCCCGCCGCTTGCCTCCTCGGCATCGCCTGCGCCGCCCCCCGTCGGCTCCTCCCCTTCGCACGCACCGCGCCTTCCTCCCCTTCGCGGCCGACCTCGATGTGGCCCCCGGGTCCGTGCACTTCGCGCCCTAGGGCTCCGACCAGGTAGCTGCTTGCTTACTTCTCCTGGTGATTTGTGTGCTTCTTTTGGCTTGTGGAATTGCAGGGAGGGAGAGGCGCCTCGTTTCTTGGATGTGCTGTGAAGGAATTGGGGGCAAGAAGCCGTGATGTTTACTCCGCAGGGGAAGGGGTGGACCGGATGGTCGACGCCATCTCCGGCGAACCAGCGTAGCGATGGTGGCCCTCCGACCGCGTCGGCGCCCTTTGGCAAGGGGAAAGGAACTTCGCGGAGGGTTACCGAACTCGAGCAAGATGTTTGGCCCAATCTTTGCTTTTTTGTTCTATTGATACAACTTCTGAATCTAATTTGTGAACATGTTTCTGTACTCATGTTTATTCCCATGATTATGAACTAGGACTCTGGTAGGGTCACCTATTGCAGTATGCACTATTTTTTCATCACATGTTGTTTAGTCTCTGAAAAGTGGAAAGTTTAGCATTTAAACCAGTAGGCCTCCAGGTCTTCATTTTAATCCAGAAAGCATTTCAAAAATTGGGTTTGGTGACAATTTTGAACTAGGACTCTGGTAGGTTCACCTTGAGGAAAATTTGGGAATCATAACTATTGCAACATTTCTATTGATTGAACAAATGTGTTTCTTAAAGAAATCCGATTTTCATGTGGCCCAAGGAAGAAATCGTTTTTTTCACGCCTTTTTGGCCAGGATGTATCAAATAAAACACTACCGAGAGGGCTAGATTGACTATTCTTACACCCTTCAAAACTTTTCAATCATATCGGTGGTGAATGATTTGAAAATTGTGACATTTGGATTTCCATTGTAGAAAGGACTGTAATAGGTGTTACCTATGTCATTTTAAAAGAATAGACACGCAAATGCCAATGGTCTTATGTGTAACTTTTATTTTCCATGTCATGCACTTTGTGTAACTTAGATTTTGCTTCCAATTTCTTCTTTTCCTTCGTTAAAGTGTATTCGCTATCTGGGCATTTTGACCTTCCCTTTTATAGTTTGATCATACCCATAATAGTTAGAGTTATTTACCTGTTTTTTCATGTGTATGTCTGCAGTTACATGAATATCGGTACAATATGGGGCTGCTCTTGATTGAGAAAAAAGAGTGGGCAGCCAAACTTGATGAAGTCGACCAAGTCTTGACGAAAACAGGAGATTTTAAACCGGGAACAAGCTGCACATTTGAATGCTATATCGTAATATGGAAGATGTGAAGAAGGCATGCTAAAAGCATTGGTCGTTGAGAAACAATGCGTAGGTGATGTATGTTGGTGTCTATCTATGTGAAAAGTATCCATACATGTTTTTGTGATTTCTTTTCCAAGAATTGTGGTTTTATTTCTTTATCTGAAACACATTTCTCTTCTCTTTAGGTTACCTATTGAACAAAAGTGAAAAACACACACACACACACACACAAAACTCACAGAGCAAAAAGTGGTTTGTCTTGAGTGAGAATAGCGGAAAGTTTAATTTATCTCCTGTACTAATACACTCCAATTTTGATTGTTCAATCCCAAATTGTTATAATTTGCTTGACATTCCTTTTTTCATGTCCTTATTTATTTCAAGGGATTGATGTCATTTATTGCTTTTTTCTCATGTCCAAATTAGATACATCGGAAAGAAGAGGAGAAACGTTTTCACCTAAAAGGTCAATACCTCTAAACATTATAGCTCGAGGTTTATTTATTAATTCAGTTGCTTTAGATGTTTTTTTCATGTTATAGCCCTAAGACATCTCTTGATCACCGAGAGAAGCTAATGGACTCCGTTTCCTTGAGTTTATTTCTCTGTTCGTTTATTTCTCTTCCTTTACTTGTAGGTACTTCATGTGCTGAGCTTTTGTTTACTAATACCTGTACTCAAAACATTTGTTCCTGTTTAAACCTAGCTGGACTAAAGAGATTGATTAATGTTGGTTCTGGATTGATGTAGATTGTCATGCAAAAAACAACATGTTATGTTCAATTATAGTAGAGATTGAAAACTTGAGACTCATCATCAGGCTTCAACGCTCCTCACCCCCGCGCCCTTCCCTCTTCTTACGCTCCTCACCCCCGCGCCCTTCCCTCTTCTTCACGCGCATCTCAAGAAAAATCCGTAGCGTTAGCACGGGCATTTATTACTAGTGGATGTTAGGTGATAAGTTAAACTTGTAGTTGTACTTATCTAGCTATAATTCCATCTAGTATGTCAATTTGTTATAGTCTAATGGAGCATCAAATTTGCATCTTTAAATCTGTCCAGATTTTCAGATTTCAAAATCTGACATTTGCTTTTCCTTGTAATCCTCAAATTTTGATGACTACTAGTATTTGATGCTAAATAGTATGCTAGGCTTTAAGTTTTACTCATTATCAAGTAATCTAAGTAAAATCATTGCTTGGTTCAAAGCAAAAATCAGCAAAGCTTTATTTTGCAACCTATCCAAATTTCAGTTTTGCTATACCTGTTACTGTAGCAGTTTTAGCCAAATTGGATGATGGTTGCTAGCTGATAGTAAGAGATGGACTAGACTTTGTATATTTCTCAATTAGTTGAGCATTAATCCAGAATATCATTTTCTTCTAAAATACTAGTTCCTAAATCTGTTTCTTTGAAATCATCCGATTTTGGTTTTGTTTAAAAATCTGAAACTGTAACACTTTAGCCGAAATTGCTAGTGTTTGCTAATTAATGATAAGTGATGAGTTAGACTTTGAGTATTACCCATTAGCTTTGACATAATCAACAATATCATTTGCTCATGATCTATTGAAGCATTAAATTCTTTCTCTGCTAGTCATCCAAATTTACGGTTTGCTAAAACACAAACCTGTAGCTTTCGATTTCCCATTTACTTTTTGTTGCTCTTCGTGGTCATGCCAACCACATGCAACCAAATGTTGGCTTGTATTCCTTCTAGTAAAGAGTACAAGTGTTAAGTTAAATTTCAGTTTTAGAAATTTGAAACTCTAGTTCTATACTAATCAAGTCTAAACCTGTAATGCTTTTCTAAACCACTAAATTCGATAGCATGTGGTAGCAGCTATTATATATGGGGTATTGTCATTGAGTAAGGTATAACTTAAGCATATTGTTAATTATGCATTGAGCTATTGATCATGAACTCTTTTATGCATTGTTCCTTGCCATTTTCTTGCTATTTATTGGATTTTTGTGTTCTAGATAATCGGTTCTTCCGAGATTGTTGAGTCTTTTGTTGAGCCACGAACTCTGAACAAGAGGTTATCTATTATTACCAAGGCAAGCTTCCTCTACGCACCATGTTGATCCTAATCTTTTGAGCTGTAGATTTATAAAATACAAAGATCTTGTTGCATGCAATTTTCTAAAAACTATTTATGCTCTGTTCCTAGTTAGCTATGACCGTAACTTATGGCTTACCTTGAATTGATCATACACTCAACCTCGATAGTTTGTGGTGATATAATACTTAATTTCAATTTTGCTTAGCCATGCAAATCCATAGAACGGTAATGTTTGACGGCTTATCTTGTCAAACCAGGGAACAACAAATACATTTTTATTTTGTTGATTCTTTGTTCGGTTTATTTAAATCAAATGAATCTAAATCTTGTTGTTAAACTTAATTCAAACTGGACAAGTGGATGCTAGTGGTGGTGCCTAGTGCGAGAATGGGAAGCTGTGGATGTCTTATGCGGTTGATTAAGGACTGAACTCGACGGCCCAATTCAAGCCCCAACGCACTTCCACACGCAGTATATGGGCGCTGTTTGGTTAAGTAAAGGGTTAATATTATTGAGTTGGATACAGAGAGTAAGGACATGTGTATTGTTTTCATATGGCATAGATGCTTAAGTCTTGGGCCGTGTCGTATGCCATGTGGAGCTTATATCGATATCGATGTTCTTAGAAGGGTAAGGGCGTAGATGTGTTACATCGCATGTACGTACCTTGAGGCCCCGATCATGTGTAATATGTGTGGCTAACACGAGTTTGCATTTAATTGACTGGTCGGCATTCCTGTACAACATGTGAGCCTCGGTTGAATATATGCTATCGATCGTTGTTTAATCGGGATCGGTCTCACATGGGTCATCCAACTCAATAGTGTCAACTTGTTGAAAATACCAAATCTTAGTTTACCGCCGGCATACCAAAGGCGGTGTGCTATTATTCCGGAGGCTTACGGGCTAACTAAGTCGTGTGGGTAAAGATGTACACCTACGAGGATTAAAACTATTCGAATAGCCGTGTCCACGATTCACGCAACGCTTGGATTGATGTCACTGTATAGAATTTGCTCTAATTTGGGTTTTGGGAATTATTAATTTCGGCATGAGGAGTGTCATGCTCGGTTTGGTAATGATCGGTGATTATTATTGATCTTTTTTTGCTTATGTTCAATTACTTCATGCTTTTAGTCCAAATTGAATTATTAAAAGCGCTTTGTCAAAATTTAGCAATTGTAGGTTAATATGTATCGCTTTATGCAAATTGAACCAATTAAGCCTTCATTGATAACCTTATGCATATAAAATTCTATTCCTTTGTATAGGTTCTATCAAACACTTTCTTTTATTAGTTTGTGTAAGACTTGTTTGAGTACCTTTCGTACTCGTGGTTTTATGACCTCTTGTTGCGGTGAGGATGGATATCTTTATGAGATGCCCGTTAGCGCCGATCCGGGTGACGCTAACGAGTAATGCTAGTTCTAACCTCCACGCAATAGCTGCGGGGATGATGGGGCCATTGGTGGTTTTGCTTTTATGTTTTTGTTTCATTGTTGCTCTTTTTGTTAATGACCCAAGGTCATCTGCTCTTATTTCGATCTTGTAGCAACTTTGATCTTGTAGCAACCGAAATTGGAGATGTAATTATTGATGTATAATTATGTGAATGTATGACTTGTATGTGAATGATGCAATGTTGTTTAAGGATATATGTGCAATATTCATCGATCTCGGGAAATATTGCATGACATATATCTGAGAACCTGAATGTTGAAATTGTTACTTGTTATCATTATGCTTTTAGTATGATTCTTAATAAAGGATTTGCACTGTTCCTTAAATAAGAATTATGCTGCCAGTATAATTTTAATAAGGCACATTTCAATAATTGAGGGTCTCACAATGCGTGCTGCTCCTCTGCGAGCACCACATGATGACCGGTTCTCCAACGGTTCAAGCACACACTTAAATGAGTTAAAAGAGAATTCATCACAGCGAAGATGAGGCCGTGTTGGCTCCCAAGATCAGCGACCAACACACCCCCAAACTCACTTTCAACATTGATCACATCCATACAACAATCATACATTGATAGTTCAAAAGACATACATCGATAATATTCAAGTCTATAGCTATTACAAGTGGCTGAACAGCCAAATTTAATTAAGAGCAAAATATAGCAGCGAAAGCAAGTTAAGGAAACCAAAAGTCCAAGATGGTGTCCCCATAACCCTAGCAACCGACTAGGGTTAAATGACAACCTTTGCTCACCATCTCGCCTAAATTGGCATTGACGAGCTCATCGGGCTCGATATCGTCCTCACCTGAAAAGGCCAGCAAACATCTGGCTGAGTACAAGTGTACTCACAAGTCTTACACAAAGAAAAGTAGCTATGCATATTGGGCAATCAAAGGATAGCATTAGTGGTTCTAGTTTTGCATAAAACACAACTTCTTACATTCCTAGACCATCTAGTTTCCAAAAGTCAAGTTATAAATCATTTGTTCAAGAGAAAGTTCCACAAGACATATGTAATAATGTAGATCAATCAATACCAAAGTGGCTGTCCACTTTGATAAACTGAAGCACACAAACATCCCATTCGTGTCGTAACCAATTATAACCATGTTAACTTTTAATTTTCAAGTCTAACGATGAAGCATACTTAAACCAAGTGTTGTCCATAACCGTGGACATGACTATTCGAATAGATTATCTCTGCAGAGGTGTACTACTTTACCCACATGACTCGACTAGCCTGTAAGCTGTAACACCCCAGCCCAACACTGAGCCTAGAATGCCACCACACTACACTTTAAACTAATAATTAATGACACACTATAAAATTACATCAAGAAATCATCAATAATCATATCAATGGATCAAACGATAATGAATAATCAAGTAGAATAAAACCAGGTAAATATTCTAAAACAGCATCAACCAATGAATCCAAATTAATAAAGCAAATAGTCTAGTCCAAATGATGTCCTAAACTTTATTCAATAACTAACATGTCCATGTGCAAACCAATATTGAATGAATGATTATCATGGCGAATGATCACGTGAGGTCCATGTGCTCTACTCGCTCTCAATTACGGCAACCTCGAAGATCACCTAAAAACAACAACAGAGCAAGGGTGAGTCCACGACTCAGCAAATACATCATATACAACGAACAATAATAAATCAACAGCATTCAATAACTTCATTATCATCACAGGTACTTCTATTTGATTCACATCCATTAATCTCATGTATCAATGCAAATCTAATCTATATGTCCACATGCACTTCTTTCGCGTATACCGGTATAGCGTGAGTGAATGCTCGCGACAACATTCACTCTCAAGCCCGTTCCTCCAAAGGATCGGGACCTCCTCCACTCCGTGGAGTTGTGATCATTCATGATCACTGCTCATATCTGCGATGCTTATGTATGCAAAATATGCAAAACTCCATCATAAACATCATGTCCAACTTTTCATCAAGCTTGTCAACAACGATATAAACATACCAATTATTTGTTTGCAATTAAACAGAATAAAAGCACAACAATAATGGTACTGAAAGATAAAGAATCACAGTGATCAATCATTGATCGCTGTTTACCATGCACTTGCCTTTACTAGTTGCGACGCACGATTTGACTCGAAGATGGCAACAAGTACGACGCTTCTCCTACATTAAATACACTCATCTCAATACAAGCTACAGCATCATAAGAATAACAATCAATATACATCGCTCCTACACGTCCCCAAATATACCACGATACGCCGGTATCGAAAAGCTACCCACAGCTGTCCGGTTACTAAAAAGAGCGTAACTTTTGACTCGAAAGTCCGATCACCACAAACCAACCCATTCTGGATTCTTTATAAAATTATCCACATTTTCTTAGATTACGAAGACTTCTAATTAAATCATCTAACCCTCCGTATTTAGCCCGGAAAGCCGATCTGTCCGCTTCGGAACAGCAGTCTTACTAAATTCATAACTTTTGTTTTACTCAACAAAATGCGTGTTCTCAGATCCTACAGAACCATTGGACAATTATCTACCACTTTCATGTAGATCAAAACTCTAATTAAGCCATTTACTATTTTTAATCTACAGTCTACCAAAACAGCGCCGAAAGACGTCAACCCCAAAAACAGCGGCTTTCCGAAAATCATAACTCGAAACCTATTTGTCCGATTGACATAATAAAATATGCTATAGAAAGATATCGAAATTATCTACAATTAACTAGTAGACGATATTTTCAACATTCGCCATTGAGGTGACCGAATAAAGCGTACAACCGAACAGCATAATAAATAGATCTATTAATCAGCTTCTCTAATTAATCTTGATTATAATCTTCTAATTAACAGTGCAAAACAGAGAGAACATGTATTTCATACTAGCAAACCTCTACGCGGTATCAGGGATCGTCTCGGGCGATGGCTTCCGCACTGCAAAGAAGTCCTCGGCGACCGGAAACACAAAGACTCAACGCAGAAAAGCGGCCGAATGCAACGCAGAAAAGCGGCCGGCGGCAAGCTTCCAGTGAGCTTCGATGGCTCAAGACCGCAATGAATGGTATCCGGTGACCACGTCAAACATCGATAGCGGCGGCCGGCGAAGAAAGACCAAATCGCGGCGGTCGCGCAAGTAGTCTGCAGAAAAGACGCAGCAGTAGGGCGGCTGTCCACGCGGAAGGGCTGCAGGCGCTCGGCAGCAGCCAGAGCGCGGCGCAAGAAGACAAAGAAAGCGACGCAAGCGATGAGGCCAAACAATGCAGAAAAAGAAAATGCCTGGCGGCTGGGGGTGGGAAAAGAAAAGAAAAGCTAGGGTTTTTAAGAAAATCCACAAACCTATTTATAGCTCATAAAAATATTCCGAAACATTCTATTTTTCACAAAATCTTTTTATTTAATTACGCACAAGCCCTTCAGACGTTTTTAATTAATTATTTATTGTTGCTATTTAATTAATTACTCTCCGATCCTTAAGACGCGATTATTAATATTTATTTATTTTTCGGAGTATTACATTCTACCCCCCTTAACGGAATTCGACCCCGAATTCTACTCGCCGTTCTACTCAAATAAAAACCACACTGCTGAAATTAAACAACAAAATAACACATACCCGACGTGAACAACTCCGGGTATAGCTCGCGCATGCGAGACTCCAACTCCCAAGTCGCCTCTCTCTCGGACTGATGCGTCCACAGCACCTTGACGTATACCAACGTCTTGTGCCTCAGCACTCGCTCCGACCTCTCCAGAATGCGCGTCGGACGCGACTCAACTGTGAGGTCTTGCTCAATAGTCAGCGGCTCTAATGAAATCTTATGCTCTGGGTCTCTCAAAAACTTCCTCAACATCGAGACGTGAAACACATTGTGAACCCCACGCATGGACTCGGGAAGGTCCAAACGGTAGGCTAACTTCCCAATTCTTGCAATAATCGAGAACGGTCCAACGTACCTCGGGCTAAGCTTCCCTCTGGTACCAAACCGAACAATGCCTTTAGTGGGAGACACTCTCAAGAGCACCAGGTCACCCACCACAAACTCCAAGTTTCGCCTCCTCAAATCAGCATAACTTTTCTGTCTACTCTGAGCTGCTAACAGATTCTGCCTCACCATGGCCACACGCTCAACGGTCTTGAATCGATCCGGACCCAAAGCGCCTTCTCTCCAACTGCATCCCAACAAAGCGGCGATCTGCACTTCCGCCCATAGAGAACCTCAAATGGCGCGGCCCTAATACTGGAATGGTAACTATTATTATAAGCAAACTCTGCAAGTGGCAACTGGTCCTCCCAACTACCCTTCCAAGATAGAACACAAGATCGCAACATGTCCTCCAAAGTTTGAATAGTGCGCTCATTGCCCATCATGCATGGGTGAAGCAGCAGACTCGGCGGAGTTGTGTGCCCAAAGCACTCTGCAGACTCTCCCAGAACTTGGAGACAAACTTCGCGTCCCTGTCAGAAATGATGGTCTTGGGCACGCCATGCAGTCTTACTATTTCACGCACATAAATAGGAGCTAGATCACTCATTGAATTTGTCGTGCGAATAGGAATAAAGTCTTGCAGACTTCTGAATCGATCCACCACTACCCAAATCGCATCCTTCCTCGCGCGAACGAGGTAACGCTACCACAAAGTCCATAGAAATATCATCCCACGGCCACTTTGGGTACCTCCAAAGGTCGCAACAATCTGCGGGGCGCTTGTGCTCGGCTTTCACTTGCGACAAACACCACAAGAAGCTACATAATTAGCTATGTCCACCTTCATTCTTTTCCACCAAAAATTGCTTTCAAATCTCGATACATCTTAGTCTCACCAGGATGAGCGATTATGCAGTGCGATGTGCCTCCCTCAAAATATCATCCTTGACCTCCGCCTTACGTGGTACGCAAAGGCGTCCTTTAAACCTCAAAGTACCGAATCATCCATGCTAAAATCACCCTCTTTGCCCTCATCCGGGCGCTTCCTAACCTCCCGTAGTAACGGTCACTCTGTTGTGCTTCCGCTGCGATGCGGAATAGCCGACTCAAGAATCAAGCGTGTCTCAACGTGTGTTGTGCCCGCATAACAATAGGATATACCCATGCGATCAAAATCAGCAATGAGGCAATCTAGAGTAGCGAGTCGCCTTGCGACTAAGAGCATCTGCAACAACATTGGCCTTGCACGATGATCTTGAATAGTAAGATCATAGTCCTTGATCAACTCCAACCACCTCCTTTGCCTCAAATTCAGATCCTTCTGAGTGAAAATATACTTGAGACTCTTGTGATCTGTGAAAATATCACAAGGCTCACCGTATAGATAATGCCTCCAAATCTTGAGAGCAAAAACAACCGCAGCCAACTCCAAATCATGAGTGGGATAATTCTGCTCGTGCTTCTTTAACTGCCTCGACGCATAAGCAATCACCTTACCGTCTTGCATGAGAACACAGCCAAGACCCACTCGAGACGATCTGAAAAGATCGTGAATCGCTTCCCTGGCTCGGGAAGAGTGAGAATAGGAGAGGTCACCAACCTGTTCTTCAAAATGCAGAAACTGCGCTCACACTCATCAGTCCACTGGAATCTCACACCTTTTTGAGTAAGCTGAGACATCGGTTTAGCGAGGATAGAGAAATCCTGCACAAAACGCCGATAATAACCAGCCAAACCCAAGAAACTCCTCACCTCCTTCACACTAGTCGGCCTCTTCCAATCCACCACTGTGGAGACCTTGCTAGGATCAACAAAGAATACCACGAGGTTAATCACATGACCCAGAAAACCCACTTCTGAAATCCAGAACTCGCACTTCTTCAATTTAGCATAGAACTTGTGCTCTCTCAGAGTATCTAAAACCAGTCTCAAATGACGCTCATGATCCTCATTAGTCTTGGAATAGATAAGAATATCATCAATGAACACCACCACGAAGTCATCAAGATACTCGTGCAACATGTTGTTCATGGTCTCCATAAAAATGGCAGGTGCATTAGTCAATCCAAAGGACATAACTTTATACTCATAATGCCCATACCGTGGAGAAAGCGATCTTCTCAACATCTCGCTCACGCACACGGATTTGATTATACCCTGACTGGAGGTCGATCTTGGAGAATACTTGAGCTCCATTCAAGCGATCAAACAAGTCCTCAATGCGGGGCAATGGATATTTGTTCTTGATTGTTACTGCATTAAGCGCACGATAATCAATACACATCGCCAACTCCCATCCTTCTTCTCGTGAGCGAGCAGAGCTCCCCGCGGCGATACACTACGCTGATCAAACCTTTAGCCAACAAATCATCCAATTGCTTCTTCAACTCGTCCTGAAACGGACGTGCTAATCGATATGGAGACATCGAGATGGGACGAGTACCCGGAACAAGATCAATGCGAAACTCCACGTCTCGTGCAGGTGGCAAACCCGGAAGCTCAACTGGGAACACATCTGGATAATCACTAACCACTGGAATCTCCTCAATCTGCGAAGCCACACTCGGTTTCTCGGCAAGAGCTAAAAGAAGTCCAGTTTTCACTGCACGCTGACCGGGAAACAATCCAGCCAACATCGAAAGAGAGCGCGGAGGCGCACTCCCCTGAAAAGTCAAAGTCTCCCGGGCGAGGTGCGCACGAGGCGTTCTCTGAAACAAGATATCACGGCTCGATAAGAGTGCAACCAATCCATACCCAAGATAACGTCGAGCGGCTCCATTTGAATAACTATCAAATTCGCGTGAACTTCTCTCCATCAATAACAATAGAACACCGGGACAAACAGTAGAGCTAGCAATAATACCCCCAGGAGAACTAACCAACACTGACTGAGAAATCCACTGCATACTCAAGTTCGCTCTCTTAGCAAACGCCGACGAGACAAGCGAAAAGGTAGCCCCGAATCAAAAGGACTAAAGCATCAAGCGAATCCACAAGCAAAGTACTGTCACCACGTCGGGGCGACCGCGGACTCATTGTAGGCATGGCGTACACTCCGTGGCGCCATGGCGAAGAAGACGATCTTGGGGCGGCGAGCCCCAACAATCTCTTTGTGGCGGTGCGGTAAAGCCGGTCGTGCAACTGAAGCGGTGCGAAGGTGGCGGTGCCGATAGTACCTCTTGGGGCGCCAAAGTGAAGGAAATGGCATCGGCGGAGGAGCGATCATCATCGGAAAGATCCTCGGCGGGACCCATCAAGAAGAAGATGGCACAGAGCTCCACTTGATCACGCTAAGCGGGGTTACGGCGACACACCGCTCCTTGTGACCCGTCGGCCACACCAGCGGCAATCACCCGTCCAAGTGCACTCGGCGCGTAGCGGTGTCCATCACCGCACTTAAAGCAAAGCATGCCCCTTACAGAGCAGACGAAGAGCCGAGTACTGCAAAGGGCGAGGCGCCAAGAAGGAACGGCCTCGGCGCTAGACTGAAAGATCTGCGGTCCTCCTTGAATTTCTTGAAAGCGGTCATTGAGCAGACCACTTCCTCACGAGCTCCTCTTCCGGTCACCACCGAAACTACCGATCCACGAAGCTTGTCGCCTTTGTGAGTGCATCTCCAACTCCATGCCCTAGCTTGCTCCACAACAGAGCTGTAGTCACAGAGTGGAGTAGCTCCCAACACATGTCGGTACTCAGAATTGAGACCCCGACGGAACCTCTTGGCCTTCTGAAGATCATCGTTCGCTACTGAAGGGACAAAGCGAACCAAGTTGTTGAACTCGACCTCATACTCAAGAATAGACCTCTTCCCACGAGCAAAGGTCGTCAAGGCAACCTCCATCTTCTCAACAAAAGAATAGGGTAGAACTTCCCTTGAACGATCAACAAAATCCTCCCAAGTGGTGGCCCTTGGCGGCGGTCCTCGAAGACAACACGCCCTCCCACCAAATATCCGCTTGCCCTTTCAGCTGAAAGGCTACAAAACGGACCCTCTGAGGTGAAGACATCTCCAAAGCTCCAAACTGCCTCTCCATGTAGCGCAACCAGTCCATTGCTGACCGGTGTGCCCAGGCAGTCAAGCGAATCAAACCTCAACCCCATCCACTCTCAAGTGACATCCGCGCCTCGAGAACCGGTGGATGTGCGGCAGAGCAACAACAGATGCCGCGAGAATGAGGGCTGCAGCGCTGTTGACGAAAGCACGGATCTCTCCACCAACTCTCTCAAAGAAAGCGGGGTCTCATCTTGGACCACAACCGGAGGCGGGTCAACAGCAACCCCTCGCTCATCGACTCAATCACACAGGAGGTGGCTCCACGGAACCTCGCCCGCGCCACGACCTCCACGACCATGCCAACACGACCACGTCCTCTACCCCTCGGCATAGCTATCAACCACAATCAACAATACACAATGAGTTCAATGCTCAAAATAAACTCATCCATCAATAAACAACATAACAGGCGTAAAAACTATAATCGTACCTCTCTCTAACCTCACGTGCACTAGTGTGTCAAATTTTAGGTTAGTTAACCATTAGCAAATTTTAGTTGATTTACTAAACTAAAACAAATTTTAACAATTTTAGTTTGCCTAAGTTGTTAATCTATTCACCACGGACCTAAAGCCCGCTCTGATACCAACTGTAACACCCCAGCCCAACACTGAGCCTAGAATGCCACCACACTACACTTTAAACTAATAATTAATGACACACTATAAAATTACATCAAGAAATCATCAATAATCATATCAATGGATCAAACGATAATGAATAATCAAGTAGAATAAAACCAGGTAAATATTCTAAAACAGCATCAACCAATGAATCCAAATTAATAAAGCAAATAGTCTAGTCCAAATGATGTCCTAAACTTTATTCAATAACTAACATGTCCATGTGCAAACCAATATTGAATGAATGATTATCATGGCGAATGATCACGTGAGGTCCATGTGCTCTACTCGCTCTCAATTACGGCAACCTCGAAGATCACCTAAAAACAACAACAGAGCAAGGGTGAGTCCACGACTCAGCAAATACATCATATACAACGAACAATAATAAATCAACAGCATTCAATAACTTCATTATCATCACAGGTACTTCTATTTGATTCACATCCATTAATCTCATGTATCAATGCAAATCTAATCTATATGTCCACATGCACTTCTTTCGCGTATACCGGTATAGCGTGAGTGAATGCTCGCGACAACATTCACTCTCAAGCCCGTTCCTCCAAAAGGATCGGGGACCTCCTCCACTCCCGTGGAGTTGTGATCATTCATGATCACCTGCTCATATGCAACGATGCTTATGTATGCAAAATATGCAAAACTCCATCATAAACATCATGTCCAACTTTTCATCAAGCTTGTCAACAACGATATAAACATACCAATTATTTGTTTGCAATTAAACAGAATAAAAGCACAACAATAATGGTACTGAAAGATAAAGAATCACAGTGATCAATCATTGATCGCTGTTTACCATGCACTTGCCTTTACTAGTTGCGACGCACGATTTGACTCGAAGATGGCAACAAGTACGACGCTTCTCCTACATTAAATACACTCATCTCAATACAAGCTACAGCATCATAAGAATAACAATCAATATACATCGCTCCTACACGTCCCCAAATATACCACGATACGCCGGTATCGAAAAGCTACCCACAGCTGTCCGGTTACTAAAAAGAGCGTAACTTTTGACTCGAAAGTCCGATCACCACAAACCAACCCATTCTGGATTCTTTATAAAATTATCCACATTTTCTTAGATTACGAAGACTTCTAATTAAATCATCTAACCCTCCGTATTTAGCCCGGAAAGCCGATCTGTCCGCTTCGGAACAGCAGTCTTACTAAATTCATAACTTTTGTTTTACTCAACCAAAATGCGTGTTCTCAGATCCTAAAGAACCATTGGACAATTATCTACCACTTTCATGTAGATCAAAAACTCTAATTAAGCCATTTACTATTTTTAATCTACAGTCTACCAAAACAGCGCCGAAAGACGTCAACCCCAAAAACAGCGGCTTTCCGAAAATCATAACTCGAAACCTATTTGTCCGATTGACATAATAAAATATGCTATAGAAAGATATCGAAATTATCTACAATTAACTAGTAGACGATATTTTCAACATTCGCCATTGAGGTGACCGAATAAAGCGTACAACCGAACAGCATAATAAATAGATCTATTAATCAGCTTCTCTAATTAATCTTGATTATAATCTTCTAATTAACAGTGCAAAACAGAGAGAACATGTATTTCATACTAGCAAACCTCTACGCGGTATCAGGGATCGTCTCGGGCGATGGCTTCCGCGTGCAACAAGTCCTCGGCGGTGAAACCAAAGACTCAACGCAGAAAAGCGGCGGCGGCAACGCAGAAAAGCGGCGGCCGGCAAGAAGCTTCGGTGAGCTTCGATGGCTCAAAGACAAAGGCCCGTGCGGTATCCAGTGACCACGTCAAACATCGATGCGGCGGCCGGCAAAAAGACCAAATCACGCAGATCGCGCGCTAGTAGTAGTGCAGAAAAAGACGCAGATGAGAGGCGGTACCGCCCACGCGAAGGGCTGCAGCGCTCAGCAAGAACCAGGACGCGCGCAGCAAGACAAAGAAAGCGACGCAAGCGATGAGGCCAAACAAATAGCAGAAAGAAAATGCTGGCGGTGGGGTGGGAAAAGAAAAGAAAAGCTAGGGTTTTTAAGAAAATCCACAAACCTATTTATAGCTCATAAAAATATTCCGAAACATTCTATTTTTCACAAAATCTTTTTATTTAATTACGCACAAGCCCTTCAGACGTTTTTAATTAATTATTTATTGTTGCTATTTAATTAATTACTCTCCGATCCTTAAGACGCGATTATTAATATTTATTTATTTTTCGGAGTATTACATAAGCCCCCGGATGCCTCTGGAAAATAACACATTTCCTTAGGTATGCCAGCTGGGGATAATCGAGATATGGTCATTTTTAGCAAGAAAATCCTATTGAGATAGACCACCCATGTGAGACGAATCCCAACTTAGACATAAGCTGTGGATATCGTGGGGATGTGTACTGCATGATCTTAGGATGATGAGTCAATTGGCAATAGCATTGTTGGTTTGCAAATTCTCGCGTTTTCGGGTTTGCTTCAGCTCTGTCAGACCACAGATGGTCCGCCGGTGACGATTGGCGGTCGATCGCCGTGGAGCTGATCCGACCGGCAGTGCTTGCCTGTCCGACCGCATATGGTTCAAATTGGATTTTGAAGCTGAGCCAAAAATAGGATGTGTAGGCAAGTGAGGGGAGTCTCCTGGATGTGGTCACATAATTTTTGGAGCTCCTAGTCAAAAGTTCTATTCATTCGAAAATTCCAGAAGGTTCCGGATTTTCGAGATGAAAATTTGGCTAAGTCCTTTCGGGCGGTCCGACCGCCGTTGTGGAATCGGTCCGACCGGCCTGAAATCGGTCGGACCGGCTGTTTGGGGCGGTCAGACCGTCGATCACTTGGAACTTAGCCTTTTTGGCATTGTTGTGTTATGATTGTGTTTAATGTATGAATTTCAATGCTTTGTTGTTGCATATTGCATTGTTGAACTAACGTGGGTCAAGTTGTGAAGAACTTGTTCCCGGAGATGATTTTTTTGTCTATTGCTGTGCAGGTGGCTTGCAGGTCAACGACGTCAACGGTGAGGTGGATCGGGACTACGCTTGGAGAGCTGAGGTCCAGAACGATCATGGATGCCGGGTGAGGTCGTGTGACTCAAGCATGGTGCAGAATGGGCAAGATGGATCGAACGGACAGTTCGTTGCAGCTGGTTGGATCAGGCGGTGCGGAAGTCGGTGCAAGTTCGTGGGAGGTTCCGATGGGATTCGGGCGGGAGAGACTTGCCGACATGATCAGAGCCGCTGATCAACCTACACGTGGTGAAGCAGGCGATTGCTTCAACAGATGTTTTTGTGTATGTATCCCATGTGTGTGTGGGCCTTCATGGGAGCCCATGAGTGAAACCCTAGTTCTCCATATAAATAGAAAGGGGAGGTGGAAATACCTCTTGAAGCATTCATTTGGACTACTCCTTCTTTTTCTAGGGTTTGGAGAGGAGAGGAGAGGAGAGGCTAGGGTTTGGAGAGATTTGTATGTGTGCTCTTTGATTGAGCTCTTGTCCTCCTTGAGGGAGTGGCTTTGACAAGCATCGCATTGAATCAATCAATTCATGAATGCTTGTTCATTGGTGAAGTCTCATTTGCATTCTTCTCTCTTTTGATGATTGTGGTGCTTCCTTGATCCGGTTGATTTTGGTTGGTCTCTTGACCTCATTTACCTTGTTTTGATGTGTGGGAATACTCCTAGAACCATCTAGATCTTCAATCCCCCACAAGAAAGTTGTGGATCAAGTTTTTCATATTTCTAGGGTTTGAGCACTTCTTTGGTAAAACCTAAAGAGATCGTTTATTTGAAGTGGATCTGAACGATCGTCGCTAGAAATAGGACTCGGATATCCTCAGGGAGGTGTGCTCCAAATTTGGTCAAGTTTCATTGGTTGAATCAAAAGTTGGACCAAATTTCGTTTTGGATTTGAGCTTTGTCTATTGCCTCTGGACTAAATCGGTTCGACCGATTTTCTGACACCTGTTCGACCGCCCGACAGTCCGACCGATTTTCTAACATCGGTCCGACCGCCCGATAGTCAGACCGCCAATTGCTTGCCGGTCCGATCACAGAGCGATCGCAGTGCTCTACTCTGATCCGACCGGTCCAGTGAGATCAACTCTCCTTGTTTTAGTCTTGTGGTTAAAGGGGGTAATTGAATTCAGCACAAGCCTTCCTCTGTGCGTTTACTGATCTTCTTAGCTTTCATAGCTAAAGGAGAAAAGTTCGTGTTGAATTTGATTTAGGCGAAAAATCGAGAAAGCGCCTATTCACCCCCCCCCTCTAGTCGCCTTTACGGTACTACATAAGCATATAGCAAAGACTAAGCGGGCACGCATGTTGTGCCGGAGGGGCCAGTGTGAGGTAGTTAGTATGTTATTTTTCATCAACATAGGTAATCGTGCTCATTAAGCATAGTGTATATCACACTGGGTTCCTAAGGAATATATTATTTCACGGTCTCTATATCCTCACACCACCTGCGGTCCAAACCAATAAAACATTCCCCTTACTTAACCGTACGGTACCCATATCTCGCATGTGATATTACGCTCGTTACTTGGAGTGTAACGCGTGCATGGCTCGGTCCTTAATGGTCCAGACAAGACAACCACAAATCCGAATCTCGTGCATAACAGTACCCACACTACAAACACTTGTCCAGACCCAAAACCATTTAGCATAACCAAAGTTTAACTCAATAACCAGATGTAACAATCTGGATAAAAAGAAAAGTAAGAGTTGTTATGTGTTTCCCACAATTGACGGGCTAGTGCGTTATAAGGATGTACAATCGCACGCTTTGTTGTCTTGTATGTTAGCTTGATTACTGATGGCCAAAGGATAGCTCATACATGGATTTGGTACGAGTCCCGTTTGACGATCAATGACTCATAAATAAAACAAAGTGCGAACAATAAGCATCCACGCCTAATAAGGCTCCCAAAAATCGTATAATTCTAAAATTTCTGATGTGCTGGTGATCTACTCTATGGCTGGTCATCAACTAACCACATGGAAAAAAATGATAGTGCATTCCCATGAAAAAACAGGCTTTGTGGCATGGAGATGAGCTTTGTAGGTATGCTTTAACTATAAGGTGGAAAGAAGAGAACTGAAGCAAATGTATGTATAAAGGAGATCCTCTTCACAAAAAGACGTGATTGTTTTTCAAGTGAAAAGGATGGAGTCTGTAATATTGGCTGAACTAATTTTTGGTATCAAGATTTCGTTTACTACTAATAAGCAATCACAACATGGCTCTCTTTTTTTCCTATCTGCTGTCCCAATTTGAAAGTTATAATTAGAGGCAGACTACCTACATTAATAAGCTTCAGTGGGTTCATTTGCAGCTTGAACAACTTTGATTTAGAGCACATCAACAATAGCTTCAACTACATGAGTGCAGTATTCCAGTAACTACGAAATTTCAGCCTCTAACAAACTATGAAAGTCCAGCCTCAGCATTAATATACTATACACCAGCACCAACGGATCTAACTCTAGAGAGCGAAATGTAAAAACTCACACACAACTGCAAAACCACACAAAACTCTGAAATTTAGAATGGACTATTGGATTAAATATATTTTGGTAACAAGCACACGAAACCGCCATTGCATTTCAGCTCAACTAATGGCTAACCGAAGAAAGCAAAATCTTTCAACACATCTACAACGTGAGAAATTACTAAATATATGATTTTTTGGTGTGGATTTGGCAATAGGCTCTGCTATATCCAGACACAAGTCCATTTACACCTAAACCAGTACAAAGATGGACAAATCCTATGTAATTGCCCCTAAGACTTATTCGCAGTTCACACCAAAAGTGCAAACGAAGATGCATGTAAACATACTGCCGATTCAGCAGCTAATTGCCAAGCAGCGGTGGGCTGCGCTGGCTATGGCCGGAGGAGGATGGCCGGCGTGAGGAGGCGACCGCGGGAGGAGGACAGAGTTGGGCAGGCGTTGAGGAGGAGACCGGGCGCGGGACTGCGGAGGAGGTGACCAGGCAGGCGTGTGGAAGGAAACCGAGAGCCGTCGCCGACAGAGGCACTTCGGCCCTATCTCGGGGAATCGAGTGGTGAGGATGGGAGCGACCGGAGACCCGTGGGAGTTTATCGATGGCGGACGGAGAGGGAGGACACGGGAGGTGGAGGAAGGAGCGAGGAGGAGGAGGAGGCGACCCACCGCACGATGTAAGGCGGTCGAGCAGGGGAAGCGTGGATGCGATGGGAAGTGACCAGCGGGAGCAGAGCTACGGGCGGACGAAGAGGAGGAGGCGGGAGGCGAGGGGAAGGAGCAAGGAGGAGGAGAAGGGTGGCGCGGTGGCGGAGGGAGGGCCGGGGGGGGGCGGGAGGTGGAAAGGGGAGCGGCTAGCCCACGTGGCACGGTGCTCGGGCGCTAGAGGAGGGACGGCGCGGATTAAGTTTCGCTGAGTAACGATTATGGGGAGTATTATAATTATTTCTAATCTAGCAATATACAAATCTGTATAAACCTCTCCCTTCTTACGTGGCAACTGGCATTAGAACCTTCATCACGATGCCATGACCGAGAGCAATACAACGTACAAAGGTTTGATTCCTTCATCTTGTAAATGCAACCAACTTTTGTTTTCCAGTGATCACCGCATTTCTGCACTACATCCAACTCGAAACTTTTACTTTAGGACTAGGGAACTTCAAGATACGGTGTATACACAAAAGTTTTTTTTTTTTTTTGTGAAACACCCAGAACAACACATAGACGTCTACACACACGCAAACCACCACACACATGCACTCACACACAGGACGCCTGAGGAAGACTGGACAAGCGGAGCTCGACGAAGTCACCCCCGTCGCCTCGCTTGCGACATGTATATCACCCCCCACTGAAAAAAATCATCTTAAATGAGGCACACAGAGTCAAGCCTGGAGTTTGAACCTCACGAGCTGGAGGTAGGGGAGATAATGGATCGGATACGGACGGATAATGACTCTGCCATATTTGTTTTCATTTTTTTTTCCGGATCCGGATACGAATATGGATACTCCGGATACAAATACAGATACGAATAATATCGAATACGAATACGGAGCGTATACGAATTGAAACGAATACGGTCGCGGATATTTTTCGGAACATGAAAACCCCTTAAATTGTATGCCAGAAATTATCGAAAACATATAATTAGTTTATTTGATGCAAACATTCATGAACTGTTCATATTTTCAGCAACCACACAGAACATTGGCACTAGCAAGTTGCATTAACTAGTTCATCATAAACATAATACTTAGTTTACCATATTTACCTTATAAGTCATAACTCACAAAGTCACTAGTCATCACACATTCACACTTAGTTCATCACATACATAAAACTTAGTTCACACTAACATTGATCAGACTAGATGGTTAATCTATACACAAATGACTGTATAATCCCAAAGTATGTTACCAAAAGTAAAATTAATAAATTTATTGTTGTGGATTTCATGGGGATATGTTCCAGATCTTAGGATGATGTGACAATTGGCAATTGCGTTTACGGTTTGTCTTTTCACGTGTTTTCGACAAAGTTCTGAGCTTCTTGGGCGAGGCGGTCCGACCGGTCCTTGCACGGCGGTCCGACCGGTCCCAAATCGGTCGGACCGGCCATGTGGGGCGGTCGGACCGGCGATGACCAAAGTGGTCAAAACAAGCTGGGCCAAAAATAGGTGTTGTAGGCAAGTGAGGGGATCCCAATGCACTTGGTCTCATGTTTTTTGGAGTCTCCAGTAAAAAGTTCTATTGGTTTAAAGTTTCCAGTAGGTTTCGGATTTTCAGGGGTTGAAATTCGGCTAAGTCCCAAGGGGCGGTCCGACCGGCTCACAGGGAGCGGTCCGACCGGCCATGGGGCGGTCCGACCGGCTCACCTGGAGCGGTCAGACCGGTAATAACTTGAACGTCGGCCAACTTTGTGGCGATGTTGATTTGTTAGGTCAAAGTCATTGGTATCGTGGCATATGGTTTGCATGATGCATGTTTTGACTAACATGGGTCAAGTTGTGAAGAACTTGTTCCCGAATTCGTGTTTGCTTATGCGTGGTTGTGCGGGTTGCTTGGTGGTCAACGACGGTCAGCGGCGAGGAGAATCGGGACTAGACTTGAAGAGTTGAGGTCGAGCGATCGGCGATGCGGGTGAGGTCAACGACTCAAGCGTGACACAAGATGGACAAGGGTGACCTATTGGCAAATCCATGGTGCATGGTGAAGCGGTTTAGGTCAAAAGGTTAAAGACGGCGCTTTGCGAAGCGTGCGTGTGTGACCCGTTTGTTAGTGGGCCTTAACGGGAGCCCAAGAGAGTCAAACCCTAAGAGTTTTAGGCCTCCACTATAAATAGGAGGAGATGGTGGCTGCACCTCTCTCTCTCTCGCCTTTTTATGTTTCAAAACCCTAATTGTCTTTAGGGGAGTTGAGGTGGAGGCTAGGGCTCTTGATGGTTTGTGGTGAATTTTATGATCTTTGATTGTCCACTGATCCATGATGGTGTGGATGTAATCCAGCATCAATCACGAAATCAATCTATGCAAGGTTTGATTGAGATAAGTCTCTTTTCGTTCTTGCTTTCAATTTCGTGTTTTTAGGGCTTTCTTTGATCCGCGAGTTTGTGATTGATTCTTTCACGTGA
The DNA here is from genome assembly GCA_036346395.1 of Hsuehochloa calcarea. Taxonomy (NCBI): domain Eukaryota; kingdom Viridiplantae; phylum Streptophyta; class Magnoliopsida; order Poales; family Poaceae; genus Hsuehochloa; species Hsuehochloa calcarea. The sequence continues at coordinate 2,997,909 of CM070612.1, read as the reverse complement.
ATTAGCTTGCTGTGATATGTGTGAATCTATCTAGCATCATCTTGATCATCAATCTCTCACGAACAAGCTTTAGGATCAAGTTTTCGTTCTTGCCCGGTTTTAGACCTTCTGTTAATCAATTGGCAATTGCTCAAGATCGTTCCAAGAATTATCATAATATTCGATTGGAATAGGTCCTCAATAGCATATAGAAGGTGTGTGCAAAGTTTCATAAAGATTGGAGTTGAGAATCAAAAGTTTCACCTAATTGCAACCGTCATCGGCCGATTTTCTTTATTCGGATCGGTTCGAGTCGGCCGGTCGATCGCTTGTCATCACCGGTCCGAGCCGATTTTGGGCGGTCCGACCGCCACTAACGCCGGTCGACCGCCCGCAATCGGTCCGACCGGTTGGGTCAGTGATCGACCGCCTGCTATGAGTCTTTGCAATCTTAGTTGATTTTGTTATTTTGCTTAGGGGATTTAATTGGATTCAATACTAGTCTTCCGCTGTACTGGTATATTGATCTTCATAGCTTCATCATAGTTATTGTAGTGAAATTGTGTTGAATTCATATTTGGGAAAAAGTGGCGTGCTCCTATTCACCCCCTCTAGTCGCCTTTTCGGTCCAACAAGTGGTATCAGAGCCCGGTTAGTTCAATCTTGATCTTCACCGGTCACTGAACTTTGGCGATGGATAAGTTTTCTACTAAACCGCATATCTTCGATGGGCACGACTATGCTTATTGGAAGAATCGTATGCGCGTCTTTCTTGAGAGCGAGGACAAGCTATTTGGGATGTTGTTAGAGCCCATTGGTTATTCTGAAATTGCTACACACTACGCAATTCTTTTGGCTAACAACAATAAGGCTAAGAATCTTTTATATGGTGCACTTGGTAGACAAGAATATGATAGAATTTGCAATCTTTCAATGCGCATGAAATTTGGAACACTCTCGAAACATATCATGAGGTTCGTCCCAAATCAAAAGGTCGCCAAAGCAGTTTACAAGCGTGAATACAATAAATTCGAGATGCGTCCTGGAGAGAGCATCGATGACATTTTCAGTCGCTTTAATAAAGTAATTAATCAAATGAAAGCTGTTGATATTGAATATTCTCAATCTGAAAATGCCACCCATCTCTTGGCTGCAATCAACACCAAGGAGTGGGAGATGAAGGCTACTGCTATAGAGGAAAATGTTGATCTTTCAAGTCTTACTTTAGAATTGCTTTATAGTAAACTCAAGACTCATGAAATTAAAAGAGTTGATCATCCCAAGAAAGATAATTTAGCTTTGGTAGCAGATCCTCTCAAAAAGGCCTTTGATGACTCTTTTGAATCTTCTTTTGGATTTTCATTTGCTTGTTTATCTGCTATTCATGAAGAGGAGCTTGAAAGTATTCCTGAAACAGAGTTAGCTCTTCTAGCTAAAAAATTCACACGGGCCTACAATAATGTGAGAAACAAAAGAGAGGTGGTCCGGTGACATGCTATGAATGTGGTGAGCTCAATCATATCCGGGCAAATTGCCCCAAGCTGAAAGGTAAGAGCAATCATAAGGAAGGAAAGCCAGCTTGGAAGAAGCCTCCTTTCAACAAATCAAGGTATGAGGCTAATAAGCTTGTGAAGGCTGCTCACCGGGTCCTTGCCGCTTTTGAGGATCAATCCTTGAGCGATGTGGATACCGGGAGTGAGGAGGACAAGGAGGAGATCCCTCAAGGCAAAAAGAAAGGGAAGGCCAAAGACTTCACTGGCATGTGCTTCATGGCTGACACGGACGACATTGATGATAATGAGGTATCTTTTTCTTATGATGAGCTTTCTGCTAAATATGATTCTATAGTTGAGCAATTGCTTAGTCAAGATGAAGCACTAGAATTTGTCATGACAAAAAATAAGAAATTAGAGTCAAAAATTAGCAAACTGAAAGTAGAGCTTAAAAATGCTAAGACTCTTGAACCTGATGAATGTTTATCTTGTCATGCTATGCATTGAAATTACCAAGTTACAATCTGCTCATAATATTTCTGTACAACAACTTGAGAATGCTAGATCTGAACTAAATGAAATTAAAAGTGCTCCTTGTGAAAAATGTTTAGAATCTAGTAAATTGATTGCTTTTGATGTTTTTGATTCTAGCCCTTGCACTTTATGTTTAGAAAAGAGCGTGAAATCAAAGATATCTTAGAAGTTGCTAGAGTCAAATATGCTAAGCTTAAGGACGATATTGAAAATACTACTTGTGCTTCATGTTCCACTCTTAAGCTTGAAATTGCTTTGTATAAGGAGAAATCTATGAATAATACTTGTGATGCTTGTGTTAACTTGAGAAAAGAAAATGCTTACCTTCATGATACATTAGAGAAATTTTCTAAAGGTAAGAAACAATTAAACATGATTCTTGACAAGTCTAAAACTCCTTATAAGAAGCAAGGTTTAGGATTCAATTCTTTTCAAGACAATTCAAACCCAAAAGTCATTCAAGTCTTGGAAAAGGTTTAATTGAATTCAAAACCCAACTTCAAAAACATCTTTTAAATCTGCGGTTTTGCCCAACCTTGTATTAATTCAAATGGTGCTTCTTCTAGTGGTACCAAGTACCATTGCACTTATTGCAAGAAAGGTGGGCATTTGATTGAATCTGTTGGCGTGAGGTTGAAAAATGATAGGAAAATTTTGATAGAATTTCATTCATGCAACCTAGAGCTTCTATGAGACATGGTAACACCGAAAAGAATAAACACGGATTAGGATTTTCTCTCATGCAAATCATTATGTTTCTAGATATCCTAATTCTAATGTTTATCGATTTGGCGGTCCGACGGCCGTGTGTCACCGGTCGACCGTTTTGGTCGCCGATCGACCCTTGACTGCGCCGTCGAACCGCCCATGGACGATTTAAGTCTCATGTTAATTTAAACATTGCTCATAACCGAATGTTAGATGAAATCAAGGATAGTACTTCGGTTTGTATACTCCTTGCGACGTGTGTCTCGATCTTCGATTCCTAAATCTTGTTTATCTAACCCAATGTTGAGACACATCGTTCTTTTGTTCCTTGATTTTCGGGACTACCGTGGAAAGGGAAGAACACGTGGTTCGTTGACTCGGTGTTCACGCCACATGACCGGAAACTCAAAATGGTTCACCTCTTTCACGCGAGCAGCGGTGATGACTTCATCACCTTTGGAGATGATACACAAGGCGAATTGAAGAAACATGATCAATTAGGGTGAACAACAAATTCATTCTAAAGGATGTCGCTCTTGTGGACAAGCTTAGGTATAATCTCCTTTACGTTTCTCGACTTCTTGATGATGGTTATGAGACTGTTTTTAAGAAAAATACTTGTCGTGTGCTTGATTCTCTTGGTGAGCTTGTGTTTGGAATCTCTAGAGTTGGTAGAATTTTGGGCCGATTTTTGAGAATCTCTTCTTGGATCTCTTAAATGTTTGCTTACATCTTCTTGATTTACGGCTTTGGCACCGACGTTTGGGGCACATTGGTTTTGATCATCGACACGAGTTAGCAACCTTGATCTCATGAGAGGTTTTCCCAAACTCAAAGTCGCAAGGATCTTTGTATGTGCGCCCTTTAGGCATGGCAAACAAGTTGCCGCCTCACACCCTTCTGTGACTATGGTTATGGTAGCGGACGGAGACGGTTGCTTCATATGGATCTTGTTGGTCTGCTAGAGTCCGATCGATCGGTGGAAAATGGTATATTCTTGTCATAGTCGATGATCTTTCTAGATATACTTGGGTGTTCTTTCTTACTTCAAAAGATGAAGCTTTTGGTTATTTTCATGACCTTGTTCTTCGTTTGGCTTCGAGCTTCTGGTGCTTTGAGAGCGATTCGCGTGATAATGGCACGGAGTTCAAAAATGCTTCTTTGCTTCTTTTTGTCTTTGGCGTGGTATTGAGCATCAGTTCTCCTCTCCACCGTCCCTCAACAAAATGGCGTGGTGGAAAGGAAGAATAGGACCTTGGTCGAAATGGCTAGGGCGATGCTAGATGAGTATAACACACCGAGGAGATTTTGGGCGAAGCTATTGCTCTTGCTTGCCATATTGCAAATCGTGTCTTTTTAGACCTTCTTTAGGCAAGACTCCTTATGAGCTTCGTTTTGGTAGAAAACCTTCTGCTTCGCATTTTCGAGTTTTGGATCAAAATGTTTTATTCTTAAGACAGCAACTTAGATAAATTTGAATCAAGAACTTTTGATGGGTTATTTCGGGTTATCCCGCTCATTCGAGGGTTTCGGGTTTTAATCTCGAGACTAACATTATTCAGAGACTTGTAATGTCACTTTTGATGAGACTAGCCACAGCTAGATCTATTGCTCTGAGATGATTCTGGTGACAGAGAGCATTTTTGTGGAGGAAGATGAGGACGAAGCTAATATCATTCCTTCATCTGCGCTCTTGGCGCCCATCTTGATACAAGAACACCTTTCGTCTACTTCACCTTGATTGAGGCTCTGCTGCATCTTCATCATCAGATACTGCTGAGGTCGAGAAAGCAGTATCTCACCCGGCGCTCCTTCGCATTCAGAGACGGCATCCTCGGAGCAGATAATAGGTAATCTACATGAGCGAATCACTCGCTCCAGGTATAATGATCCAAATCTCTACTCTCATTCGGCTTTTGTTGCTTCTTTTGAACCCCGCGATATATCACATGCTTTATCTGATTCTAGCTGGGTAAATGCCATGCATGAGGAGTTAGAAAATTTTGAAAGAAACAAAGTTTGGAACCTAGTAGAACCCCCTAGTGGTCATAATGTTATAGGAACCCGTTGGGTGTTTAAGAATAAACAAAGTGAGGATGGTTCTGTGGTTAGAAATAAGGACAAATTGGTAGCTCAGGGTTTCAGCCAAGTTGAGGGGTTAGATTTTGATGAGACATTTGCTCCTGTTGCTAGACTAGAAGTCATTCGCATTCTGCTTGCATTTGCTGCATCAAAAGGTTTTAAATTATATCAGATGGATGTTAAAAGTGCCTTTTTAAATGGTTTCATAGATGAGGAAGTGTATGTTAAGCAACCCCCTGGTTTTGAGGATTATAAATATCCAAATCGTGTTTTCAAGCTATCTAAAGCATTGTATGGTCTTAAACAAGCCCCTAGAGCCTGGTGTGATAGACTTAAGACCTTCTTGCTTAAAAATAATTTTGAGATGGGTAAAGTGGATAAAACTCTATTTATTCTTAGGCGTGACAATGACTTCCTGCTTGCTCAAATTTATGTGGATGATATTATCTTTGGTGGTTCCTCTAATGCTCTTGTTTCCGACTTTTACGACACTATGTCCAGGAATTTGAGATGAGTATGATGGGAGAGCTTAATTACTTTTGGGACTTCAAATCAAGCAATGCAAGGAAGGAACTTTCATCCATCGGACAAAGTACACTAAATATCTACTCAAGCGCTTCAACATGGGTGATTTGCAAGCCAATTTCCACTCCCATGGCAACCATTGTTTTGGATCGGATGAGGAAGGAGAAGTCGTGGATCAACGCGAGTACCGCATGACATGATCGGCTCCTTACATATTTGTGACCTCGAGACCGACATTCACTTCACGGTATGCCTTTGTGCAAGATTTGAGCGTCTCAGAGAACTTCCCATCGCCAAGCCGTTAAGCGCATATTCGGTATTTACACTCTACCATTTTATATGGCATTTGGTATTCTGCTCTTGACTTTGTCCATTAGGGTTTTGATTCGATTTTGCGGGTGTCGGTTAGATAGGAAGAGTACCTCGAACACTGTCACTTCCTAGGCACTTCTCTTGTATCTTGGTCTTCTAGGAAGCGGTCTTACATTGCACAATCCTTCTTGAGGCGAGTATGTAGTCACGCTAGTTCTTTGAGCTGATTTTGTGGATGGCGTCCACTTTGAAAGATTTTGGGTTAAACTTTGCTAATGTTCCTCTTTTACGTGATAACACTTCGCTATTAATATTGCTAAAAACCCAGTGCAACATTCTAGGACTAAGCACATAGACATTCGCTTTCACTTCCTTAAAGTTCATGTTGAAAAAGGTGATATTGTGATGCACTTCGTAGAGTCCGAAGCTCAATTGGCAGATATTCTTACCAAGCCTTTAGATCAAACCAGATTTTCCTCCTTAAGAAGCGAGTTAGGGGTAATTTATCCTTATGGGTTGGTTTGAGGGGGAGTTTGATCTTTTCTTATCTTTCCTTGTTCTTTTGATCTTTTATTGTTCCTTTTCTGAACTTAGTGATCTTTTCGAACTTTTTAGATTTTTAGGCTTTTTAATTGCATCTCATTGTGTCATATTGCATTCATATGAAAACTCCAACAAGTGGTATGAAAAATCCAAAAAGGTGCATTGTAATATAAGATTTTCTGCTTATTTTTAAAAATTGATGAAGCTTTGCCTATTACCCTTTAGAGCTTTTGTATTTCAATTCTTGCTCAATGTCATGTCTAGTTCTTTGACTTGCTAGAATTATCATGATTTTACATGTGTAGCTAAGTCTTTGCTATATGAGCTATAACCTTTTAAACAACTCAAACTAAGAAATTGCAATTTGTGGATGTTTTAGCGAGTTGCGCAATTAGTGCTCCTCTTGTGACATTGGCCCTGTCAGAATTGCTTTGTTAGCTCTTTGATCTAAAATTGACCATTACTTGAGCTTTTGTGTTCTTGAGATTCTAAAACTGCTCATGTGAAAATGAAAATCAAGATTGTCTTATGCTTAAATTGTGCCAAACTATTCTTACGAGGCCTTGTCAAATGACATGAACTTGGAGATAGTTTGATGAACGAACGATCTCATGGGGATTGCTTGTCGAAATGACATGAACCTCAAGATTTGTCGCCTGTAGAAGCTTAGAAAGAGTTTGTGGATGGCTCCTAGTCCGGGATCTTCTTTACTAAGATATACCTTTAATCAACTTTTGGTCAAGCTTAGGATGAGTTTGTGGATGGCTCCTAGTCCAGGATCTTGTCACTAAGTTAGATCATTAGTCAACTTCAATATTCAATGCAAATGAGAAAAATGTTGACAAATGGGCGTTTACAAAATATTGAGCAAAATGATTTAATACGGGACTTGATTGACTCTTAATGTGGTCTTTGTTAGATTTTTGATCTCATTTTGATATTTTGACATGGCCAATTTCACTTTAGAATCCTGTTGATGAACTTCTTTGAATTTGAAGCGTTGCTTAAATTGATCAAATCTCTGCTTTACTTTTGAGCCTTTGTGCTTAGCTTTGATATATATGTCTTACCATGATCTTGCTAAGCATTTGTCGGGCTTGATATCTTGTTTGTGCAATATTAGAGATACTAGCTTGTTCTTTTGGGTAATCTCCAAAGCTTCTTGTAATCAAAAATTGAAAAATAAAAAATTGAAGCCACTCCATTGCACTTCATGCATATTCCTCTTTATGCTTCTTTTGTTTACGCTTCTTCCTTTATTCTATATTTATTATCTCTGGATGAGAGGAAGGCGTGATTCCTTGATGAATCCATTGTCAAAGGGGAGAAGATGTGTTAAATGAGAAGAGAAGATGTGTTAATAAGAAGATATTTCTTTATTGGGGAGAAGTTTATACAAAGGGGAAAAAATTTGAAAATTGAGGATCATAGTGAGGGGAGTTCTTGAGTTGCATTCTTATTGTCTTATTGAATATTCGAACTTGAATTGCATTCTTTTATACTCACAATGATCATAGGTCAATTGAACAATTGTTCTTTCATATGGACCTTATGTGAGAATTTTGACCCTTTTAAAATCAAAGTTTTATGCTTACTTTTGCCTTGTCTCACATGCCTATACTATTCTAATGCCGGCTTGGTCATTTACATTGCTTTTTCTTGCTTATGGACCAAGTTGTGCCTTTGTCGCAGCTGCGAGTAAACTCGTTTTCAAACCTCTTACTTACATTTTACGGATAATTGCCAATGTGTTCATCAAGGGGAGATTGTGGATTTCATGGGGATATGTTCGGATCTTAGGATGATGTGACAATTGGCAATGGCGTTTACGGTTTGTCGTTTCACGTGTTTTCGACAAAGTTACGAGCTTCTTGGGCGAGGCGGTCCGACCGGTCCTTGCACGGCGGTCCGACCGGTCCCAAATCGGTCGGACCGGCCATGTGGGCGATCGGACGGCGATGACCAAAGTGGTCAAAACAAGTGGGCCAAAAATAGGTGTTGTAGGCAAGTGAGGGATCCCAATGCACTTGGTCTCATGTTTTTGGAGTCTCGATAAAAAGTTCTATTGGTTTAAAGTTTCCAGAGGTTTGGATTTTGAGGTTGAAATTCGGCTAAGTCCCAAGGAAGCGGTCCGACCGGCTCACCTGGAGCAGTCAGACCGGTAATAACTTGAACGTCGGCCAACTTTGTGGCGATGTTGATTTGTTAGGTCAAAGTCATTGGTATCGTGGCATATGGTTTGCATGATGCATGTTTTGACTAACATGGGTCAAGTTGTGAAGAACTTGTTCCCGAATTCGTGTTTGCTTGTCTGTGGTTGTGCAGGTTGCTTGGTGGTCAACGACGGTCAACGGCGAGGAGAATCGGGACTAGACTTGAAGAGTTGAGGTCGAGCGATCGGCGATGCGGGTGAGGTCAACGACTCAAGCGTGACACAAGATGGACAAGGGTGACCTATTGGCAAATCCATGGCGCATGGTGAAGCGGTTTAGGTCAAAAGGTTAAAGACGGCGCTTCGCGAAGCGTGCGTGTGTGACCCGTTTGTTAGTGGGCCTTAACGGGAGCCCAAGAGAGTCAAACCCTAAGAGTTTTAGGCCTCCACTATAAATAGGAGGAGATGGTGGCTGCACCTCTCTCTCTCGCCTTTTATGTTTCAAAACCCTAATTGTCTTTAGGGGAGTTGAGGTGGAGGCTAGGGCTCTTGATGGTTTGTGGTCAATTTCGTGATCTTTGATTGTCCACTGATCCATGATGGTGTGGATGTAATCCAGCATCAATCACGAAATCAATCTATGCAAGGTTTGATTGAGATAAGTCTCTTTTCGTTCTTGCTTTCAATTTCGTGTTTTTAGGGCTTTCTTTGATCCGCGAGTTTGTGATTGATTCTTTCACGTGAATTAGCTTGCTTTGTGATATGTGTGAATCTATCTAGCATCATCTTGATCATCAATCTCTCACGAACAAGCTTTAGGATCAAGTTTTCGTTCTTGCGGTTTTAGACCTTCGTTAATCAATTGGCAATTGCTCAAGATCGTTCCAAGAATTATCATAATATTCGATTGGAATAGGTCCTCAATAGCATATAGAAGGTGTGTGCAAAGTTTCATAAAGATTGGAGTTGAGAATCAAAAGTTTCACCTAATTGCAACTTCGTCATCGGTGATTTTCTTTATTACGGATCGGTTACGAGTCGGTAGGTCGATCGCCCGTCATCACCGGTCCGACCGATTTTGGAGCGGTCGACCGCCAAAGACAACGCCATCGGACCGCCCGACAATCGGTCCGACCGGTTGATCAATGATCGACCGCCCGTCTTTGTGAGTCTTTGCAATCTTAGTTGATTTTGTTATTTTGCTTAGGGATTTAATTGGATTCAATACTAGTCTTCCATTTGTCTTGGTATATTGATCTTCATAGCTTCATCATAGTTATTGGAGTGAAATTGTGTTGAATTCATTATTTGGGAAAAAGTGAGCGTGCTCCTATTCACCCCCCCCTCTAGTCGCCTTTTCGGTCCAACAATTGTTTTATTGGATTTTATGGTATTTAAAAGAGTTTTCTTGGTTAAAAAGAAAAAAATAATAAAATAAAGTCAATTATTTAATTTCCTAGTTTTCAATGCCAAAAAAAAATTATTGAGATTTTCTGGGATTTTATTGTATTTAAAGTGAAAATAAAAAAAATCTTGAATTTTCTGGATTTCAAAAAGGTTGTTCATATTTTTTAGAAATTAAAAATAATTTATATGCAAAAATAAAAATAAACTTTAACTTGGAATTAATTTTATTAAGTTCAAAATAATTTAAGGATTTTTTGTGATTTTTTCTAGAATTTTTTAACTCTATTTGCTATTTTCTAAAAGGCTATTTGATTTGTTGCATTTTCTGAAATTCGGAAATCAATTAAAATCTTATTTTCTCTTTTGGGCTGAAATCCTCTTCTATTGGGCCGAAATCCAGATATCCGGACTTGGTCTTATCCGGATAATTCGTATTCGTATCCGTATCCGTATCCGCCGGATAGCATGCCTACCGTATCCGTTTCCGACAAAAAAAATCTGAATCCGTTTTTGATCCAAAAATTATCTGAGAAAAATCCAATCCGAGACAATCCGAATTCGTTTCTGTCCGAATCGAACGAAAACTATCTGATCTATTTTCACCCCTAGCTGAAGTTATAACCACCTCCAGTAACCCCCGAAGCAAGGCTTGGTTCTCAACATGGAAGGGTTTGTCGCACCGACTCTTGAAAGTTAGACGTATCTACTGGATAAGGATGTGATGTGACATTGATTCCTCGCTGCTAAGCAATCTGTAGTTCTGCCGGTCATTGGGCTGGACCGAGTGTTGCTGGCCTCATCCCTGGTGTCATATTCTTTTTAGATGGTACAACTAGCACACACACACACCACGCACTTATGCCACACATGCACCATAGGTTTTGTGGATGCTCTAATGTCTCAGGGACATGAATATACGTTTTACACGTGTGTATGCTCTGCTTAAATAAGTCATACAGTATCGATCCGGAGTACCTACAGTGTAGGATACAACCAGTCCTCGTTGGATGATTTCAAATCATGGTAATATGTCATTGGTGTCTTACTAACACATGGGTCTTAAGGCCGCATGTCAATCTCACAATGAGCGATATATTATGAATCATATAGCTATTTCAATGGTGCACCATGATTTTTGTCAAAAAAATGATATACATCAGAAAGGCAAGAACACAGGTACACAATTACACAAGTGTATAGCAAAATGATGACTGATGCCATTTGATTCCGGAGTCGAATGCACAGAAACTTGAAGCTAAACACGCCTCTCACACAAAGGACAAATGGGCTACATGAACAAATCAGCCCCAGGATTTCACCGGTGTTTCCACCGGTACCTAGAAGACGGCGAGTGGATCGCCGCGGCGCCATGCCGCTTCTTCTTGTGACCATCCGCCGCCGCCGTCCGGCACCGGCCATGACCAGCGATGCTCTTGCTCCATGCCATCTCTCTCCTCCTCATCCAACCGGGAACAGCATCGGCTGCCTCACGTCGCTCCGGCGGATCGCGGCGGTCCGTCCACCTCGACCAAATTTGCCAATCGGACCACTGCATGATCAGATCACGCTCCAACATCGAGCTCCACGAGATCGGAGTGGAGCTCCACGAGCTCCACAAGAAACGGTGTCTCCAAGAACTGGTCCGCTGGGCTCTCATATACCTCGCTTTCCAGCTGCTCACCCCCGAGTCTCCGGTTCCTGCGCCGTCATCCTCGTCGTCCGGGAGGTAGAAGGAAGCCGCGCTCTGTGTCAGGGCCTCGAATCGGGGCTTCCAGAGCTCGTCGCCGTGCTCGGCGACGAGGCGCCTCAGCTCGGTGCACGTGCACTCCACCCGGGCGAGGTACTTGCCGTCGGTGAGCCTACCCAGGATCGCCGCCTTGATGTCTCCAGGGAGCGACATGAAGGTCGGCTCCAGAGCCACCCCGTAACTGCAGCACATGTCGACGAGGAGGCGTCGGCACAGCCCTTCGGAGAGCGCCTTCCAGAGCGCGGCCACCCGAGCGTCGTTCCTCAGCGCGCTCCCGGTGTCGTCTAGGCCGCCGGAGAGGAGCGGCGCGGCAGCGAGCGCGTCCAGGCACACCCAGTACGTCTCCTCCGGCTGTCTGAACCACAACCAGGCGTGGAACCTGGTGTAGAACACGACATGACGCCCATGCGCACACAGCCTCAGCGCGGCGGGCTCCACGTCCGGCCGGTGCAGCAACTGCGGCGCGGTATACCGGAGGAAGAGCGTCGAGGCTGTCCGGCCCACTTGCTTCGGAAGCCGGGCCGACTTTGGGACCTTGGTGCCGTGCGGCACGAAGCCCGCATGGAGGAACGCGGCGTGGGCGACGATAACGAGGCGGCCGAGGGGCGGCTCAGCACCCCACCGCCGGGCATCGACGACCATGTGAAGGGGAGAGACCTTGGGCTTGGCCATGATCGGTGGTGAGTAGTTCCTGGGAAGGAGCTGTTTGAGTTTTCTTTGTTTTGTGTGATCTAAATGGAAGGACTGCGCTTCTTTGCTTTTCGTCGAATCGGAAGCAAATCGAGAAGCAGCTGAAGAACCAAGGAGCAACAGGACGCCGGTCCCGAGGAGCCGAGCCGTGCATCCATGGGAAACAAGGACAAGCAGTCGATTATTAAATTTATCCCTCTCTAATTAAACTATTTTTGCTAGGTGCACTAGCAAGCGTACCTGGGTCTTATGAAGTGATTTGCTACGTCCACACAAGGAAGGATACAAGTAGTTCAAACTATCTCGCTAGGTATGCATGAAATTGTACCAACAAATTTAGGATTTATTCCGCATAACGATTTTTCAGCACGATCTTCCACTGCCGGATCGAGACACGAGATTTTGTCTATAGCAATGCAAGATGCGAGATGTTCTTGCACTAGTTGATTTTGATGACGCTTTATTGGGGATTGTTAAGAAATCTGTTGCGTGGTCTCTTGAGGAGAAGTAAAGAAAATATTGTAAGATATTATCATAGATTTAACTTCATCTATCAAATAATATTATGCAGGAGGTTTTGAAGGAGAATACCACTGTTGCATTGAAACAAAAGCAGATTTGTATAATCAAGATATGACCAATAAGATGCATTTGAAGCAGAAGTTTTATTTGCACGAGATGGCGGAAGGTGGATTATTATAAAACCACTTGACAACATTTAAAAAAGTAGTATCGAATCTATAGAGGTAAAATATAACTTGAAGATTTGGGTCTTACACTACTACAAAAGGGGCTATCCTGAACGCCTTATCACAGACGGTTCCCCGGAACTGTCAGTATTAAATACAATCACAAACGATTTTGGCTTAGCACACGTTTGTGTTACTAGCTGCGGGCTCGCTGCGGTAAAAATTGTCTATGAAGATGTAATATCACAGACGGTTCATGTTGAAAATCATCTGTGAAATATCACAGACATTCACAGATGGTTTTTGTAACATCCCAAATCTGGATTTGTGTTTCAAATGTAAGAAAATCAGGAGAAATTAAAACTTTTCTTGCATCTTGAAGACTTGGTCATATGGGTAATTCTTTTCCAAAGAATTATGGAAAATCCAATTTAAATTCTCTTTTGACTCTAATCAAAAACCCTCCTTGGCAAAGGTCTTTTGCCAAATCCTTGGAAATCTTTTCCCTGAGTTTTTGGGAGACTTGGCAACACCTCTGAATTATCTCATGATTTTTAGAAATTATTTGATAATTTTTGGAGGCAAGTCAAACTGGTCAAACCCCATTTTCCTCACTTCTGGAATTTCTGTAGAATAATTCAGTGCAAGAAAATCTCTGAAAATTTTATGGAAGGTTCCTCCTGCAGTCAGCAAGCTCCAGTTAAAATTTCATAAATTTTGGAGTTTGTTTGCTATCTCAAATAATTCCTCAAAAATCAGATGTTTAAAATTCAAATTCTAATTGGTTTGCCTTTGTTCCTCGGGTTCGAACGGACTCGGGCTCGAGCCACTTGACTCGGTCGAGTCGACTAACGCACACCGGCGGCGACGCATCGCGCTGGAGTTGTGAACCGTTGGATCAAGATCGAGCGGTCCATGATCAGCCGCGATTGAAGCGTTGTAATCAATCCGCTCGCTTCACCGTCCGATTAAATCCAACGGTATCGCCCGCCTTCGTCTTCCTCCGCTCACGCTGCCACCGAGGTCAATCGTGGCGGTGAAAAGTGCGGGCGTGGCGGCGTCGGGTCATCCTCCTTTCGCCAACGGCTCTTCGCATTTAATGCTTCCGTCCGCCGCCCCACGATCGCCGTCTCCCTGCGGTTACACGCGCTTCGCCGCCTCGGCCGACCTCAACACCGCAAGAAAGCCATTTTCTTGCCGTTGCTCCCCTCTTGCTCCTCCGGCTATAAGACTCTACCAGAGGCTTCCTTAGCATCCTTTGAACACCCTTGAGCTTGAGACCATCTGCTAGTGCAAGCGAGCTCCTTCGTGAATTTTCTCTCGGCGCCATTGTTGGAGCTCCAACCTCTTGGTGAAAGTGGTGTTCCTGCATTCCCTCTCAAAGCCTTTGCTTCCTCAATTACTTGGCATCTCGTGAGTATTAACCCTCTGTCAATTTGGCTTTTGTGAGAGAAGCGACTCAATTTGGATTGCCCCGTTTGGCCGAAACCGCTACTCTTCTTCACCCGAGCCGATTCGACTCTCCTCTGCGCCTTCTTTGGACTCAGGTAACCTCTTTTTAGTCCCTAGTTGTTTGGCACTCGCTCCCGTGGACCGCAACTGAGCCGTTTGCATTTTTCGTTTTCGTCACTTTGCGGTCACCTCGGTTCTCTCGGCTTGCCGGCGTTCGACCACCTCATAACGCCATTGGTACCCTTAGGTGCGCAATGAAGTTTGGGACCCATTTTAGGCGCTTTCGCACCGCTGGCCGGAGCGGGCCGCGGCGAGCCAATCTTCCCGGTCATTTTGTCGGACGAAAATCTGGGTCGCGCGTTGAACGTGAGTCGTTGTGGACCGTTGATCCTTAGATCTACGGCCCACGTTCGCGTGGAAAATTTTGAATTCGTCGCGCGTCTCGGTCTGTGAACCGTTGGATCTAAGATCAATGGTCCCTATGCGAGTCCGCGCGGAGCGTTGGATCCCAGATCCACGGCTCGCGTGCGCGTGAACGTTCGGACCGCCGAACGCTCCCATCCACGCGAACCGTTGGATCCAGAACGTTTAGGGTTCGCGGCCGCGCGCGCGCGCGTCAGCGCCGGAGCTTGGGCCGTCGGATCCAAGATCGACGCTCCTCGTTCGGCCACATCATTCCTAATTTCTGAATTTCCCGAAAGGATTTCTTTATCAACTGAAAAATGTGATAACTTGTAAAATGCATAACTAATTCATTTTAAACCCTTTTCGGTTGATTCAAATTTTGTGGGTTATGTTTTTAATTAGACTTTAATTTAAAAATGTTTCCAAACTCAGTATAGCTCCAGAAATTTTTGCTAATGAATAGTAGTATTTTTTATTTATAAAAGCTGAGCAAAATTGTTTTGGTCATATCTTTGGCATTAAGAATCCAAATCAATTGGTTCTTGTTGCTAAATTCATTATAAATCATGACCTTGCTACTGTAAAATTTTCAGAATTTTTGGAGAAAGTTTACTGTTGGGTCTTTGCATTTTTATTCGTTCTTATCGGTTGCTTTTTGCTTTCTCGTTAGGATCCGAAGAGCACATTGATAATATTGTTGATCCTCAGCAACACCTTGACCCACAGCAAGCAGGCAAGATATTTGATCATAAATGTCCCATTACTTTCAAAGTCTAATATCTTGTTTACAAACTATATGTATGCATTGCTTTTGTGTCCAATTAATTTTGCCCTGTTTAGAGGTAGCTATTCCTAATGCATTGTTGCCATTAAAATGTTATCCCCTGCCACAACCATAAGTTATTAACATCGCTGGTGAATTAGAGCCCGGTGATTTAATTATGCTCTTTTACTGCCTTTGCGATGTCATGCTTAGAAATGCTTAGCTACCGGTAGAATTGGGCGGTTATCGACTTAGTCGATGACCTTGATCACATAAATCATTTTGTTTATTTTTGGTTCAGCACCTTATGCTTTTGTTTTGTAAAAACCGAAAGTGGAACAAAATGATTTGACTTGGGCACAATGGCATGTTGGTGTGATTGTTGGGTGTGACAAGGAAAGGTGCCCAGGTCCCTAAGGACCGAAGTGTTACTTGTGTCACTAAGCCAAGCGCTTATGCGTGCTAACCACGCGAGAGGGATATGGGACCTCTCTTGACTTAGTACTTTGGCGTGTGTTATCTCCGAGTCGCAGGAGGGGGTTGTGTGTGTTGTGTGAAACATGATATGTGTTCTCGTGTTCTTGTGTTGGGTGTGCGGTGGTGGAGATTCCGGGTAGGCTCTGTAATACCTCATAAATCCAGCTAGTTCGTATAGTTGGAAGTTAGTCGAAAACGAGATTTAAAAGTTCCGGAAATCGCATTCGGTAAAAAGAAAGAAGTCAGAGGGAGAAAAAGAAATAGTTTTCGTCTGAAATTCTATTTAGCAGGGGGGGTTATCGTGATTTTCCGGCAACTTTGGGCGCAGATCCGCGACTCAGGAGGCCCAAGAGGCCGGCCGCCCATGAAGTGGCCGCCATAAAGGGGGCGCCACTCCCCAAACCCTAGCCGGCCCCATTCCTCCCCACCTAGCCGCCACCCCTCCCTCTCCCTGGTTGGGCGCCTCCTCCCATGGTGGCGGCCTTTGGTGCTCCCAAAGTTGGTCTCCAAGATCCCCGGGCGCTTCTCCTCCGATCTGTCCTCCGGCGGGTCGTTTCTTCGCCGGTTGTTCGCTGTGGTGTGGCCGGCCAAGGAAGAAGAAGAGAGACCAGCGGGGAGTGGTTCTTCGTCGTCCTACGGGTCTTCAAGGGTAACGAGCACCCCGGTTATTTGTTTGATCAAGTTTTGTTGCGGTAGAGATCATTTGAGTCACGTCGGTTTAGAGTTCCAGAATTTACAGATTTGTTCAGAAGGTTTCGCGGCTTGTTACAGTACTTTAGAGGCAGAATTTTGGGTTTTTCCCTTCTAGAGATTTGTTCCTGGTTTCGTTAGCTTTCTTTTGGCACCAAGATGAGCAAAATCCGACCAGTAGTTTGGGAGATATGAATTTTTGAATACGAACTGTCCAATCTGTCTGAAATCTGAGGTCAGTAGGTTTGTCCCTCGTTTTTGTTCAAAATAGAGGCCGACTCAGAATCTTCACCCAACTAGGTTATTGTAGATCTCGAAATTATCTTTCCAAGTTGATAAAGATCATTCCATTTGGATCAGTAGGCTAAAAGTTACACCATTTTCTGTACTGCTGATCTGTTCTCTGGACAGACGTAGATGGGTTAGTTTTAGCAGTTAATTACCCCTCTGTTTTGGCCGAATCAGAAGATTCCACCAACTAATGTTTTGTAGCCTGATCAGTTAAGAATCAGTGAGCACTGGTTTCAGGTCGTTTAGAGTTACAGATAATTAATGGCGAATTTTCTTGTGCAACTGCCCGTAGAACGATAATCTGGACATTTGGGGTAGATGTCAAATGGAACCCTTGGGATGAGTGGGTTGATTAGAGAGCATCGTAGTACACTTGTAGCTGCGCCATATTCGATTATCCGTAATACGTGGTAATACTTGTGTAGGCGGTGAGACGGTGGGTGGAAGGACACCTTCGTTGTTTCACAACACGTCACCACACGGAAGGCAAGTACAAATGTTTAATTTGTGTGAATTCATTGATTACATGTTAACTTGGTAAATTATGAATATTCCTGTGATTTGAGTATGATGTGGTAGAGTTCAATACCTTATTCGATGATACATTGAGCTGAATGCCAAGTTATGTTTTTCATTCCATGCATACATAATTCAGTTGCCGTCCACGGGAGTGGAAACTTGTTTAAGTCCCATTAATTCCAATATGGGCATGTAAGACCTACCATTCCAATGTAGGCGATTTGGACATTCCGTATGAAACGTTCTTCATACGGACTTGGATCCCGCTCTTTGTTAAGAGCGGGCTTAAATGAACACCGACGGTGTGTCACTAGTTATACCAGTATAAACTTGTGGAAAGTCCATTCTCCTTCAATGCATTCATTCATTCATACCGTGCTTTCTTAAATTCATGAAGTAAATGATGTACTTGGTGGATTGTTTCGATCTGATATTCTATGTGAATGTATATGTTGTGCTTGCTGAGTTTGACTCACTCTTGCTTTTATTTAATTTTAGGTGAATTCGGTGAAAGCAGTTGCTAGCGGAGGGTGTAGTCCAAAGACGTTCCATGCACATGAATAAAATATCCATTCGTTAAAGTTCTATTTACATCTCTTGATTTATTTATAATGTAATGGATCGTAATAATTGTCACTTGGAGGTCCATTACTATCGCTTTGGTTAATTCGTTTAAATTTACGATGAACTGTTATTAAGCTATAGATTGTTATAATGGTTAATCGTTTCTTTAGCATTGAATGCGATGTTAATCTTATGAATTGAATAGTAGGTTGTTTTGTTAGGTGACATCTTGTCTTCCGAATAGACAGGGTGTTACAGTTGGTATCAGAGCGGGCTTTAGGTCCGTGGTGAACAAAGTATTAAAATAACACACTTGTGCCTGATGGGTGGGGTTTGGGAAATCCATTGCTTCCGCATTTCTAGTGATTTGGTTCATTATGTAGTACTGTGTAGAATTATTTCGGTACTATCTCTCATGTTGTTAATCTGTGATATGATGTGTTATCCTATATAAATATATGGATTAATTTTATGATTGTCATGAGATGATCCTATATATTCATAATTGATTGAATTAGCTATGCGTATCGGTAGCGGACGTTGAGCAGTTGAGTTCGTGGTTGTTGTTCTGGGTTTTGCCAGGCTACACCACTGTTCGTGGTATGAGAGTAGAGAAGTTCTTACCTGTTCCATAATTACGTGTTGAGCTGAGCTCATTGTTGAAGTTGTTGTCTTTCTCAAACTTGTATCTGGTTTCTTGGTTGTAGTTTCTTACAGTTCATGAGTTTCTTTTGGTAGGGTGTTTTGATGAAGTGGGCAAGCTCCAAGAGATCTCTAATCATTCTTTGAAATAATTGTTGTTCTTTCGATTATTGTGATATTTCTACTCCACGTGGCGTAGTTAAATTGCAAGATTTATCTTTTCACACAAGTTCGGTTTTACCTGTTGGAAATTGTAACTCATTTATTAAGCTTGGAATTTGGGCGTGGAAGATTTCTTTTGCAAGCTCTTTATTAATTGTGCATTGACCTTGCATATTTCTTTTGGGTTAATTTGAGAGTTGAAGTTTTATGCCTTTCTTATGAGAAGGAGAATGTTAAAACCCTTTTGTGATATGTTGTCATACTTTATCTAAGAGGTTCTATTTAAAAGCATTATGTGGTATGGTAGGAGTTATCGAGTTGGGTTAATATCTTGGTGCAAACCAATGACTCTTAGATAATGTCTTCAAAAGTCAAGTTAATTTTACCTTGGTAAATATTAACATCAAATAAGTCTTCTATTTGGATACCTAAAGAATTTGTACAAATGCTAAATTCAACTGATTTTGTCATGCTAAATTGATGTTATAGGTATGAGGTAATGGATGACGGTGGTTGTAATGACTTCCAAAATGTTATCTTATAATTATTCCATTGCTGAAATTTAAAGTTATTTCATTCCAATTTCTGAACAAAGGTAGGACTATGAATGCTTCCATGATTAGATAATCATCGGTTGTTAGTATTAATAGTTAGAGTGCTAGGAGTGCGTGTAATACTGGCGTTGAGTATTACTAAGGACAAATGAGCTAAATCTAATAAGTGATTTAATCTAGTATGTTTAAAGGGTTTGTCTTGTACTAGAGTGAGCTTGTTAAAAAGAGGTTTGTTTCAGCTTTGTGGCTTTCGCACTTGATTTCTTTTCTAGAATAAGTTGTTATTACAATCCCATTTGATGCTGGAGTTTTCTATGACACGATTTGTCATGCTTCCTTTAGAAGGTTTATTGATGTGATAGTAAGGTAAATTGATTGTTACCAGAAACGTATGTTATTGGTCTTAATGAAATGTTCAGTAATATGAGGGTAATGTTGATTCTTTTATAGAGAAAGAAATTTGATTGTCTTTCGTGATATTTCAAAAAAAATATGATCAAATTTCAAGTTTTGTGTTCATGATCTTTTGGGGGTTCAAGTTCTATGTGGTAAACGAGGTTTGTCGAGTAAAGCGTTATGTTGCGAAGTTATAATGGTTCTTCGGTGATGCGAGTGTTTCGATCTTGAATGCTCGTTTGTTCTTAACTGTTAACATATGATATTCTCTTCTTGTGTGGCCCATGCTTTCAATCATGGACTTCACTTATGTTCTATGAGTTCATTGCTTAATTGGTCTTCCCCTCGGTCCTGTGTTCATTGCGAGCAGTAAATGATTTTCTAGTTCGTGAAAATCGGTTCCATTTGCCTCTTCTTTTGAGAAAGAATCACCCATTCTTTTCACGTCGGTCTTTCGAAGTGTTTTCTAATTGTTGTTGTGAGATTGATGTTAATACTTGTAGTAAATTGATAGCCTTGGGTGATATCGTTCAAATGAGAGTATTTGAAGTTTTGTTTTCGTGGGCTTTTGGAGCTCATGAATTATGTGGTAGCTGAAATGAGTTTAAACAAAATGACGTATTTGAATGTTCTATCAATTATCAAGTGATTCTTGTGATTTGAGATTTAGGCTCCTTAGCTTGAGTTGGCAAAGTGATATTCCAATCAAAGAAATCATTTCTTTTGTTAAAGGGAAGCGTGTAGTAGAGGTATTCGAGATTGGATTTTTATTGTTTGAGATTCGATATTATCTTCTTGTGGGACTTGTGACCTTAGCTGTGGCCTCGTCTTATGTTTTTTTTGAGTTCTTTGCTAATTGCCTACTTCTTACGGTTTTGTGTTTACAGCGAGTGGTAAACGTTTTCTTGGTACTGAAAAATTATTTCCACATACCTCTTCTTTTGAGAATGGAGGAACTGATTCGTTTTTTTTCAAGTGTCTTCTAAAGTGTATAGAGACGACTAGATAGTGGTGGTCAAGTAAATTATTTTGTGAGGCTTGAGTGCCAAATTATTTAAGGTGCTTAAGAGGAAGAAATGGTTTCATGCTAACATCCTCATAGAGAGTTTGATTTAAATAAAATGGTTCTCTTTGGAGCTAAACTTTTACGTTGTTGCGATTATCAGAATTTATAATGAAGTGTCATCCAATATCTTCTTGATCTTGTTAGTGGATTACTAGAATATCAAAAGTTTGGGGGATCTTGATCGATTGTTTAAAGTATTGGGATTGTGTAACTTACAAGGCTGAGAAAGTGAAACCAATGGTGTGGTTTAGTGGGCGCCCAAGATTGGTGAAGTTAATCGTTTTGAGTAGTTAATTGATTATTGAGGATGATTGAAGTTATGACTGAGAATATTATTTGGGTTGTGAGAATTTTTGATAAGAGAATGTGAGGATTCTTGAATTATCACAGAATTCACCAGAGGAGCCTTGGAGATTGAAGTTTGGAGCTTTGCATTTTATGCTAGAATCTTGGTTGCCAATGATTATGTGTAAAGGTAGCGAGAATAAGAGTGGATTCGAATAGTGGGATGGTCATTGATAGTATCCTTTGGTGTAGTAGATGGGAGTGTGTGATGTGAATTTCAATTGGATTATCCCGAGCGGATTGAGGTAATGTGATTGTGGGTGTTGCAATTAGTATTATCGACGTGTTGGGAATTATTTGTCAGAATAATTCATTTGGTAGAGGAGCTGACTAGAGTATCCTTCTGTGGACTAGTATGGTTTCTCTATATGAGTGTGGTTGTTGCTCTCGGGTTGAGCATCACCCTAAGTTGCCGATTGAGATGTCATTTACAAATTGTGTTAGCTTTATGTTGGCATGGTGGTTCTTTCTGGTTCAGGAAAATAAAAGAAGTGTCTGATGTGGGCGTTCGAATGATTTTTCTTTTGGCTTTCGTGACGTCTATTCGCAAACCGCCCACTTGGAAAGTGGAAAGGTTTTCATGAGGAATCATCGATTCTGGATTTGACTCTTTTGGTACCAAGTCGGTAGCAGTGGTTGCAATGAGAGTGATTTTTTTTAGTTGGGCTTTGTGCAGTAAAGAGTTTGTTTAAAGCGAGTTGTTGTGTGTCCCTAGTTAAAAGAGGTGCTCCTTGTTAATGTGAAAAGATTGATTGAGACATAGGACAAGAGTTCCATGTAAATTGTGCTCGGTTGTGTTGTTTGGAACCAAAGGGAAGGTTGACCCAAGATACATTGGTTTGTTCTAGAAGTTGAGGGATTTTGGAAATTAGTGTTTCGTTAGGATCGTCTCGAGTCGGTAGCGGGGTGTACATTGTTTGGTATGACCCAGTATTGGAGGAGTACTTGAGAGATCTAGAGTGTGAGGGTTCGTTAGAGCCGTCAACCAATGAGTAAGACCTTACCTTGAGTCCGGCGGTGAAGATATTAGAAGAATCGAACGGGTTTTGAGGAACAAAACTTTGAAGTATGTTAAAATCCTTTGGTCTCATCGATCAAAGAGAGGCCACTTGGGAGTTGGAGTCCCGCATGCGAGGACAATACCCGACCTGCCTTCGTTTCTGTAATTATCTAGGTTGTTCATCGATCTTTTTCGTTTGTTGCGTAGATTCGAGGTCGAATCTTTTCTAAGGGGGATAGAGTGTAATACCTCATAAATCCAGCTAGTTCGTATAGTTGGAAGTTAGTCGAAAACGAGATTTAAAAGTTACGGAAATCGCATTCGGTAAAAAGAAAGAAGTCAGAGGGAGAAAAAGAAATAGTTTTCGTCTGAAATTCTATTTAGCAGGGGGGGTTATCGTGATTTTCCGCAACTTTGGGCCGCATGATCCGCGACTCAAGAGGCCCAAGAGGGGGCCGGCCGGCCCATGAAGTGGCCGGCCATAAAAGGGGGGGCGCCACTCCCCCCAAACCCTAGCCGGCCCCCATTCCTCCCCACCTAGCCGCCACCCCCTCCCCTCTCCCCTGATTGGGCGCCGCCTCCTCCCATGGTGGCCGGCCTTTGGTGCTCCCGGTTGGTCTCAAGATCCCGGGCACTTCTCCTCCGATCTGTCCTCCGTGGGTCGTTTCTTCGCCGTTGTTCGCTGTGGTGTGGCGGCCAAGGAAGAAGAAGGGAGACCAGCGGGGAGTGGTTCTTCGTCGTCCTACGGGTCTTCAAGGGTAACGAGCACCCCGGTTATTTGTTTGATCAAGTTTTGTTGCGGTAGAGATCATTTGAGTCACGTCGGTTTAGAGTTCCAGAATTTACAGATTTGTTCAGAAGGTTTCGCGGCTTGTTACAGTACTTTAGAGGCAGAATTTGGGGTTTTTCCCTTCTAGATATTTGTTCCTGGTTTCGTTAGCTTTCTTTTGGCACCAAGATGAGCAAAATCCGACCAGTAGTTTGGGAGATATGAATTTTTGAATACGAACTGTCCAATCTGTCTGAAATCTGAGGTCAGTAGGTTTGTCCCTCGTTTTTGTTCAAAATAGAGGCCGAATCAGAATCTTCACCCAACTAGGTTATTGTAGATCTCGAAATTATCTTTCCAAGTTGATAAAGATCATTCCATTTGGATCAGTAGGCTAAAAGTTACACCATTTTCTTTACTGCTGATCTGTTCTCTGGACAGACGTAGATGGGTTAGTTTTAGCAGTTAATTACCCCTCTGTTTTGGCCGAATCAGAAGATTCCACCAACTAATGTTTTGTATCCTGATCAGTTAGGAATCAGTGAGCACTGGTTTCGGGTCGTTTAGAGTTACAGAAAATTAATGGCGAATTTTCTTGTGCAACTGCCCGTAGAACGATAATCTGGACATTTGGGGTAGATGTCAAATGGAACCCTTGGGATGAGTGGGTTGATTAGAGAGCATCGTAGTACACTTGTAGCTGCGCCATATTCGATTATCCGTAATACGTGGTAATACTTGTGTAGGCGGTGAGACGGTGGGTGGAAGGACACCTTCGTTGTTTCACAACACGTCACCACACGGAAGGCAAGTACAAATGTTTAATTTGTGTGAATTCATTGATTACATGTTAACTTGGTAAATTATGAATATTCCTGTGATTTGAGTATGATGTGGTAGAGTTCAATACCTTATTCGATGATACATTGAGCTGAATGCCAAGTTATGTTTTTCATTCCATGCATACATAATTCAGTTGCCGTCCACGGGAGTGGAAACTTGTTTAAGTCCCATTAATTCTAATATGGGCATGTAAGACCTACCATTCCA
Source organism: Hsuehochloa calcarea (assembly GCA_036346395.1). NCBI lineage: Eukaryota > Viridiplantae > Streptophyta > Magnoliopsida > Poales > Poaceae > Hsuehochloa > Hsuehochloa calcarea. Next base: position 2,973,903 of record CM070612.1, on the reverse strand, counting down.
ATGTAGGCGATTGGACATTCCGTATGAAACGTTCTTCATACGGACTTGGATCCCCGCTCTTTGTTAAGAGCGGGCTTAAGTGAACACCGACGGGTGTGTCACTAGTTATACCGGTATAAACTTGTGGAAAGTCCATTCTCCTTCAATGCATTCATTCATTCATACCGTGCTTTCTTAAATTCATGAAGTAAATGATGTACTTGGTGGATTGTTTCGATCTGAGATTCTATGTGAATGTATATGTTGTGCTTCGAGTTTCGACTCACTCTTGCTTTTATTTAATTTTAGGTGAATTCCAGTGAAACGGTTGCTAGCGGGAGGGTGTAGTCCAGCACGTTCCATGCACATGAATAAAATATCCATTCGTTAAAGTTCTATTTACATCTCTTCAGTTTTATTTATAATGTAATGGACTGTAATAATTGTCACTTGGAGGTCCATTACTATCGCTTTGGTTAATTCTCGTTTAAATTTACAGATGAACTGTTATTAAGCTATAGATTGTTATAATGGTTAATCGTTTCTTTAGCATTGAATGCGATGTTAATCTTATGAATTGAATAGTAGGTTGTTTTGTTAGGTGACATCTTGTCTTCCGAATAGACAGGGTGTTACAGGCTCTCCACCTCGAGGAGCGTCGTAGTTGTCCAAGGCTTTACCCGGGAAGGGTAGTTGACCGAGGCTTTACGATGACTCCGACACAACGTATGGGTTTCTATCCATACGGGCGGCTCGAGGGGTAATACACAATATTGGAAATGTCTCGTAGGACTTAGCTGTGCCGGCATACCAAAGGAAGTATGCAAATCTAGTGGCAAAAAGGCGGTCTGGCGTGTGGGTACATTGGTACACCCCTGCAGGGATAAAACTATTCGAATAGCCTCGTCCTAGGTTATGGACATGCTTGGTAAGGTCGTGCAAGAACTAGACTACAACCTTTTAAAAATTAAAATTTGACATGGTTGGCATGAATGGGTAATTCATGCTATTGTTGTGGTGACTAATGGTTTAGTCACTTCGGGACTGCTTTTTCTTGTTGTTGCTACTTGATTACTACTGTTTTTATCAAATAAAATCAGATTACAAAATTGCCTTTGATCTATTACATTATTGCAAATAAAACTTGCTTTATGCTTAAAAATTTGAGTCCTAACCTGCTCCACTTAAATAAGCTTGCATGTAGTTATTGTATAGATTTGTTATCATTCTTATATATGTTGCAGTACATTCAAAGTACTCACCCGCTTTTTGTCGGGTCGCTTTTGTTTGAGAGGAAGAAGGTGAGCCCCAAGGGCCTCACTTTTGTGAGTTGTCTTTGTGGATTCGACGACTAGCTTTGGCGGTCCTGGCGGTTGCCTTGTGGGTTAAAGGCACAGATGATTGGCTCTTTTGGTTTTATGGCCATCTTATGGCACTTTTGCTTCATTGTTAAATTTCTTTATGTATTTGTCATTTGGCCTCGGCCTCTCTTTTTAAATGACTATCCTTTATTTATGTTATCTTCGTTGTTGTTTTTGCTTGGTTCTATGTGAATGAATGGAATTGATGCATGAACTTTGTAAAGAGGTGTGTATACTGCATTCTGGGAAGTATACATGTCTCGAGTCTCGGATTATCTGATTTGTGATGCTAGGACCAAGTGGATGGTTAAGCATTACAAGCCGGATAAACCGGGGTCTCACAGTTTTCAACATGGACTGTTTGTGATAATTTTGCATCATAGACGGTTTATTGTTGTAACCATCTGTAACAGCTCAAAAACCTTAAGTCGGATTAGTTAAGCATTTATTGTACATTTATGAAATTTTGAACTTTTTAAAACATTTTGTTATAGCAAATAGGTTTCAAGTGTGGGAAATATTTCAATTGGGTTCGATATTCCTTGGTATGCTTGGCTGGATTTTCTGGAATTTATTGGAAGTTAGTTGGTTTCCATTTTATTTGCATGCTTAAATTGAATTTGAAATTAAAACACAAACAGATCAAATGGACAATGCCTGAAAATATTTTTCCTAGGTTTTGGAACATATTAGAGACTCACCCTAAAAATTTCACAATTTTTAGAAATTATTTGCTATGTTAAAACAACCAGTCAAACTAAGGAAATCAAAAGTCAAACACCACGTCAGAAACTTAAAATAATTATAGAGAAAATATATCATGTGAAAAAACCTAGAAAAATTACAAAACAGTATAATGTACGGCAGAAACGTTCCCTAAAAATTTCAAAATTTTAGGAGCTCTTTAGCTATATCTACAAAATTCCTCAAACCCTCAATATAATCTCCAAAAATCGTAAAAATCCTTTTTCCTCCTCCTCTCTCTCTCTTCCTGTCTGTCCCCGCCGGCAGACTTTCCCGTCCACATTGTCTGCTTCATTCTCAAGGCGTCGCCAGCTCCTTGGCCACGCGACCGCATCTCCTTGACCGCCATCGCGCATGAGTGCCACGACTCCTCACCTTCTCCACGCCTCCCCGCTACTCAGCCGATCTTCCCTCCCCCAGGGCCATTTTTCTTCTCCCCCAGCGCCTCCATCGCCACAACGCGCCCCAATCTCCCTCGGCCTCTCCCCCTCAGATCTCTCCCGGCCTCTCCAGGCGTCGCCTCCTCTGGCTCCTACGCTATCGCTGGCTCTCATGGCCCAGCCGCCACCTGCTGCCCTCCTTGGCTCCTCGCCCAGCCTCCCGGCTATGTCTCCTCCCGGCGCAGATGTGTCCCAGGTGCTGCCTCTCTCTTCATCACCCCCCCCCCCACTTCTCTCTCCACCAAGAGCCGCCCTAGCTTCACCCAGTCTTCCTCGGCCCCATCCAGCGCCGCCACCGAGCTTGCCTCCCGTCCGGCGACCTCCTCTCACCACCAGCCGCGCCACGGTGTTCCATCACCCTACCATCGAAAACCCTCCCACAATTTGGAGGATACCCCACCGGAATGCCGCGTTCCTGCCTCCTTCTCTGGCTCTGGCCGAATGCATCTCCACCGACGCCAGCGATCCTCCGGCCGATTCGTCTCTCCGTAAGCGTCCCCTAGACTCCCTCTCCCTCACCCTATCTCTCAATTTCTCTCGTGTCTTCTCCAGGGATGCCGCCACGACGACCTCCACACGCCACCGCTGGTCGCCGCCGCCGGCCCAACTCCGATCACCTCGGCTCCCTCTGAGTGCTCCGGTAAGACCCATTCATCTCCCTCTAGCTCATGCTTCTGCTAATTCATCCTCTGACCCGCTCCAGCGCCGCCGCCTCTTTTCTCCCTAGGTCCAGCCGCTTCGAGCCATCTTCTGGCCACCACCGTCCCGCTTGGGCTACGCCGTCACCACCCCTAGCTTTAGTATTACCAGGCCAACCCATTTTGGGCATTGTCGGCACCTCCGCGCCACTCCTCCACCGGCGGCGAGCGCAGCTCCAAGCTCCCCTGTGCTGGCCTCCATGTTCCTCATGTCGGCATCAGATCTGGAATGTGGCTCAAGAATGTGAAAGAATCAGCCGATAGTAAACTTTTGGATTACTTTGTGATTATTCAAAACTAACCGACATCTGATTAAGTGGGTTCTAGTGAAGGTAGATGTTGGACAACCTCAAATTCGGAAAATATCTGCTGTAGGTTGTGTATATGGTAATTTTAAGTTTCCAACACTCATAGTTGTGATTGATCAGAAAAATAGGTTTAAAAGAAAACTTGGATTATCAATATGACATTCTTGTATAACCCTTGTCTTGTGCTATCAAATTTTGAAAATGTCTTGGGACTGTAGTCAGATATGCTATTGAGTCATTTAGTCAGTTGTCCCTTCATTTACTAGTAGTAGTTAAGTCTGCAAAACCCATATGGGTGTGAACTTTCAAAATCTGATAGAGGGCAACCAACTATTTATTGGTGAGGTGTTAAATAGGAAAGGAAGATTAGTTCTTGCTGTCGTAGGTATATGAATAGCAATCTGAAGTTAGTATTGTCAACAGGCTAATGGAATGGTATGTGCAGTAGTGAGTGTTGGTCTTAAATCAATTAGTCAATTAGGAGGTTAAACAAGAGTAGTTAGCCAATCAGTAAGTAATGTAGTTAAAACTGACATATACATTTATAGATTATTTAGATAGGTTGCAAGTGTTGTATACCTTGTTAACTAAATTGATTAATGAATAGTAGCATGGATGATTCGAGTATATGCAAATCATTAACAAGTGAAATATAATTACAAATGACCAGTGAGTAGGGATTAGTTAAAAATAGCCGAATGCAACTGGTAGGATTTCTGTTAACACACAGATTAAGTGATCTTCATGGTTCTTTTAAGTTGATTACAGGTTAATAGGGTTGATTAATTGATAATAGACCATTAATTCATGAGATTAGGTGTTAAACAAAAGGGATTAGTGCATTGAGTATTTAGCCTGAGATTGGATATTAATTTTGATGTATGTATTTAGAGAGTGACTTAAGATGAATAGTATGGGTATTTAGAGGTCAGTTATCTTGAGTAATAATCTGCTGTCAACTAAATTACAAAGGCAAACTCACCTAGGAGTTAAACTAAGAAGTTTCGTTTGGGGCATCACTAAAATGATAATAACATAATCAATTAAGTTAATTAGTGTGTCATTGTATGAGGATATTAGCAGAATAATTAGTTAGTTGACCTCCGTGAGCTGAGAGTGAATGTTTCGCTAGCAAGTTGCAGCTGCAGATAATAGATGTGCACACAATCACCATCAAAGTCTGCGGAAAGAAGAGAGCATATAAGAGGATTGATTTTGACTGTATGATCATCGTGGATGCATGCATAGAATGCCAGGAGAGAGTGGTTGTGAGTACTAGGTGTCCCGTTAAGTTTATTAAAACTTCACAAATTCCTAATTAATTGCAATGAACTCCAGTTGAACCAAAAACTATCGCCTAAATGCATCTAAGATCATTTCCTAGCTTCTATATTGATTTCATAATTTTTGAAGACTTTTTGGAATTCTAGTGTTTATACGATGTTCTTGATTTGTCAGTTCTTGCCGTTAGACGATGACGATTCAGACTGCATTTGAAAAGTTCGTATGAATGGCCAGATTTCCAGCAAATAAAGGCAAGCAGTTTGATCATAAATGTTCCATTACTTTCAAGTCTAATACTTTGTTTACAAATCGTATGTATGCATGCTTTTGTGTCAAATTAATTTTTCCGATTAGAGGTAGCTATTCCTATTGCATGGTTGCCCTTAAATTGTTATCCCCTGCCACAAAACATAAGCTATTACTATCGCTGGTGAATTAGAGCCCGGTGACTTATTTATTCTCTTTTATTGTCTTATCGGGTCATGCTTAGACATGCTTAGCTATCGGTAGTATTGGACGATCATCGACTTAGTCGATGATCTTGATCACACAAATCTTATTATTACTCCATTATGTCCAGCACCTTGTGCTTTGTTAATTTGTAAATAAAAAACTGAAGATAAAATTGTTTTAGACTTGGGTATAATGGTATGTTGGTGTGATTGTTTGGTGTGACAAGGAAAGGTGCCCGAGTCAATAAGGACCGAATTACTTGCGCCATTGATACAAGCACTTTTGCATGCTAACCACACGAGAGGGATATGGGACCTCTCTTGACTTAGTACTTTGGCGTGTGTTAGCTCCGGGTCACATGGTGGTTGTGTGCGTGATGTGGAAAAAGAAAACTTGTGTGTTTGGGTGAGGAGTAGTGGGGGTTACCCACTGCAAGGAGCATCGTCCTTTATAAGGAGGTGAGCATCTTTGATGACTCCACATCAACGTATAGGGTTTCCTCCCATATAGGTGACTCGTAGTTAATACATAATATTGGAAATGTCTCGTAGGACTTAGCCTTGCCGGCATACCTAAGGAAGCGTGCTCTATTGCATGGCAAAAAGGCAGTCTGACGTGTGGGTACATTGATACACCCCTGCGGGGTTAAATCTATTCGAATAGCCTCTTCCTAGGTTATGGACAAGCTTGGTTATTTCTCGCAAGAATTAGACTACAACCTTTGATTTAAAACTTGACATGGGTGGTATGAATGGGTAATTCATGCTATTGTTGTGGTGACTATTGGGTTAGTCACTTCGAGGATGTTGTTGTCATCTATTTATTGTTATTATGTTGTTATTTACTATTATTTGAACAAAAAAATTAGATTGTAAACTTGCTTTTAAATGTACTATATTATTGCAAATAAAGATTGCTTTGTGCTGAAAATGAAACATACAGCCTCCACTTAAATGAGCTTGCATGTAGCTATGTATAGGTCTATTACTCTACACATAAGTCTTGCGGAGTACAATCTTTATGCTCATTTGCTTTGCTTAACTATTTGTTGTAGAGGAGGAAGGTGAGCCCCTTGGGCTTCACTTTTGTGAGATGTGCTGCGGATTTGACGACTAGCTTGGCGGTCCGGTTGGTTGCCTTGTGGGTAAAGGCACACTAATTGGCTCTTTTGTTTATCACCATCTTATGGCATTTCGTTTCCGCTGTCTAATTAGTTAATTGTATGTCTTTTGGCCGGTCGGCCTCCCTTTTGTAATAACTCTACTATGTATGTCTTTTGTTTTGTTAAGTGTTGCTTTGGTTCTATGTCTTGAATGGAATTGATGCATGAATTTTGTAAAGGGGTGTGTATACTGCATTTCTGGGAAGTATACATATCTCGAAGACACGGGTTATTTTGTTTGTGATGCTAGGGTCAATTGGTAACTAAGCATTGCAAGCTTAATAAACCGGGGTAATCACAAAGTTGGTACGAGAGCCATACTGACCGTAGTAACCCTAGCTTGGTCGTCTTTAGGATGTTTTGAAAAACTTAGTTTCAAAATATCAAATGGGTTTTGAAAGCTTAAGTAAATTCTCAAATTTTACTCCTTACCTATCTTAGCTTTCTCATCTCATCTCGCTCTAAATTGAGTTTAAAAAGTTGTTTTCCTCTATTCTTTTCTAAAAGATAGTTGTTATCGGTTAAATTGGTTCTGGGGAACTTATGAGAGTCCTAAATTTGAAGTCTTGGCTATCTTTTGGAGGAGAATAGAAGTGTTTGGAGCTGGCATTCAAATCTGGAATTTTAGGACAGCAAGCAAGCATTTTAGGGCAGCAAGCTCAAGCTAGTAATTAAGGTAGATTCAAGCTAGTAATTAAGGTACTAAATGAGAGGTTAATTCAACTAAAACTTGTTGGAATAAAAGGGCAAGATGTGATACTAGTTGGCTAAGTATCTAACACCTATTTTGCTAAGTTTTACCTTGCTCTTTAGAAATATTAGAGCTAGACTAGTGTTATGAAATTTTGTCTTCTCAACCGATGACTCATTCACTCAATACGGGTTAGTCGTATCGGGAAGTGGAGCTTTAATTTTGGGTTTCCTTGTGTAGGACCGCAAAGGCGACTAGGGGGGGTGAATAGGCGCTTTCTCAAATTTCTCGCTTTAATCAAATTCAACACGAACTTTACTCATTTAGCTATGAAAGCTAAGAAGATCAGTAAGCGCACAGAGGAAGCCTTGTGTTGTATTCGATAACCCCCTCAACCACAAGACACAGATGTGGAGAATGAATCTCACTGGTCTGGTCTGCACCGCGGTCCGATCAGTTACTACAAAGGGTCAAACCGATTTGTAATCGGTTCGACCGTGCCAACCAATGGTCCGACCACGTATAAAAATCGGTCCGACCGATTTAGTCCAAGATCAAAAACAATGCCCAAATCCAAAACGAAATTTGGTCCAACTTTTGATTCAACCAATTAAACTTGACCAAATTTGGAGCACACCTCCCTAAGGATATTAGAGACCTATTTCTAGCGACGATCCTTCAGATCCACTTCACAGAATAGATCTCTGACGATTTAACCAAAGAAGTGCACAAACCCTAGAAATATGAAAATCTTTGATTCAAGACTTGCTTGTGTGGGTTGATGGTCTAGATGATTCTAGGAGTATTCCCACACATCAAAGCAAGATAAAATAGTTCAAGAGACCAAGCTAAACCACTTGAATCAAGGAAGCACCAAATTCATCAAAAGAGAGAAGAACACAAAGGGGACAAATGATCTCTCAAGCAAGCATTACAAGATTGATTGATCCCACAAGATGCTTACAAAGCCACTCCCTCAAGGAGGACAAGAGCTCACACAAGGAGCACACACAATCTCTCTAAACCGTAGCTTCTCCTCTCCTCTCCTCTCCTCTCCAAACCCTAGAAAAAGGAAGAGGGGCTCAAATGAATGCTTCAAGGGGTTTTACATCTCCCCCCTTTCTATTTATAGGAGAAGCCTAGGGTTTCACTTTTGGGATCCACACACACATGGGACCCACTCACACAACTGTTGAAGCAATCGCCTACTTCACCACGTGTAGGTTGATCAGCGGCTCTCATCACGTCGCCAAGTCTCTCCTGTCCGAATCCCATCGGAACCTCCTAGAGACTTGCACCGACTTCGCACCGCCGATCCAACCAACAGACCGAACTACCTGCTCGATCCATCTTGCCCATTCGCACCATGCTTGAGTCACACGACCTCACCGCAACCTTGATCGCTCGACCTCGGCTCTCAAGCGTAGTCCCGATCCACCTCACCGCTGACGCCGTTGACTGCAAGCCACCGCACAACAATAGACAAACAAATCGTCTCCGGGAACAAGTTCTTCACAACTTGACCCATATTAGTTCCACAATGCAATATGCAACAATAAAGCATTGAACTCCATACATAAAACACATTCAAATCTCATCAATGCCAAGAAGGCTCACCTTCAAGTGATCGCGGTCCGATCCCCACATCACCGGTCCGACCGATTTCAGGTCGGTCGACCAATTCCCACAGCATGGTCGGACCGCCAAAAGAATTAGCCAAATTCCATCGTGAAAATCCAAACCTTCGGAATTTTCAACTGGAAACAACTTTCAACTGGGAGCACCAAAAATGATGTGACCACATCCAGGAGACTCCCCTCACTTGCCTACACATCCTATTTTTGGATCAGCTCCAAAATCCACTTTTAGGAAATACCGGTCGGACCGGCCACCATGGCCGGTCGGACCTCTCCACGGGCAGTCTGACCGCCGAAGCCACCGGTCAGACCGCCTGTGGTCTGACAGACCTGAAGCAAAACCGAAAACACGAGATTTTGCAAACCAACAAAGCCATTGCCAATTGACTCATCATTCTGAGATCGTGCACATATCCTCACGATATCCACAATCTCCCAGAAAATATAGTTTCAAGGTTTGAAAAGTAAAAAATTCGCCGTTTTCGTATAAAGGCACAACTTGGTCCACAAGCAAGAAAAAGCCTAGAAAACGACCAAGCTGGCTTCAGAATAGTAGAAGCAAGTGAGATAAGGCAATGAAAGCACAAAAGGGTTCAATTTCCAGAAAGTGGCCAAAAATCTCACTTAGGTCCATATGAAAGACAAATGTACTATTTGACCTTTGATCATTGTAAGTCTTCTTCAATTGCAAATAAAATCAGAAAAAGGCAATAAAACCCAGAGACTCAACTCACTATGATCACAAGTTTTCAAAAGGTTTATTTTTTTTATGAAGTTCTTTTATATGAAACCTTATGTATGAAACCAAAAGCTCCAAAACAACATTTTTCACAATCCTTCTCCCCCTTTGACAATGAATTCATCAAGATGCATGTGAAAAGAAAGAGTATGATGAAATGACTTTATTTTTAAAATTTAATAAAAAGGAGCCATGACCATTATCTATGTAGACAGTACAAGAATTATACCAAGCCATATAAAGAGTAGAAGCTATATTCAATCATGGCAAAACATGTACTGCAAAGCTAAGACCAAAATAGCAGTAATCTGAGATTAAAAGAATTAAAACCATGAAAAGTTGCTCAATATCATAGATTCACTAAAAGCAACCAAAAAATGAGTCAAGCCATGTCTATAAGTAAAAAGAGACTCAAAACTGGAACTGAGGCATTTTGAGCATTAAGAGTTCAAATATGAAGCAATATTCAAGCACTTAGCATTTTGAGCATTTTCCTAAAAAGGATTTTTTTCATTGTGCTAGATCTCAAGCCTTTCCGCGACCATCTCAAGCGATAAGCTTAAAAGAGTGGTCTAGGTCATCCAAAACTCCCCCTGAGTTCATGCCTAGTGCAATGGCAAGCAGTCTCATGAGAAAGGATTGGTGAGATCAGTTTTTTCGCACAAAAATCTTATTCTTCATTTGCTTGACTTAAGAGATTAAAAAGCTCATTTTACATCTCAAGATAAGTTCAAGACTCAATTTAACCTATAAGACATGACAAGAATCATAAGAGGATCACTAGAGCAAAACTAGTCACAAGATCCAACAAGACATGATTTGATTCAATTTGCTCACAGATATAAAGCTAGCATGGTGAAAGCTAAGCTAAAACACGAAGAGCCATAAAAGAAGTCTAGCAGACTATCACTTGACATGACAAGGTATAGAGTATGAAATCAAGCCATACAAGGATAATACTCAAAGCTCCACAAGTTTTATTACACAATGCAAGACATTTGAAATGAAAAATGCATTATGATACAATGAATGCAAAAAGAGCAAAATTCCCTCAAAACATCCATTCCTCAGTACTGGGGTTGGAGATAAACGATCTAGGAGTCCAGTACTGGGACGCACGATGCCTGGGAATAGCAGAAGAAGCAGCAGTAAAATGATTAGGAACAAAACCATAAGAATGCACACGAGCACCACCTGGACCTCTCCAAAACGATCTACCAAAAGACCGATACTCCCCTGTCTAGGTGCTACCCGTGGTCTCTCCTCACGATATCCTAGCCAAAATGCTGCCTGGACCCACCAAAAGAGTCAATAAAGTTCTCTACAAACCTAGGCCTATATGTGGTACGATGAATAGGCTGCCTGGCTCTAGGGACTACAGCTGGTGAAAAGACTCCTCTGAAGGATCTCAAAGTGCTCATCCTCTCTTTTCTCTCAATCTTTGCTCTCCGGAAGCAAAACTCAACAGTGTGGCCCTCTTTCTTGCAGAAGGTGCAATGGTACTTGACCTTTTGAGGGGTCTGTCAGATGGTGAAATGTAAGCACCTTTCTTACTGTAAAGAGTTTGAGCAAAACCTGCAGCTTTGAATACAACCTTGGAAGTCTTAGAAGGTTCTTGCTCAACCAGACCACTTTTCACAATTTTTACAACCTTAGGTGGGTGATTCTTGGAATGCTCTAGGGACTTAAAACCTAGACCACTGTTTTTCACACTCACCTTGGATTGGTCGAGAATCAAGTTGAGTTTCTTTTTCCCACTAGAAAACTTCTCAAGAGTCATTTTGAGGTAATCATTCTCTTTTGCTAAAACTCCACATTTAGAGCACTTTTTAGAATTGATTGCCTCATCATGTTTGCTCTTAAGAAGAGCCACTTCCACTTTTAAAGCCTCACAAGACACGCAATAGGACTCTCCAATCCTATTCAACTGCTCCTTAAATTTGACTCTAAAAGCCTCTTGTATCTTACCAACAATAGTTTCAACTTCAGCATGCAACATACAAGAGGAAGAATCAATGACTTTCTTGGAAGCAGTAAGAGACATGGATTTTTCAATTTTAGCTTTCTCTTCAAGAGTCTTGTTTAAAGCTTCAATCTCAATTGTAAGCTTAGGATAATTTTTACAAGATGTAGCTCTAGAGTAAACAACCATTTCGGTCATCTCTTGCATTTTAATCCTATTGTTCTTACAATGAGAGCAAGTGTGACTAGCATCAAATTTTTGCAATTCTTTCAAAGAGCTATCCAGTTTTAATTCTAGCAAAGCACAATTTGAGCAAGTTAAAGGAATAGCATCTAAATCAGTCACATCAAGCGGAATGGCATCCATGCAAACAGAACTAGACTTGAGATATTCTAGTTCAACAAGAGCATCTTTCAATTGCTTTTCAACAGAGGAATGAGCATTATTTAAGCTTGACAATTCATTAAGCAAGCTAGAGCATGAATCACAGAAATCATCAAGATTAATGGATTTGAGCCTAACAACTTCTAGGTTCAAATTATCAATCATAATGTCCTGTTTCTTAATCAATTTAGCTTGCTTATGCAATTTCTGTTCAGCAAGCACCAAAGCCATTTTCATGTCAGCAAGTGAAGGGCATACCTCATCGGGATCGCTGAAGGGATCCTCGTTGTTGGAGGAGTCGCTGTCGTGGCTGTTCTTAGCCATGAAACACATACCCGTAAAATCACGAGCCTTCTTCTTGCCACGGGAGTCACTCTTGTCGTCCTCCACCTACGAGTCCACATCACTCATGCTCACATCCTCTAGAGCTTCAAGGACCCGGCTGACAAACTTACGATAGTTTGTCTTCTTGGATTTAGCATCCCTCGCTTGAGGATGCCTTTGTGACTCCTTCTCCTCTTTGCCCTTTAGCTTAGGACACATAGAGCGAATGTGGTTTGGCTCACCACACTCAAAGCATGTGATAGGTCCACCTCTCCTCCTATTTCTCACATTGTTGTAAGCTCTCGTGAATTTGGTGGATAGGAGGGCTAAATCATCTTCAAGTAGTCTCTCAAGTTGCTCATCACTCAATGAATGCAAAGCTGACAAAGAAAAGCCAGATGAGCTACAATCCAAAGAATCAGAATATCTACCCTTAGATTGGTTGACCACTAAAGCCATCGGCTCTGTCGAGGGGAGACGCGAGATAAAGTCAATCTCGTGCGTCTTCAACCTCGAGTAAAGCTTATCCATGGTAAGCTCACTCATGACAGTGTTGTCATTGATGGAAGTGATCTTCATCCCCTAGACCTTCTCATCAAGTGCACCCAACAGCTGGCGTGCATTTTCAGACTCAGTGAAAATAAGATCAACAGCGCGGAGATCATGAAGAATTTTAGAAAATCTCCCCCACAGCTCATCTAAAGACTCACCAGGTCTTTGCTCGATCTTGGAGTAAATTTTCTTCAGTTGGTTCTGTCTCACTTCCTTGATCGCAGTGGACCCCTCGTGATAATCACAAAGAGTCCGCCAGATCTCATGAGCAGACCGCAAATGAGCGACACGCTCAAACTCCGATCGACTAAGGCCTTGGATCAAAAAATTCCGAGCCCTGCTGTTGTCCTCCACATCTAGAGTGATCAAATTGTCATCGGTTGGCACGACATAAGGGTTTCTCACCTTAAGCCAAATTGCGTGCCCTTGAGTCTCGATGTAGGCCTGCATTCGGGCCTTCCAATAAGCAAAATCAACTCCATCAAAAACATGTGGTCTGATTGTATACATGTCAGTCGCCATGGCTACAAAGACCGGTTAAGATCTATGAGAAGAGCTAACTGGCTCTGATACCACTTGTAGGACCGCAAAGGCGACTAGGGGGGGTGAATAGGCGCTTTCTCAAATTTCTCGCCTTAATCAAATTCAACACGAACTTTACTCCTTTAGCTATGAAAGCTAAGAAGATCGATGTTTACTGAGGAAGCCTTGTGCTGAATTCGATAACCCCCTCAACCACAAGACACAGATGGGGAGAATGAATCTCACTGGCCTGGTCTGGGCACTGGCGGTCTGACCGGCTACCACAGGGCGGTCCGACCGATTTGAAATCGGTTCGACCGGCCGTTAACAGGCGGTCTGAATACGGGCGGTCTGACCGCCGTATAAAAATCGGTCCGACCGATTTAGTCCAGTACTGAAAAACAATGCCCAAATCCAAAACAAAATTTGGTCCAACTTTTGATTCAACCAATTAAACTTGACCAAATTTGGAGCACACCTCCCTAAGGATATTAGAAACCTATTTCTAGAGACGATCCTTCAGATCCACTTCACAGAATCGATCTCTAACGATTTAACCAAAGAAGAGCACAAACCCTAGAAATATGAAAATCTTTGATTCAAGACTTACTTGTGTGGGTTGATGGTCTAGATGATTCTAGGAGTATTCCCACACATCAAAGCAAGATAAAATAGTTCAAGAGACCAAGCTAAACCACTTGAATCAAGGAAGCACCAAATTCATCAAAAGAGAGAAGAACACAAAGGAGACAAATGATCTCTCAAGCAAGCATCACAAGATTGATTGATCCCACAAGATGCTTACAAAGCCACTCCCTCAAGGAGGACAAGAGCTCACACAAGGAGCACACACAATCTCTCCAAACCCTAGCTTCTCCTCTCCTCTCCTCTCAAAACCCTAGAAAAAGGAAGAGGGGCTCAAATGAATACTTCAAGGGGTTTTACATCTCCCCCCTTTCTATTTATAGGAGAATCCTAGGGTTTCACTTTTGGGACCCACACACACATGGGACCCACTCACACAACTATTGAAGCAATCGCCTGCTTCACCACGTGTAGGTTGATCAGCGGCTCTCATCACGTCACCAAGTCTCTCCTGTCCGAATCCCATCGAACCTCCTAGAGACTTGCACCGACTTCCGCACCGCTCGATCCAACCAAACCACCGAACTACCCGCTCGATCCATCTTGCCCATTATGCACCATGCTTGAGTCACACGACTCACCCGCATCCTTGATCGTTCTGGACCTCAGCTCTCCAAGCGTAGTCCCGATCCACCTCACCGTTGACGTCGTTGACCTGCAAGCCACCTGCACAGCAATAGACAAACAAAACGTCTCCGGGAACAAGTTCTTCACAACATGACCCACATTAGTTCCACAATGCAATATGCAACAATAAAGTATTGAACTCCATACATAAAACACATTCAAATCTCATCAATGCCAAGAAGGCTCACCTTCAAGTGATCGGCGGTCTAACCGCCCCACATCACCGGTCCGACCGATTTCAGGCCGGTCGGACCGCCCGAAAAGACTTAGCCAAAATTCCATCGTGAAAATCCGAAACCTTCTGGAATTTTCAACTGGAAACAACTTTCAACTGGGAGCTCCAAAAATGATATGACCACATCTAGGAGACTCCCCTCACTTGCCTACACATCCTATTTTTGGATTAGCTCCAAAATCCACTTTTAGGAAATACCGGTCGGACCGGCCACCACGGCCGGTCGGACCTCTCCACGGGCGGTCTGACCGCCGAAGCCACCTGTCAGACCGCCTGTGGTCTGACAGACCTGAAGCAAAACCTAAAATGCGAGATTTTGCAAACCAACAAAGCCATTGCCAATTGACTCATCATTCTGAGATCGTGCACATATCCTCACGATATCCACACATTGCTGGTCCTTGAGCCTTCTTGTAAGCTTTTAAAGTTCGTTCCTTGTTGTTTGTTTAGCTTTCTGTTAGGGTGATGTCCCATTGCCCTAATCAATGGTTTTTCTCCATTGCTCACCTCTCGTTTCTAATAATAGACACGCTAAGTAGTCACCGGTGAAGAGCATCAGTGGAAGGACAAAGAGATGATGCCTTGCTGCGATATTAAGAATAAACTAGGGTGATTCTTAGAAAATATACACCCTAAAAATATTACATAGTTTCTAGACGTTGGATTTTGTAATATGGTCATTTGCTCTCTTTCGTTCCAAGTAGTTGTGCATCGCCTACGGGCAGTATGTACAGCAACTATATTGGAAAACTAATCGTGGTTCGATTGAATATTGTACTGGTCTTTGAGCCTTAGTACACCCATTTGGATTTTGAGTTTCAAGGTTTCAGGATTGTGCATTCATGATATGATTTATTGCATGAACGTTGCCCGTTTACTCACCTTATGCTCATTCTGTTGAACCGAAAAGGCGACTAGAGGGGGGGTGAATAGGAGCGCGCTCACTTTTTTACAAATTATGAATTCAACACAATTTCGCTCCAATAGCTATGAGGAAGCTATGAAGATCAATATACCAGTACAGCGGAAGACTAGTATTGAATTCAATTTAATCCCCTAAACAATATGACAAAAACATCAAAGATCAAAGCAATACAATGTATCAAGGCGGTCGACCTCGGCTCGAACGGTCGGACCGATTTCTGGCGGTCGGACCATTGTTATATCGGGTCGGACGGACTGCCAAATCGGTCGGACTGGTGATGATGGGCGGTTCGACCGGCAGCTCCAGAACCGATCCAAATAAGAAAAGCAGCCCGATGACGAAGTTGCAATTAGGTCTAACTTTTTATTCTCAAGTCCAAACTTCACGAAACTTTACACACACCTTATCTATGCTATTGAGGACCTATTCCAATCGAATATTATGATAATTCTTGGGTAGATCCTGAACAGTTGTCAATTGAGTAACAGAGGGTCTAAAACTGGGCAAGAACGAAAACTTGATCCTAATGCTTGTTCATGAGTGATTGATGATCAAGATGATCCTAGATAGATTCACACATATCTCAGCAAGCTAATTCACGTGAAAGAATCAATCAAAAACTCGCGGATCAAAGAAAGCCCTAAAATCACGAAATTGAAAGCAAGCACGACAAGAGACTTATCTCAAGCAAACCTTGCGTAGATTAAGATCGTAATTGATGCTGGATTACACCCACTCCATCAAGGAACAGTGGTCAATCTAAGATCACGAAAATCACCTCAAACCAATCAAGAGCCCTAGCCTCCACCTCAACTCCCCCTAAGCCAATTAGGGTTTTGAAACATAAAAGAGGCGAGAGGGTTTGGTGCAGCCACCACCTCCTCCTATTTATAGTGGAGGCCTAGAACTCCTAGGGTTTGACTCTATTGGGCTCCCATTAAGGCCCACTAACAAACGGGTCACACACGCACGCTTCGTAAAGCGCCGTCTTTAACCTTTTGACCTAAACCGCTTCACTATGCGCCATGGATTCGCCAATAGGTCACCCTTGTCCATCTTGTGTCACGCTTGAGTCCATTGACCTCACCCAGCATCGTCGATCGTTCTGGACCTCAACTCTCCAAGTCTAGTCCCGATCCTCCTCGCCGTTGACCGTCGTTGACCACCAAGCAATCTGCACAACCATAGACAAGCAAACACGAATTCGGGAACAAGTTCTTCACAACTTGACTCATGTTAGTCAAAACATGCATCATGCAATACATATGCCATGATACCAATGAACTTGACCTAACAAATTAACATCACCACGAAGTTGGCTGATGCATAAGTAGAAATCGGTCGGACCGCTCCCTGTGAGCCGGTCGGACTGCCCTCTGGCCGGTCGGACCGCTCCCTGTGAGCCGGTGGGACCACCACAAGGGACTTAGCCGAAATTCAAGCCCTGAAATTCTGAAACCTTCTGGAAACTTAAAACAAATAGAACTTTTGCTTGGGAACTCAATTATGAGACCAAGTGTATTGGGATCCCCTCACTTGCCTACATACTCTATTATTGGTCCAGCTCGTTCTAACCATTCTGAGTCATGCACGGTCCGATCACGCACATGGCGGTCGGACCGATTTAAACGATCGGACCGCCATGCCTCGCCTTCGGACCACCCCCGCCCGTAAAGCCTGAACTTTGTCGAAAACCCTGTGAAACGATAAACCATAAATACCATTGCCAATTGTCACATCATCCTAAGATCTGGAGCATATCCCCATGATATCCACACATTCTTTCCTCACACATCCTTTATGCATTAAAATGTTTAAGGGGGGTAGGAGATACCTCCAAGCATGTGTTAGGCATCATCATTCCTACACTTTGATCATGCATATAGTTTTAGTTAACTTGAGCATATTTGGTTACTCAGGTCATTAGCAAGAAATCATAACTAGAAATGATTTATATAAATCAAGATGCATTATTAGTAATTCGTCTTGATGATTGAAGCATGAAAGTGACTAGTCTATAGAAATATAAATTGAAAGTTGCTTTGGCTTAAAATTATTAACTAAATTGGAATTTAACAACTTGCTATGATCATATAAATCCCATTCATAAGTTTGAAAATTTTAGAGGTCTTGGGTAAGTAGCTTGACATGTTAGACTGTTGTAAAGTTAAAGAGCATGTTTGTCTTTTGAATATTAATAAGAGAACTTACCATAACATGAACTAAGAGTAGCTCATTTTAGTTGTGTTCAGTTAAAAGTAATTAAAAACCGATTAGGTTGTACCTTTAGTTCTATGCTCTTTGTTAAAATGAAACCCATTCCTTACTATTGTACAATTTTTGACCTAGATAGATGGAAATGTATCCTCGTGTCATTAGGTAATAAAAAAATCTAGAGATTTTTCACTTGAGCAACTTGTCAAACTTTATTGTTTGATGATTATGTTAAGGACCAACTCATGGTAGTATGAAGACTTGTTACTTACGGAACCTTATACTCACCTAACATTAAAGAAAGTGTTTTGTTGCATTTTGACATAATAATGTAAGCGTGCATGTGAGTTCTTGCACTCACTAGATAACACTAAATCATTCATGAACTTGATTGCATTTTTGCATCTTTGCATGCATTCATCCCCTGCATTCTTTTCTAATCCGGGCAACTGAACTAGAACATCAGGGTTTCACAAGACCAGCTTAAACCTAGCTTTGACTTCTCTCCTCTGCACCAAATCCCGGTGTCGATGCTAAACTACTATCTAGCCAACCTTTCTGTCTATCGATTGATATCCTTTCAAGTCGACTGAATGGAGCCAAGTCTTTCATCCCACCGGAAGATGACGTGAAGTTTGATATGTTTGAAGTGCCTTCAAATCAAGAAATGAAAGGTTAAACAAAGTAATGGAAAGGAAAATGTGCCAGCAACGTCATGTTATTTTCTCAAGATCTTCCGCCGTTGTCTTTGAAGAAAATCAAGACAACAGGTAGTGCATTTCGTTTAGAGTTGAAATAACCGTGTAGCAAACACTTATAAGAGGGATCGTAGAAATCCTTCGACAAAACTTCCCTCCATAGGACCTCCTTCGACAAAACTTCCCTCCATAGGACCATCTATGATATGATTTGCATACAACTACAGCAAACCAGCTACTTCACGACCATGACCTCCTGTGCTCCATGACCATGCTCCATGACCACGACCTCCTACGCTCGACTAACGCGGGAAGAATTCCAGGATTGTCCCTACTTATACTGGCGTGATGCGAACAATTTTTTTTCTATAGAACATGTATCACACACGGTTATAAACTATAACAATCTGTGATGTTCATTTATCTCAGACAGTTTGTAATTGGAACCATCGGTGATGTGTTTCACAAACAGTTATTAACAAGCACCGTCTCTGATAAACGCTGAGTACACCTAAGAAAGCAACCAAACACACCACGAAGCATGAACATTTTTTACAGGGGTCATCCACGCAGCATGAGGAGGATGAGACAGCAGCCACAACCATCCTCATCTAGCCTACAAGTTCAAGAAGCATGCCTGCCAGGAGAGCGCATGAAGAGCTAGGCTATTTCGCTGGCATTCCTCCAGACACAACTGCAGGCCTCAGATGTGCCCAAGTAGTATGCGGAGGATTCTATTGGCCTGCAGTTGTGTCCACAGGAATTCCAGCGAAATAGCCTAGCTCTTCATGCGCTCTCCTGGTAGCCATGCTTCTTTAACTTGCAGGCTCGATGAGGTGACCGCGGTTGCTGTCTCGTCGTCCTCATGTTGCATGCATGACCCCCTGAAAAAAGATCATACTTCGTGGTGGGCTTGGTTGATTTCTTATACGTACTCGCCATCTTCTTCAAAGCAGCTGCATCGCAGACAAAGGAATACTAACCTTAGATCATCAAGAACAAATAGCAGATCTACATGCACACTTGAAAATCTACGGTATTTCTTTCACCAAACGCTCCCCAGAGCTGGCTACCTACTTCAAAGGCGCAGCTGCATATATATTAGAGACATTTCTCACTACATATAGATCTAGATCGGAGGGGACGACCAGATATGTAATGGAGCATATCACATACGATTATTTTTAAGAACCGTCTGTGACACCTATTACCGACTGCGATAATTCAGAGATCGTACTCGGTGAGGTCTCTGAATGTCACAGACGGTTCTTGTTAAGAACCGTCTGTGATACTTGCATGATGTGAAAGTTTCGCTCGATTACTCCGCCAACATGAAGAAACTTGTTTATATGGAAGATTTGAAATTAATTGGTATGAAGTCTCATGGCTGTCATGTATTGATGACACAAATGTTTCCTGTTACAATTAGAAGTATTTTGCCGAACAAGGTCCAAGTGTCAATCATGAGACTGTGTTATTTTTTTAACTCAATTGCTCAAAAGGTCGTCGATCCCGAAGGACTAGATGCTGTGCAGGCCGAGGTGGTGATGACTCTATGTCATCCTGAGATGTATTTCCCTCTGTCATTTTTTGATATCATGGTCTATTTCATTGTTCACCTAGTGAAAGAGATAAAGATATGCGGTCCTGTGTTCCTATATCATATGCACCCATTCGAGAGGTACATGGGAATTCTCAAGTCCTATGTACGTAATAGATCTCGGCCAGAGGGCAGCATCATCGAAGGTTATGCAACCGAAGAGGTCATTGAGTTCTGTGTCGACTACATGGCTACGGTGCAACTGATAGGTATGTCTCTTATCGCGTCACGAGGAGAGGTTGGAGAGTATCGGGACCATCGGAAGGAAAGCAATCACTCCCGATTTCGACACGTACGCTCAAGCCCATTTCACGGTCTTACAACACATTACCCAAGTGTCCTTGTACATCGATGAGTACAAAGACATGGTACACCAATAGAATCCAGGCAGGTCAGAAGTTTGGATCACGAGAGAGCACAACCGCTGGTTCAACGAATCGTTAAAGGTGCGATTCACTAAGAGGACGTCATCAAGTGATGATATGCTACCATGGTTGGCAAAAGGTCCAAAATTTACAATTGTGATATGGCAAGTATACGATATAAATGGGTACATATTTTATACGAGATCTCAGGCTAGGAAGAGCATTGCCCAAAACAGTAGTGTCCGGATAGATGCGTTTCACAAGCAGTTCAATACCGCTTGGTTGAGATCCTACTATGGGTTCGTAGAGGATATTGGGGAGCTCGACTACGTACTTTTCAAGATCCCCCTGTTTCAGTGCCATTGGCTCAAACTTCCATAGGGTGTGAAGGTCGACAAGTACGACGTCAATACTGTGGATCTCGAATGTATCGGATATAAGGACAAACCATTCATACTCTCTAAGCAAGTTATTCAAGTTTTTTATGTAAAGGACTTGGCAAATAAAAACCGCCACGTAGTTGTTCATGGAAAAGAAGGATTGTCAGAGTTGAGAATGTCGTGTATGAGGAATAGTAAAATCAATTTGACAGGTGAACTCTTTTCATAGACGGCATCAGACTCAAGGAAGAAGCCAATGAGGAAGCTAGCTATATGCGCTTCGATCATCATGAAGGGTTGTTTTTTAAAAACAAAATAGCCAAGTGGAATGATCCGACACGGTGAACAACTATTTGAAAAATTGTTCCATTGTAATTAAGAATAACTCGGCATGTAATTAAGGAATTATTCTATTGTAATTAATTCACTAATTAAAAAATTATTCCATCTATGATTGTATCTGCTTTCTTGTTTTCAGAGGGCACGGCTAGCATTTCCCGATGCTAGCCGACAAATAGAATATTAAGTTTTTAGTTATAGAATAATTAAGAAACTCGGCATGTAATTAAATAATTATTCCATTGTAATTTATTCAATAATTAAGAAATTATTTCATCTTTGATTGTATCTGCTTTCTTGTTTTCAAAGGGCATGTCTACCATTTCCTGAGGCTACCTGAAAAACAGAATATTAATTTTTGCAGCTACGGAAGGAAGTATCATCGGAGGTTTACTTGAACAAACCGTCTTTGATATATGTAGCACAGACGATTCGTAAGGCGTCAAAACATTTTGCCTCCCGCGCTGAGCATCACAGACAGTTTCGTAATAGAACTGTTTGTGATACTTATCACACACGGTTATTAAAAATAACTATTTGTGATATGCTTACGACCAGGTGGTGGCCGTAGCTTTCTTATCACACACGGTTCTTAAATATTGCCGTCTATGATATGCTCACTTATCGCAGACAGTCCTGGAGTAGGGATGTCTGAGATATGCTTACGACTATGTGGTGGTCGTAGTAAAGCTTACGACCATAGAGCTTATCTCAGACGGTCTTGGAATAGAACCGTTTGTGATATTGTCGCTTATCGCAGATAGTACTGGAATAGAACCGTCTGTGATGTGCTTACGACCAGGTGGTGGTCGTAGATTTCTTATCACACGTAGTTCTTAAAATACAACTGTTTGTGATATATGGGAACCGTCTATGATATTTATTTATAAGTAGGGGGCCCGCTAGGGTTTACGTCTTTACTCCTCAGAGCACACTCTTTGGTCCACCTCCCCAGCGCCCTTACTTCCCGTACGTTCCTCCCGAGCTTCCTCTGTCTGCGTCATTTTCCCCGCACCATCTTCCTCCCAAACACCGCCATCATTCCCGCTCCTCCTCCTCCCCGCGCCGGCGTCCTCTCTGTGTGACCTCAACAACGCCTCGCTCCCCTGACCTCGACTCCTTCTTCGTCCATGCCTCCCATCAAGGTACGAGCTCGCCGCTTTGGATTGTGCTAGTAGAAGTTTCAAATTGTGCTGATTTGATTAACTCTAGCACTGGAAGATATTACTTAGTAATATTATGGGAGGCATGAGCTCACCGCTTTGGATTCCCTAATATTATGTCATGTTATTCATGCTCACCAGATCCCTCTATTTCATTATGTTGATGTTGTCTGGTCATTTTGCTCCATTTTGTTGGTAGCTTCCCAATTGATGAATTATTTTGTTAATCTTGTTAGATTTTATAGTAAGTGAGATGGCGTCTACACCGTCTTTGCCGCCGTCATCGACGTAACTGAATGCGTTTGGATCTCTGAGGAAAGTGGTACCTAAGTGACATGCTAGAGGAATATCGAAAATGTATGTGGGCCGAATGACCATCATGGCTGTCAGTACCTCTAGAGTCCCTCTACTTCCTAAGAAAGCAATGGCAGTATTCCGGTCCACCTGCGGTATACATGGAAGGGAGCGGATCCCCATCACCACACAGAAATAGAAGGATTTGATAATGTAGAGAAAGCATAGATGTACATTGAAATTACAACATCGTTCAAGTTCCCACCAGAATTCTCTGAACTCGTGCAACGTCAGGCGTTCCTCGCAATGGGACACGCTTGGAAGACCTTCAAGAGAAAGCTTGTCATAGAGTACATGAACAAGGATCGGACGCCCTATAAAAGTATAGTTTCGTGTCGTCGGATACATGGGACACCTTTGTGCGGATGAAGATGATAGACAAATTTCAGTAGCAAAGTGTGGCGCACAAGGCTATCCAGGTACAAAACATTCACCCCCACAGACTCGGCACCGTTGGGTACACGGGTAAAATCCCATGGCTCCTTTCATGAAGTTATGGAGAATGATATACTATCCACGTGTGAGACCCCGGTTTATTGGGCTTGTAATGCTTAGTCGCCAATTGACCCTAGCATCACAAATCGAATAAACCGAGACTCGAGACATGTATACTTCCCAGAACGCAGTATACACACCTCTTTACAAAATTCATGCATCAATTCCATTCATTCACATAGAACCGAAGCAGAAACAACAAACCAGAAGATAACATAAATAAAGGATAGTCATTACAAAAGAGAGGCCGACCGGCCAAATGACATATACATAAAGAAATTTAACAGCGGAAGCAAAAGTGCCATAAGATGACTATAAACCAAAAGAGCCAATCAGTGTGCCTTTAACCCACAAGGCAACCGACCGGACCGCCAAGCTAGTCGTCGAATCCACAGCACATCTCACAAAAGTGAGGCCCTTGGGGCTCACCTTCCTCCCTCGCAAACAAATGCAAATGCAAGAAAAGCCAAGTGAGTACTTTGAATGTACTCGCAAGACTTACATGTGGAATAACAAACCTGTATATATACTACATGCAAGCTTATCGAAGTGGAGGCTGAATGCTTCATTTTAGCATAAAGCAAGTTTCCATTTGCAATAATGTAATAGATTGAAAGCAATTTAACAAATCTGTTTTTAATGTTCAAATAATCGTAAATGACAACGAAGATAACAAGGATTAGACAACAACAATCCTGGAAGTGACTAAACCATTAGTCACCACAACAATAGCATGAATTACCCATTCATGCCAACCATGTCAAATTTTAATTTAAAAGGTTGTAGTCTAGTTCTTGCACGACCTTACCAAGCATGTCCATAACCTAGGGCGAGGCTATTCAATAGTTTTATACCTGCGCAGGTGTACCAATGTACCCACACGCTGCATCGCCTTTTGCCAAGCTATTAAGCACACTTCCTTAGGTATGCCGGCACGGCTAAGTCCTACGAGACCTTTCCAATATTGTGAATTATTCACGAGCCGCCCGTATGGATAGAAACCCATACGTTGTGCCGGAGTCATTGTAAAGTGTAACATCCCAAAGTTCTGTTACCAAAATAAAATTAATAAAGTTATTATTTTATTTGATTTTGTGAAATTTAAAAGAGATCTATCGTTTTTCTTGAATTTCCTAAATTCTAAAAGTTAAAAATAAAATTTATTGAGTTTTTTGCTATTTAATTAGATTTAAATTGAAAAATAAACTTTTAATTAATTTCTGGAATTTCCTGGTATTTAAAAATGTTTTTCCTATATTTCAGAAAATAAATTTAATTACTGTACAAAAATAAATATAAATTTAATTTTTAATTATTTTTTTTATTAAGTTCAAAATAAATAAAGGAATTTATCTAAATTTTTCTAGAATTTTTGAACACTGTTTGTTATTTTCTAAAAATCCCTATTTGATTTTTGTATTATCAAGCAATTAAAAATGAATTTCTGTTCGCAAGGAAAAGATAAAGTTTTGTTGAAAATATTTTATTTAAGTTAAAAATACCCTATTGAGCTACTCTAAAAAGTTATAGAATTTTTGGACCTATATTACTATTTTTCAATATTAAAAATAATTTTCAGCAATATAAAAATAATTACTGTATAATAATAAAATTATTATTTTTTACTTTTATTATTTTATTTGCGTTCAGAATCTGGTGTTTAATATCTGTGATTTGTTTCGGATTTTTCGGAATTTATTTATTATTTTTCCAGAATTAATTAATGCTTTTCGAATTTTGAAAAAAAAAGAATATTCCTCGGAATATTCCAGCTACTACAGTACACACCCCAAAATTCAGCCCAAAAATCCGGTCATAACTCCGGCGAGCAATTCCCGCCAAACCGTTACCCTAGATAAAAACTTAGTTGATACGATAGTATGCACTGGGATCATTTCAAAATATTATGTAAAGACATGCTTACACAAAAAATATTTAGTTTGAGAAATTTTAGCCAAATGATTAACTATTGTTTAAAAGTCTATGACATTGGTTTGTCATGGAAGATTTTGTAAATGACTTTGAAAAGCAAAAATAAAAAGTTGGTTTGTACTTGGACGAAATGGATGCTTGGTGGGTGGAGGTTTATGCACGGGCTCAATCCGGGTAGGATTGAGACTCATGGGTTATTTTGGAAGTCGCCCAAGTCAGTTAAGGACCGGTCTTCGAGCCGCATCTTGCTAAGCCACATCGTACTACCACATGTCCTGTATGGGCAGGACTGCTAAATAATTTGTAACATACCATCGTAGTTGTGCCATTTTGGTGTGTGGGTGTCGGTTAGACAGTATTCCCACATGGCGCAAGAGGGGGCTTGAATCCGGCGGGTGGTTAGCCCAATGGAAGCGAAACCTTAGCGAGGCGGGACTACGGTGGGATGGCGCATTGTAAAAGCCTTGACACGTGCTCTAGACTGCTTACCTAAGGTAGTGAGCAGTGGGATCGACGGATGCCAAACAAACTAGAGAATTCATGTCTTGTGGGTAAAGTTGTACAACCTCTGCAGAGTGTAAAACTATTCGAATAGCCGTGTCCACGGTCATGGACATGCTGAGCAAAGCCACTCAAAGTTAGACTTGATTTTGTTTTAAAAATGATTTTAGCAAATGATTTGAGGATGGTTAATCCTTGTGGTAAAATTCGGCGGTTAGCCATGTGATAGGAGGGTATCCATCACCATGTTTCATATGGAGGTTATCCTACTATAAAACTTGAGAATTTATAAAAATGAATTTTAGTTATTAAATATCTGCTTTGAAACTTAGTAACAAATATTTAAAGAAAACATTGCTTTATGCAAATTCAACCAAAAAGCCTTCCTTTGATATATCCATGCATGCATTAACTCATTCTCGGGTGTAACTTGCGAGCACCAGTAGTTGTGCTCACCCTTGCTTCATGCAAATAAATTTCAGAGGAGAAGAACTTCGGATCTCGACGACTAGGCCGCTACCCCAGTCGATTGCCTGTGGCAGATCAGCTGGAGTCCACTACTTCTTTCGTCTTCCGCTGTGTTTGTTTAATGTTGGCTTATAAGCCTTTCTTGTAATCAACTCTGATATTTATTAATAAAGTTGTGCGATTTATGGATGTTACCATATATGTTTACTGTGTGAACTAGCTACTGATCATGGGACTAGTTCAGAAATGCACAGAGGATTCTGGGGTGTTACTCCCGGGTCCGACAGAAATGGTATCAGAGCCATGTCGACTGTAGGTCGTGACCTAGTTAGAATGGTCGTTAGTTGAAAAACTTCAAAAATTATTTTATATAACAAGAGAAATAAAGTGTTCTCTCCTCATCTTGGTCATCTATCTATCTTTAGTTCCTTCATGATATTCTTTCTTACCTAACTCTCTCATCACCATTTTGTAATGTTAAATGGATCCACTTGCCCTTAAAAAAATTTCTATAGATGGTGAGCACGATTATTAACCCTTACGTTCAAGACCACAAGACCTGGAACTATCAAGAAAACATCGTAAGATCGTCAAGTCATTCAAGGACAACATGCAAGATTTACCGAAGATCGCAATGTGAGCCAAGCCATATAGTTTAAGTTTGCCAAGTCTCATTCTGTGTATTGAGTCATTTCCCCAGTTTATGAGTATCGATCGAGTAGAACGTTGTATTATTTCTTAACTTGTATCGTATGTTTTCTTTTGGTACGTCGTACGTAGATCTTTTGATCTTGTGTACAACATTTGCTTTAAATGGGTAGTCTTCTCATCTCGTAGATTTCTTTCTCATCCTTTGCTACCGTCTCTTCTCTAACAATCCATTGAAATCCTAACCTATCGATGCACCTGAGACTTGAAGGACGAATTGATGCTTCAAAACATCGAACAACTCAAGACCCTAACCAATTTGAAGACAGACTCTCTGTCTCAATTTCATTTATCCAATTTGAAGGGGGGTAGTTTGTAACATCCCAAAGTTCTGTTACCAAAATAAAATTAATAAAGTTATTATTTTATTTGATTTTGTGAAATTTAAAAGAGATCTATCGTTTTTCTTGAATTTCCTAAATTCTAAAAGTTAAAAATAAAATTTATTGAGTTTTTTGCTATTTATTTGGATTTAAATTGAAAAATAAACTTTTAATTAATTTCTGGAATTTCCTGGTATTTAAAAATGTTTTTCCTATATTTCAGAAAATAAATTTAATTACTGTACAAAAATAAATATAAATTTAATTTTTAATTATTTTTTTTATTAAGTTCAAAATAAATAAAGGAATTTATCTAAATTTTTCTAGAATTTTTTAACACTGTTTATTATTTTCTAAAAATCCCTATTTGATTTTTGTATTATCTAGCAATTAAAAATGAATTTCTGTTCGCAAGGAAAAGATAAAGTTTAGTTGAAAATATTTTATTTAAGTTAAAAATACCCTATTGAACTACTCTAAAAAGTTATAGAATTTTTGGACCTATATTACTATTTTTCAATATTAAAAATAATTTTCAGCAATATAAAAATAATTACTGTATAATAATAAAATTATTATTTTTACTTTTATTATTTTATTTGCGTTCAGAATCTGGTTTTTAATATCTGTGATTTGTTTCGGATTTTTCGGAATTTATTTGTTATTTTTCCAGAATTAATTAATGCTTTTCGAATTTTGAAAAAAAAGAATATTCCTCGGAATATTCCGGCTGCTACAGTACACGCCCAAAAATCCGGTCATAACTCCGGCGAGCAATTCCCGCCAAACCGTTACTCCTTTGTGCCTATAAATTGAACCGTAGCCTCCTCCTCATTCCCACATCCCACTCGCCAGATTCGCGAAGGCCTCCCTGAGCTCTCTCACTAAATTTCTTCTTCTCCAACTCCCATGTGAGCCCGATCTCCCCATCCGGTGCTCCGTTGTGCGTCAAATTATACCAGTGAGTTCATCTCAATATTCTCTACATTTCTATTCAAACCGAATTTTGATTTACCTATTGTTTCACCTCAGCCACAAAAGTACCGACGGTCTTCTTCTCCAACTCCGGTGACAACTCCGGCGAGCCCGATCTCTTCATCTCAGAGCTCATTGTGCACCAAATTTTACCGGTGCGTTCCTATAGAGATTCTCTACATTTCTATTCAAGCCAAATTTTGATATACATACTGTTTCACGTCGACCACAAAAGCACCGACGGTCTTCTTCTCCAACTCCGGTGAGAACTCCGGCGAGCTCGATCTCCTCATCCGTTGATCCACTCGGTACCAAAATTTATTGGTGAGTTCCTATTATGATTATCCATATTTCTATTCAAGTGGAATTTTGATTCACTAACTTTTTCACCACCGGTCACATCTTCTTCCCCAAGTCCGGCGAGAACTCCGTCGAGCCCGATCTCTTCATCTGTTTGGTAATTACGTGAGCCCTTTTACCTACATATTCCTTTCAATATTATCTACCTTTCTATTCAAACGAAATTTTGAATTACGCAATAATTCAGCACCGCTATGTCGTGCCATGTGGCGCCAAATTATTGCCATGTCACCGCCACATCACCACATAGTCTACATGGCTGTCACCCAAGTGCCACCTCACTTTATCTCTCCAAATCAATAGCTACGTCATGCCATGTGTATATTTCCTCTTTATCTTTGGAAAATCAATCTCTTAAATTCTGAAATTCGGAATTTAATCTTTCATGTGACTTTCAACCTTCCGGAAATTCATTCTTCTTCATACGAACTCCGATTCCATCGATTAAAATTCCTATATTCATATAAAGTAGATATCTTCCTTATAGTATTTATTCATATAAAGTAGATATCTTCCTTATAGTATAATTTTATAATTAAGTGTGTGGATATCGTGAGGATATGTGCACGATCTCAGGATGATGAGTCAATTGGCAATGGCGTTATTGGTTTGCAAAATCTCGCGTTTACGGGTTTGCTCCAAGGTCACAAAGCATCGCGGTCTCGATCGGTTGTCTTGCCGGCGGTCGATCGCCAGGATGGAAGCGATCCGACCGGCCATGGTGGCCGGTCCGACCGCTGATTTGAAAGTTTGGTTTTTGGAGCTGAGCCAAAAATAGGATGTGTAGGCAAGTTAGGGGAGTCTCCTGGATGTGGTCCCATCATTTTTGGAGCTCCCAGTCAAAAGTTCTATTCGATTGAAATTTCCAGAAGGTTTCGGAATTTCTCGCTTGAATTTTGGCTAAGTCCTTTGGACCGGTCCGACCGTCGTGATGGGAGCGGTCCGACCGGCATGAAATCGGTCAGACCGGTCCTATGGGGCGGTCGACCGCATCACTTGAATGAAAACCAAGTGTTGCATTGAGTTGATTTTGAGTGTGTGATTCTCACGAACTTCAATGCTTTATTGATGTATATCGCATTCGAAGCGACGTGGGTCAAGTTGAGAAGAACTTGTTCTAAACGGTTTGTTTGTCTATTGTTTGTGCGGTGGCTTGCGTGTCAACGACGCCAACGGCGAGTGGATCGACTACGCTTGGAGAGCTGAGGTCCAGAACGATCAGGGATACCGGGTGAGGTTGTGTGACTCAAGCATGGTGCAGAATGGACAAGATGGATCGAACGGGTGGTTCGAAACAGCTGGTTGGATCAGGTGGTGCGGATATCGATGCGAGTCTCTGGGAGGTTCCGATGGGATTCGGACAAGAGAGGCTTGGCGTCGATGAGAACCGCTGATCAACCTACACGTGGTGAAGCAGGCGATTGCTTCAAGAGTTATTTGTGTGTGGGTCCCATGTGTAAGTGACCCAAAAAGGGAAACCCTAGCTCTCTAGTATAAATAGGAAGGGGTGAGGTGGAAAACCTAAGCAAGCATTCATTTAGCCCCCTTCTTCCTTTTTCTAGGGTTTGGAGGAGAGGAGAGGAAAACTAGGGTTTGGAGTGTGCTCCTTGTTGAGCTCTTGCCCTCCTTGGTGGAGAGGCTTTGTAAGCATCTATTGTGGATGATCAATCTTGTGATGCTTAATTGAAAGATCAATTGCTCCCTTTGTGTTCTTCTCTCTTTTGGATGTTTTTGATGCTTCCTTGATTCAAAGGTTCATGCTTGGTCTCTTGGCCTACTTTACCTTGTTTTGATGTGTGGGATTACTCCTAGAGTTATCTAGATCATCAAACCCCCACAAGCAAGTCTTGAATCAAGATTTTCTCTTTTCTAGGGTTTGAGCACTTCTTGATAAAATCTCGAGAGATCGATTCTGCGAAGTGGATCTGACGGATCGTCGCTAGAAATAGGTCTCTAATATCATTAGGGAGGTGTGCTAGAAATTTGGTCAAGTTTCATTGGTTGAATCAAAAGTTGGATCAAATTTCGTTTTGGTTTTGGGTGGAGTTTTCAGTACTGGACTCTACCGGTCCGACCGGCCTTTCAACGGCGGTTCGACCGCCTGTATTCGATCATTGGTTTGGCGGGTCGAACATTGCCCACCGTCCCGATCATTGTTAGTTGTTGGCCGATCATTGATCACCGTCGGTCCGATCCGCTGTGGTAGCCGGGCCGACCGCCAGGTGTCGATGAAGAACATTGAGTTCTTTTCTCCTTTTGTGTCATGTGCTTGAGGGGTTTATCAAATTCAACACAAGGCTTCCGTTGTGTGCTCACTGAACTTCTTAGCTTCCATAGCTAAAGGAGTAAAGTTCGTGTTGGTTTTGATTTAGGTGAGAAAGTTTTGAAAGCGCCTATTCACCCCCTAGTCGCCTTTCCGGTCCTACAAGTGGTATCAGAGCCGGTTAGCTCTCTTCTATAGATCTTAACCTGGTCTTTGGAGCCATGGCGACTGACAAGTACTCAACCAAGCCACACATTTTTGAGGGAGTTGACTTTGCATACTGGAAGGCTCGTATGCAAGCGTATATCGAGGCTCAAGGGCACGCTATTTGGCTAAAGGTGAAAAACCCTTATGTCGTGCCAGCCGATGACGATACGATCACTCCAGATGTGGAGGCCAACAAGAAGGCTCGAATTATTTGATCCAAGGCCTTAGTCGATCCGAGTTTGAGCGTGTTGCTCACTTGCGGTGCGCTCACGAGATCCGCGACACTTTGTGATTATCACGAAGGGTCCATCGCGATCAAGGAAGTGAGACGAACCACTCAAAAGGTTTACTCAAGATCGAACAAAGGCCCGTGAGTCTTTGGATGAGTGTGGGAAGATTCTCTAAAATTCTTCATGATCTCCGCACTGTTGACTTGATATTTTCGAGTGCAAAATGCACGCCACTTACAGGTGCTCTTGATGTGAAGGTCCGGGGTATGAAGATCACTTCCATCAATAACAACATCACATGAGTGAGCTTACCATGGATAAGCTCTACTCGAGGTTGAAGACGCATGAGATTGACTTTATCTCGCCTCCCAAGACAGAGTCGATGGCTTTAGTGGTCGACAAATCCAAGGGTTGCTCTTCTGATTCTCTTGATTGTAGCTCATCTGGCTTTTCATTATCTGCTTTACATTCTTTGAGTGATGAGCAACTTGAGAAATTGCCCGAGGATGACTTAGCCCTCCTTTCCACCAAATTCACAAGAGCGTACAACAAGGTGAGAAATAGGAGGAGGAGTGGACCTATCACGTGCTTCGAATGTGGTGAGCCAAACCACATTCGCTCCAAGTGCCCCAAGCTAAAGGGCAAGGAGGAGAAGGAGACAAGAAGACATCCCCAGGAGAGGGATGCAAAACCCAAGAAGACAAACTATCGGAAGTTTGTCAGCCGGGTCCTTGCCGCTCTTGAGAATGTAAATATGAGCGATGTGGACTCGGAAACGGAGGACGACGAGAGTGATTCTCGTGGCAAGAAGAAGGCGCATGACTTCACCGCATGTGTTTCATGGCCAAGAACGACCACGACGATTCCTCCAAAGATGAGGATCCTTTTAGTGATCCTGATGAGGTATGCCCTTCTATTACTGATATGAAAAGGGCTTTGGTGCTTGCTGAACAGAAATTGCATAAGCAAGTAAAAATGATTAGGAAGTAGGACATTATGATTGATAATTTAAATCTTGAAGTTGTTAGGCTTAAATCTATCAATCCTGCTGATATTTGTGATTCCTGCACTAGCTTGCTTAAAGATTTGACAAGCTTGCAATATGCTCATTCCTCTGTCACAAATCAACTAAAAGATGCTCTCGATGAACTAGAATCCTTCAAGTCTAGATCTGCTTGTTTAGATGTCATTCCTCTTGATGTGACTGCCATGGAAGCTATCCCTTTAACTTGCTCTAATTGTGCTTTGCTAGAATTAAAATTGGATAGTTCCTTAAAAGAATTGCAAAAGTTTGATGCTAGTCACACATGCTCTCATTGTAAGGATAATAGGATTAAGATGCAAGAGATGACAGAAACATTGATTTACTCTAGAGTTGCATCTTGTGAAAATTGTCCCAAGCTTACAATTGAGATTGAAGCCTTAAACAAGACCCTGGAAGAAAAGGCTAAAATTGAAAGATCCATGTCTTTTCTCGCTTCTAAAAGGTTATTGATTCTAACTCTTGTGTTTTGAATCTCAAGTTGAAACCATGGTTAGTCGATACAAGAGGCTTTTAGAGTCAAGTTTAAGGAGCAGTTGAGTAGGATTCTGTGAATCCTATTGTGTGTCTTGTGAGGCCTTCAAAGTGGAAGTGGCCCTTCTTAAGAGTAAGCGCAATGAGGTAATCAAGTCTAGCAAGTGTACTAGATGTGAGGAGTTAATGAAAGAGAATGATTACCTCAAGGTGACTCTTGAGAAATTTTCAAGTGGGAAAAAGAAACTCAACATGATTCTTGATCAATCCAAGGTGAGCGTGAAAAATAGTGGTCTAGGTTTCAACCCCTAGAGCATTCCAAGAAAAACCCACCTAAGATTGCTAGAGTTGTGAAGAATGGTTTGTTTGAGCTAGAACCTCCTAAGCCATCCGGGTTGTTTTCAAATCCGGTGGTTTTGCTCAAACTCTTTACGGCAAGAAAGGTGCTTTCACTCATTCTGCAGCACCCTTCAAAAGGTCCAAGACTATTGCACCTTCAGCAAGAAAGAAGGCTATACTGCTGAGTTCTCCTCCGGAGAGCAAAACTTGAGAGAAAAGAGAGGATGAGCGCCCTAAGATCCATTAGAGGAGTCCTTCTCCGATGTAGTCTCTAGAGCTAGGCACTGCTTATCGCACCACACATAGGCCTAGATTTGTAGAGAACATTGTAGACTCTTTTGGTGGGTCTAGGCGGCATGTTGGATTAGGACATCGTGAGGAGAGACACTGTAGCACCTAGACAGGGGAGTATCGATCTTTTGGTAGATCGTTTGAGAGGTCTAGGTGGTTCTCATGTGCATTCTTATGATTTTATTCCCGATCATGTTTCACTATTTCTATCGCTGCTCCTGGACATCGTGCTTCTCGATCTCGGATTCCTCGCTCATTTATCACTAACCCCAGATCGAGGCACGGTGTTTTTCGATTGTGCCTTTTAGGTCCGTCGTGCGAGGAAGGAGGACAAGTGGCTTGTTGACTCGGTGTTCTCGACATATGACCGGAGATTCTAGATGGTTCTCCTCCTCACACGCGTGCATCCGCAATGAATTGATTACATTTGGGGATGCTTCTCGACCGTGGATCGCAAAGGGCACCGTGCGCCAACGACAAGTTCATGCTAAAAGACGCCGCTTGGTAAGTAAGCCGAGGTATAATCTTCTATCTGCTTCTCACCGCTTGATGAGGGTCTAGAAGTAAGGTTTAAGAGAGGTGAATGTAGAGTTCTAGATTCCTCAGTGAGCTTGTTTTGAGATCTCCGATTTGAGAAGATTTTACGTGCAAATTTCAAGATTTCTTCCGCTTCTAGTCCTAGGTGTCTTGTGGCCTCTGATTCTCATGACCTTGTTTTGTGGCATCGTAGACTTGGGCATATAGGTTTTGATCATTTGTCTAGAGTCGCTTGCAAGGACTTGATTAGAGGTTTGCCTAGGTCAAGGTCACAGAGATCTTGTGTGCTCTCCTCAGACATGGTAAGATGGTGTCTGCTTCCCACCCACCTCTTACTTTGGTAATGACTGATGGACTCAGACAGCTTCTTCACTTAGATACTGCTTGGTCCTTCTAGAGTTCAATCACCGGTGGGAAATGGTATGTGCCGGTGGTTGTGGATGATTACTCCGTATTCATGGGTTTATTTTCTTGCTTCTAAGGACGAAGCATTTGGATTCTTTAAAGATTTGGTCCTTAGAATTGTTTGTTGATATACCGAGCTTTGAGAGCCATTAGGAGTGATAATGGGACAGAGTTCAAGAATTCTTCTTTTCTACCTTCTACCGATAGGGAATTGAGCATCGCTTTCTTCTCCTAGAGTTCCTCAAGAGAATGGTGTTGTAGAAAGGAAGAATGAACCCTTGTAGAGATGGCTCTGACCATGCTAGATGAGCATTCTACTCCTAGGAGATTTTAATGAGGCGATCTCTACGCTTGTTATATCTCCAATAGGGTTTTCTTGAGATCCGTGGTTGGGAAGACTTCTTATGAGCTTAGATTTGGTCATTCTCCCAAGGTCTCTCATTTCAAGATTTTTGGTTGCAAGTGCTTCATTCTTAAACATGGAAATCTTGATAAATTTGAGTCTAGATGTTTTGATGGCATATTTCTTGGATATCCCGCTCATTCTCGTGGCTATCGTGTTTTTAATGTTGATACTAACAAAATTGTTGAGACTTGCGAAGTCACTTTTGATGAGGCTAGTCACAGTACTAGACCCGATGCTTGTGTACACAGTTTTCAAACCCAAGAAAGCATCTTCGTCGATGATGATTCTGAGGATGAAGACCCAAACCATCCTCCTGCTACCTCTGAGAGGGGTGGAGAGCCTGCTACTACTACTTCAAGATCACCGAGCAAAGCCTCCTATCCCCACCGACGATCCGAGTGGCTCTGCTCCTACCTCCACAACTCATGGGGTAGAGGCCACTACGCACCAGAGCACCTCTTCGCATTCAACACAACATCCTCCCGAATGCATGATTGGGGATCTTCAAGAGCGAGTCACTCGCCTGTGTTTATTTCTCCTGATTCCCATGCACATTCTGCTTTTGTCGCTTCTTTTGAACCCCGAGATATCACCCATGCTTTATCTGATGCCTCTTGGGTCAATGCCATGCATGAAGAGCTTGAAAATTTTGAAAGAAACAAAGTCTGGTTTTTAGTTGAGCGACCTTCTGATTCTCATGTTATTGGAACAAAATGGGTTTTAAAAATAAGCAAAGTGAGGATGGATTGGTTGTTCGCAATAAGGCTAGACTTGTTGCTCAAGGTTATTCCTGTAGAGGGCTTAGACTTTGAGGAGACTTTTGCTCCAAAGAGCTAGATTGGAGGCCATTCGCATTCTTTTAGCATTTGCAACATCCAAGGGTTTCAAGCTTTTTCAAATGGATGTTAAAAGTGCTTTCTTGAATGGCTTCATAGAAGAAGAGGTCTTTGTCAAGCAACCTCCGGGTTTGAAAATCAAAATTCCCAAACCATGTTTTTAAACTCTCTAAAGCCCTCAGATGGATTGAAACAAGCTCCTAGAGCTTGGTATGACAGGCTTAAGAGTTTCTTGCTTGAAAATGATTTCAAAATGGGAATGGTTGATAAAACCTTGTTCACTCTCAGGCATGGCAGTGATTTCTTGTTGGTTCAAATATATGTGGATGATATTATTTTCGTGGTTCCTCTCATGCTTTGGTGTCTAGATTTTCGATTCTATGAGCAAAGTGAATTCGAGATGAGCATGATGGGAGAGCCGACATTCTTCCTTGGTCTTCAAATCAAGCAAGCGAAAGAAGGCACCTTCGCCCACCGAGTAAGTATACAAAGGACCTTCTTGGCGCTTCAATATGGGAAGCGAGAGGCCAATGTCTACTCCCATTGCAACAACCACCGTGGCCGGACCACGATGAGGATGGAGAGTCCGTGGACCGTAAGGAGTACCGCAGATGATTGGCTCCTCCTCTATCTTACAAATACGAGGCCGGACATACACCGCCGTATGTCCAGGCGCCGATTTCGAGCTTCCTCGTGCTTCTCATCGTCAAGTCAGACGCCGATCTTCAAGTATCTTCAAGATACGCTTGATTTTGGACTCGTATTCTTCTTCTTCTTGGCTCTTTCAATTCGAGCATTTTCTCGATGCTTGATTTCACGGTGTAGAGTTGATAGGAAGAGTACTTCGCACTTGTCATTTCTTGGGCACATCTCTTGTTTCTTGGTCTTCTAGAAAATACTTACATTGTACTGATCATACCGAGGTCGAGTATGTAGCCGCCGCTTGATGGTCGCCTCGTGTTCTCTGGATTTTATCCACGCCATGACTATGGGTTATCTTTGGGAAGTGTTCCTCTTTTCGTGACAACACTTCGCAATTAATATTGCCAAAACCCAAAGGCAACATTCCAGACTAAACACATTGATATTCGATTTCATTTTCGAGAGATCATGTTGAGAAAGGTGATGTTGTGCTTCATTTTGTAGAGTCCGAGCAACGACTTGCGATATTTTCACTAAGGCTCTTGATTCTTCTCGCTTTGTCGCTTATGGGAGAGTTAGGAGTTATTAGTCCTATTGGGCTGTTTTGAGGGGAAGTTGCTCTTTTGCATTCATTGTATCATAATGCATGTTTCATTTCATTTGTCTTGCATTGTGTAATAAAATCATGGAGCTTTGATTATTATCCTTGTATGACTTATTCTCATATTCTATACCTTGTCATATCGAGTGATAGTCTGCTAGACCTCTTTTATGGCTCTTCGTGTGTGGCTTAGCTTTTGACTTGCTAGCTTTATATCTGTGAGAAATTTGAATCAAATCATGTCTTGTTGGATCTTGTGACTAGTTTTGCTCTAGTGATCCACTTATGATTCTCGCCATGTCTTACAAGTTGAATTGAGTCTTGAACTTATTCTCGAGTTGAAAATGAGCTTTTATCTTATTAAGTCAAGCAAATGAAAATGAGATTTTTGTGCGAAAAAGCGATCTCACCAATCCTTTCTCATGAGACGGCTTGCCATTGCACTAGGCATGAACTCGGGGAGTTTTGGATGACCTAGATCATTCTTTTAAGCTTATCGCTTGAGATGGTCGCAGCAAGGCTTGAGATCTAGCACAAAGAAAAAAAAGGGAGAAAGAAAAGAGAAATTGCCCAAAAGGGCTAAGTGCTTGAGCTTTGCTTCAAAAGAATTTTCTTAATGCTCAAAATGCCTCAATTCTTATTTTGAGTCTCTTTTACTTATAGACATGGCTTGACTCATTTTTGGTTGCTTTGAGTGGATCTATGATTTTGAGCAACCTTTCATGATTTCAATTCTGTTAATCTCAGATTTCTGCTATCTTGGTTTTAGCTTTGCGGTACACGTTTTGCCATGATTGAATATAGCGTCTTCTCCTTATATGGCTTGGTATAATACTTGTAATTGCCTATATGTATAATGGTCATGGCTCCTTTTCACTAAAATTCAAAATAAAGTCATTCCTTCATGCTCTTTCTTTTCATGCATCTTGATGAATTCATTGTCAAAGGGGGAGAAAGATTGTGAAGAAAATGATGTTAATAATGTTGGAGCTTTTGGTTTCATACTCAAGGTTTAATATAAAAGAACTTCATAAAATAAAAATTTTGAACCTTTTGAAAATCTGTGATCATGGTGAGTTGAGTTTCGGATTTCATTGTCTTATCTTATTTGATTTGCAATTGAAGAATACTCACAATGATCAAAGGTCAAATAGAACATTTTGTTTTTCAAATGGACCTTAGTGAGATTTTTGGCTACTGAATGTGAATCCTTTTGTGCTTTCATTGCCTTATCTCACTTGCTTACACTATTCGAAGCCACTTGGTTGGTTCCTAGGCTTTTGTTGCTTATGGACCAAGTTGTGCCTTTATGCAAAACGGCGAATTTTACTTTTCATTTTGAAAACCACATTTTTTGAAAATTGCCAATGTGTTCATCAAGGGGAGATTGTGGATATCGTGAGGATATGTGCACGATCTCGTGATGATGAGTCAATTGGCAATGGCGTTATTGGTTTGCAAAATCTCGCGTTTTTGTTGCAAGGTCACAAAGCATCGGGCGGTTCGATCGGTTGTCTTGGGCGGTCGGATCGCGTGGAGCGATCCCGACCGCCATGGTGGCGGTCCGACCACGATTTGAAAGTTTGGTTTTGAGCCGAGCCAAAATAGGATGTGTAGGCAAGTTAGGGAGTCTCCCGGATGTGGTCCCATCATTTTGGAGCTCCCAAAAAAGTTCTATTCGATTGAAATTTCCGAAGGTTTGAATTTCGCTTGAATTTTGGCTGTCTTTGGACCGTCCGACCGCCGTGATGGGAGCGGTCCGACCGGCTGAATCGGTCGACCGGTCCTATGGGGCGGCTCGACCGCAATACTTGAATGAAAACCAAGTGTTGCATTGAGTTGATTTTGAGTGTGTGATTCTCGAACTTCAATGCTTTATTGATGTATATCGCATTGCGGAACCGACGTGGGTCAAGTTGAGAAGAACTTGTTCCTAAACGGTTTGTTTGTCTATTGTCGCGCGGTGGCTTGCGTGTCAACGACGCTAACGGCGAGTGGATCGACTACGCTTGGAGAGCCGAGGTCCGTAACGATCGTGGATACCGGGTGAGGTTGTGTGACTCAAGCATGGTGCGTAATGGACAAGATGGATCGAACGGGTGTTTCAAACAACCGTTGGATCAGTGGTGCGGATATCGATGCGAGTCTCGGGAGGTTCCGGCGGGATTCGGACAAGAGAGGCTTGGCGCCGATGAGAACCGCCGATCAACCTACACGTGGTGAAGCAAAGCGATTGCTTCAAGAGTTATTTGTGTGTGGGTCCCATGTAAGTGACCCAAAAAGGGAAACCCTAGCTCTCTAGTATAAATAGGAAGGGGTGAGATGGAAAACCTAAGCAAGCATTCATTTAGCCCCCTTCTTCCTTTTTCTAGGGTTTGGAGGAGAGGAGAGGAAAACTAGGGTTTGGAGTGTGCTCCTTGTTGAGCTCTTGCCCTCCTTGGTGGAGAGGCTTTGTAAGCATCTATTGTGGATGATCAATCTTGTGATGCTTAATTGAAAGATCAATTGTTCCCTTTGTGTTCTTCTCTCTTTTGGATGTTTTTGATGCTTCCTTGATTCAAAGGTTCATGCTTGGTCTCTTGGCCTACTTTACCTTGCTTTGATGTGTGGGATTACTCCTAGAGTCATCTAGATCATCAAACCCCCACAAGCAAGTCTTGAATCAAGATTTTCTTTTCTAGGGTTTGAGCACTTCTTGATAAAATCTCGAGAGATCGATTCTCGAAGTGGATCTGACGGATCGTCGCTAGAAATAGGTCTCTAATATCATTAGGGAGGTGTGCTAGAAATTTGGTCAAGTTTCATTAGTTGAATCAAAAGTTGGATCAAATTTCGTTTTGGTTTTGGGTGGAGTTTTCAGTACTGGACTCTACCGGTCCGACCGCCTTTCAACGGCGGTTCGACCGCCGCGTATTCGATCACTGGTTTGGCGGGTCGAATCATCGCCCACCGGTCCGACCACCGTTAGTTGTCGGTCCGATCATTGATCACCGCCGGTCCGATCGCTGTGGTAGCTTGGTCCGACCGCCAGTGTCCATGAAGAACATTGAGTTCTTTTCTCCTTTGTGTCATGTGCTTGAGGGGTTTATCAAATTCAACACAAGGCTTCCGTTGTGTGCTCACTGAACTTCTTAGCTTCCATAGCTAAATGAGTAAAGTTCGTGTTGGTTTTGATTTAGGTGAGAAAGTTTTGAAAGCGCCTATTCACCCCCCCCCCTAGTCGCCTTTCCGGTCCTACAAAGTGCAACACATGCCATCAACGAGTAACAGCACACAGCACACACAGATTCATCACACAGTTCCATAATCACTTAGTCAAATTTATAATTGCAACTCTCACATGAAATGATGACTCGTGGCATGGCTAAGCAGTCTAATCGTATCTAACCAACCCACGTTGGTGCTACGATAATACCAACTAATAATTAACCAACCTAGGGTGACAAAAGATCATGGCATACAATAGACAAGGTGGCATAACAATTTGGATTAATAACTACACCCAAAAGCATTTAAATAAGTACTTGAAATAGAATGCAATACATTGAAAACAAAGTATTTTGAAAACTGGGTTCAATATGATCAAAGGTATAACTTGCCTTGGAATAGATCTAGATATTGGTCTTGGTCTTGAGGTGCTCCTTCTTCGCAAAATTCCCAAGTATCGACGCCTACTGCAAAAGCGAGACAAAAGAAACAAAACAAATAAATAACAGAGGCAAAACAAACTCCAAAAATTAAATAAAATTCACCATTAAATAGATCTTAATTTTATATGAATTTACAAATTTGAATGGGCTCAATTGGACTTCGGATGCAAAAGATATGGGCTTTGGAAGATTTGAAAATCAATTAAACCCTAATTTGGATTTTCTCGAATTTCCGAATTATTTTTATAAAGGAAAATCAGATTATTGCGCAAAGGCTTGCGCCACCGAGAATTTCCGTAAAAGAATTATATTTAAAAGAATTCGACATGTGGGACCCATCCGCTGGCACCGCCACGGTGGACCAAATCCACCAAGCCTCTGGATCCGGGTCGGGGTTGAGGTGGCGCACCCACGCGCGGGTGGCACTGACGCGCGCCAACAAGGTCGACACGCACGCATGGGGCCGAGGTGGACGCCGACGCTGGCCGCCACATCGATCGACGCGGCGATGGCTCGGGAACCAATGGCAACGGCGACGGCGGCGACTCGCCGGCGGTGAGTAGTACCAACGTGTAGAGGAGGTTAATGCGCACACATGGGCACCGGTTTGAGCACTGGGTTGATTTGAGATGGCTTGGCGAGGAAGAAGGGGCGAGAGAGCACTGGTTTTGTCGGACGGCGCCCGGCGATGCTCGGCGACGAGGAGGTGCGCACGAGGTAGCTCGAGACTTGCCGATCACAACGGTGCAATGGTGGAGCAAGGGCGACGATGACGGCAAGAATCCACCGGAGAAGAAGTTCGCCGAAAACCCTAAAGCTTGCAATGCGGCGCGCTAGGGCGATCGGGCGACGAGTGGCGGTTTAGGGTTGCGAGGCTCTAAGCGAGCTAAGGAGTACTTATAGGCTCGGAGACGCCGAGAATTGGAAACCCCCAATTCGGGTCCGAAACAACCGGGTTTTTGAATTCCAAGATTTTCGGAGATTGAAACCGATTCGGGGTTTGATTTGGTTTGAAACGGATAAGGAATAACCGGAGACACGTTTTGGTGGGGTCGGCTCAAGAAATCAGCGAGAGAATCGGCGTTGTCGTACGGGAGTGAAGCTCTCGGTAATGGCGGCAGCACGCACGCGCGCGAGGAGGAAGAAGATCCCGCGGAGACGACGACTCGGTCGCGGGCCCACTGTCAGCGAGAGCGAGGGAAGCGCAGCGCGGGCGAGCGGCAACCGTGCGATGGCGATCCAACGGTTGAAAGCGAACGCGCAAGGGGGCTGGGTCAAGGCTACGATGGAATAGTGTTGGGCTTCGCCCAAGATCAAGCTTTCAAGGATTTAAAATAGGTTTTTCTTTTAAATAAATCCAGAAAATGCAAATAGCAATTAGAAAATAGCAATTGACTTTGGAAAAATTCCAGAAAATTCTATAAAATATAACCAAGCATATAGAATCTAAATAAAATAGTTTTGACAATTGTTGATGTTGGGATTAAGCACATTAAATCAATTTATCCTTAAAGTCCATATTAAGCTTTTTAAATTAATATTCAAATAAATCCAAATGGTGAATTTTCTCACTACTACTATTTAAAAGATTTTTAAAGCTCAAATTTGGGATGTTACAAACCTCCCCCTTAAACGAATCTCGCCCCGAGATTCCGCTAGCTAGAGAAAAGGCTAGGAACTCGGCTTTTAACTCTTCTTCACGCTCCCACGTTGCTTCTCCTTCCGAGTGGTTACTCCATCGGACTTTGCGTAAACGAACGGTCTTGCTTCAGTGCGGCGCTCATGACATCCAAAATATTGACAGTCGCTTTTTGTATGTGAGATCTTCCTTCATTCAATTGACTCCAACGGGTCTCGCTTCTTCCGCACACGAAGACACTTCTTCAGCTGAGAGACATGAAAGACATCATGCACTCCTCCTAACGACTGTGGTAGCTCCAACTGGTACGCAACTTCTCCACGGCGTTCCAAAACCTTGAATGGACCCACATACCTTGGAGCAAGCTTCCCTTTGGTGTGGAATCTCTTAACACCTCTGAGCGGAGTAACTCGAAGATACACAAAATCTT
The DNA here is from genome assembly GCA_036346395.1 of Hsuehochloa calcarea. NCBI lineage: Eukaryota > Viridiplantae > Streptophyta > Magnoliopsida > Poales > Poaceae > Hsuehochloa > Hsuehochloa calcarea. Next base: position 2,931,363 of record CM070612.1, on the reverse strand, counting down.
CTGGTTCAAAGCTAAGGTCACGACGACGATTATCGGCATAACTCTTTTTCCCGGATCGGGCTATTTTTAACCTCTCTCGATCATAGCAACTTGTTCTTCTGCTTCTGAATAATATCCGCCCGAACACTACACGCTCAAAGCCTCTCGACTAATTCAACGGAGTTCTGCAGGCACGACCATACAGAGCTTCAAATGGTGACATCTGCAAACTGGCTTGATAACTGTTGTTGTACGAGAATTCGGCATACGGTAAACTCTTATCCCAACTGGTAGCATTAGCTAAGGCACAGGCTCTCAACATATCTTCTAATATCTGGTTGACTCTTTCAGTCTGTCCATCTGTCTGTGGATGATAAGCAGTACTGAAATTTAGATGAGTTCCCAGGGCTTCATGTAGACTCTGCCAAAAACGAGAGGTGAATTGAGATCCTCGATCTGACACTATCTTCTTAGGCACACCGTGCAGACTGACGATTTTTGTCATATACAATTCCGCCAAGCGGTCTCCTGAGTAAGTGGTTTTGACTGGCAAGAAATGGGCAACCTTAGTCAAACGATCCACTATTACCCAAATCGAATCATAACCTGATTGAGTCTTAGGTAAACCGGTAATGAAATCCATACCGATCTCTTCCCACTTCCATTCTGGTATCTTCAGCGGTTGTAGCAATCCTGCGCCGCCTCGATGTTCGGCCTTTACTTTCGACACACGCCGCATAAGGCAACGAACTCGCGACGACGCTTTAGGTTTGGCCACCAAAACTTATTCTTAACATCCCGATACATCTTAGTGCTTCCAGGTGAATTGAATACTTTGAGTCATGGGCTTCCTTCGAATCACCGTTTTAATCCATCCATATCCGTACACCGATACGCCCATTGATCCACAGATATCATGATCATCTATGGTGAAGTCTTTAAATTTTCCTTCTAACATCTTCTTCTTGAGATCAAGAAACTCGTAATCCTTGGGTTGCGCTTCACGAACTGCTTCTCCGTAGATTGCACTTCTATGTCGCCACAAATCCTTCAGGGACAACTTCTAGTCAGTAGCTTCGAATTCCTCCCGAAGTTCCGCAAATCTCTTTACTTCCGAGCATTGCAAGAGCTTTTACGACTCAAAGGCATCCAAGAACTACATTGGCCTTACCAGATGGTAATGGATTCCAAGATTATAATCCTTTATTAATTCCAACCATCTTCTCTGCCTCATGTTCAAATCGACCGAGTGAATATGTACTTCGTGCTCTTATGATCTGTGTAGACTTCACAAATGATTACCGATGAGATAATGACGCTAAATCTTCAAAGCATGCACTACTACACTAATTCCAAATCATGGGTAGGGTAGTTCTCTTCATGAGGCCTTAATTGCCTTGACGATAGGCGATGCCTCTTCCTTCTTGCATAAGGACACATCCTAATCCTTGACGCCAAGCATCACAATAGATATCAAAATCCTTACTAATATCCCAAAAACTAGCATCGGGTCAAGTCAAACGCTTCTTCAATTCTTGATAACTCTCTTCACAAGTCAGTCCAAATGTACTTCTTCTCTTTCTTCAATAATTGCGTAAGAGGCTTAGCAATTGTTGAGAATCCTTCAATGAAACGACGATAGTATCCCGCCATTCCCAAGAAACTACGAATTTGAGTAACCGCCTTGGGTGCTCCCAATTCATTACACTTTAACCTTTCCGGTCAATCACTACTCCTTCTACCGTCATCACATGACCGAGAAAATCAACTTTCTTCTTCCAAAAGTCACACTTGCTGAACTTGGCATACAGCTGATGCTCTCTGAGCTTCTCTAGGATTAATCTCAAATGGTCTGCATGCTCTTCCTCTGACTTTGAGTATACCAAAATATCATCAATGAATACTACCACGAACTTATCCAAATATTCAATGAATACTTTGTTCATCATGTTCATGAAATAGGCAGGGGCATTAGTCAATCCAAAAGACATGACTAAAAATTCATAATGTCCATACCGGGTTGAGAAAGCGGTCTTTGGTACATCCTTAGGACAAATCTTCAACTGATGATAACCTGATCGCAGATCGATCTTGGAGAATACTCCGGCTCCTTTCATCTGGTCGAACAAATCATCTATTCTGGGCAATGGGTACTTGTTCTTGATGGTGACTTTGTTGAGAGAACGATAATCGATACACATTCTCATACTTCCATCTTTCTTCTTGACGAACAAAACGGTGCTCCCCATGGCGATTTAACTAGGTCTTACAAAACCTTTCTCCAAGAGTTCTTCTATCCGCTTCTTCATTTCCACAAGTTCATCGACTAGCATCCGATAGGGTCTCTTGAAATTGGTGCTTTCCTCGCACTAGATCGATGACAAACTCAATGTCACGGTCCGTGGCATTCCCGTAATTCTTCCGAAACACATCTGGATAATCTCTGACTACAGGTACGTCTTCCAAGGAAACTGTCTTCAGACTGTTGACTACCAAATGTCCATCACGTACTGAGGTGGCTAGAAATTCCACTTTCTTTCCAGTGGTATCCTCTATTGTCACGGCTCTTCGGCCACAATCTAGCACTGCTTTATGTTTGGATAACCAATCCATACCAAGGATGACATCTATGGTCTGAGTGTCTAGAACTATTAGGTTGGCTAGAAACTCAACTCCAGCTATGAGTAGCCTAGCTCCTAAACATGCAACTTTAGAACTTAGCTCTGCTCCAGGCGACTGGACTAACAGAGTATGCTTAAGTTGCATAACTTTCAAATTATTCTTGGTTGCAAAAATATCAGAAACAAACGAATGCGAAGCTCCAGAATCAAACAGAACTGATGCAGGTACTGAATTTACTAGAAACTTACCCAGTACAACGTCAGGTGCTTCTTGGGCTCCTTCTAGAGTGACGTGGTTGACACGGCCTCTGACCACTGATGGCGGTGCTCCTCCGGATTGACCGGTAGCTTGAGAAGTTCCTTGATGGTTGCCTTGTACTGGCGTCTTGGCTGGTGTATTCCCAAGGTTGAAGCGTACTGGAGTGATAGTCCCATTCTGCGGACATCGGTTGGCGAAATGCCCTGGCTGACGACAGGTAAAGCAAACTCTGGTTGTATTCTGTGGGTTGCTTACTGGATTGGAGTTGACTGGGGCGGGATTGCGGAAGTTCTGAGAAACTGGGCGAGGTGCTGAAGTTGGTGCGGTGGTCCGCGACTCGTGGTGGAAAACGACTAAACTGTGGTGGAATCATTTTTGCCCTCAGCTGGGGTTGGTGACTTCCTTGCTGAGCCATTCTGCGCTTACGATGATCTTCCAATTCCTTGCGCTTATCCTCTAGAATCAAAGCCTTGTTGATCAACTCTTGAAAATCGTGAAAGGTGTGGGCGATCAAGTTGACTTGAAGTCCAAAGTTCAATCCTTTCGTAAAACGACTCGACGAGCCTTGTCAGTAGCGACATCTTCTGCAGCATATCGAGCAAGTTGAGAGAATTTGTTGAGGTAGTCGATCACTGACATTCCTCCTTGCTTGAGAGCACGGAATTCATCCTTCTTTAGATCCATGATTCCTTCTGGTACATGATATCGGGCGGCGCTTGTGAACTCTTCCCAAGTAATGTCTTGCGGCGCTCCATGTGTCTGCACAAAGTTTTCCCACCATTCGGCGGCAATGCCTTCCATCTGGTGAGAGGCGTACAGAACTTTTTCATGATCGCTGCATTGAGTGATCAGCAGTTTTCTCTCAATAACACGAAGCCAATCATCAGCTTCTACTGGTGAGACATGTCCAGAAAAAGATGGTGGACGGGTTCTCATAAACTCGGCCAACTTGGATGATCCATTGTGACCATGAGCAACTGGGGCTCCATTGTGATGCTGATTGTTGTTGTTCTGGTTATTCATAGCTTGCATCTGATTCATCATGGTGTACATCAGCTGGGTTTGAGCCGTCATGAATGCCCCAAAATTCTGCAGATCAACTGAAGGTACTTGTGGTGGAATTGCTTCTCCGGGGATTTGTTCATGTCCTTCTGATACCGGAGTATCGGAACCACTGGCAGCAGCTTGACGAGTCTGAACCATCTGGTGAATCTCCAGGGGTTAGATAAGGTGTAGAACTAATCGGGGTAGGTAAAACCCAACAACATATTTTAAGAAAGCTCAACTGAAACTCTTATATTGATTAAGATAATAGTATGGCTTGCAACAAATGCCTAAGGGCCTTTGTAGCTCATACTTGCACACAAAAATAAGGACGAACTTAAGCACACCAAACTACCGCCTAAAGGGCGACTCAAGACTTAATACTGGCTAAGCCTGAAACAACGCGAACAGACTACTCAATCAAATAGCCTCCGCAGCCTTGACGGTGCTCCCGCCTTGTAGACTCGAAAGTGAGCCGCATCCTCGCAAACCGATCCCGATGTCCCGGCTGGTGCAATAGGAGCAGTGTCCTCGTGCAGTCTTCTTTGGTGCTTCAGCTCTGCGCCTCTGCTGCTCTTCCGCTCACCGGTCCATCGCCTTCTTCAGGTCTTCCTCTTGATGTCTTCTTCGTGATCGTGTCGTCCATAAAGAGTTTCTTCTAATATGGCGATCCTTTCTTCAGCTCTCTGAAGAGTCTCATAGGTACACTCTAGCGCTGTAGCGGCTAACTCCAACGATTCCTCCTGAGCAGCGGCGAACTGGGCGAGATGCACGACGGTGGCATTGTCTTCTCCTTCCGTAGACGGAAAACGTGCAGCAAGATCCACGCTCGGAAGTGCGGGGTGATAACGGAAAATCGTGTCACGAAGCTCGAGAGTAGATGTTGCGATCCTCAGATGGCAAGGCGCGAAGACTCTGGATTGCTTCAATCCAAATACTCCTTCGAGCTGAGATGTTCAGTGGTTTGCTTGCCTTAGTGTTCTGCCTGGCGTAGACGGTCAAATGGCAGAACACTCTGCCACGGTACAATGGACGATCGAACCCTCCAAGTACTTGTAGCAACTTCAAAAGCTCGGCGGCAAGTCCTCCCTTGCGCTCTCCATAACTCTGAAGACGAGGCATCTGTCAAGATGGACAAGGATATGAAAACAACTTTAAAACAATGGGAGAGAAAGAATTTCAGCAGAGTTGAGTCAAGAGAGACATGAGATGAGTTAAGGAGTTCAATTAATCTTGTAAGTTAATTTTGCTTTAGAAAATAGTTTGGACACACTACAACGGCCAATCTAGCTAAGGTCAAGACCTACAATCAAGATGGCTCGATACCACCTCTGCTTGAACACAAATATGCAAATCTGGACCCTCTGTGTATTCTCGCACTAGTCCAGATCACGCTAGTGCACACAAAGGTCAACATTGATGAAATATCACATCCATACAACGAATATAAGAATAAACGAGTACATTTAAATAACAAATATCATTGAGACCTTACGGTCGAAGTTTACATTTATTAAGCCATGCAAGGTCGATAATAAAGTAATAAATCGCAATGAAACGAAATAAACTCCGGTGGCTCCATCAATTTACCACGAACAACCGATCGATCAAGACCCTAACGCTCAACCTTCGAGAATTCCTCTTCAAAAGCAAAGCGACTCCTCCACTTCATTGATTTGTTTAGCAAGAGTGAGTACACACCGTACTATAAGTCATACCACGTAATGCATTTATACATGATGGCTTATTCCAAAGAAATGGCTTCGTGGTTATTTTGCGTAAATGCAACATTTGCAATTGAATACAAATAATAGATTGAAAGCATTATTCAAAACAAATAGACAATAATAAGTTAACAATTGATTTCACAAAGGACACAAAGTCAAATCAAGTTCTTTCACACAGCTGAACAAGTTATCTCACACAGCTGACCCTTCCCAATTGTTTTATGAAAATCTACCCTCGTGTGAAATTCCGAGCATGTCCATCACCGAGGACGCGCTATTCGAATAGATTGATTTAAACACTCTGCAGAGTTTGTACACTTTACCCACACGATACAATCAGTGTAGCGATCACTGACCATAACAAAACCTTTCAGAAACTTCATCTCAAACAATGACACTCCTGGTGTGCTTTACTGCCATCCAATTTGTACACACAGCCCTTGGAACGACACACACCATTGGACAGGATGCAATAACCGTCCCGCGATGTGATATATCACACCTCCAAATTTCATCACATGCCTTAAATACAACCCGAGTTGTCAATGTCAAGACTCCATAACTTACTAAGTCAGCCCACCATACTAGGCATGTGGTCGTGCAGTGAAGGCCCATTCAATGGCGCACAAAGTTAAGTCCTTAATTGACTAAGGCAAGACTTCCATTTTACCCAAATCACACAGTTTAATAAGCACACACTCCACCATTCACACGTAATCCACCACTTGCCTCGGTCTAAATCTTTTCCCACCTCTGCTGATTAAGTGCAACACATGCCATCAACGAGTAACAAAGACACAAAGACACACAGATTCATCACACGCCCATAATCACTTAGTCAAATTTATAATTGCAACTCTCACATGAAATGATGACTCGTGGCATGGCTAAGCGCCTAATCGATCTAACCAACCCACGCTGGTGCTACGATAATACCAACTAATAATTAACCAACCTAGGGTGACAAAAGATCATGGCATACAATAGACAAGGTGGCATAACAATTTGGATTAATAACTACACCCAAAAGCATTTAAATAAGTACTTGAAATAGAATGCAATACATTGAAAATAAAGTATTTTGAAAACTGGGTTCAATATGATCAAAGGTATAACTTGCCTTGGAATAGATCTAGATATTGGTCTTGGTCTTGAGGTGCTCCTTCTTCTGCAAAATTCCCCGAAGTATCGACGTCTATTCGCAAACGAGACAAAAGAAACAAAACAAATAAATAACAGAGGCAAAACAAACTCCAAAAATTAAATAAAATTCACCATTAAATAGATCTTAATTTTATATGAATTTACAAATTTGAATGGGCTCAATTGGAATTCGGATGCAAAAGATATGGGCTTTGGAAGATTTGAAAATCAATTAAACCCTAATTTAGATTTTCTCGAATTTCCCGAATTATTTTTATAAAGGAAAATCGGATTATTGCGCAATGCTTGCGTCAGCCGAGAATTTCCGGAAAAAGAATTATATTTAAAAAGAATTATGACATGTGGGACCCATCGCGCTGGCACGGCCACGGTGGACCAAATCCACCAAGCCTCGGATCCGGTCTGGCCGAGGTGGCGCACCTGCTACGGTGGCACTGACGCGGCGCCAACAAGGCTGACACGCACGCACAGGGGCTGAGGTGGACGCTGACGCGGGCTGCCACATCAGATCGACGGCGGCGATGGCTCGGGAACCAATGGCAACGGCGAACGGCGGCGACTCGCCGTCGGTGAGTGGTACCAACGTGTAGAGGAGGTTAATGCGCACACATGGGCACTGGTTTGAGCACCTGGGGTTGACGGAGATGGCCGGCGGCGAGGAAGAAGCGGCGGAGAGAGCACTGGTTTTGTCGGACGGGCGCTCCGGCGATGCTCCGGCGACGAGGAGGTGCGCACGAGGTAGCCTGAGACTTGCTGATCACAACGGTGCAGTCGGTGGAGCAAGGGCGACGATGACGGCGGCGCAATCCACCGGAGAAGAAGTTCGGCCGAAAACCCTAAAGCTTGCAATGCGGCGGCGCTAGGGCGATCGGGGCGACGAGAGTGGCGGTTTAGGGTTGCGAGGCCCGCGAAGCTAAGGAGTACTTATAGGCTCGAGACGCCGAGAATTGAAACCCCAATTCGGGTCCGAAACAACCGGGTTTTTGAATTCCAAGATTTTCGGAGATTGAAACCGATTCGGGGTTTGATTTGGTTTGAAACGGATAAGGAATAACCGGAGACACGTTTTGGTGGGGTCGGCTCAAGAAATCAGCGAGAGAATCGGCGTTGTCGTACGGGAGTGAAGCACTCGGTAATGGCGGCAAGACGCACGCTGCGAGGAGGAAGAAGATCCGCGAGACGACGACTCGGTCAAGCGGCCCACCGTCACGAGAGCGAGGAAGCGCAATAAGTGAGCGAAAGGCAACCGTCGCGATGGCGATCCAACGGTTGAAAGCGAACGCGGGCGGGGCTGGTGGGCTGGCCGATGGAATAGTGTTGGGCTTCGCCCACAGCACAGTTTTCAAGGATTTAAAATAGGTTTTTCTTTTAAATAAATCCAGAAAATGCAAATAGCAATTAGAAAATAGCAATTGACTTTGGAAAAATTCCAGAAAATTCTATAAAATATAACCAAGCATATAGAATCTAAATAAAATAGTTTTGACAATTGTTGATGTTGGGATTAAGCACATTAAATCAATTTGTCCTTAAAGTCCATATTAAGCTTTTTAAATTAATATTCAAATAAATCCAAATGGTGAATTTTCTCACTACTACTATTTAAAAGATTTTTAAAGCTCTGAAATTTGGGATGTTACAATTGTCACCCTAGATAAAAACTTAGTTGATACGATAGTATGCACTGGGATCATTTCAAAATATTATGTAAAGACATGCTTACACAAAAAATATTTAGTTTGAGAAATTTTAGCCAAATGATTAACTATTGTTTAAAAGTCTATGACATTGGTTTGTCATGGAAGATTTTGTAAATGACTTTGAAAAGCAAAAATGAAAAGTTGGTTTGTACTTGGGCGAAATGGATGCTTGGTGGGTGCAGGTTTATGCACGGGCTCAATCCGGGTAGGATTGAGACTCGTGGAGTTATTTTGGAAGTCGCCAAGTCGCTTAAGGACCGGTCTTGAGCCGCATCTTGCTAAGCCACATCAGACTACCACATGTCCTGTATGGGGTGGACTCGCTAAATAATTTGTAACATACCATCGTAGTTGTGCTATTTTGGTGTGTGGGTGTCGGTTAGACAGTATTCCCACATGGCGCAAGAGGGGGCTTGAATCCGACGGGTGGTTAGCCCAATGGAAGCGAAACCTTAGCGAGGCGGGACTACGGTGGGATGGCGCATTGTAAAAGCCTTGACACGTGCTCTAGACTGCTTACCTAAGGTAGTGAGCAGTGGGATCGACGGATGCCAAACAAACTAGAGAATTCATGTCTTGTGGGTAAAGTTGTACAACCTCTGCAGAGTGTAAAACTATTCGAATAGCCGTGTCCACGGTCATGGACATGCTGAGCAAAGCCACTCAAAGTTAGACTTGATTTTGTTTTAAAAATGATTTTAGCAAATGATTTGAGGATGGTTAATCCTTGTGGTAAAATTCGGCGGTTAGCCATGTGATAGGAGGGTATCCATCACCATGTTTCATATGGAGGTTATCCTACTATAAAACTTGAGAATTTATAAAATGAATTTTAGTTATTAAATATCCTTTGAAACTTAGTAACAAATATTTAAAGAAAACATTGCTTTATGCAAATTCAACCAAAAGCCTTCCTTTGATATATCCATGCATGCATTAACTCATATCGGGTGTAACTTATGAGCACGGTAGTTGTGCTCACCCTTGCTTCATGCAAATAAATTTCAGAGGAGAAGAACTTCGGATCTCGACGACTAGGCCGCTACCCCAGTCGATTGCCTGTGGCAGATCAGCTGGACTCCACTACTTCTTTCGTCTTCCGCTGTGTTTGTTTAATGTTGGCTTATAAGCCTTTCTTGTAATCAACTCTGATATTTATTAATAAAGTTGTGCGATTTATGGATGTTACCATATATGTTTACTGTGTGAACTAGCTACTGATCATGGGACTAGTTCAGAAATGCACAGAGGATTCTGGGGTGTTACTCCCGGGTCCGACATAAAACCTCGGTCAACTACCCGTCTCAAGTAAAGCCTTGGACAATTACAATGCTCCTCGAGGTGGAGAGCCTACCCGGAATCTCCACCACCGCACACCCAACACAAGAACACCGAGAACACATATCATGTTTCACACAACACACACAAACCCCTCCTGCGACTCGGAGATAACCCACGCCAAAGTACTAAGTTAAGAGAGGTCCCATATCCCTCTCGCGTGGTTAGCACGCATAAGCGCTTGGCTTAGTGACACAAGTAACTCGGTCCTTGATGACCTAGGCACCATTCCATTCACACCAACAGATCACACCAACATACCATTGTGCCCAAGTCTAAAACAATTTTATTTTCAGTTTTTGACTTTACAAAATTAACAAAGCACAAAGTGCTGGACATAATGGAGTAATAATTATATTTGTGTGATCAAAGTCATCGACTAAGTCGATGACTGCCCAATACTACCGACATCTAAGCATTTCTAAGCATGACATCGAAAAGACAATAAAAGAGCATAATTAAATCACCGGGCTCTAATTCACCAGCGATATTAATAACTTATGTTTGTGGCAGGGGATAACAATTTGAGGGCAACAATGCAATAGGAATAACTACCTCTAATCGGGAAAAATTAATTTGACACAAAAGCACGCATACATATGATTTGTAAACAAAGTATTAGACTTGAAAGTAATATGACATTTATGATCAAACTGCTTGCCTGCTTGCTGTGGGTCAAGATGTTGCTGAGGGTGAATAATATTATCAACGTGCTCTTCGGATCCTAACGAGAAAGCAAAAAGCAACCGATAATAACGAATAAAATGCAAAGACCCAACAGTAAACCTTCTCCAAAAAAAATTCTAAAATTTTTACAGTAGAAAGATCCTGATTTATAATGAATTTAGCAACAAGAACCAATTGATTTGGATTCTTAATGCCAAAGATATGGCCAAAACAATTTTGCTCAACTTTTATAAATCAAAAATGCTACTATTCATTAGCAAAATTTTATGGAGCTATACTGAGGTTGGGAATATTTTTAGATTAAAGTTCAGTTGAAAACATAACCCACAAAATTTGAATCAACCGAAAAGGATTTAAAATGAATTAGTTATGCATTTTACAAGTTATCACATTTTTCAGTTGATAAATAAATTCTTTCGGGAAATTCAGAAATCCGAAATGACGTGGACGAACGAGGAGCGTCGATCTTAGATCCGACGGTCCGCGTCCGAGCGCTGACGCGCGTGCGCGCGGCCGCGAAAATCTGGTCGTTAACCGTTGGATCAGGATCCAACGGTCCACGACCACTTTGGTCGGAGCGCGCGGGCGATCCAGGACACTAGTCGTCCGCCGTTGGATCTGGATCCAACGGTTCACGTGGATCCGAGCGCGCGGGCTGATCCGAACGCGCCCACGCACGCGAGCCATTGATCTGGGATCCGACGCCCCGCGCGGACTTGAATCGGGGCCGTTGATCTTGGATCCAACGGTCCACGGATCAAGGCGTGCGTTAAGTTCAAACTTCAGCGCAATCTTGGGCCGTAGATCTTAGGATCGACGGTCCACAACGATTTACGTTCAAACGTACGTCCCAGATTTTCGTCCGACAAAAATGACTGGGAAGATCGGCTCGCCGCCGGCGGCTCTGGCCGCGGCGGTGCGAGCAAAAGCCTAAAATGGGTTCTTAACACTCTTGCGCACACAATGGTACCAGCAGTTTTGGCTGCGGAGGCCTAGAACGCCGGCAAGCCGGAGATAACCGCGGTGACCAAACTGACCGAAAACGAAAAACGCAAACGAGCTTAGCTGCGGTCCAAGGGAGCGAGTGCCAAGCAACTAGGGGCTAAAAAGAAGTTACCTGAGCCCAACGAAGGCACAGAGGAGGGTCGAATCGGCTCGGGTGAAGAAGAGTAGCGGTTTCGGCCGAAAAGGGGGCAATCCGAAATTGATCTGCTCTCTGCTGTCAAAAGCAAAATTGACAGAGGGTTCATACTCTTGGAGATGCCAGGTAACTGAGGAAGCAACAGATTCGAGTGAGAGGGCCGGGAACACCACTTTCACCGAAAGGCTTGGAGCTTCAACAATGGCGGCTGAGAGAAAAATCCCCGAAGGAGCTCACTCAGTGCACTAGCAGTGATGCTGAAGTTCAAGGGTGTTCAAAGAATGCTAAGGCAGCCTCTGGTAGAGTTTTATAGCCGAAGGAGCACGAGGGGAGCAACGGCAAGAAAATGGCTTTGCACTGCGTTGAGGTCGGCCGAGGACGACGGGGGCAGGTAACAGCAGGGGGGACAACGACTATGGAGGCGGTCGGACAGGAGCAATAAATGCGGAAGAGCCGTTGGCCGAAAGTAGAGATGACCCGACGCTGCCACGCTCTGCAATTTTCACCGCAAGAATCGCTGACTTCGGCCGATACGCGGAAGCGAGGAAGTGTGAGACCCCGGTTTATTGGGCTTGCAATGCTTAGTCACCGATTGACCCTAGCATCACAAATCGAATAAACCGAGACTCGAGACATGTATACTTCCCAGAATGCAGTATACACACCTCTTTACAAAATTCATGCATCAATTCTATTCATCCACATAGAACCGAAGCATAAACAACAAACCAGAAGATAACATAAATAAAGGATAGTTATTACAAAAGAGAGACCGACCGGCCAAACGACATATACATAAAGAAGTTTAACAGCGGAAGCAAAAGTGCCATAAGATGGCCATAAACCAAAAGAGCCAATCAGTGTGCCTTTAACCCACAAGGCAACCGACCGGACCGCCAAGCTAGTCGTCGAATCCACAACACATCTCACAAAAGTGAGGCCCACAGGGCTCACCTTCTTCCACAGAACAAAAGCAATGCAAGAAAAGCCGTGAGTACTTTGAATGTACTCGCAAGACTTACATGTGAAATAACAAACCTGTACATATACTACATGCAAGCTCATTGAAGTGGAGGCTGTATGTTTTATTTTTAGCATAAAGCAAGTTTCCATTTGCAATAATGTAATACATTTAAAAGCAAGTTGACAAATCTGTTTTTAATGTTCAAATAATCGTAAATGATAACAATATAACAGTAGATAGAGAACAACAACAATCTTGGAAGTGACTAAACCATTAGCCACCACAACAATAGCATGAATTACCCATTCATACCACCCATGTCAATTTTTTTAATTTAAAAGGTTGTAGTCTAACTCTTGCAAAACCTAACCAAGCGTGTCCATAACCTAAGACGAGGCTATTCGAATAGTTTTATCCCTGCAGGGGTGTACCAATGTACCCACACGCCAGACCGCCTTTTTGCCACATGATTAGCATACTTCCTTTGGTATGCAAGACACACTAAGTCCTACGAGACATTTCCAGATTGTGTATTAACTACGAGCCACCAGTATGGATAGAAACACATACGTTGTGTCGGAGTCATTGTAAAGCCTCGGTCAACTACCCGCCTCTGTAAAGCCTTGGACAACTACAATGCTCCTCGAGGTGGAGAGCCTACCCGAATCTCCACCACCGCACACCCAACACAAGAACACATATCCTTTTCACACAACACACACAACCCCTCCTGCGACTCGGAGATAACACACGCCAAAGTACTTAGTCAAGAGAGGTCCCATATCCCTCTCGCGTGGTTAGCACGCAAAAATGCTTGGAGAGTGTGACACAAGATGTTCGGTCCTTGTTGACTTAGGCAAGACATCCACAAACCCAATAACCCACCATCCAACCACTTGCCCAAGTCCAAATCAATTTTCCGTTTTCAGAATTTTGACTTTACAAAATAACAAAGCACAAGTGCTAGACATACTGGAATAATATTTAGATGTGTGATCAAGATCATCGACTAAAACCGATGATCGCCCATTGCTACCGAAACTAAGCATTTCTAAGCAATTTCAAATCGGAAGCTACTAAGTGACAAGAGTCCATCCTTCGAACTCAAATCACAGCAAATAACCTAGGCTCATGGTAGTAGAGGATAAACAATTCCTACAGATTATGCAACTATAGGATACTAACCACAATTTAACAACAAAATAGCAATGTATACTTACAAGTTGAAATCAATATATTAGACTTGAAAAATAATGGGATTAACATGATCAAAATGTTTGCCTTTATTTGCTGCAATTCTGGACATTCATACGAACTTCTCAATTGCACTCTGAATCGTCGTCGTTGTCTAACGGTAAGAACTGACAAATTGTAAACACCGAATAAACACCAGAACTCCAAAAAGTCTCCAACAAATATGAAATTAATACAGAAAATAGAAACTGATTTTAGATGCGTTTAGGTGATAATTTTTACTTCAATTGTAATTCATTTCAATTAACTAGGAATTTGTGAAGTTTTAAATAAACTTAACAGGACACGTAGTACTCACAAGCACCCTCTCTAGGCATTCTAGGTATACAACCACGATGATCATACAGTCAAAATCAATTCTCTTAAATTCTTCATTAACTATCTAAAATCCTTTACGAATGGTACAATTAACAGGCTTCTATTATGCTTGATCAACTACAACTAGTTCAATCATGGAATTGACTAACTGTGATGTCATTATTCAATTCTATTAAACCTCTATTGATTTGACTCGCTAATGTACTTGACAGTTGCAGCACTTATTCAATAATCACTTAACTAACTATCTATAAATCTCACTAAAAAGACATAGTGCTATCTATGCATTTGTTAAATATATTGGAGTCATCACTTAGTTCATGGTTAAAATAAATCATCCATTTGTTAATTACATTTAAATACGCATGACTAATAAAATAACATGCTTAACATTATCATGCACATGCATAAGTAATATCGAACGCGGTAACTAAAGATTTTACCCGCTGCACGCGCTAGGCGTGCGATTACCACCGAACGACGTCTTCTCGGTGCTCGCCCGCCGTAGTCGTCGATGACAAGCCGCTGCGCCGTGCTCGGCTTCTCGACTAGGCGCCGCGCCACCCGCGAGCCGCCTTGACGCCGGGCCACGTCGCCTCGGCCAGCTCAGCTCACCGAGTCACTGCAGCTGCTCCTGTCGGCCACTTGCCTGACCGTAGCCGCATGCCGCTGTGCTGCCAGAGTGCCGTGCCGCCGCACTACTCCACCGGCCGCTCGCCTGGCCGCAGCTGCTAGCAATTGCCTGCACTGCATCTGCCTGGTCGGCTGCTGGGAGCTGCATTGCTGCACTGCCGGCTATATTGCTGCTACAAGCCGCCGGCTGCACTGCATGCTTGCAAGCTCTGCCGACCGAGCTGTGTGCTACTGGGGCTTGCGCCGACACTGCTAGCTTTCCACTTGCTGCCCAGCCGAGCTACTCAAATGCACTACAGATTGCACTACCGAGCACTGCCCCTGCTGCTGTCCTGTCCGGCCAGAGCTGCAGCTGCATGGCCTGTCGACTGGAGCTGCTGGCCCCAGGCCGCCGCTGCTAGCTAGCGCCCAGCCAAGCTGCACTGCCGGTGCTGCAGAGTTGCCTCCGGCCGACTCCTGCTGCCAAGACAGGCCGAAATGCACTGCTGCACTTGGAGCTGCCAAAGTGCTTCCAGCCGAACCGAGCAATGCTGTGCCGAACAGCACTGCTAGCTAAATCGCTACAGTGCGTTCCTCCCTCCCCTTTCTTGCATGATGCTCAAAAGACGATGCATGCAAAATCTAATTGGATCAATGGAATCCTTAGATGATGAGGATCACCCAGGTATAACATGCATGAGCTAAATCTCCATTTTTCCTAGAGATTGGAAGGAGAGAAGACATGAGATGAACTATTGCTCATGACTAGAAATGAGAATGAGTGGAGCTCTCGGCTGTGCATTGGAAACAAGAGTTGGCAGTGTTGTGTTCGGTTTGGAGGGAAAAATGACTGGGGAAGAAATGATGTGTGCACGAGAGAAGTTCAGCTGGGCAAAATGCAATGGAGAGAGGGGCTTCGGATGGGACAATGGATTGGGGTGGTGCTGTTCGGCTGGGATGAGGAAAAAGAGGCATTCGGCTGGCATTTGAAGAAATGGGGAGGTGACTTGTCCTATGATGGGTTGACAGTGGGAGGTGTTGGCAGTGAGTGGAATAAAGAAAGGGATAGTGGCTGTATGTGCTTTGACTGGTGGGTGATGGGTGAAAAAGACAATGAGTAGTTGAGGCTTCATGTTGGGAAGATGAAATGGCAGGAGATGGGTTCGGCTGGGAGCTTGCTCGGTTGGTGAAAAAAACTGGCAAAGTATTCAGTTGAATAGCAGTGTATTTCTTTCTTTACTTTTTTGGAACTCACTCAAACGATCTCGCTTGCGAGAACCGATTATAGAAACGGAATACCGTTGAGACAACGATCGCAACGATATAACATGCGTTTCCTAACTCTTAATTTTTGTAGGTGATTGCGAGGAGAGAAGTTACAGAAGAGAATGGACATACAGGTGTTTCAACTGCTAATTCTTTTCTCATTTTTGCGAAATCGCTTAAACTGTCTTGCATGCGAAAACAAATTATAGAATCGGGTTGGTCGTGCGATGCTGATCGCGGTGGTATGGCATGCATAGCTTGGTTTTGAGTTTTTGGATGAGATTTGAAGGAGAGATGCGAAAGTAGTTAGCAGGGACACAAGACGGAAAAGATGACTGGAAAAGACGGGAACACACAGGCGTTTCGCATGTGGTCGATCGATACAGAAGGGAAAAATGATGATACTAATACATGCATAATGATATAATTTTTGTGATGCATGCGAATCAAGAAATCAAAATAATTAATTTTAATTACAGTCTTTCAGACCATCGATTTAATATTGATTATTATTACTTGATGTGCGACAATTTCAAAACATGTTTTAATTAATTCCTCAATATATATTTAGAATAATTATGCTGAGTTTAAATTGATAATTATACATTTTCAACTCCATTTGTTTTATTTATCATTTAAGTTTGTGTTTTAAATTCAATATCCAGATTGAACAAGCAAAATAAATAGGGAACCAAATAATCCCCCCGAAATTCCAAAAGAATTCAAACATGCACACTAGAGAAGATATAATCCAACTAAAATATTCCCACAATTGAAATCCTTTTAGTTTTTCTCTGACTTCAAATTGAGCTTTTGAATGGGAGACGAGGTATTATAGTATTAGGTTCTAAATTCTAATCTTCAAATATCACCGGATTCTCACTATATTAGTTACACAAAAAGTTTTAAAAAGTTCAAAATTTCACAAATGCACATTAGATGCTTAACTAATCCAACTTAGGAATTTTGGGCTGTTACAGGAAGACGACGAACGACGACCGTCGGATCAGATCGGATTTCAATCGCTCGGCGCCCAAGCAATCAGAATCCCGGGCGATCACCTTAGAGCGCAGACCGCCCGATCGAGATCTAACGGTCGAAATTGAAAGCGCCCGAGGCGACCGAGCCCGGTGCAGTTAAGTTGATCCGGTCGAACCGACGGCTCGAACCCGAGAGTGACTTGAGCCCAAGGAACAGTGAAGGCTGATTTTGAGTTATTTGCTGAGCTAACTTAGGGAAATTAATTGAGATAGCAAACCAGCTCCAAAAATTATGAAATTTTAACTGGAGCTCGCTGACTGCAAGAGGAACCTTCCATAAAATTTTCAGAGATTTTCATGCACTGAATTATTCTCCAGAAATTCCAGAAGAGTGGAAAATGGGGTTTGACCAGTTTGACTTGCCTCCAAAAATTATCCAATAATTTCTAAAAATCATGAGATAATTCAGAGGTGTTGCCAAGCCTCCCTAGAACTCGGGGACAAGGTTTCCAAGGGTTTGGCAAAAGACCTTTGCCAAGGAGGGTTTTTGATTAGAGTCAAAAGAGAAATTAAATTGGATTTTCCATAATTCTTTTGAAAAGATTTATCAAAAATGGCTAAGTCTTCGAGATGCAAGAAAAGTTTTAATTTCTTCTGATTTTCTTATATTTGAAACACAAACCCACATTTGGGATGTTACACCACGGCCTTGGGAAACAAAAAGCACCTGGGTCGAACGCGAGGCCTTGGGGTTTACGTAGCTTGGAAGCATGGATTACCACACTACTCTGAGGCGTATAGGAGTCAGAAGATATCCAAGGTCGAGCGCGAGGAACAGTGGAAAGCAGAGGTTGTTGCACAATTTCAAGCATAGATAATAATATTGCAGGAATAATTGAATCAACTCACCAACCAGCATGACGCCCCCATGATTTTGGGAGCTAGTCCCCCTCAACATCAGAGTAGTGTCGCGTCTAAACCTGCACTTCCAGAACTTAGCGACGCCCAATTACCTATCGACCTCATCCAGGTAATGTACATCCCTGGGATGCTCCAAAGATAGACCGGTAGGACGCCTTAGCTAATTGTGCATTGTTTTGTACGTGCCTATAAAGGGATTGTGGCAATGCTACGATAGCACAAACAAAAAATTTACTGCGCATCTAAGGAACCACCGCTAGAAATAGATCACGAGATTACCGCTAGACGCGCCGACTGGTTGCGGAAGTAGAGTCATTATAGCGAGTTGATGCAGTTGTAGTCGTACTCACGACGCGTCTCCTCCTTCGAGTGGTTGTACTAGTCGCGCACTCTCACTTAGGTTTTCATTAAGGAAAGCGGTTTTGACATCCATCGTCCATATCTCATAGTCGAAATATGCAGCAATAGCTAGAAAGATCCGAATAGATTTAAGCATCGCTACTGGTGAGAAAGTCTCATCGTAGTCAACTCCTTGAACTTGTTGAAACATTTTGCGACAAGTCGAGCTTTATGAATGTGAACATTTTCTTCCATATCAATCCTTTTCTTATAGATCCATTTGCACTCAATGGTTTTAACACCATCAAGTGGATCGACCATGTTCGAAACCTGATTGACACTCATGGAGTCTATCTCGGACTTCATGGCTCCAAGCCATTTCTCAGAGTCTTGGTCCATCTTTGCTTCCTTATAAGTTTTAGGCTCATCATTATTCAACAATAATACGTCATGTTCATACCTTATAGGCAATTCACGTGGTATTTTAGATCTGAGTGGGGCTGTTGCCTCATCTACAGGATTGCAATGAGTTTGCAATTACTGATATGACAATAGTTACATTTGAGATATTTAATGGAGTATATGGCACATTGATGGTAGTTTGGTATGTTCTTGGCTTAAAGAAGTATCAATCCCAAGGAGATTGCTTTTTCAGGTACAAGTGGCACATTGACGATATAATGATTTATGCTCAGAGTAGGAACGGGAGATGATGGATCAGTGTATTTTAAAGTCGGTGATGAAGATTTCCTCTCCTCCCGTCATAAGATGGCATTGAAGATAGGAGAGGGAGAATCCTGGTGCTGTTGAAGAAAAGAAGAAGCTGCGGTAGCAGAACAAAGAAGGAAAAGGTAAGGAAAAAATATTGAAATATCTGTTATGTAGTGTGAACCAGGCAAGTACTTTGTGAATAGGGAAAAAAAATGTTTCGTTTCGTTTCTATAAAATGGAATTAGAAACGGGAGTGACCCTGGTTCTGAAAAGCTCTTGTTGAGATTTCCAAAACAAAATTCCGACAATAATAAATTAGGGAAAACTGTCGCTGGGCGAAAGAAAATCTCCATCTCAGTTTGGTCACAAGCCGATAACATTGGGACTGTACCCTCCTTGGGTCCACGTCACGATGGCCAGGAGCCCTCCCCAGCACAAAGAAGTCAATCGCCCACGTCTCCTACCTCGACGAGGGCTGTTTGAACACAAACACCAGAATCTTACACACATTTACCTGTGAACGCAAACTACACAACGAGATGAATAAACAAAAAAGGGATGCGTACAACACATGTGCACACAGAATTTGGCTCTATCAGACCACAACTTAATTGACTCGTGCAAACTCCTATGGCTCTACGGCTACCTCGACGGCGCCGGCCACGCGCGTCGACGTACGCGCTGTTCATCGCGCCGCTGCATGCTCTCCGGCGACCTGGACGCCACGGCCCACGCTGCTCTCCGATGGGTTGGTTCCTTCTCCTTGGACGCATCGATCGTTGATAAGATATGTGTCCTCGGGCGTGACTGATTGGCCTCTCAACATTGTTTTTTTTTAAAAAAATGTCTTTTGAAATGAAATACCATGAAGCTAGTGTATTTATAGAATTTACAAATTCCTTCAACGTAGTTTTATTTGTACGGGTAGACCAAGTCCATGTCAATAAAAATTAGAAACTGCCTTAAAATGTTAAAGTAGTATCTAATCAAATTGAGGTATATATCACTTTTCTAAAGAAGTTTGAACATGCAAATCGGAATAATTATTTGACGGCCGAGGTTAATTAGTACAGGTAGCAGATGCATGTGCATTACAGCGTAATATGCATGATTAGCATGGTATAATACACTTTCTTTTACTTCTACACAAGAATTGATGTCAACAAAGTTCTCAATTTACATATATAAGCAGCTACAACTTTGAACTTTGAACTCGAAACTTTTACTGAAAGAGATAGGAACTTCAAGACACGGTGTACATCATGAGAGAAGTGGTTTGGTGCTTTTAGAAAAGAAGAAAAAAAGTGAGAAACAATTTTCTTTTAGCAAATTGAGGATTTGCCATAAGGCGCCGCTTATTAACGTTTGTGGCACCGACTCTTGAAAGTTTAGATGTATCTGACTAGGTAAGGATCGATGTTTGGTACGATTAAATTACTCTTCGCTTAACTAGGCGTATTTCCCTCCCTGCCAAGCAATCTCTAGTTCTGCACGTCATTGGACTGGACCGAGTCTTGTTGCCTCATCCCATCCCCGCTGTCATATTCTTTTTAGATGGTACAACCAGGCCACACCACCCACTTTGAATCCTTTTTATTATTTAATTCTTGTTGTCTCGATCGGTTTATGAATCAGAATTGAAAATAAAGTTAGAACGAGTCGATCTTTAAAATAATTTATTTCAATTTTTTTTAAAAGACCCAACCACTTATGCCACACGCGCGCACGTATGGTACGTGTAACCTACATGTGCACTATAAATTTTGGGGATGCTCTAATATCCCGTGGAACGTGGATACACATTTTGTCACTAAATGTACACGTGTATGTGCTCTGCTTAATGAGCCCACAGCGTCGATCCTAACCCAGGTGAGTGAGAAGAAACACCCTCACTCCTAGACCACTTCCCGTTCTTTCTCTGCTGATGTTTCTTCCTATGTCTTCGTCTCGAATTTGGGGTAGTATGATAAAAAAAATTGAGCCAGTGTTGTTAAATTTTTTGAAGTGTTTGTTGACTACTTGTATCGTGTTTCAAGCATGGATGCGCGGACCGAGCACCTAAAGTGTAGGATACAACCATTGTTGGTTGGATAATTTCTCATCATCATAATATGTTATTGGTGTCTTACTAATATATGAGTCTTAGGCCTATATATCAACACACTCGGAATTTTTCTGAGTGTGTTTGTTAACTAAACCTTCTTACCAATTCAAATACTCATTTTTAAGCAATTTTTTTAGTGATTTAATAGTTAATCACAATACTTAGCTACTAGCACTAATCTTTCCTTACGAGTTGGTCCTATCTACCAGTGAGAGAGGGAGCACAGAGGCAGGTGTGAGGAAAGAAACAGAGGAGGCCAGGGGGCTAATGGATGGTGCATGTTGCCGGTGAGGGGGGCTATGGCGGCGCCCGGGGGTGGCGAAAATGGAACCAGGGAGGTAAGGCAGTCCGAAGGGTGGTGGTGTTGCGGCTCGACCGGCCATGTGGTGGTGCGACAAGGGCACGGGGCGGTCGGCCATGAGGAGAGGAATGGTCGACAGTGCAAGGTTGGGAGAGGGGTTAAGATGGAGGGAGCATGAGCATGAGTGAGGTAAGGGAAGGCCTCCAGGGTGGTTGATGGCGACAGAGTGTGTCTGAGGTGGTCCAGCGACGTGAGCCATGGGCGGCGTGGTGGAGTCACCGTGGCAGGGTCACGGTGGAGCAAGAGGGTGAAATTGAGTGGTGGGGATATATATAGGATAGCATAAAGATGCTTTGGGAGAGAATAATTGGAGTGAAGCTCAACCTACAAGTAATGGTGGCGATAGAGGTGGTTTCAGCCGGTTTTGGGGAACAGGATGGTGGTGCGGCATTCCTGTGGTTGAAGATTCAAATTGTGTGGGGGCAATTGACCTCTGGGGGTTAGAACGCGAGGTGACACAGCTAATTAGGTAAGGGACTCACTAGTTTAGCCGAAACAGCGAGGGGAGGTGGCGTCCGCGTTCTGGGCTTTAGGGAATTGTTAGACATAGAAATATAGTTCTAAAAATTATAAAATTTTAGGGGATGCTCCTGACATACTACAGATTATTGTGTAATTTGTCTAGGGTTTTATTTGTTCTATATTTTTCTCAGAAAATCTTTTAAATTTCTATTTTTATTAATTGAGTTGAGGAAAGTTTCGAAATGTAGTTTAAATATTTCCCCACATTATATTCAGTAACACTATGCTAAATTTGGATTCTTAATTATCATCTTTTGTTTTAATTCATTTTGGTCCTTAATTAGTTTCGTATCTCCAGTATTTGCTTTCTTAAATTTCTTAATCAGACAAAAAGTATTGCAACAAAATCCAGAAAAGAAAATGTCAACAAAAACCATCAAAAGTTTTTTTTGAAAAGTTCACATTTTCACATAATTGAAAATGAGCTCAAATTTTGGGCTGTTACATCCTCGGGTGATCAAGCAATAAATACCATAGGGTTTGAAGTTAAATGCAAAAGTCACAAAAAAAAGGAAGGCATGATCAAGGGCACTCGTGTGTGTTATCTCTGTGATGAGGAAGGTCATATGATAAAGGATTGTTCAAATTTGGAGTAAATGGTGGGAGCATACTCAGTGGCGGTAGCGAAGGATGATTCAGCACTGACATTGGTCTGCTGTCCTACCTTGTTATAGCACAGCTAATCCCATCTCTTCCAGCGATACTTCGAATTATCCCCTCCAACACAGCACTGACAGACACTGAATCTATTGCGTACGCCTTCATCGTCGCCTGGCCGTTCCACGGTTGATCCATCCGCTAAAAAAGAAAAATTCACACACTTGTACGGAATGGCATAGACATTCTACATAAAGCTGGACGAATGCAGGTACAGTAAACTAACATTTTACGATTTGAGAGCTCTCCCATCCAGCTATGCTGTTCCAGGTACAGACGCCGTTCTATATCATCTTCACTACGTGCTAGAACCAGTCGACATCTGATCTACTACGCAAACCGAAAATATTAATCACATATGCTCAGCTTCCTCAGTGACCTCAAAACGTATTTGACACGACCAAATGCTCTACAAATCTGTCGGAAAACGGCAGCTGGCAGGCAAGGCATTTAAAAACATTATGAACCACTGAATTGTGAATAAAAGGATGAGATCAGTTTTCTCGAACACCGAGCAGATTACTCCTAACGGGCCGAATTTTTCTTAACGGGCCGAACAGAGAGTAGCACGAAATTGAAAAATATGGGTTGGTTAGAGCCTGATTTTATTGGGTCAGATTTTACGCCTAACGGGCCGAATTTTAGTGTTATTTTTAGCCCATTTTTTTGTCATTCAAAATTACAAACTATTTTTGTGGGTTCAAAGCCCATGAGGCTAGAAAGGCCCAAGTTGGCTGCCGTCTGCTATTTTTGTGCCCATTTTTGTCAATAAAAATTACAAATATACATAAACCTAAGTGGGATAAAAGCCCGTGAAGCTAAAAAGGCCCAACCTGGCTGCTAAGAAAGAATAAATTGCAATCTACATGAATAGCAGGAACACAGGAGATCAGAATAATAATAATTTCCGTTCAGCCAACACATGGAAGAAACAGAAATATTTCAAAAGGGACTCGTGGAAGAAGAAAAGAGTCGACTCAGGGAAGCAGCAGAAAAAGGTATGCCACTAAACCTAATGTTGCTGGATTTTCCCCTCCCTACGGTCGCTTCATCAATTGTGATTTCTCTCTTTTTCCTGCATTTGATCAAAAGTTGGCGACAATCTGCATCATAAAAACATCGTTTATTAGTGGATGAATCAGTCATCTAATTCACAAGTAATAACTAGATCTAGTGAAAAGCTAATATCAGACCCACGCTCCTAAAAACAAACAACCAATATTGAATATAATACAAGACACCTGAGACATGCGTGGTCTGAAGTACATTTGGTGAACCCTAAGAAAAACTACATCACCGCGGCGACTCTGTTGGCGAGCCCGAAGCCGATGCCAACAAAGAAGACGCCGAATAAACTGACTCAAACGCCAACCAACGCAGAATCGTCTTCAAACACACACAAAAAAAAACTAGAAATAGATCACGAGATTACCGCTAGACGCGCCGACTGGTAGCGGAAGTAGAGTCATTATAGCGAGTTGATGCAGTCGTAGTCGTACTCACGACGCGTCTCCTCCTTCGAATGGTTGTACCCGTCGCGCACTCTCACTTAGGTTTTCATTAAGGAAAGCAGTTTTGACATCCATCTTCCATATCTCATAGTCGAAATATGCAGCAATAGCTAGAAAGATTCTAATAGATTTAAGCATCGCTACTGGTGAGAAAGTCTCATCGTAGTCAACTCATTGAACTTGTTGAAACATTTTGCAACAAGTCGAGCTTTATGAATGTGAACATTTCCTTCCATATCAATCCTTTTCTTATAGATCCATTTGCACTCAATGGTTTTAACACCATCAAGTGGATCGATCATGTTCCAAACCTGATTGACACTCATGGAGTCTATCTCGGACTTCATGGCTCCAAGCCATTTCTCAGAGTCTGGGTCCATCTTTGCTTCCTTATAAGTTTTAGGCTCATTATTATTCAACAATAATACGTCATGCTCATACCTTATAGGCAATTCACGTGGCATTTTAGATCTGAGTGGGGCTGATGCCTCATCTACGGGTTTGTAAGGAGTTTGCAATTACTGATATGACAATAGTTACATTTGAGATATATAATGGAGTACATGGCATATTGACAGTAGTTAAGTATTTTGTTGGCTTAAAGAAGTATCAATCCCAAGGAGATTGCTTTTTCAGGTACAAGTGGCACATTGACGGTACCCAAGGATGATCTGCTTTTTCAGAGATACCAGAGGCAGGCATCAATCAAGTATAGATAAAGATATGGAGTGATCGAATGATTTATGCACAGAGTACGGACGGGAGAGGATGGATCAGTGTAGTTTAAAGTCGGTGATGAAGATTTCCTCTCCTCCCGTCATAAGATGGCATTGAAGATAGGAGAGGGAGAATCCTGGTGCTGTCGAAGAAAAGAAGAAGCTACGGTAGCAGAACAAAGTAGGAAAAGGTAAGGAAAAAAATATTGAAATATCTGTTATGTAGTGTGAACCAGGAAAGTACTTTGTGAATCTTATACACACATTTAATGATTGAGTGGTTAGGCCAAATCCAAAGCACTCAGACGTGAGACGTTGCAAGTTTTGTTAAGAGTGACGATTAGGGGAGCATTTTTAGAATTCGAACTCGAAACTTTTACTGTAAGAGATAGGAACTTCAAGACACGGTGTACATCATGAGAGAAGTGGTTTGGTGCTTTTAGAAAAAGAAAAAAAAAAGAAGTGAGAAACAATTTTCTTTTAGCAAATTGAGGATTTGCCATAAGGCGCCGCTTAACGTTTGTGGCACCGACTCTTGAAAGTTTAGATGTATCTGACTAGGTAAGGATCGATGTTAGGTACGATTAAATTACTCTTCGCTTAACTAGGCGTATTTCCCTCCCTGCTAAGCAATCTCTAGTTCTGGACCGAGTCTTGTTGCCTCATCCCATCCCTGGTGTCATATTCTTTTTAGATGGTACAACCAGGCAACACCACCCACTTTGAATCCTTTTTATTTTTTATTTTTTTTTAAAAAAATTATTTTAAAGATAGTCTAATTCTAATTTTATTTTCAATTCTAACCCCTTTAATTACACTATGACTCGTGACGTGATCAAACTATACTGTCACGCTAAGAGAAGTAGTGTGACAGGACTGAATCCAAAAACAAACACATTTAAAGAGGTCGGTGGCGTGACATCGTAGTTTGGTCACACCGTGGTCAGTTGTATGACAGCACAGTTTCAGTTTGATCATGCCTCGGGTTATGGATCAGAATTGAAAATAAAGTTAGAAAGAGTCCATCTTTTAAATAATTTTTTTTGTATATGCTCTGCTTAATAAGCCCACAGCGTCGATCCTAACCCAGGTGAGTGAGAAGAAACACCCTCACTCCTACCACCAGACCAGACCACTTCCCGTCCTTTCCCTCGTGTTATATCCAAGTGAACTAAAATTTTCACTTAAATGTATCTAAAATCATAATCTCAGTAATATGAAATTCTCATCAGCTTCTAGCATTTCGATTTTTTTTTTTGACTTTTTCGGTGTTTATTCGTTATCGTGTTTTCTCTTTAAATTCCGAATTGCACGAAGTAAACAATTACGCCTCTGCGGATGATCAAGTGGACATCCAACAAGGCAAGCATCCTCTTGCATCATGTTGATTCCAGATTTTGATAATCTAGTATTTTGAATTGTAATTATACTGCTTGCATGCTATTTTGTTATATCGATAATTTGTGAGTCTAGTTAGCTATGTCCTAACTCTTGCAGGTTATCCTTGATAAATTCATACAACTATGCTTAAGTTGTCATGTGTTAATATTTTATCAATAATATGAATGCTTAGCTATGCAAGTTAGTAGATTCAGTAGTTTTGGTTGACAGTACTGTCTCATCAATCGTAGGACATACTGAACAACTTTTACGTTTATGCTTTTGGTTCAGATCTTCGAATCTGATTTTTGAGTCTAAAGTTTGTTTAATTAAAACTGATTTTGGTTTGGAGAAGTGGTTAGTAGTGTGAGTGCCTTCGCGCACGAGAATCGCGTTCTGTGGAAATATTTGTCCAAATAGTTAAGGACTGAACTTTGGGTTATCATTCCAACTATTGTGCGTACTTCCACATGTGGATTAGGAGCCGTTTGGGTAAGTAAAGGGAAAGTCGTATTGATTTAAAACACAGGCACTCGTACTGTATCTCTAACTCTAATCTGATTTGGGAGCTGCTATCGATAACAAGGGCCATTAGAGTATAACACTTATCAAAGTGCTAGGAAATACACTAATATTTGTTAGGGAAAGAGCCCACCTTACGGTAAAAGATATCAGCAAAGCTCACCACCTCTTCCTCCTTACAACCAATGGGGATCAACTCACTTTTATGAAAATTAATCCTCATCCCAGATATTTGGTCAGAACAGGTTAGGAGCCACTTAAGATGTAAAGCAAAGTTTTTATTTTTTTTCTAAGAACAGAAGGGTGTCATCAGCATATTGTAAGCTGATGATACCTCCAGGACAAAAGACAGCACATTTCAATTTCGCACAGGAAACGGGAAGGATCCATACATTCCAAACGGGGCCTTACTGACTAGTCATAAAATTAGCAGGAAGAGCAGCTGAAAAGACGAGAATTTTGTGTTTCTCATGAAACAGCTGCTCTGCCATTGAAGGCAGAGTGACACAGGAGAGTATTTTCAGCTGCATGCTTCAACTGCAGATTATAGTCTGTCACATAAGAAAGGAAGAGGTAAAAAAAAAAAAAAGAACTGGCAATGTGAACAAACAAATAAGCTCAGGGAATTCCATAGAAGCATGGTAGATAGATCAACGGTGCTTCCATCGGAACCGAGAAGACGGCGAATGGGTCGCGCCGCCGCCGCCGTGACGCCGCTTGTTGTGACCACTTGACGCCAGTGTCTGGCCGTGACCGGCGGCGCACTTGCCCCTGGGAGCTTCTCTTCTCCTCCTCGGGCGGGGGGCAGTCTCCGCCTTAAGCTCCGGAGAGTCGGAACGGTCGTCCGATCCAAAGCGAACGAACCACCACACAGCGGGACCGTGTACCGGCAGCCATGGGACCCAAAGCGAGGTATCCACAAATTCTGTACGGTATGAAGACTGCATAATCCTCATACAAGACGTACGCCGCCTGGCCGTCATGTACCTCTCTTTCCAGCTCATTTCCGGGGGTTCGTCGGGCAAGTCGTCGGCGCCGCCGCTGGAGAGCAACATGTCACGCAACGTCTCGTACCTGGGCTTCCAGAGCTCTCCGTCGCGGTGGGCGACGAGGCGCCTCAGATCGGTGCAGGTGCGCTCCAGATTCGCGAGGTCCTCGCCGTTGGCGAGCCTCGCCAGGATCGCCGCCTTGGCGTCGCCGGGGAGCGACATCAAGGTGGGCTCCAGAACCACGCCGTTCTCGCGGCACAGGTCGACCAGGACGCGCCGGCACAGCCCATCAGTGAGTGCGCTCCAGAGCGCGGTCAACCGGACGTCGCTCCTCAGCGCGCGCGCCGTGTCGTCCAGGCCGCCCGACAGGAGCGGCGCCGCGGCGAGCGCGTCCAGGCACACCCAGTACGTGCCCGGCCGTGGGTCGGCGAACCTGATGCATACGTAGAAGACGAGGTGCCGCCCGTACACGCACAGCCACAGCGCGGCGGCGTCGGCCGCGTCCTGCTGGTGCTGCACCAGCTGCGGCGCGGAGTACCGGAGGGAGAGCGTCGAGGCTGTCCTGCCCACCTGCATCGGAAGCCGGCCGGACTCTGGGGCCTTGGCGGTGCCGTGGGGCACGAAGCCCGCGTCGAGGAACGCGGCGTGAACGACGATTATAAGGCGGCCGAGTTGGCGCTCGGCGTCCCATCGGCCGGCGTCGATGACCCTGTGGAGGGGTGAGATCTTGGCCATGGCTACGGTACGATGGTTGGTCACCGGGAAGGAGTTTTTGTGAAACATGACGAGGTACCACTGGACCGGCACTTATTGGAAATTTCGTGGTTATTTAACGTTGGGCTGTTTTGTGGCACAAATTAAGATTAATTAATCGTCTTTGGGGAAGAACAAGAAGAATTAGGCTCGCAGTTATTTAAAAAAAAATGAAAATCACAAATTTGTAAGTAAATTATGGTCTAATTTGCAGTGTTTTTTCACGTACAATAGTATGTCTCTTTGTGATCCCAGTACGTTAGTCATAGCTCGCCGTTGGAAACATGCCGTCAAACTTTTGGATCTTTAACCATCAACATATGTATGATCGCTGGGCATCCTGACGCTCATGCCGTCCAATTTTGAATATTTAACCATCAACGTTTGTTAAACTGTATATAATAACCACATTAAAAAATACCATTGTATTTATCTTGAGAAATACTTCCACAATACATACTTTTTATTTATTTCTCTACTACTTAAAAGAAGGAATTGGTGACGGTCCGTCCTCACTCATGCGATATGAGTCGTTAGATCTATCTTAATCGGGCGCGGTTGGTACGGGTAGTGTTCGCCCATACCCATACCCATACCCGTGGCTGCGAATTCCACCCCACGGGCATACCCGCGAAGGACGATGGGCAAAAAACCTCGTCCATGCCCATCGCCCGCGGGTACCCGTTGCCCATGGATATGCCCGTTTACCTGCGAATAATGCATCGCCGCCCGTGGGTACCCATCACCCACAGGCATGCTCATTACCCGCGAGCAATGCATACACCAAGTCCATCATAATTCACACATCAATGGTGCATCACACATTAAACAACTAATAAAGTTCATCACGATTCACATATCATGTTCGACAAGACAACTAATCAAGTTCAAAAAATAAAATAAAAATACAAACTGACATAGTTCCTTACACATACGGGTAGGTTACGTGTAATCGGACGAAGCGGGTACGAGTGGAGTTTACCCATGCCAATGCCCGTTTACCCGATGGATAAGGAATTGTACCCGTTTTCATACCCGTGAGCAAAGAAAGACATACATACCCGCCTCCATTAGGGTATTCACCCGCAAGCACACGGGTAATCGGGTACAATTACCATCCCTATCTAGAAAGTTAATTAAGTTGGTTGGAAACAGCCGTATAAGAACAAATTTGCTTATGTGTTTATCTTTTGTCTGCAGTCACCATAAAAAAGAAAAGAAAATAAGAGAGGCATAAAAAAGAAAAGAAAAAAATAGAGAGACAAACATGGAAGGTGGGTCTGGTGGGTGGTGGTGTTTTTGTGTTCCAAAGTTGGACATATCTGATACAGTTCATTCCTAGCCAGGTACCATAGAAGTGTTGAAAATATAATCATTTTTCGAATTACTTTAATCCAGAAATATACTAGATGAATCATGAACAATATTCTAGCCTTTTGCATAAGACAGATAAACATGAACACCATAGTCATACCAATTTCTAAAAGAACAGAAACTAGCATTTCTATCTCAGTGTTCAAAATAATAACATAAATTAAAGATAAACAAAGTACAAGGATTAGATTGATATACCCAGAACCAGTTGAAAGCGCAGCAGTAGCAGAAGTGTTGTCGTTCGCCATGGCGTAGTGGACGTAGTCATGCAGTTGATGTAGATGAAGCAGATGATCGAATGATGACGAAGCAGCGAGCAGTCGTGCGAACGCTCCCCAAAAACCTTATTCGTCCTCGCTCGTGTAAGCCTTCAAGGACGGGGTTCCAGAGGCCTGCTCTCCCGGTTCGACCGTACACGAGTCTCACCGGGATGGAGATCGCTAGAAAAAGCAGCAAAACGGTGGAGAAGTCTGTCTCAGTCGCGTGGAGTGAAAGATGGGGAGGAAGAGTCTCACGAACAGTTCACTGTTCTTCTAATGGTCCACAAAAAAATAAAAGACTGGAAACGGTCGCCATCAACCAGTGCTAACAGCAGCCACTAGTAACTAAACCGTTACTGTCAGTCCGTTTGTTAATGCCATTACTGCGAGTCAGTGCGTTTTGATTTCCAAATAGATAAAGAAAACACGCGCAGCTTCGACGCTGCTCACAGACGCTGTAGACACGCACACGCACCGCACCGCACCGCACGGCTCGGCTCGGCTAGCGAGCGAGCGCGCGCGTGTGTTGACTCTCTCCAATTCCACAAGGGGGTTACCACGATCTACCTTATAAAGTGGTGTAACTCCCCATTAATACTCAATGTGGGACTAAACAGTTTTAGCACGCGCACATGGGCCTTTGAGATTTTTCAGGAATTAATTAGAGTTAAAATTGGGCCAAGCCCGTATTAATTCCAACAATCCCCCACCAGATCCCAAAGGCACATGTCAAATGCCTTGATCCACAGTATTGTTTTAATATACCAGTGTTTTGATGGAGACCGGTTAAGGTTGAACATCCACCTAGAACAGAAGCTACACTTATCCACAACTGCACAATGGACTAAGCCTTGAATTGACAGTTTTGTGTGAATAGGTTTCACTTAAGTTCTATGTGAATGAATGGAATTGATGCATGAACTTTGTAAAGAGGTGTGTATACTGCATTTCTGGGAAGTATACATGTCTCGAGTCTCGGATTATCTGATTTGTGATGCTAGGACCGAATGGATGGTTAAGCATTACAAGCCGGATAAACCGGTGTCTCACACTAAACCTGCACTTCCAGAACTTAGCGACGCCCAATTACCTATCGGCCTCATCCAGGTAATGTACATCCCTGGGATGCTCCAAAGATAGACCGGTAGGACGCCTTAGCTAATTGTGCATTGTTTTGTACGTGCCTATAAAGGGATTGTGGCAATGCTACGATAGCACAAAATTTTTTTTACTGCGTATCTAAGGAACCACCGCTAGAAATAGATCACGAGATTACCGCTAGACGCGCCGACTGGTAGCGGAAGTAGAGTCATTATAGCGAGTTGATGCAGTCGTAGTCGTACTCACGACGCGTCTCCTCCTTCGAATGGTTGTACCCGTCGCGCACTCTCACTTAGGTTTTCATTAAGGAAAGCTGTTTTGACATCCATCTACCATATCTCATAGTCGAAATATGCAGCAATAGCTAGAAAGATCCTAATAGATTTAAGCATCGCTACTGATGAGAAAGTCTCATCGTAGTCAACTCATTGAACTTGTTGAAACATTTTGCAACAAGTCGAGCTTTATGAATGTGAACATTTCCTTCCATATCAATCCTTTTCTTATAGATCCATTTGCACTCAACGGTTTTAACACCATCAAGTGGATCGATCATGTTCCAAACCTGATTGACACTCATGGAGTCTATCTCGGACTTCATGGCTCCAAGCCATTTCTCAGAGTCTGGGTCCATCTTTGCTTCCTTATAAGTTTTAGGCTCATCATTATTCAACAATAATACGTCATGCTCATACCTTATAGGCAATTCACGTGGCATTTTAGATCTGAGTGGGGCTGATGCCTCATCCACAGAATTGCAAGGAGTTTGCAATTACTAATATGACAATAGTTACATTTGAGATATATAACGAAGTACATGGCACATTGACAATAGTTTGATATGTTCTTGGCTTAAAGAAGTATCAATCCCAAGGAGATTGCTTTTTCACGTACAAGTGGCACATTGACGGTACTGCTTTTTCAGAGATACCAGAGGCAGGCATCAATCAAGTATAGATAAAGATATGGAGTGATCGAATGATTTATGCACAGAGTACGGACGGGAGAGGATGGATCAGTGTAGTTTAAAGTCGGTGATGAAGATTTCCTCTCCTCCCGTCATAAGATGGCATTGAAGATAGGAGAGGGAGAATCCTGGTGCTGTCGAAGAAAAGAAGAAGCTACGGTAGCAGAACAAAGTAGGAAAAGGTAAGGAAAAAAATATTGAAATATCTGTTATGTAGTGTGAACCAGGCATGTACTTTGTGAATAGAAAAAAAAAATGTTTGCAATGTGCTGTAAACCGAGCAGGCCGGGTGGCTCTAAAAAATTCTAAAAAACCGAGCAGGCCGGAGTGAACCTGGTTCTAAAAAATTCTAGTTGAGATTTATAAAACAAAATTCGGACAAGAATAAATTAGGGAAACTTGTCTCCGGGTGATTTAAGCTCCGAAAAGTCGCCGCGAAAGAATGGGGAAGAAAAAAACTACATCTCAGTTAGGCCACAAGCCCATAACATTTGGACTGTAGCCTCCTTGGGTCCACGTCACGATGTCCAGTAGCCCTCCCCAGCATTGTTGTTTGAACACACACACATTTAATGATTGAGTGGTTAGGCCAAATCCAAAGCACTCAGACGTGAGACGTTGCAAGTTTTGTTAGAGTGACGATTAGGGGAGCATTTTTAGAAAAGAAGAAAAAAAAGTGAGAAACAATTTTCTTTTAGCAAATTGAGGATTTGCCATAAGGCGCCGCTTATTAACGTTTGTGGCACCGACTCTTGAAAGTTTGATGTATCTCTGACTAGGTAAGGATCGATGTTAGGTAAGGATTAAATTACTCTTCGCTTAACTAGGCGTATTTCCCTCCCTGCCAAGCAATCTCTAGTTCTGCACGTCATTGGACTGGAAGACCGAGTCTCGTTGCCTCATCCCATCCCCGCTGTCATATTCTTTTTAGATGGTACAACCAGGCCACACCACCCACTTTGAATCCTTTTTATTATTTAATTCTTTTAAAAAAAATTTATTTTAAATATAGTCTAATTCTGATTGTACTTTCAATTCTAACCCATTTGATTACGCTATGACCCGTGACGTGATCAAATTATACCGCCACGCTAAGAGAAGTAGTGTGACATGACCGAATCCAAAAACAGCCATATTTAAAGAGGTCGGTGGCGTGACATCATAGATTAGTCACACCGCGATCGGTGGCGTGACAGCACGGTTTGATGTGTCTCGGGTTATGAATCAGAATTGAAAATAAAGTTAGAAAGAGTCAATCTTTAAAATAATTTATTTCAACTTTTTTTTTTTAAAAAAAGACTCACCCACTTATGCCACACGCGCGCAAGTATCGTACGTGTAACCTACATGTACACTATAAATTTTGGGGATGCTCTAATATCCCGTGGGATGTGGATACACATTTTGTCACTAAATGTATACGTGTATGTGCTCTCTGCTTAATGAGCCCACAGCGTCGATCCTAACCCAGGTGAGTGAGAAGAAACACCCTCACTCCTTAGACCACTTCCCGTCCTTTCTCTGCTGATGTTTCTTCCTTTGTCTTCGTCTCGAATTTGGGGTAGTATGATAAATAAAAAATTGAGCCAATGTTGTTAAATTTTTTGAAGTGTTTGTTGACTACTTGTATCGTGTTTCAAGCATGGATGCGCGGACGAGTACCTATAGTGTAGGATACAACCAATGTTGGTTGGATAATTTCTCATCATCATAATATGTTATTGGTGTCTTACTAATATATGAGTCTTAGGCCTATATATCAACACACTCGGAATTTTTCTGAGTGTGTTTGTTAACTAAACCTTCTTACCAATTCAAATACTCATTTTTAAGCAATTTTTTTAAGTGATTTAATAGTTAATCACAATACTTAGCTACTAGCACTAATCTTTCCTTACGGGTGGGTCCTATCTACCAGTGAGAGAGGGAACACACAGAAAGAAACAGAGGAGGCCAAGGGGCTAATGGATGGTGCATGTTGCCGGTGAGGGAGGCTATGGCGGTGGCCGGGGGTGGCGAAAATGGAACCAGGGAGGTAAGGCAGTTCGAAGGGTGGTGGTGTTGCGGCTCAGCCGGCCATGTGGTGGTGCAACAAGGGCACGGGGCGGCCGGCCATGGAGGAGAGGAATGGTCGACAGTGCAAGGTTGGGAGAGGGGTTAAGATGGAGGGAGCATGAGCATGAGTGAGGTAAGGGAAGGCCTCCAGGGTGGTTGATGGCGACAGAGTGTGTCTGAGGTGGTCCAGCGACGTGAGCCATGGGCGGTGTGGTGGAGTCACCGTGGCAGGGTCACGGTGGAGCAAGAGGGTGAAATTGAGTGGCGGGGATATATATAGTGTCGGTGTATTAGAACCGATCTTATGTAAAGATTGTTTGATTCGGGGGGTCTCCTAGAGATAAGATCACGCAGAGTGGATTGACACGGGATGTTTAGACAGGTTCAGGCCTTCTCCGGAGAGAATAATAACCCTAATCCTGTGTGTATGGTATTCTTGATGATCAAGTAAAAGACTAAGACTATTACAGAGAATAGCACTTGTGTTCCTACTTGACTGGCTCTTGTTCGCTTGCCCCTATCTCTCTGATCGATGCCCTTATATAGTCGTGAAGAAGTAGCCGTTTTGCCCTGCGGGAGATGCGCCTGATTAATCCAGTAACGGGCGCATGCTGGCAGTAATTACTGGCGCCTCGGCTTCTTCACGCCGTCTGGCAATTATCTTCCAGAGATAATGGGGTAATTACGCACCATTAATAAGCGGAATAATAGTGCGTGCGGACCGCTTCGATTCCTTAATCAATTGGACCCACTCGCTTTGTAGGTTTGATTATAAGGTGGTCGTAGTTTACCTGTCGTAGAAGAACTTACGACCAGGTAGCAGTCGTAGAAGGACTTACGACCAGGTAGCAGTCGTAGAAGGACTTACGACTATGTAGTGGTCGTAGAAGGACTTACGACCATGATATAGTCGTAGCAAGACTTACAACCACTTATTGGACTTCTCCCTTTTAGATAAGGGGTACCTCTGGGGACTATGTGACATCATATTTACCCATAATAAGAATTATAGATAAAAGATAAAAATGAGGATTATTAGATCCTCGTCATCTAGCCCCCCAGCTTCAAGTGAAAGTAACTTACTTGATAAAGGTTTCGTAAATGGACTTACGACCATGAGAATGTCGTAGAATGATAGTCGAAGGAAAAACTCTTCGACATTTGAGTGTTGCTTTGACCAGAATTTGCTTTATCGGAAGGTTGCTTACGACTATCAAAAGTCATAAAAACCCTATGACCGTCGATGGTCGTGGTAGGGGAATCGGAGAAAAGCTCTTCCGATTGATACTTCCTTCGACTAGAAAGACTTGGTCAAGAATGTAATTTTGCTTGGAGGTGACAATACGTACCTACTTTTTCTCGAGCGGACCATCGGAGAATTGCAACCGCCTCTCATAGACTTGTCCGATGAAGCGGTTCCCGAAGCGGTACAACCATCTATCATAGACCTATAGCCGGGACGGTTTCCGATGCGGCGGAGATCGTGCGGTTATAAAAACTTACCAGGAGGTAGACTTGGATTTTTACTTTTCCCCAAATCACTCCATTGTTCTTGAGCTCTTGCTTTCTCCGTCTTGACTAGGTTTCATCTTCTCCGCCGCCAACCCAATCAAAAAACTTCTTATTCGGCGAAATGGCTAGGAGAGTTTCGAATGGGAGGAATCGGAGATGGATGCGGCTAAGATCAAGATCTTGGTCGATCTTGGAAGATCGAGAGAAGGCTCGTGAAGTGGATTCCGCTATCGGGCAAAGATCGCCATCGGGGAAA
This sequence comes from Hsuehochloa calcarea, assembly GCA_036346395.1. Taxonomy (NCBI): domain Eukaryota; kingdom Viridiplantae; phylum Streptophyta; class Magnoliopsida; order Poales; family Poaceae; genus Hsuehochloa; species Hsuehochloa calcarea. The sequence goes on along the minus strand of CM070612.1, from coordinate 2,895,298 downwards.
ATGGGCAAATCCGTCTTCCAAGCGTATTGTGAGTGCGGCCTTGATTGCTGCCCACCCCTTTCTTATGAGTACTCGAACACTTTGGGGTGGGCCCGGTGAACTTAGGTCCCAATTCCATTACCATGTTGAGTGTGTTCGTGTATCTGTGCGAGGCGTACGGGGGGATTCCGGCGGATCTCGAGCTGTTCCAATATTATTATGGGATGGCTCGACAAACCGAATCGCCGGAAGCGTGGTCTGAAGCTCCACGACTCAAGTCGAAGGAGTACATTGAGTTTCACCGGTCTTCGTGGCGAGCCGGAGGAAGAGGTGGTTCTCTTTGGAAGGTCACCTCAAGACGACCTTTCTTTCGTGGGGAAAGTCTTTGAAAAGAAATCTTCATGGGATTCAACCCCGAAGATATTAGCGGATTAGCCCTTATATTCAAGCCATTAAGGACTTGAAGGAAGAAGGGTGACCGGATGGCATGTGGTGAAAGATTTCATCACACGCCAATTAGTCCTCTGAAGAAACGAGCATCTCCTATGTGGAGGTACTCGGAAGAGAGACCCCACCAGAGACTACGAGGAGGGTAAGCAATTGTCGACTTAACTCCCGTTTGGTCTTTCTCAACTTTGTCTAATATTTTTATCTGCTTTACGCATCTTTCACAGTGAGGTTGACTCAGTCGACTCATCTGTGAAAGTCCCCGCCACTCGAGGGGCGGTTCCTCAAATCATTGCGGTTTTGTCCGCAGATGAAAGGATAGAGCGCCTAAAGGTAATCGTAAATCTGATTCTCTCTTTAGGACTTTATAGTCGTAGAAGATACTTACGACTAATGGTGATCGTAGAATATCTTACAATCAAGAAAAGTCGTAGAAAAACTTACGACTTGGTACTAGTCGTAGAAAAACTTACGACTAATTAGTGATTCTTCTTTTACTTTTGCTTTACGTAAAGTAGGCATGGAAAATCGCCAGACGACGAAGAAGTCGTTCGATGACTATTAGCATTGGGTTGTCGAAGACAAAGACTCGGCTCCTCCTCGAAGAGACGTCGACTTGTAAAATCTGCCGACAAGGGGGAGCAAGTTCGAGTTACGGTCTTTCGACCAAACCTCTACAACCTGCGGCAACCGTGTAGTTGTATCTGAAGCCGAGGCCGCACTGGCCGGAGCCGAGGAGGTTGAAGCGCTTGAACCTCTCAAGCGCAAACCTCGCAAGGCTAAGGTACCCTTCTACTATGACACGGAATCTTTCGCAGATTGGTGCCACTCCTAGTTTTATTAAACAAGCGGAAAGGAGAACTGGAAGGATTTTATGTCTTTTATGAAGGGCGATCTTTGCATCAAGACAACACGCAATCGAGGGCGATCTTTATACGGAATGGTCGAGACACCTCTCGTCCATCCGGAAGATCGAGAAACCGAGCTCGGTTCTGTTCAAACTCTGACGACCGACGTGGTCGTAGTGAGCCAAATGTTGAACCTCGACCGGACGTGGTCGTGGAGAAGAAGAGGTCCTCCGTTGGGAGGATTGCTCCAAAATTCTGGTTAAGACCGAGTGCGAGTATGTGAAATGTCTTTGAAGTGTAAGAAGGACATTTACCTTTTTCTTTTCACAACTTTGATTTGCTTTTCTTTATTTCATCCGACTCCTTCACCCAGGAATGCTTCTTTGAGAAGTCCATTGCTATCCCTTCACTCTCGGAGAGGTAGCAACGGAGGTGGTCAAGCATCACCCTTGGCCCGTGGCCGATGAAGTCGAGACTCCCAGTGTCTCCCACATCTGCTGAAGTCGTAACTCACGACTCTTGAGGTAGCGGTATTCTTGTTGAGGTGGCGCTCGACTCTCGAAGTCGTAGAAACAACAGAGGCAATGTGGAAGCCTCTGGTCAAGGTGGTGACCACCTGCACCGCCTGGAAGGAAATCGTGGGGCGTTCCTTCCCTACCCAAAGAGAAATCACGAACCGTAAGGAGAAAATTTCAACTTCGTGGTGACTTCTTTGGGACTGCCTCCGTCGCAGGGTCTTCTGCTTACAGATCTCGTGACCAAGTCCCTCATCCCAAAGATATTCCCAATACGGAGAATACCTTTGATAACGAGCGCCTCGAGAAGGTGTGGTGGGACAAGGTCGCGAGGATAGATAAGTCGCAGAACCGGACCTTGTATATTCAATGTTTGCTAGGACGACTATGAATGTAAGTATCTTCAAAATACTTATACATGTGGCTTTCCTTCACTTCTCACTGTTCTCTTTTTGCAGAAAGCTCTGGAGCAAATTGCTGTTGTCGGTGAGTATCATCGACAACTTTTAGAGCTAAGACAGGAGAAAGAGCTACTCTGCACAGAGGCAGAGAGGTGGTAAGTCACTTATCATCCATAGTTGTTTTCAACTTAAATACTCGTATAATGTCTTACGAGAATAGTCATGGAAGAAACTCATGACAAAGGATTAGTCGTAAGAAAAAACTTACGACTACTTACGACCAGATAGTGGTCATAGAAAGACTTACAACCATTCGTAGTCGCAGAAAAACTTACGACTAGGTCAGTGGTTGTAGAAGTACTCACAACCATTCGGCTGATTTTTATCTCCGTCTCTGTCCTTTGTAGGTTAAACAGTGATTCAAAGACCTTAGCGATTAAACCGACTATGAAAAAGAGGAGTCGAGGAGGCTAAGGAATGAAGTATTAACCCTCTCGGATAGACTTCGAGAGGTTGTCTCTGCATCTAGAAATTGCGGGAAAAAATAAGCGATGAAGTTCGAACTTAAGATCGCTTTTGATCTTTAACCTTTACTCGACCCTCCTTTCTTCTCCGGATAAAGAAAAGAGATGCGGAAGCTCGGATCAAGTTCAAGAAAAATCTTTGGTTATTCAGGAGTTTTCCCGCATTACCGCGAATAAGGATCAAGAACTCGAGGGTTTTAGAACTCGATTAACAGGTAAGTAAATCTTTACTGTTATTCTTTTTGAGTATTTTCCTTTTCTAATGCCAATTTCTTGTTCGAAATTGCTGCCCAATTGAGAAGCCTCGAGGTGAAATCCAAGCAAAGACCTTAATCGCAATGAGTCCGTCGCATTGCTAAGATGAATCTGAGAGGACATCGAGCATGGGAGCAAAAGCATCTTTGAAACTATTGCTTCCCATCGAGAAGAGGTCAAGAAATTGGATTCTCAATTAGTAGGTAAGAAAAGCTTTACCTATAATTATCTTTGTGTTATCTTCCTCTAGAAGTATATCTTTGTTTGACCGATATTATTCTTTTGTAACAAGTGGTCGAAAACAAGAAGCTTCATGAGGCTTCGACTTGTACCCAACAGAGATGGAGTCGATGAAGACTAGTCTTCAAGGCAACATCACTCTCTGAACAATGTGCTTAATGAGCTACATTACGAGGAAAAACTCCTCGAGAAGATACCATAGCTCACACAAGTACCATTGGGGAACAAGTCGGAAAATTGCAAGAAATGGTGACCACTCAAGACTAATCAAAATTTGAATCGATAAGGAAGCAATGAAGCTCAGATAAGTTACGCTTTGGCGAAACTTAAAGCTCAAGACCCCGCCTTAATGTTAAACCAATTGAAGCCGACTTGATCGTCACGAATCGAGGCAAGTCGTCGATTGAGGAAATCTGATCGATTGGTAAAAGGTGGCGGAGGAAATGCACTAGGCTCTCCCTTGAGTAATCTTGTAACTACCTTGTAAAGCGCACAATTTTTGTTAATGAGTAATATATGATCCGCTTCATTTCACGAAAATCATCTTGTCGAGTAGTTAGTAACTCAAAAGATAATAAGCGAGCGAAAGACTAAGAATTGAAGTCAAATTAATAACTTTATCCTAGCCCCGACTATTTGCTTAGATTGTTTAGACAATCTAAATAAATAGTGTTTAAAAATGGGGTTTACGAAAACAAAGAGAGGTTTATTTAACTTATAGCTTTTATTACGGTTGTTAAGCCTCGTCGAAAAGAGTAGAAACGACTTGACACTAGGAAGTTCCTTCTAGTAGGCGTGACCACGTCTTGAGAGAGGAAAGACTTGACTAGGTGATGTTCCCATCTCGACTAGTTTAATCAAACCAAGAACGACAACTTGAGTTAAACAAGCGTCTTAGAGTACTTTAGTCATTCGTTCGTCCTTTTTGGTGGACTTGATAAGTCTTTTCCATAGCAAAAGTAGGAGGCGAGCGACACTAGGAAGTTTCCTTCTAGTGGCGGGACCACATGCGAGAGAGAAAGACTTCGACTAGGTGTGTCTCTTCCTTGACCAGATTAAAACAAATCGAGTACACTAAATGTGGTCGAACAAATGTAAGAAAGTGCACTCTACTTAGAATATTTTTGAATTTTTGGAAAAAATAGACTAAGATTGAGAGAGTTGGCTTTGATAACATTACGACTAGATAAAACCCGAGCTCTTTGTATTGGCAGAAAAAGTGAGTAACGAGTCGATGCTAGGAAATTCCTTCTAGTGGGCAGAACCACATGCAGAGAGGAGAAGTTTCGACCAGATGATGTTTCTCGCTTTTGCCAAAGTAAAGAAAATCTGCGTGTTTTCATATCATAGTCGAAAGATTAAAAAGCACTACTCAAAAATTAAGGCAAAAGAGGTAGAAAGAACACGGACTTTTATTGCTCGAGCCCGTCACACATAGAATTTGCGTGGCGGTCGATGTTCCAAGAGTTTGAGAGAACCTGTCCATCTTCCATTGCTAGTCGTACCGACCCTGGCCGAGTTACTTCGACCACTGTGTAAGGACCTTCCCATTTAGGGAAAGTTTATTCGATTAGACTTGGATTGGCGAGCCTCAATACCAAGTCACCTCTGACAAAAGGCTGCGAGGTTGGACCTACGATTATAGTATCTGCGAGGCTTGTTGGTAGACCGCGAGCGGATTAAGGCTAGGTTTCTCCTCTCTTGAGTAGGTTAATGTCATCTCGCCGAAGTTGTTCTGATCCGAGTTGTTGAAGGTTTCAACTCGTGTCGACCGCAATTTTAGCTCCGGAGGAAGCATGGCTTCGGCTCCAAAACTAGAAAAATGGTGTTTCTCCTGTTGCTCATTGGTGGTCGTCTGAAACCGCCCATAATATGGAGGGTAATTCTTGTACCCAAGCCCCAGCGCTTAACAAGTGGGTCGAAGACTCGAGTTTTAATTCCTCGCATTATTTGGCCGTTTGCACGTTCGACCGCCCATTGCTTTGGGGATGTGCAATGCGAAGCATAGCATAGCTTGGTACCCAACTCGTCGCAAAATTCACGAAATTTTGCACTTGCGAATTGTTTACCATTGTGCGTAATTATCCGACTTAACTCCAAATCGACTAATTACGCTTCTCATCATGAACCTTTTCTCGCTTGTTGTTATCGATTCTGAGTTCACTTGATCCATTTGTGAGCGTGTCAATAGCCACAAAAGGAATTGAAACCTCCGGAGCTTTGGGAAACGGTCCTAGGATATCAAGCCCCAGTGCAAAAGGCCAAGAAAGAGGTATTGTTTGTAATGCTTGAGCTGGTTGGTGTATCATCTACCATGGAATTGGCACTTGGACACACTTTTAACCACCTCCATAGCATCGTCAGTATGTAGGCGGTAAAAACCTTGTCGAAAGGCTTTACCAACCAATGTTCAGAGGAGGCATCGTCCCACAGATGCCACTGTGTATATCGTGAAGGAGTGTTATTCCTTCGTTTTGCGGAATGCATCGCATGAGTATTCCTTGGGTTCCTCGTTTATAAAGGACTCCTTCAACCAAAGTATACATTTTGGCTTTTCGGGATAATCGATCTGCCTCAAGATCATCTTGGTGCTGGAACCCTTGTAAAGATACTCGTAGATGGGAGTCATCCAGGTATCCTCGTAATCTAATGAGGCCATCTCAAGAGGAGGTGTTTCTGATTCTTCGACCAGAGACGGTTTTTGGAGTTGCTCCAAGAAAACTCCTTTTGGTACTGTGGATCGGGAAGAAGCCATCCGAGCAAGTTGGTCTGCGAGGAAATTATCCTTTCGAGGGATAAATTGTACCTCGAAACCTAAAAAATGTTTTCTAGCTTACGTACTTCTGATAAGTACCGAGCCATTGTTGAGTTAGAGCACTGGTACTCTTTCCCGATTTGATTCACGACTAGTTGAGAGTCTCCTCTCACGAGTAGTCGACGAATTGAGAGTGCTTTCGCAGCTCGTATGCCAGCTAGCAAACCTTCGTACTCTGCCACATTGTTAGTAGCCTGAAAGTTTAATTGTATGGCATACTTTAAGGTTTCTCCGGTAGGAGATACGGGACCACCCTCACCCAGAGCCACTTAAAGTAAGTGACCCGTCAAAGTACATCATCCACTGGTCGTGGGAATCGTACTGGGGATCCTGAACAGGTTCAGGATTTGTCCATTCGGCGACAAAGTCTGCCAAGATCTGGGATTTTATGGCCGTTCGGGACACGAAATGGAGGTCGAACTCCCCAAGTTCGATTGACCATTTTGCCATGCGTCCCATTGCTTCCTTATTATGGAGGATTGCTCCCAAAGGAAACTCGAGACAAGCATGACTATTTTGTGCTTTGAAAATAATGCCGCATTTCCTCGAAGACATGAGGAGGGCATATAGAAGTTTTGGACACGAGGTAACGCTCCTTAGGCCCGTGTAAAACTTCGGCGTAGTAAACCGGTCGTTGTGCGTTTTCACGCTTCTCGACTAGTCTCGCGCTTCTTTGCGTGGCGTGGCGGCTAGGTAAATTAAGGCGTCTCTTACGGCTTTGGAGAAACGAGCAGGAGCACTCGAAGATACCTCTTGACATCCTCAAAGGCAACGCGTTTGCCTCGTTCGACCACTCAAAACCTTCATGTCTCCCGAGAAGTTTAAAGAAAGGTAGTCCTTTTCTCCTAGTCGCATGCGATGAAACGACTTAAAGCCGCCATGCACCCAAAGTGAGTTTTGGACTTCCTTTTTGTGTTTGGAGGGCGATCCGGAGGATGGCTTTTATTTTTCAGATTTGCTTGATTCCTCGTTCGGATACTAGGAATCCAAGCAATTTTCTGAAGAAATTCCAAACACACACTTCTCTGGATTGAGTTTTAAGCGGTGCTTTACGAGGTTGTCGAATGTTTCTTGTAGGTCGGTGATATGATTAAGTCTCTTAATGCTTTTTACGACTAGATCATCAACATAGGCTTCCAAATTCGGCCTAATTGAGATGAAAAAGTCGATTGCATTAAGCGTTGAAAAGAAGCACCGCATTCTTTAGACCAAATGGCATTTTGACATAGCAAAAGGTACCAAATGGAGTAATGAATGCGGTCTTTTCTTCATCGTTTAAACACATATTGATCCGTGGTATCCGAATATGCATCTAAAAACTTAATATCTCACAACCGCAGCTTGAATCAACGGTGATCAATACGAGGTAAAGGGAAATCATCTTTTGGACAAGCTTTATTAAGATCGAGAAAGTCCACGCATATCGCCATTTGCCGTTTGACTTTTTGACCATTACTGAGGTTAGCCAACCACTGGGTGGTTGACTTCTCTTATAAAGCACCGCTTTAAGTAGCTTATCCAACTCGACTTAATAGCATCTCGCCGATCGGGGCAAATCTCCGTAATTTTGTTTTACGGGTACTTTATCGGCCGTAAAGCTAGCCTCGTGCTCGATTACCTCCACAGGGACTCGGGCATGTCGGATGCTTGCCACGCAAAGACATCTGCGTTAGCTCGGAGGAAGGTAATGAGGGTGTCTTCCTATTTGGGGTTGGAAGTCTCCCGTCTGAGCAGTCTTGAGGGTTCTTCTGCGTCGGAGGAACCTCTTTGACTTGATCGTTCGGCTTTGGTGCGGCTTTAGGCTTCGACTTGCTAGTCGAAGGTGACTTTCATCTCGAGTTGGTATTTGACCAACTATCTCGAGGATCGACGATCGCAACTATCGCCATCTTTTGTCACATTGAATGGTGATCACTCCTTTGGGACTGGCATCTTAAGACATTGATACCCGTAATGAGTAGCCATTAAGAATTTTGCCAAAGTTGGTCGTCCGAGTATGGCATTATATCTTTGATCGAAATCGACCACATCAAAGGAGACTTTCTCTGTCTGAAATTACTTGGTGAGCCAAATGTTAAAGGAAGAGAAACTTGGCCAATAGGTTTGGTCAAGACCCCATACAATTCCATGAAAGGAGTATCGTCTGCCTTACCTTTGTCTGGTACTTGCATCTCGTCCGGGCATTAGTAAATAATATGTTCAAAGAATCGCCACCATCAACCAACACTCGATTGACCCGACAGCTTGTTGATGGTGGGTTCGACCCAATCGGATATCGACCTGATCGACTCGTAGTGATCGGACAGTCATCCTTCTCAAAAGAGATGGTAACTTCCGACCACTTGGTAATTTATTGACAAGAGGAGTATGTAGAGAATTTACCTCTCGTCCGTGACTTTAAGTTGTCGTTTGGAGTCGATGTCGATGATCCTCCGTAGATGTGCTCAACGGTATGTTGCGGATCTTGGAACGGCATCTCCTCATCATCCGACGACTTTTGGCCACTCGTATGTCCTACCCGCCGAGAGTAGGGAGTGGTGCTTGTCGTTGTAGTAGTCTTGAGCTTTCTTTGGAAAACTTCGGCGATTCTGAGGTCATGTCCTTCCTTTTATGAAAAGGACACCACCTTGGTTTGTCGTTCCTACGATCGGGCGCTTACCTTTGCCTTGATCAGTGCGACTTGGTGGTTTGGGCTCTCCATCTTTCACGGCGAGAACCTCCTTGGAACCAGCGGCTTGTGGTTTTGATTTTTATTTTCTTCTTGGACTTTTTGCTTTTTATCTTTACCAACTTCACCGGCTCTCGAGGAGTATATGTTTCTCGATCGATAGTGTTGTTCCACTCATTGCCTCGAAGCAGTTGCATATCGATCGGCCATCTCGAAGAGTTCGGCAACAGTGTTGGGAGGATTCAGAGCAATGTCCTCCGTTATTCTTCTACTGCGGACTCCTTGCTTAAAAGCCCTGATCACAGAGGAATCAGAAATTTCCGGAATTGAGTTACTGAACCCGACTAAAGCGTTTGATGAATTGACGCAAAGTCTCGTTGTTGTTACATTTTATCCGGTGCAAGTCGTCTTCTTTTCCGTATGGTTGTATGTGCCTTGGAAATTCGCCTGTAGAAGATCACAGAGGTGTTGCCAAGAGTAGATCGACTCGAGTGGTTGGTTTAATAACCACGATCGAGCGGATCCTTCGAGCACAGTCGGAAGGTAATTCGCCATTACATGCTCTCCTCCTCCTGCTGCTCGGACAGCTGTTGTATAGATCTGAAGAAATTCGATGGGATTTTGAGATCCATCAAATTTCTCCATGTTCACTGGTCGAAAATGAGGTGGCGTGAATCGCTCAAGGTCGGCGAAAATGCGGCATCCTTAATCACTTCTTGACGCCTTCTTTGTAGAAAAGAAGGGTTAATGTCACCAGTGATCGTATACGACGATACCCGTGCAGTGACTTGCTACGTAGTAGGCCTCGCCTCTACGAGGAGAATACTCCTCGTATTCCACTCGTTAGAATTTCTTTGTCGAAGTGGTGAATGATCACCTCTTGAGGGGCTTCTTGATCTTGGTGATCGAAAGGTATTTCTCGAATAGGGAATCGATTCGACTTATGGTCGTGTCGATTCCTACGTGAAAATATTCGATTGATCGGTAATGAGGAAGTCGTATTGCTACGACTACACCGAGTGTTGTCGATGAGGTACCTCGATCTTGTCATTCTGATTCGAAGTCTTTGCGTAATCTCTTGAAAGAAAGAGATCGTACCACAGCGTTCGAGCAAGCTCTTGATCGGATTCTCGAGCAAGTCGTTGATGTTCGGAGTTCTTGTACCTCCTCCGATCGATGTTGAATGCGCCAGCAAGTTCTTACGATGCAATTTTCTTTCTTCCGACGACATCAAAATCCTCCTCCTCGTGTCTTTGAGGCCTTCTTAGTGGAGTGCGAGAATGTCGAGGATTTCCCTCGCGTTCATCAGTGTTGGTCCTCTCTGCCAGCGGTGGTGCCCTTGCCATTACCACGAGGGGCGCAGTGTGATCTTCGGGAGTGTCCTTATCTCGGCCTCCATGAGGTGACCACGATTTGGGGAAGGACGAAGACCTCCGTTGATGATTCTCACTTGCGCTCGAGGCCTCCCGCTTGAGGAGTGCTCGAGGACACCATCTGGCGACTTGGAGTAATCCTCTCGGTAGGGAACTCGGGTTATAATCGCTCCATTCGCAAATGAGATCTGCGGGGAGGCGGTCGAATTTGCAGAAAAGCATGCTTGATCCCACCCTCTCCGGAGTTACCACAGAGAGAGAATCACTAGATCTGGTGGAGTCCTGAATGGTGGCTCCTGAACTTGACTTACCAAGTCGGACCGTCTTAAGGGGACTTGAACACTCGGAGAAAAAACTCTCGTCGCGTTGTGAGTCCTCCTGGGGGCGGTCCTGGTCGGATTGACCCTTGTCCTTTGAGGGAATGTAACATCCCAAATATGGGTTTATGTTTCAAATGTAATAAAAATGAGGATAAATTAAAACTTTTGCTACCTCATGTATTATTGCAGTGTTGAAACCTCTTTCTTTAATTGGTGGAAATTCAAACTCCAAATTTCCCCAATTAAACTCAAGCCAGAAACCTCCTTCATAAAAATCTTGTGCCCAATCTCTGGAAATAATTTTCATTTGGTCTAGGGTTGATGTTTAACACCTCTGAATTATCTCATGATTTTTAGAAATTATTTGATAATTTTTGGAGGCAAGTCAAACTGGTCAAACCCCATTTTCCTCTCTTCTGGAATTTCTGTAGAATAATTCAGTGCATGAAAATCTCTAAAAATTTTATGGAAAGCTCCTCCTGCTGTCAGCAAGCTCCAGCTAAAATTTCATAAATTTTGGAGTTTGTTTGCTACCTCAAATAATTCCTCAAAAATCAGATGTTTAAAATTCAAATTCTAAACTGGTTTGCACTGTTCCTCGGGCTCGAGCCCCTGGACTCGGTCCAGTCAACTAATCGCACTGGCGCGGTCGATCGGGTGTGCGGGTCGTGAGCCGTTGGATCGACATCGAACGGTCCTCGACCAGTTGAACGATGGAATCGTTCTAATCCACCCGATCCAACTCAGCCGTTGGATCAACATCGAGCGGTCTTCGACCAGTTGAACGACGGAACCGTTGTAATCCATTCGATCTAACTCAGCCTTTCGATTTCCATCCGACGATCGACGAGTCGTCTCCTTCCTCCGTCGGCCAGCGTGGCGGCGACCATGGCGTCGCAGAGGAGAAAAGCGCAGCGTCGATCCAATCCACTCCGCTTTTAAACGGCTATCTCTGCGCGCATTTAATGCCCGTCGTGCTCCTCCCTCAGACGTCCACTCTCCAACTGCTCCCGTCGCCCTCTCGCGCTCAAATGGCCAGGTTGACCCGAACGGTATATCGCCGTTGCTCTCGGCCATGCCCGGCTATTTAAGCTCATTTGCTTCTCCCTTAGCTTCCTTTAGCACCTCCGCAACTCTAGCTAGCACTCACAAGTCCGCTGGAGCCACAGATCTTCGAGAATCCTTCTACGCCATTGTCGGTTTTGAAGCTCCAAAGGAGTCGGTGCAAAGACGGGCTTTCTTCTTCAAGTCTTTGCTCCCTCTGCTCCCCCTCTACTCACTGAAGCTTAATCCTCACTCAATTCGGTTCAATTTGTCCAGGGACGAGCTGAATTCGGATTTCCCCAATTTCAGCCGAAACCGGCGTTCTTCTTCGCCCGGGCAGCTTCGACTCTCCTCGGCGCGTCCATTGCGTTCAGGTAGCTCCTCTTTAGTCCCTAGTGGCCTGGCACCTGCTCCCTTGAACCGCAGCTGAGCATTTTTGCCATTTTCGTTTTGGCCATTTTGAACCACTTCGGTCCCCTCCGCTTGCCGACGCTCGTCCACCGCACCAATTCATTGGTACCATTAGGTGCGCAATGATGTTTGGGACCCATTTTGGCACTTGCTCGCACCGCCGCGGCGAGAGCCGCGGCGTGGCGAAAGCCGTTCTCCTCCGACATTTTTGCGGGACGAAAAACAGGGCGATGGTTTGAACGTGAGTCGATGCGAACCGTCGATCCTTAGATCTCGGCCCACGTTCGCGTGGAAAATTTTGAATTGCGTCGCGCCTCGGCCTCAGGACCGTTGGATCTAAGATCAATGGTCCCGATGCGAGTCCGCGCGGAGCGTTGGATCCCAGATCCATGGCTCGCGTGCGCGTGAACGTTCGGACCGCCGAACGCTCCCATCCTCGTGTACCGTTGGATCCAGATCCAACGGCGGACGACCAGTGTCCCGGATCGCCCGCGCGCTCCGACCAAAGTGGTCGTGGACCGTTGGATCCTGATCCAACGTTTAACGACTCAGGGTTTCATGGCGTATGCCACAATCGTCAATGGGACGCGGACCGTCGGATCCGAGATCGACGCCCTCGCTCGCCACGCCATTTCTAATTTCGATTTCCGAAAGGATTTAGTTATCAAGCTGAAAAATGTGATAACTTGTAAAATGCATAACTAATTCATTTCAAATCCTTTTCGGTTGATTCAAATTTGGTTGGTTCTGTTTTTAACTAGACTTTAATTTAAAAATGTTTCCAAACTCAGTATAGCTCCAGAAATTTTTGCTAATGGATAGTAGCATTTTTGATTTATAAAAGCTGAGCAAAATTGTTTTGGTCATATCTTTGGCATTAAGAATCCAAATCAATTGGTTCTTGTTGCTAAATTCATTATAAATCAAGACCTTGCTACTGTAAAATTTCAGAATTTTGGAGGAGTTTACTGTTGGGTCTTTGTATTTTATTCGCTCTTATCGTTTGGTTCTCGCTTTTTCGTTAGGATCCGAAGAGCACATTGATAATCTTGTTGATCCACAGCAGCACCTTGACCCACAGCAAGCAGGCAAGATATTTGATCATAAATGTCTCATTACTTTCAAAGTCTAATATCTTGTTTACAAATTATATGTATGCATTGCTTTTGTGTCCAAGTATTTTTGTCATGTTTAGAGGTAGCTATTCCTATTGCATTGTTGCCATTAAAATGTTATCCCCTGCCACAACCATAAGTTATTATAATCGCTGGTGAATTAGAGCCCGGTGATTTATTTATGCTCTTTTACTGTCTTTGCGATGTCATGCTTAGAAATGCTTAGCTACCGGTAGAATTGGGCGGTTATCGACTTAGTCGATGACCTTGATCACACAAATCATTTTGTTTATTTTTGGTTCAGCACCTTATGCTTTTGTTTTGTAAAAACCGAAAATGAAACAAAATGATTTGACTTGGGCACAATGGTATGTTGGTGTGATTGTTGGGTGTAACAAGGAAAGGTGCCCAGGTCCCTAAGGACCGAAGTGTTACTTGTGTCACTAAGCCAAGCGCTTATGCGTGCTAACCACGCGGGAGGGATATGGGACCTCTCTTGACTTAGTACTTTGGCGTGGGTTATCTCCGAGTCGCAGGAGGGGGTTGGGTGTGTTGTGTGAAACATGATATATGTTCTCGGTGTTCTTGTGTTGGGTGTGCGGTGGTGGAGATTCCGGGTAGGCTCTCCACCTCGAGGAGCATTGTAGTTGTCCAAGGCTTTACCTGTGACGGGTAGTTGACCGAGGCTTTACAATGACTCCGACACAACGTATGGGTTTCTATCCATACGGGCGGCTCGTGAATAATTCACAATATTGGAAATGTCTCGTAGGACTTAGCCGTGCCGGCATACCTACGGAAGTGTGCTGAATCTAGTGGCAAAAGGCGATCCAGCGTGTGGGTACATTGGTACACCCTCGCAGGATAAAACTATTCAATAGCCTCGTCCTAGGTTATGGACATGCTTGGTAAGGTCGTGCAAGGACTAGACTACAACCTTTTTAAATTAAAATTTGACATGGTTGGCATGAATGGGTAATTCATGCTATTGTTGTGGTGACTAATGGTTTAGTCACTTCCAGAATTTTTTTTCGTTGTTGCTACTTGATTACTACTGTTTTATCAAATAAAATCAGATTGCAAAATTGCCTTTGATCTATTACACTATTGTAAATAAAACTTGCTTTATGCTTAAAAATTTGAGTCCTAACTCGCTCCAATTAAATAAGCTTGCATATAGTTATTGTATAGATCTGTTATCATTCTTATATATCTTATGAGTACATTCAAAGTACTCACCCGCTTTCTTTGTCGGGCGCTTTTGTTCTGAGAGGAAGAAGGTGAGCCCCAAGGGCCTCACTTTTGTGAGTTGTCTTTGTGGATTCGACGACTAGCTCCGCGGTCCGGTCGGTTGCCTTGTGGGTTAAAGGCACACTGATTGGCTCTTTTGTTTTATGGCCATCTTATGGCACTTTTGCTTCCTCTGTTAATTTTCTTTATGTATTTGTCATTTGGCCGGTGGCCTCTCTTTTGTAATGACTATCCCTTATTTATGTTATATTTTGGTTTGTTGTTCATGTTTCGGTTCTATGTGAATGAATGGAATTGATGCATGAACTTTGTAAAGAGGTGTATATCGCACTGGGAAGTATACATGTCTCGAGTCTCGGATTATCGATTTGTGATGCTAGGACCAAGTGGATGGTTAAGCATTACAAGCCGGATAAACCGGGTCTCACAAGGTTTGTATCGAGCCATCTTGTAGTAACCCAAGTTGGTCGTCTTCAGGATATTTTGGAAAACCTTATTTTCAAAGTATCAAATGATTTTTGAAAGCTTAAGGAATTCTCAGATTTTATTCCTTACCTATCTTAGCTTTCTCCTCTCATCTCACTCTAATTTGAGTTTTGAAAATTGTTTACCTCTTCTTCCTTCAAAGATAGTGTTATCGATTAAATGGGTTTTGGGAACCACTGAGTTTGGCAAATTGAAGTGCTTAGGGTTTTGAAGTTTCTGGACTGAAGATTTCGGCTAGAGGCTTGGATGCGGAATCTGGGCAGCACGCTTCAATTTCCAGACAGCAGGCTCAATGGTTTCTGATGGGACCACTGAGCTTGGCAAATTGAAGTGTGCTAGATTTTGAAGTTTCTAGGATAGAAGACTCCGGCTGGAATCTTGGATGCAAAATCGCTACAGCAACCTCAATTTCCGGACAGCAAGCTCGATGGTGCCTAATGGGGTAGAAGATGAGAGGTTAATCAATTAAAACCTGTGGGAATAAAAGGGTAAGATGTGATACTAGTTAGCTATGTATCTAACACTATTTTCGTTGACTGAACCTTGCTCTTTAGTGGTAATAGATCTTACCTTAATCTTCTGATTTTTATCTTCTCAATCAATTACTCGTTCATTCAATACGGGTTAGTTGCATTGGGAACTTGAGCTTCGGTTTGATGATTCATTGCGGTTTTTGGGAGTCTTTTTATTGGCCTGTTGAAGTTTACATACTTACTGTTTTGGCTTTCGGTTAGGGGGTATTCCATTCCCTAGTCGCTAGCTTTTGCTTCCTTTCGCTTTGAATCTTGAGTCTAGTTTTAACCAAAATTTCTTGTAACAGATGGCGGACGCTTTCGTAGCGGCCAAGGCTGATCACCGGTCGGACGAGGAACTTCCTCCTCCTCCGACCATGGCCGAGGTCCTTCTTGGTCGAGCGCAACTGCGGAGGATGTGGAGGGTCCTTCTGGACGTTATCGCGCGCAACACTTCCGCCCTTACCGGTGCTTCAGGATCCGGGCAAGGGAGTGGTCATCAGCCGCGTGGGGGACTCGCGGAGTTTCTTCGCACTCAACCCCTCGTTCTCCAGTCCGAGGACCGCTGACGCAGACGACGGCTTCCGTCGGGTGGAGCGGAAGCCGCGATAGCGCAGCGCCGTGGAGTGCGAGCAGCGCCGTCGTGATCGCACCACCGGAGGGTGCAGCTTTGTCTTGGTGGGAGAGCTTTCTCGCCATGCAGCCTGAAGGCCACACCGTCACTTGGGAGGAGTTCAGACGCCTTCCGTCGCTCTCACATTCCTTCCGCTTGATGAAGTCAAGAAGAAGGAATTCTTGTCGCTCGAGCAAGGGCGCTGTTCGATCCACGGAGTACTTGCACGAGTTCAACCATTTGGCTCGTTATGCTCGGAGGAGGTGGCCACCGATGAGGCCAAACAAGAGAAGTTCAAGGATGGTTTGTCCGAGGAGCTTGTGGACAAGCTCTCTATCGTTGACTTCCTCGATTTCCGTGCCTTGGTGGACAAGGCCATCGTTCTTGAAAGCACGTGGGGAGAGCACTTGTGGATTCCCGCAGCGCAAGTGGAGGCCCACAAGTCGTATGAGCCAGCTCTTTCCGTTCTCGTGTTGGGCGCCTCCGAGGTCCCGTCCTCCGCCTTCAAGACCCCGAGATCGCCAAGACCGCCTCGTCCTTCGCAGCCGTGCCCCAATCCGTGCACCGCGAGTCACCAGAGGCCTCACACACCGCAGATGTCACCCGCTTCTTCTCAGCAACAACAAGGGCATTATGCGAACCAATGCCCTAAGAAGACAGAGCGACCCCTCGTCCTAATGGAGGACGCGGGCGGGAGGTGGTTCTTCTCAGACTAAGATAGTCCCTACTACCCAAGGCGTGGGTAGTGGTCGCGTCAACCTCATTTCAATGGAGGAGGCACAGGAGGCACCGGCGTCGTCTTTGGGTACACTTTCGTTAACTCTCATTCTCTCTTTGTTTTGTTCGATTCAGAGCATCTCATTCTTTTGTTTCGAGTCTTTTCTCGCTATTAGTGAGCTCCTCTTTACTCCTTGTTGGTCCCATTACTCATTCGCTCTCCGGTTCGGAGTTGAGAGTGAATCGGAGTGTAGGATGTCCCAATTGAGATCGAGGAGTAAGATTCCTTGAATCTTATCCTCCTCCATTCAACAAGTCTAGATGTAATTCTTGGTATGGATTGGTTGTCTCAAAGATAAGGGACAAATCGACAGCCAAGAAGTGTGTCTCTATCTAGTCTTTCCGTGGCGGGTTCGCTTTTGCCGGTTGCTAGGTCCGCATCTCTTGGCGCTTGAAGCGAAGCCCGCTCTAGATATTAGTGAAGTCCCCACGTTCGTGACTTTGTTGATGTCTTTCCAAGCTCTTCCAGGATGCCACCATTCGAGACCTCGAGTTTGTCATTGAGTTGGTTCCCCAGACGCCTCGATTTCAAAGAGGCATTATCGGATGCCACCAAACGAGTTGGTGGAGTTGAAGAAGCAACTTGGTGAGTTGCAAGAGAAAGGTTTCATCCGCCCTAGCTCATCTCCGTGGGGTTGTCCCGCAATCTTCGTAAAGAAGAAGGACAATACTTTACGCATGTGCGTGATTACCGTCCGCTTAATGAAGTAACGGTGAAGAATAAGTATCCATTGCCCGCATCGATGATCTCTTTGATCAATTAACCGGAGCTCGAGTATTCTCCAAGATTGATTTGAGGATGGGATATCATCAAGTTCGGATACGACCCGAAGATATTCCAAAGACGGCTTTCTCTACTCGCTACGGCTTGTATGAGTATACCGTCATGTCATTTGGCTTAACCAATGCTCCCGCTTTGTTCATGAACCTCATGAATTCGGTATTCATGGAGTATTTGGATAAGTTTGTCGTGGTCTTCATCGATGATATTCTTATCTATTCTAAGGACGATGAGGAACATGATGAACATCTGAGGCGTGTGTTAGGCAAGCTTCGCGAGCATCACCGATGCGGTTCAAGAAGTCGCGATTCGGTTAAAGGAAGTGGCCTTCTTGGGTCATGTTCTTTCGGCAGGAGGCGTAGCCGTTGATCCTAGTAAGATCAGTGATGTTCTTTCTTGGTGTCAGCCTACTTCGGTGACCGAAGTGCGGAGTTTTCTCGGTTTAGCTGGATATTATCGCCGTTTCATCGAGAACTTCTCCAAGATCGCAAAGCCGATGACGGAGTTGCTCAAAAAGGACAAGAAGTTCTTATGGTCCGATGCTTGTGAGGAAAGCTTCCAATTACTCAAGAAGCGTTTGACCACCGCTCCCGTCCTTGTTCTTCCCGATATTCATCGAAGTTCGATATCTTTTGCGATGCTTCTCGCCGAGGACTCGGTTGTGTCCTTATGCAAGAAGGCAAGGTAGTGGCCTATACATCAAGGCAATTGAGACCTCATGAACTCAACTACCCTACCCATGACTTGGAATTGGTCATGTGATTCATGCACTTAAGATTTGGCGACATTACCTAATCGGAATCGCTTGCGAGGTGTATTCGGATCACAAAGCTTAAAGTATTTGTTCACCCAACCAGATCTGAACCTCGTGCAAAAGAGATGGTTGGAGTTGATCAAGGACTATAACATGGGTATTCACTATCATCCGGCAAGGCTAATGTCGTTCTGCCGATGCGCTCGATCATAAGCGCATTGCAATGCCTTGTTGCTCCAGGAGCGCCGACCACTCTTCCGAGGAATTTCAGCGTCTCAACATAGGTTTGGTTGAACATGGTTCCTCACGCCTTGGTTGTGCAACCAACCTTGGTAGATCGGATCAAGATAGCCCAACAATCGATGTTGGAGTGAACCACATCAAGGGAAATATCAAGAACGGTACGGCTAAGTGCTTCTCTGAGGATGAGCATGGTGTTGTAAGATTCGGGCAACGCCTTGTGGTTCCAAAGGACATGGAACTGCGGAATTTAATTCTCCGTGAGGCCCATGATTCGCCTTTGTCTATTCATCCCGGGGCCACAAAGATGTATCAAGATCTCCGCTGTGGATTTTGGTGGACCCGAATGAAGAGGGAAATTGCGGTTCGTTGTCGAGAGCGCGACGTATGTCGTCGTGTCAAGGCCGAGCATCAGCGTCCAGCAGGACTGCTTCAGCCTTTGCCTATTCCTGAATGGAAGTGGGATTCGATCGGTATGGATTTTATCACCGGTCTGCCTCGCACCTCCAAGGCGCGTGATGCCATCCGGTTGTCATTGATCGGCTAACTAAGGTGGCGCACTTCCTTCCAATCAAGACGGATCTCCGTAGGTCTTTTGGCGGATCTCTACATTGCCCGCATCGTGAGCTTACATGGGATACCTAAGACAATTGTCTCGGATCGTGGTTCTCTTTTCACCTCTCGCTTTTGGCAAAGTTTGCAAGAGGCGATGGGAACCCGTCTTACCTTTAGCACAGCATATCACACCCCAAACTGATGGTCAGACCGAAAGGGTCAACCAAGTGTTGGAAGACATGCTTCGTGCTTGTGTCCTCTCCTATGGAAAGAATTGGGAGAAATGCTTGCCTTTTGCCGAAGTTTTCCTACAACAACGCGGGCCGCCTTGGCATGTCACCTTCGAGGCCTTATACGGGAGAAAGTGCAGAACCCCGTTGAATTGGTCGGAGATGGGCGAAAGACCTTTCTTTGGCCCAGGACTCGATCAATGAGGCCGAGAGTCAAGTCCAAATTATTCGTGATCGTTTGCGCACCGCTCAATCCAGCGTAAGAGCTATGCGGATCGCCGTCGTCGTGAGTTGAGCTTTGAGCCCGATGACTTTGTTTATCTCAAAGTCTCTCCTTTAAAGGGCCATCGGCGTTTGATTCAAGGGCAGTTAGCTCCTCGATATGTCGGCCCTTACCGTGTTATCGAGAAGAAAGGAGCCGTTGCCTATAAGTTGGAATTGCTGCTGCACTTGAAGGGTACATGATGTTTTCCATGTGTCCCAACCGAAGAAGTGTCTCCGTGTTCCAAGCGAGGAAGCTCGTTGGAAACTCTTGATGTTCGTGAAGATTTGACCTATCGCGAGCACCTGCTTCGCATACTCGATGAGGCTGAACGAAGAACGAGGAATAAAACCATCAGATTCCTCAAAGTTCAGTGGTCGAACCATTCTGAGGATGAGGCTACTTGGGAAAGGGAAGATCGTCTCCGTGCAGACTATCCATCTTTCTTTACCGAGTGAGCCAAATCTCGGGACGAGATTTTGGTAAGGGGGGGAGGTTTTGTAACATCCCAAATATGGGTTTATGTTTCAAATGTAATAAAAATGAGGATAAATTAAAACTTTTGCTACCTCATGTATTATTGCAGTGTTGAAACCTCTTTCTTTAATTGGTGGAAATTCAAACTCCAAATTTCCCCAATTAAACTCAAGCCAGAAACCTCCTTCATAAAAATCTTGTGCCCAATCTCTGGAAATAATTTTCATTTGGTCTAGGGTTGATGTTTAACACCTCTGAATTATCTCATGATTTTTAGAAATTATTTGATAATTTTTGGAGGCAAGTCAAACTGGTCAAACCCCATTTTCCTCTCTTCTGGAATTTCTGTAGAATAATTCAGTGCATGAAAATCTCTAAAAATTTTATGGAAAGCTCCTCCTGCTGTCAGCAAGCTCCAGCTAAAATTTCATAAATTTTGGAGTTTGTTTGCTACCTCAAATAATTCCTCAAAAATCAGATGTTTAAAATTCAAATTCTAAACTGGTTTGCACTGTTCCTCGGGCTCGAGCCCCTGGACTCGGTCCAGTCAACTAATCGCACTGGCGCGGTCGATCGGGTGTGCGGGTCGTGAGCCGTTGGATCGACATCGAACGGTCCTCGACCAGTTGAACGATGGAATCGTTCTAATCCACCCGATCCAACTCAGCCGTTGGATCAACATCGAGCGGTCTTCGACCAGTTGAACGACGGAACCGTTGTAATCCATTCGATCTAACTCAGCCTTTCGATTTCCATCCGACGATCGACGAGTCGTCTCCTTCCTCCGTCGGCAAGCGAGGCGGCGACCATGGCGTCGCAGAGGAGAAAAGCGCGGCGTCGGTCCAATCCACGGTCGCCTTTAAACGGCTATCTCTGCGCGCATTTAATGCCCGTCGTGCTCCTCCCTCAGACGTCCACTCTCCAACTGCTCCCGTCGCCCTCTCGCGCTCAAATGGCCAGGTTGACCCGAACGGTATATCGCCGTTGCTCTCGGCCATGCCCGGCTATTTAAGCTCATTTGCTTCTCCCTTAGCTTCCTTTAGCACCTCCGCAACTCTAGCTAGCACTCACAAGTCCGCTGGAGCCACAGATCTTCGAGAATCCTTCGGCCGCCATTGTCGGTTTTGAAGCTCCAGTGGAGTCGGTGCAGCACGGGCTTTCTTCTTCAAGTCTTTGCTCCCTCTGCTCCCCCTCTACTCACTGAAGCTTAATCCTCACTCAATTCGGTTCAATTTGTCCAGGGACGAGCTGAATTCGGATTTCCCCAATTTCAGCCGAAACCGGCGTTCTTCTTCGCCCGGGCAGCTTCGACTCTCCTCGGCGCGTCCATTGCGTTCAGGTAGCTCCTCTTTAGTCCCTAGTGGCCTGGCACCTGCTCCCTTGAACCGCAGCTGAGCATTTTTGCCATTTTCGTTTTGGCCATTTTGAACCACTTCGTCCCTCCGCTTGCCGTTACTCGTCCACCGCAATAGAATTCATTGGTACCATTAGGTGCGCAATGATGTTTGGGACCCATTTTGGGCACTTGCTCGCACCGCCGCGGCCAGAGCCGCCGGCGGCGAGCCGTTCTCCTCCGACATTTTTGCCGGACGAAAACAGGACGATGGTTTGAACGTGAGTCGATGCGAACCGTCGATCCTTAGATCTACGGCCCACGTTCGCGTGGAAAATTTTGAATTCGTCGCGCGTCTCGCCTGCGTGGACCGTTGGATCTAAGATCAATGGTCCCGATCGAGTCCGCGCGGGCGTTGATCCCAGATCCATGGCTCGCGTCGCGTGAACGTTCGGACCGCCGAACGCTCCCATCCTCGTGTACCGTTGGATCCAGATCCAACGGCGGACGACCAGTGTCCCGGATCGCCCGCGCGCTCCGACCAAAGTGGTCGTGGACCGTTGGATCCTGATCCAACGTTTAACGACCAGGGTTTCGCGGCTACAGCCAGCGCCCGTCGTGCCGGGGGGACGCGGACCGTCGGATCCGAGATCGACGCCTCGCTCGCCACGTCATTTCTAATTTCTGATTTCCCGAAAGGATTTAGTTATCAACTGAAAAATGTGATAACTTGTAAAATGCATAACTAATTCATTTCAAATCCTTTTCAGTTGATTCAAATTTGGTTGGTTCTGTTTTTAACTAGACTTTAATTTAAAAATGTTTCCAAACTCAGTATAGCTCCAGAAATTTTTGCTAATGGATAGTAGCATTTTTGATTTATAAAAGCTGAGCAAAATTGTTTTGGTCATATCTTTGGCATTAAGAATCCAAATCAATTGGTTCTTGTTGCTAAATTCATTATAAATCAAGACCTTGCTACTGTAAAAATTTCAGAATTTTTGGAGGGAGTTTACTGTTGGGTCTTTGTATTTTATTCGCTCTTATCGTTTGGTTCTCGCTTTTTCGTTAGGATCCGAAGAGCACATTGATAATCTTGTTGATCCACAGCAGCACCTTGACCCACAGCAAGCAGGCAAGATATTTGATCATAAATGTCCCATTACTTTCAAAGTCTAATATCTTGTTTACAAATTATATGTATGCATTGCTTTTGTGTCCAAGTATTTTTGTCATGTTTAGAGGTAGCTATTCCTATTGCATTGTTGCCATTAAAATGTTATCCCTCGCCACAACCATAAGTTATTATAATCATTTGGTGAATTAGAGCCCGTGATTTATTTATGCTCTTTACTTGTCTTTGCGATGTCATGCTTAGAAATGCTTAGCTACCGGTAGAATTGGCGGTTATCGACTTAGTCGATGACCTTGATCACACAAATCATTTTGTTTATTTTGGTTCAGACCTTATGCTTTTGTTTTGTAAAACCGAAAATGAAACAAAATGATTTGACTTGGGCACAATGGTATGTTGGTGTGATTGTTGGGTGTAACAAGGAAAGGTGCCTGTGTCCCTAAGGACCGAAGTGTTACTTGTGTCACTAAGCCAAGCGCTTATGCGTATAACCACGCGGGAGGGATATGGGACCTCTCTTGACTTAGTACTTTGGCGTGGGTTATCTCAAAGTCGCAGGAGGGGTTGGGTGTGTTGTGTGAAACATGATATATGTTCTCGGTGTTCTTGTGTTGGGTGTGCGGTGGTGGAGATTCCTGTAGGCTCTCCACCTCGAGGAGCATTGTAGTTGTCCAAGGCTTTACTGCGACGGGTAGTTGACCGAGGCTTTACAATGACTCGACACAACGTATGGGTTTCTATCCATACAGGCGGCTCGTGAATAATTCACAATATTGGAAATGTCTCGTAGGACTTAGCCGTGCTTGCATACCTACGGAAGTCTTTGAATCTAGTGGCAAAAGGCGATGCGCGTGTGGGTACATTGGTACACCCCGCAGGATAAAACTATTCGAATAGCCTCGTCCTAGGTTATGGACATGCTTGGTACGGTCGTGCAAGAACTAGACTACAACCTTTTAAATTAAAATTTGATATGGTTGGCATGAATGGGTAATTCATGCTATTGTTGTGGTGACTAATGGTTTAGTCACTTCCAGGACTGTTTTACTGTTGTTGGTACCTGGTTAATTCCGGTTTTATCAAATAAAATCAGATTGCAAAAATTGCCTTTGATCTATTACACTATTGTAAATAAAACTTGCTTTATGCTTAAAATTTGAGTCCTAACTTTGCTCCAATTAAATAAGCTTGCATATAGTTATTGTATAGATCTGTTATCATTCTTATATATCTTGCGAGTACATTCAAAGTACTCACCCAGTTTTTGCTGGGCTGCTTTTGTTTGCAGAGGAAGAAGGTGAGCCCCAAGGGCCTCACTTTTGTGAGTTGTGCTGTGGATTCGACGACTAGCCTGGCGGTCCGGTCGGTTGCCTTGTGGGTTAAAGGCACACTGATTGGCTCTTTTGTTTTATGGCCATCTTATGGCACTTTTGCTTCCGCTGTTAATTTTCTTTATGTATTTGTCATTTGGCCGGTGGCCTCTCTTTTGTAATGACTATCCCTTATTTATGTTATATTTTGGTTTGTTGTTCATGTTTCGGTTCTATGTGAATGAATGGAATTGATGCATGAACTTTGTAAAGAGGTGTGTATACTGCACTCTGGGAAGTATACATGTCTCGAGTCTCGGATTATCTGATTTGTGATGCTAGGACCAAGTGGATGGTTAAGCATTACAAGCCGGATAAACCGGGGTCTCACAGGGAAATGGCTCCTCTGTTGGACGTATTGTTGTGGGGGATAAGGATCCCTCCTCAACTCTATTAATGGGATGGTTTCCTGGAGAATAATCTCCGAAGGCAACATCACCATCAGCGGATGCATCACTCGGTTCATGGTCGAAACCGGCATCCATGTCGACGTCTGCACAGACCGCCAAGTCAAACCAGTTCTCCTCGTTCCATTCTCCTGCCATGATTGCATGAGATTGGAAAAAGAGAGTATGTTGACAAGAGATTACCGGAAGATCCCCACGGACGGCGCCAACTGTCGGTGTATTAGAACCGATCTTACGTAAAGATTGTTTGATTCGGGGGGTCTCCTAGAGATAAGATCACGCAGAGTGGATTGACACGGGATGTTTAGATGTGTTCGAGCCTTCTCCGGAGAGAATAATAACCCTAATCCTGTGTGTATGGTATTCTTGATGATCAAGTAAAAGACTAAGACTATTACAGAGAATAGCACTTGTGTTCCTACTTGACTGGCTCTTGTTCGCTTGCCCCCTATCTCTCTGATCGATGCCCTTATATAGTCGTGAAGAAGTAGCCGTTTTGCCCTGCGGGAGATGCGCCTGATTAATCCAGTAACGGGCGCATGCTGGCAGTAATTACTGGCGCCTCGGCTTCTTCACGCCGTCTGGCAATTATCTTCCAGAGATAATGGGGTAATTACGCACCATTAATAAGCGGAATAATAGTGCGTGCAGACCGTTCGGATTCCTTAATCAATTGGACCCACTCGCCTGTAGGTTTGATTATAAGGTGGTCGTAGTTTACCTGGTCGTAGAAGAACTTACGACCGGTGTAGCGATCGTAGAAGGACTTACGACTGGTGGCGATCGAGAAGGACTTACGACTATGTAGTGGTCGTAGAAGGACTTACGACCATGATATAGTCGTAGCAAGACTTACAACCACTTATTGGACTTCTCCCTTTTAGATAAGGGGTACCTCTGGGGACTATGTGACATCATATTTACCCATAATAAGAATTATAGATAAAAGATAAAAATGAGGATTATTAGATCCTCGTCATATAGGATAGCATAAAGATGCTTTGGGAGAGAATAATTGGAGTGAAGCTCAACCTACAAGTAATGGTGGCGATAGAGGTGGTTTCAGCCGGTTTTGGGGAACAGGATGGTGGTGCGGCATTCCTGTGGTTGAAGATTCAAATTGTGTGGGGGCAATTGACCTCTGGGGGTTAGAACGCGAGGTGACACAACTAATTAGGTAAGGGACTCACTAGTTTAGCCGAAACAGCGAGGGGAGGTGGCGTCCGCGTTCTGGGCTTTAGGGAATTGTTAGACATAGAAATATAGTTCTAAAAATTATAAAATTTTAGGGGATGCTCCTGACATACTACAGATTATTGTGTAATTTCTCTAGGGTTTTATTTGTTCTATATTTTTCTCAGAAAATCTTTTAAATTTCTATTTTTATTAATTGAGTTGAGGAAAGTTTCGAAATGTAGTTTAAATATTTCCCCACATTATATTCAGTAACACTATGCTAAATTTGGATTCTTAATTATCATCTTTTGTTTTAATTCATTTTGGTCCTTAATTAGTTTTGTATCTCCAGTATTTGATTTCTTAAATTTCTTAATCAGACAAAAAGTCTTGTAATAGAATCCATGTGGATTTCATGGGGATATGCTCCAGATCTTAGGATGATGTGACAATTGGCAATGGCGTTTACGGTTTGTCGTTTCACGCATTTTTGACAAAGTTCTGAGCTTCTCGCTCGAGCGGTCCGACCGGTCCTTGCACGGCGGTCCGATCGGTCCCAAATCGGTCGGGCCAGCCAGTGGGGCGGTCGGACCGGCGATAACCAAAAGTGTTCAAATCGAGCTGGGCCAAAAATAGGTGTTGTAGACAAGTAAGGGGATCCAAATGCACTTGGTCTCATGATTTTTGCAGTCTCCAGTGAGAAGTTCTATTGGATTTAAGTTTCCAGAAGGTTTGGTTTTGGGAGCTTGAATTTGGCTAAGTCTAAGGCGGTCCGACCGGCTCACGAGGAGCGGTCCGACCGCCATGGAAGTCCGATCCGCCGCTCCACTGGCGGTCGGACCGTAACTACTTGAACGTCGGCCAACCGTGGCGATGTTGTTTTGTTAGATCAAAGTCATTGGTTTCATGGCATATGATTTGCATGATGCATGTTTTGACTAACATGGGTCAAGTTGTGAAGAACTTGTTCCGAATCGTGTTTTCTTATCGTGGTTGTGCGGTAGCTTGGTGGTCAACGACGGTCAGCGGCGAGGAGAATCGGGACTAGACGTGAAGAGTTGAGGTCGAGCGATCGACGATGCGGGTGAGGTCAACGACTCAAGCGTGACACAAGATGGACAAGGGTGACCTATTGGCGAATCCATGATGCATGGTGAAGCGGTTTAGGTCAAAAGGTTAAAGACGGCGCTTTGCGAAGCGTGCGTGTGTGACCCGCTTGTTAGTGGACCTTAACGGAGCCCAATTAAGTCAAACCCTAAGAGTTTTAGGCCTCCACTATAAATAGGAGGAGATGGTGGTGCACCTCTTGCTCTCTCGCCTTTTATGTTTCAAAACCCTAATTGTCTTTAGGGAGTTGAGGTGGAGGCAAGGGCTCTTGATGGTTTGTGGTGAATTTCGTGATCTTTGATTGTCCACGATCCATGATGGTGTGGATGTAATCCAAAGAACAATCACGAAATCAATCTATGCAAGGTTTGCTTGAGATAAGTCTCTTTTCGTTCTTGCTTTCAATTTCGTGTTTTTAGGGCTTTCTTTGATCCGCGAGTTTGTGATTGATTCTTTCACGTGAATTAGCTTGCTGTGATATGTGTGAATCTATCTAGCATCATCTTGATCATCAATCCCTCACGAACAAGCTTTAGGATCAAGTTTTCGTTCTTGCCCGTTTAGACCTTCGTTAATCAATTGGTAATTGCTCAAGATCGTTCCAAGAATTATCATAATATTCGATTGGAATATGTCCTCAATAGCATAGAGAAGGTGTGTGCAAAGTTTCGTGAAGTTTGGAGTTGAGATTCAAAAGTTAGACCTAATTGCAACTTCGTCATCGGGCTGATTTTACTGCTTCGGATCGGTTACAGAGGCGCCGGTCCGATCGCCGTCACCACCGGTCCGACCGATTTCGGAGCGGTCCGACCGCCAGTATAACAGCGGTCCGACCGCCCGGCAATCGGTCCGACCGGTTCACTACAGAGGTCAGACCGCCGGTACTTGTGTTGCTTTGATTCTTGCTGATTATTGTCGCATTGCTTAGGGTTTTATTGGATTCAATACTAGTCTTCCATTGTCATCGGTATATTGATCTTCATAGCTTTCTAATAGCTACCGGAGTGAAATTGTATTGAGTTCATAATTTGTGAAAAAGTGGCGTGCTCTATTCACCCCCTCTAGTCGCCTTTACGGTCCAACAAGTGGTATCGAGCCCTGGTTAGTTCAATCTTGATCTTAACCGGTCAACGAACTTTGGCGATGGATAAGTTTTCTACTAAACCGCATATCTTCGATGGGCACGACTATGCCTATTGGAAGAATCGTATGCGCGTCTTTCTTGAGAGCGAGGACAAGCTATTTGGGATGTTGTTAGAGCCCATTGGTTATTCCCGAAATTGCTACACCTGCTTCTGCAATTCTTTTGGCTAACAACAATAAGGCTAAGAATCTTTTATATGGTGCACTTGGTAGACAAGAATATGATCGAATTTGTAATCTTTCAACTGCGCATGAAATTTGGAACACTCTCGAAACATATCATGAGGTTCGTCCCAAATCAAAAGGTGCGCCAAACTGCTTACAAGCGTGAATACAATAAATTCGAGATGCGTCTGGAGAGAGCATCGATGACATTTTCGATCGCTTTAATAAAGTAATTAATCAAATGAAAGTCGTTGATATTGAATATTCTCAATCTGAAAATGCCACCCATCTCTTGGCTGCAATCAACACCAAGGAGTGGGAGATGAAAGCTACTGCTATAGAGGAAAATGTTGATCTTTCAAGTCTTACTTTAGAATTGCTTTATAGTAAACTCAAGACTCATGAAATTAAAAGAGTTGATCATCCCAAGAAAGATAATTTAGCTTTGGTAGCGCATCCTCTCAAAAGGCTTTTGATGACTCTTTTGAATCTTCTTACGGATTTTCATTTGCTTGTTTATCTGCTATTCATGAAGAGGAGCTTGAAAGTATTCTGAAGCAGAGTTAGCTCTTCTAGCTAAAAATTCACACGGCCTACAATAATGTGAGAAACAAAAGAGAGGTGGTCCGTGACATGCTATGAATGTGGTGAGCTCAATCATATCAGACAAATTGCCCCAAGTTGAAAGGTAAGAGCAATCATAAGGAAGGAAAGCCACTTGGAAGAAGCCTCCTTTCAACAAATCAAGGTATGAGGCTAATAAGCTTGTGAAGGCCGCTCACCGGGTCCTTGCCGCTTTGAGGATCAATCCTTGAGCGATGTGGATACCGGGAGTGAGGAGGACAAGGAGGAGGAGATCCTCAAGGCAAAAAGAAAGGGAAGGCCAAAGACTTCACTGGCATGTGCTTCATGGTGACAAGCGACATTGATGATGATGAGGTATCTTTTTCTTATGATGAGCTTTACGCTAAATATGATTCTATAGTTGAGCAATTGCTTAGTCAAGATGAAGCGCTAGAATTTGTTATGACAAAAATAAGAAATTAGAGTCAAAGATTAACAAACTGAAAGTAGAGCTTAAAATGCTAAGACTCTTGAACTCGATGAATGTTTATCTTGTCATGCTATGCACTCGAAAATTACTAAGTTACAAACTGCTCATAATATTTACGTACAACAACTTGAGAATGCTAGATCTGAACTAAATGAAATTAAAAGTGCTCCTTGTGAAAAATGTTTAGAATCTAGTAAATTGATTGCTTTTGATATGTTTGATTCTAGCCCTTGCACTTCATGTTTAGAAAAGGAACGTGAAATCAAAGATATCTTAGAAGTCGCTAGAGTCAAATATGCTAAGCTTAAGGACAATATTGAAAATACTACTTGTGCTTCTTGTTCCGCTCTTAAGCTTGAAATTGCTTTGTATAAGGAGAAATCTATGGATAAAACTTGTGATGCTTGTGTTAACTTGAGAAAAGAAAATGCTTACCTTCATGATACATTAGAGAAATTTTCTAAAGGTAAGAAACAATTAAACATGATTCTTGACAAGTCTAAAACTCCTTACAAGAAGCAAGGTTTAGGATTCAATTCTTTTCAAGACAATTCAAACCCAAAAGTCATTCAAGTCTTGGAAAAGGTTTAATTGAATTCAAAACCCAACTTTGCAAAAACATCTTTTAAATCTGCGGGTTTTGCCCAACCTTGTATTAATTCAAATGGTGCTTCTTCTAGTGGTACCAAGTACCATTGCACTTATTGCAAAAAGGTGGACATTTGATTGAATTCATTGGCGTAGGTTGAAAAATGATAGGAAAAGTTTTGATAGAATCTCATTCATGCAACCTAGAGCTTCTATGAGACATGGTAACATTGAAAAGAATAAACTGGATTAGGATTTTCTCTCATGCAAATCATTATGTTTCTAAATATCCTAATTCTAATGTTTATCAT
Source organism: Hsuehochloa calcarea (assembly GCA_036346395.1). Taxonomy (NCBI): domain Eukaryota; kingdom Viridiplantae; phylum Streptophyta; class Magnoliopsida; order Poales; family Poaceae; genus Hsuehochloa; species Hsuehochloa calcarea. The sequence continues at coordinate 2,865,616 of CM070612.1, read as the reverse complement.
CTTGGCGGTCCGATCATTGGTGGTCACCGATCGACCGTTTTGGTCGCCGATCGACCTTGACCAATGCGCGGCCGAATCGCCCATGGACAGATTCAAGTCTCATTTTAATTTAAACATTGCTCATAACCGAATGTTAGATGAAATCAAGGATACTACTTCGGTTTGTATACTCCTTGCGGGCGTGTGTCTCGATCTTTGATTCCTAAATCATGTTTATCTAATCCCGATATTGAGACACATTGTTCTTTTGTTCCTTGATTTTCAAGGATTATCGCGGAAAGGGAAGAACACGTGGTTCGTTGATTCCGGATGTTCACGCCACATGACCGGGAACTCAAAATGGTTCACCTCTTTCACGCGGGCAACAGGTGATGACTTCATCACTTTTGGAGATGATACACAAGGGCGAATTGAAGGAACAGGATCAATTAGGGTAAACAACAAATTCATTCTAAAGGATGTCGCTCTTGTGGACAAGCTTAGGTATAATCTTCTCTCTGTTTCTCAGCTTCTTGATGATGGTTATGAGACTGTTTTTAAGAAAAATGCTTGTCGTGTGCTTGATTCTACTGGTGAGCTTGTGTTTGGAATCTCTAGAGTTGGTAGAATTTTTGGAGCTGATTTTTCAGAATCTCTTGCTGGATCTCTTAAATGTTTGCTTACATCTTCTTCTGATTTCTGGCTTTGGCATCGACGTTTGGGGCACATTGGTTTTGATCATCTGACGCGAGTTAGCAACCTTGATCTTATGAGAGGTTTGCCCAAACTCAAAGTCATCAAAGATGCAAGATATGCGCCTCAGTAGGCATGGCAAACAAGTTGTCGCCTCACACCCTACGTGACTATGGTTATGGTGACGGACCGGACAATTGCTTCATATGGATCTTGTTGGTCTGCTAGAGTCCGTCCACTTGGTGGAAAATGGTATATTCTAGTCATAGTCGATGATCTTTCAAAATATACTTGGTGTTCTTTCTTACTTCAAAAGATGAAGCTTTTGGTTATTTTCATGACCTTGTTCTTCGTTTGGCTTCTGAGCTTCCTGGTGCTTTGAGAGCGATTCGCAGTGATAATGGCACGGAGTTCAAAAATGCTTCTTTTGCTTCTTTTTGTCTTTGGCGTGGTATTGAGCATCGCTTCTCCTCTCCACACGTCCCTCAACAAAATGGCGTGGTGGAAAGGAAGAATAGGACCTTGGTCGAAATGGCTAGGACGATGCTAGACGAGTATAACACACCGGAGATTTTGGGCGAAGCTATTGCTCTCGCTTGTCATATTGCCAATCGTGTCTTTTGAGACCTTCTTTAGGCAAGACTCCTTATGAGCTTCGCTTTGGTAGAAAACCCTCTGTTTCGCATTTCTGAGTTTTTGGATCAAAATGTTTTATCCTTAAGACAGGCAACTTAGATAAATTTGAATCAAGAACTTTTGATGGGGTATTTCTGGGTTATCCTGCTCATTCGAGGGGCTTTCGAGTTTTTAATACTGAGACTAACATTATTCAGGAGACTTGTAATGTCACTTTTGATGAGACTAGCCCTGGAGCTAGATCAATTGCTGCTGAGATGATTTACAGTGATGAGAGTATTTTTGTGGAGGAAGATGAGGACGAAGCTAATGTCATTCCCTCATCTGCTGCTGCCGAGGCGCCCATATTGATACAAGAACCTGCTACGTCTACTTCACCTTCAGTTGAAGCTCCTGTTGCATCATCATCATCGCCAGCATACTGCGGAGGTCGAAGAAACGACATCTCACCCGGGCGCTCCACATCGCATTCAGAGACAGCATCCTCCGGAACAGATAATAGGTAATCTACATGAGCGAGTCACTCGCTCCAGGTATAATGATCCAAATCTCTACTCTCATTCGGCTTTTGTTGCTTCTTTTGAACCCCGCGATATATCACATGCTTTATCTGATTCTAGCTGGGTAAATGCCATGCATGAGGAGTTAGAGAATTTTGAAAGAAACAAAGTTTGGAACCTAGTAGAACCTCCTAGTGGTCATAATGTTATAGGAACCCGTTGGGTGTTTAAGAATAAACAAGGTGAGGATGGTTCTGTGGTTAGAAATAAGGCCAGATTGGTAGCTCAGGGTTTCAGCCAAGTTGAGGGGTTATATTTTGATGAGACATTTGCTCCTGTTGCTAGACTAGAAGCCATTCGCATTCTGCTTGCATTTGCTGCATCAAAAGGTTTTAAATTATATCAGATGGATGTTAAAAGTGCCTTTTTAAATGGTTTCATAGATGAGGAAGTGTATGTTAAGCAACCCCCTGGTTTTGAGGATCCTAAATATCCAAATCGTGTTTTCAAGCTATCTAAAGCATTATATGGTCTTAAACAAGCCCCTAGAGCCTGGTATGATAGACTTAAGACCTTCTTGCTTAAAAATAATTTTGAGATGGGTAAAGTGGATAAAACTCTATTTATTATTAGACGTGACAATGATTTCCTACTTGCCCAAATTTACGTGGATGATATTATTTTTGGTGGTTCCTCTAATGCTCTTGTTTCCAGCTTTTCTGACACTATGTCCAGGGAATTTGAGATGAGTATGATGGGAGAGCTTAATTACTTTTTGGGACTTCAAATCAAGCAATGCAAGGAAGGAACTTTCATCCATCAGACGAAGTACACTAAAGATCTACTTAAACGCTTCAACATGGGTGACTGCAAGCCAATTTCCACTCCCATGGCAACTTCGACTGTTTTGGATCCAGATGAGGAAGGAGAAGTCGTGGATCAACGCGAGTACCGCAGCATGATCGGCTCTCTTCTGTATTTGACGGCCTCGAGACCGGACATTCACTTCACGGTATGTCTTTGTGCAAGATTTCAGGCGTCTCCGAGAACTTCCCATCGCCAAGCCGTTAAGCGCATATTCAGGTATTTACACTCTACCCTCTTATATGGCATTTGGTATTCCTGCTCTTCAAGGATTGTCCATTAGAGGTTTTTCAGATTCGATTTTATGGGTCGTCGGTTAGATAGGAAGAGTACCTCGTGCACTGTCACTTCCTAGGCACTTCACTTGTATCTTGGTCTTCTAGGAAGCGGTCTTACATTGCACAATCCATCTTTGAAGCGGAGTATGTAGTCGCTAGTTGTCAGAGCTGATTTTGTGGATGACGTCCACTTTGAAAGATTATGGGTTAAACTTTGCTAGTGTTCCTCTTTTACGTGATAACACTTCGCTATTAATATTGCTAAAACCCGATTACAACATTCTAGGACTAAGCACATAGACATTCGCTTTCACTTCCTTAAAGATCATGTTGAAAAAGGTGATATTGTGATGCACTTCGTAGAGTCCGAAGCTCAACTGGCAGATATTCTTACCAAGCCTTTAGATCAAACCAGATTTTCCTCTTTGAGAAGTGAGTTAGGGTAATTTATCCTTATGGGTTGGTTTGAGGGGAGTTTGATCTTTTCTAACCTTTCCTTGTTCTTTTGATCTTTTATTGTTCTTTTTACGAACTTAGTGATCTTTCCGAACTTTTTAGGTGTTTAGGCTTTTATTGCATCTCATTGTATCATATTGCATTCTTATGAAAAATAAAACAAGTGGTTACAACAAGTGGTATGAAAAATCCAAAAAGATGCATTGTAATATAAGATTTTCTGCTTATCTTTTAAAAATGATGAAGCTTTGCCTATTACCCTTTGGAGCTTTTGTATTTCAATTCTTGCTCAATGTCATGTCTAGTTCTTTGACTTGCTAGAATTATCATGCTTTTACATGTGTAGCTAAGTCTTTGCTATATGAGCTAGAACCTTTAAATAACTCAAACTAAGAAATTGCAATTTGTGGATGTTTTAGCGAGTTGCGCAATTAGTGCTCCTCTTGTGACATTGGCCTGTCGAATTGCTTTGTTAGCTCTTTGATCTAAAATTGACCATTACTTGAGCGTTTGTGTTCTTGAGATTCTAAAATGCTCGTGTGAAAATGAAAATCAAGATTGTCTTATGCTTAAATTGTGCCAAACTATTCTTACGAGACCGCTTGTCAAATGACATGAACTTGGAGATAGTTTGATGAACCGCATAATCTCATGGGGACCGCTTGTCGAAATGACATGAACCTCAAGATTTGTCGCCTGGTAGAAGCTTAGAAAGAGTTTGTGGATGGCTCCTAGTCCGGATCTTCTTTACTAAGATATACCTTTAATCAACTTTTGGTCGAAGCTTAGGATGAGTTTGTGGATGGCTCCTAGTCCAGGATCTTGTCACTAAGTTAGATCATTAGTCAACTTCAATATTCAATGCAAATAAAAAAAATTGACAAATGGGCGTTTACAAAATATTGAGCAAAATGATTCAATACGGGACTTGATTGACTCTTACTGTGGTCTTTGTTAGATTTTTGATCTCACTTTGACAGTTTGACATGGCCAATTTCACTTTAGGATCTCTGTTGATGAACTTGCTGAATTTGAAGCGTTGCTTAAATTGATCAAATCTACTGCTTTACTTTTGAGCCTTTGTGCTTAGCTTTGATATATATGTCTTACCATGATCTTGCTAGCGCTGTCAGGCTTGATATGCTGTTTGTGCATTATTCGAGATACTAGCTTGTTCTTTTGGGTAATCTCCAAAGCTTCTTGTAATCAAAAATTGAAAAATACAAAAATTGAAGCCACTCCATTGCACTTCATGCATATTCCTCTTTATGCTTCTTTTGTTTCTGCTTCTTTCTTTATTCTCTATTTGTTATCCCTGGATGAGAGGAAGGCGTGATTCCTTGATGAATCCATTGTCAAAGGGGGAGAAGATGTGTTAAATGAAAAGATATTTCTTTGGGAGAAGATGTGTAATATTTCTTTGCTACTCTTATTTGGAGAAGATGTGTTAATAAGAAGATTGGGGGAGAAGTTTATACAAAGGGGAGAAACTGAAAATTTGAAATTTGATGATCATAGTGAGGGGGAGTTCTTGAGTTGCATTCTTATTGTCTTATTGAATATTCTGAACTTGAATTGCATTCTTTTATCCTCACAATGATCATAGGTTAATTGAACAATTGTTCTTTCATATGGACCTTATGTGATAATTTTGACCCGTTTCTGGAAATTAAAGTTTTTATGCTTACTTTTGCTTTGTCTCACATACCTATACTATTCTGATGCCAGCTTGGTCATTTTCATTGCTTTTTCTTGCTTATGGACCAAGTTGTGCCTCTGTCTGCTAAAACTTGAGTAAACTCGTTTTCAAACCTCTTACTTACACTTTCGGATAATTGCCAATGTGTTCATCAAGGGGGAGATTGTGGATTTCATGGGGATATGCTCCAGATCTTAGGATGATGTGACAATTGGCAATGGCGTTTACGGTTTGTCGTTTCACGCGTTTTCGACAAAGTTCTGAGCTTCTCGCTCAGGCGGTCCGACCGTCCTTGCACGGCGGTCCGATCGGTCCCAAATCGGTCGGACCGGCCAGTGGGGCGGTCGGACCGCGATAACCAAAAGTGTTCAAATCGAGTGGGCCAAAAATAGGTGTTGTAGACAAGTAAGGGATCCAAATGCACTTGGTCTCATGATTTTTGGTCTCGGTGAGAAGTTCTATTGGTTTAAGTTTCGAAGGTTTCGGTTTTGGGAGCTTGAATTTCACTAAGTCTAAGGCGGTCCGATCGGCTCATTGGGAGCGGTCCGACCGCCATGGGCGGATCGACCGCTCACCGGAGCGGTCGACCGTAACTACTTGAACGTCGGCCAACCGTGGCGATGTTGTTTTGTTAGATCAAAGTCATTGGTTTCATGGCATATGATTTGCATGATGCATGTTTTGACTAACATGGGTCAAGTTGTGAAGAACTTGTTCCCGAATCGTGTTTTCTTGTCGTGGTTGTGCGGTAGCTTGGTGGTCAACGACGGTCAACGGCGAGGAGAATCGGGACTAGACGTGAAGAGTTGAGGTCCGAACGATCGGCGATGCGGGTGAGGTCAACGACTCAAGCGTGACACAAGATGGACAAGGGTGACCTATTGGCGAATCCATGATGCATGGTGAAGCGGTTTAGGTCAAAAGGTTAAAGACGGCGCTTTGCGTTGTGCGTGTGTGACCCGCTTGTTAGTGGACCTTAACGGGAGCCCAATTAAGTCAAACCCTAAGAGTTTTAGGCCTCCACTATAAATAGGAGGAGATGGTGGCTGCACCTCTTGCTCTCTCGCCTTTTTATGTTTCAAAACCCTAATTGTCTTTAGGGGAGTTGAGGTGGAGGCAAGGGCTCTTGATGGTTTGTGGTGAATTTCGTGATCTTTGATTGTCCACTGATCCATGATGGTGTGGATGTAATCCAGCAACAATCACGAAATCAATCTATGCAAGGTTTGCTTGAGATAAGTCTCTTTTCGTTCTTGCTTTCAATTTCGTGTTTTTAGGGCTTTCTTTGATCCGCGAGTTTGTGATTGATTCTTTCACGTGAATTAGCTTGCTGTGATATGTGTGAATCTATCTAGCATCATCTTGATCATCAATCCCTCACGAACAAGCTTTAGGATCAAGTTTTCGTTCTTGCCCGGTTTTAGACCTTCTGTTAATCAATTGGTAATTGCTCAAGATCGTTCCAAGAATTATCATAATATTCGATTGGAATAGGTCCTCAATAGCATAGAGAAGGTGTGTGCAAAGTTTCGTGAAGTTTGGAGTTGAGAATCAAAAGTTAGACCTAATTGCAACTTCGTCATCGGGCTGATTTTCTCAAGTTTGGATCGGTTACAGAGATCGCCGGTCCGACCGCCCGTCACCACCGGTCCGACCGATTTCGGAGCGGTCCGACCGCCAGTATAACAGCGGTCCGACCGCCCGGCAATCGGTCCGACCGGTTCACTACAGAGGTCAGACCGCCAGTACTTGTGTTGCTTTGATTCTTGCTGATTATTGTCGCATTGCTTAGGGGTTTTTATTGGATTCAATACTAGTCTTCCGCTGTACTGGTATATTGATCTTCATAGCTTTCTAATAGCTACTGGAGTGAAATTGTATTGAGTTCATAATTTGTGAAAAAGTGAGCGTGCTCCTATTCACCCCCCCCCCCTCTAATCGCCTTTACGGTCCAACAATCCAGAAAAGCAAATGTCAACAAAAACCATCAAAAGTTTTGTTTTGAAAAGTTCACATTTTCACATAATTGAAAATGAGCTCAAATTTTGGGCTGTTACATCCTCGGGTGATCAAGCAATAAATACCATAGGGTTTGGAGTTAAATGCAAAAGTCACAAAAAAAAGGAGGGCATGATCAAGGGCACTCGTGTATGCTATCTTTGTGATGAGGACACAGCACTGACAGACACTGAATCTATTGCGTAGTTTTGTTGCCTGATCCTTTCGCTCTGTATAATGAACTACATATTTATGCTTGCCCCTTTTTAATTGCTCCTTTACGTATGTCTTTCATCTCTACATGTAATCGAGTAAGTACGCATCATCGATCCATCCTTTTGTAGTATCTTTATATACCTTCAAACAGCACTTCACAGCCACCCTTTGACCTGTCGGGCTTTACCATTTCACGATGCGTCGCTACTCTTAACAGACGCCGTTCTATATCATCTTCACTACGTGCTAGAACCAGTCGACATATGATCTACTAGGCAAACCGAAAATATTTATCACATATGCTCAGCTTCCTCAGTGACCTCAAAACGTATCATCTTCACTATAGGCTTTCTGCAAACTTAATTTTTTTCAATACAGCTCAAAACATCACCGGTGCGGCGTAGCGCGCCCTTTCTTCCTAGTATACATAAACCTAAGTGGGATAAAAGCCCGTGAAGCTAAAAAGGCCCAACCTGGCTGCTAAGAAAGAATAAATTGCAATCTACATGAATAGCAGGAACACAGGAGATCAGAATAATAATAATTTCCGTTCAGCCAACACATGGAAGAAACAGAAATATTTCAAAAGGGACTCGTGGAAGAAGAAAAGAGTCGACTCAGGGAAGCAGCAGAAAAAGGTATGCCACTAAACCTAATGTTGCTGGATTTTCCCCTCCCTACGGTCGCTTCATCAATTGTGATTTTTCTCTTTTTCCTGCATTTGATCAAAAGTTGGCGACAATCTGCATCATAAAAACATCGTTTATTAGTGGATGAATCAGTCATCTAATTCACAAGTAATAACTAGATCTAGTGAAAAGCTAATATCAGACCCACACTCTTAAAAACAAACAATCAATATTGAATATAATACAAGACACCTGAGACATGCGTGGTCTGAAGTACATTGGTGAACCCTAAGAAAAACTACATCACCGCGGCGACTCTGTTGGCGAGCCCGAAGCCGATGCCAACAAAGAAGACGCCGAATAAACTGACTCAAACGCCAACCAACGCAGAATCGTCTTCAAACACACACAAAAAAAACAAAAAAACCTTCTGGCAGATCGCTTTACAAAAAAGTCGCCGCCGAAGAATGGGGAAGAAAAGCTCCATCTCAGTTTGGCCATAAGCCCATAACAATTGGACTATATCCTCCTTGGGTCCGCGTCACGATGCCCAGGAGCTCACCCCTACACAAAGTCATCGACGCCGGCCGGTGGGACGCCGAGGCTCCCTTCGGCCGCCTCGTAGTCATCGCCCACGCCGCCTTCCTCGGCGAGGGCTTCGTTCCCTGCGCCACGCCGCCGAAGCGTCCGCTTCCAGAGCAAGTGGGCGCCACAGCTTCGGCTCTGTCGCTCCGGTACACCATCCCGGAGCTCGTGCGACGGACGCGCGCAGCCGCCGGCTCTGAGGCCGCCGTCCTAAGGCTCTGCGCGCACGGGAAGTTTGTCATACTCTACGGCTACCTCGACGGCGACGGCAAGCGGCCGGCCACGCGATGGGCATGCGTCGACGCGCTGTTCATCGCGCCGCTGCTCTCCGGCGACCTGGACGCCACGGCCCACGCGCTGGCCAGCGACGCCCTGGGCATCCGTCTCTGGAAGGCGCTCGCAGGCGGGCTGTCCCGGCCCCTGTTCGTCGACATCTGCGGCAAGAACATCAAGCGGCTGCCGCCGCGCTTCATGTCCCTCCCCGCAGACCTGCAGGCCGCGATCCTGAGCAGGCTCGTCGGCGAAGACCTCGCCATGGCGGAGTGCACCTGCACCGAGCTGCGGGACCTCGTCGCCGGCCGCGAGCTCTGGAAGGCAAAGTACATGGCCACGCGCTGGATCCTGTTCTCCTCCTTGCGGTCGGACTCGGACTCGGAGCTCGACGACACCTCGAGCTGGAGCTGGAAGGAGAAGTACGTGATGGCCCGGCCGCGATGGTGGCACGCCCGGCGGCGATGGTGGCAGGACATGGAGGACCTTCTTAATCCGAGTCCAGAGCTGCGTTTACCGAGATGGTGGCACGACATGATGGGCGGCCTTCTTCTTCCGAGGCTCGCTTATTTGCGCCAACGTTTCTTTGATAGACTTGAACTCGATCGTTGCAGCCGGCAAGATCCGACGAAGCGCTTGATAGAGCGTTTCCTAGAAAGGAGCAAAGTTCCTGTGGGCGGCCGGGACAGCCACCGCCGGAGGAGGGCACCGCACTCCTCCGGCGAGAGACGGTGTAGCAAGGGGTTGCTTCGTTCTCCTTGGACGCATCGTTGATAAGATACGTGTCCTCGGGCGTGATTGATTGGCCTCTCAACATTTGGGTTTTTTAAAGGTCTATTGAAATGAAATACCTACCATAAAGCTTGTGTATTTATATAATTTACAGATTGCTTCAGCGTAGTTTTATTTCTTTGGGTAGACCAAGTCCATGTCAATAAATATTAGAAACTGCTTTAAAACGTCAAAGTAGTGGCTAATCAAATTGAGATACCACTTTCTGAAGAAGTTTGAACATGCGAATAGGAATAATTGTTAGACGGCTGAGGTTGGTACAGGTAGCAGTGTGTATATGCATTACAGCGGAATACGCTAATTAGCATGGTATAACACACTTTCTTTTATTTCAACGCAGGAATTGATATCAACAAAGTTCTCAATTTACATATTAGCAGATACAACTTTAAAGAGCAAAATGTACGAAAGGAAAAACCAAACAAAATTAATATTTCTGTTACACATGAAGGATTGTATCTACTGGTTAGCGCATCTCTAATAGTGACATGTCAACCATCTGTTAGCACTTGTATGTCAGCAATATCTTAGGTGGAAGAGAGAAGGGAAACCATTTTTTTTTCTCAAACAACCATCCGTACACACGGACCAAGATAAAACAATCGGTGCATATCAGAGAGGGGTGAAGAAGTGAGAATATTATAAGTTTGACATGAATGTTATGAACAACTTATTAGAGACAGCTTATTGGAGGTATTATCTCTGAATTAGTTTTTTGGTGATACAGAATTGATACAGTACAATTAATGCAGGGAAAAGTAATACATAAAAGAGTCATCATTGTCTTGAATTCCAATCTTCCGTGTCAGCCTTTTCCTTTTCGTGAGAGATCTCTTTATGTCTGCCCCGGTTTCCTTCTTCACTTTCGTCGATCAGCTTTTCTTGTGGGCTGCTTCATGGTCGACGTCATGCTTCCAAATCCTTATGTATTTATTTATTTATCCTTTGACAGCTTCCAACGATCCATTACTCCGACTAGAATGACACCTACGCCAATGGCGTGGCTACAACTGGTGTTAGGACAGAGGAAAGGTAGTATGCAATTTCTTAGGGCTACACGTATAGTTTTTCTTCTTCTTTTTCAATGGTATCGACGTGGATCCTCATTAGGCGCACTGCCGTGCTTAGGTTCATATTTAGATAACGGTGACTCCAGACGTTACTTTTCCACAAACAATAGATAACATGCATAGTAGTATATAAGTACATCAATATTGAGGTGCAATATGAACAAATCAGCGTTAGATTGTAATAATAAATAGCAAACGGAAGCGAAATGAACGTTAAAGAAACTCATTTGAAACATGTACAAATTACAAATTGGAACCAGAAATGAAATGAATGTTAAAGAAGCTCGAAAACGTGGGTACCTAAGCCGATAGATAAATCATCATGGTAATCATGTATTCTTGTGCAAAGGCAGTTCCCAACACACACACACACACACATAAATCCGTTAGAAGAACATATTTGGCATACCTCACATAGCCAACTAAATTTACTTGTTGATCTATTATACAACTTATATATAATTTAGGGTAAAAGACAGGACGGCTTGGAGTCCAAGTTAGAAAATTTGCATAAGGAATACAATCAGTTAGCCGAGCAATATATTCTTACAAATAACAATATAAACTTGGTATTACAAATATTAGAAGAAAGTAAGGTACAACAAAACAAAGGTGTTCAAAACAGTGATTATATTAAAGAAGAAGTCACTTTAATCTATAACAAGTTAGAATCGTTATCAAATATCAGTTCCGCTAAAAAGGAAGCTGTAGGACCCTCAGAAAGTTTAAAAGATTTAGATCAACAAGTTTTTAAAATTAGGAATTTACTAGAAGAAGTTAAAAATTTAGTTCTCTCTTAAATTGTATGTCAGAATATAACAAAGCATTACAAGAAATAGAAAAGTATCTTGAGCATTCTATAGGCTTCTCAAACTACAAATCACCCAAAGAAGATTCTAACATAATAATAAGACAAAATGATGCTATCCTTCAATTGTTAGTCCAGATCTTGAATAAAATTAATACTGAAGAAAGAAGTAAGGAGATAGTGATAACCTTATTAGGAATAGTTACTACATCCACTAAAGCCATAAATTCAGAAAGATGGATATATTTAAAAGCCTCGGTAGAGTAGATAAAACACTCCACTTAGTTGATAGAGATGTAAAACCTTTAACTATAATGAATAAAATAAAGGGTAAGAATGAAGATATTGAAAACCTGCAAGAAGTCGTAGATCTAGATAAGGATCTAGAAAGATATTAAAAGGATACCTTAAGAAAAATAAAACCTCAGCAAATATATCATATGGGTATGTTTGAAAGCAAAACCAGTTTATACAGAATATCTAGAGAAGTAGAATTAAGTATTTTATCACAACCAGTTGAATTCAGAATTGTCAGTAAACAAATTGAAAATGGGTTAAAATATTTAGGCTATAAATATATACATCAAGGCATGTATATAATAGGAATTAAAGGTATGATAAGAAAAAAAATTAGGAACAAAAGTCTTAATAGCTGTGGGGACCCCCGGGGTTAATCCCGTAAGATCGAGGCAACCCCAATCTTAAGGAAGTAACTCTGGGCCTCAAGTAAATGAATTCTATATTAACTCCATCTAAGTGGAGGCCCAACTGAAACTAGAGCCCCGGTGATCATGCGTGCTGCTCCTCTGCGAGCACCACATGATGACCGGTTCTCCAACGGTTCAAGCACACACTTAAATGAGTTAAAAGAGAATTCATCACAGCGAAGATGAGGCCGTGTTGGCTCCCAAGATCAGCGACCAACACACCCCCAAACTCACTTTCAACATTGATCACATCCATACAACAATCATACATTGATAGTTCAAAAGACATACATCGATAATATTCAAGTCTATAGCTATTACAAGTGGCTGAACAGCCAAATTTAATTAAGAGCAAAATATAGCAGCGAAAGCAAGTTAAGGAAACCAAAAGTCCAGTATGGTGTCCCCCATAACCCTAGCAACCGACTAGGGGTTCAATGACAGCACTACTCACCAGTGCCGCCTAAATTGGCATTGATGAGCTCATCGGGCTCGATATCGTCCTCACCTGAAAAGGCCAGCAAACATCTGGCTGAGTACAAGTGTACTCACAAGTCTTACACAAAGAAAAGTAGCTATGCATATTGGGCAATCAAAGGATAGCATTAGTGGTTCTAGTTTTGCATAAAACACAACTTCTTACATTCCTAGACCATCTAGTTTCCAAAAGTCAAGTTATAAATCATTTGTTCAAGAGAAAGTTCCACAAGACATATGTAATAATGTAGATCAATCAATACCAAAGTGGCTGTCCACTTTGATAAACTGAAGCACACAAACATCCCATTCGTGTCGTAACCAATTATAACCATGTTAACTTTTAATTTTCAAGTCTAACGATGAAGCATACTTAAACCAAGTGTTGTCCATAACCGTGGACATGACTATTCGAATAGATTATCTCTGCAGACGTATACTACTTTACCCACATGACTCGACTAGCCTGTAAGCCCCCGGATGCCTCTGGAAAATAACACATTTCCTTAGGTATGCCAGCTGGGGATAATCGAGATATGGTCATTTTTAGCAAGAAAATCCTATTGATATAGACCACCCATGTGAGACGAATCCCAACTTAGACATAAGTTGTGGATATCGTGGGGATGTGTACTGCATGATCTTAGGATGATGAGTCAATTGGCAATAGCATTGTTGGTTTGCAAATTCTCGCGTTTTTGGTTTGCTTGATTCTGCACGGACCACAAAGTGGTCTCGATTGGTGACATGGCGGTCGATCGCCTGTGGAAGCGATCCGACCGGCGATGCTTGCTGTCCGACCGCATATGGTTCAAATTGGATTTTGAAGCTGAGCCAAAAATAGGATGTGTAGGCAAGTGAGGGGAGTCTCCTGGATGTGGTCACATAATTTTTGGAGCTCCTAGTCAAAAGTTCTATTCATTTGAAAATTCCAGAAGGTTCCGGATTTTCGAGATGAAAATTTGGCTAAGTCCTTTCGGGCGGTCTGACCGCCGTTGTGGATCGGTCCGACCGGCCTGAAATCGGTCGGACCGGCTGTTTGGGGCGGTCAGACCGTCGATCACTTGGAACTTAGCCTTTTTGGCATTGTTGTGTTATGATTGTGTTTAATGTATGAATTTCAATGCTTTATTGTTGCATATTGCATTGTTGAACTAACGTGGGTCAAGTTGTGAAGAACTTGTTCCCGGAGATGATTTTTTTGTCTATTGCTGTGCAGGTGGCTTGCAGGTCAACGACGTCAACGGTGAGGTGGATCGGGACTACGCTTGGAGAGCTGAGGTCCAGAACGATCATGGATGCCGGGTGAGGTCGTGTGACTCAAGCATGGTGCAGAATGGGCAAGATGGATTGAACGGGCAGTTTGTTGCAGCTGGTTGGATCAGGCGGTGCGGAAGTCGGTGCAAGTCCCTGGGAGGTTCCGATGGGATTCGAACGGGAGAGACTTGCCGACATGATCAGAGCTGCTGATCAACCTACACGTGGTGAAGCAGGCGATTACTTCAACAGATGTTTTTGTGTATGTATCCCATGTGTGTGTGGGCCTTTGTGGGAGCCCATGAGTGAAACCCTAGCTCTCCATATAAATAGAAAGGGGGAGGTGGAAATACCTCTTGAAGCATTCATTTGGACTACTCCTTCTTTTTCTAGGGTTTGGAGAGGAGAGGAGAGGAGAGGCTAGGGTTTGGAAAGATTTGTATGTGTGCTCTTTGATTGAGCTCTTGTCCTCCTTGAGGGAGTGGCTTTGACAAGCATCGCATTGAATCAATCAATTCATGAATGCTTGTTCATTGGTGAAGTCTCATTTGCATTCTTCTCTCTTTTGATGATTGTGGTGCTTCCTTGATCCGGTTGATTTTGGTTGGTCTCTTGACCTCATTTACCTTGCTTTGATGTGTGGGAATACTCCTAGAACCATCTAGATCTTCAATCCCCCACAAGCAAGTTGTGGATCAAGTTTTTCATATTTCTAGGGTTTGAGCACTTCTTTGGTAAAACCTAAAGAGATCATTTATTTGAAGTGGATCTGAACGATCGTCGCTAGAAATAGGACTCAGATATCCTCAGGGAGGTGTGCTCCAAATTTGGTCAAGTTTCATTGGTTGAATCAAAAGTTGGACCAAATTTTGTTTTGGATTTGAGCTTTGTCCATTGCCTCTGGACTAAATCGGTTCGACCGATTTTCTGACACCGGTTCGACCGCCCGACAGTCCGACCGATTTTCTAACATCGGTCCGACCGCCCGATAGTCAGACCGCCAATTGCTTGCCGGTCCGACCGCCAGGCAGTCAGACCGCAGGCTCTACAGCGGTCCGACCGGTCCAGTGAGATCAACTCTCCTTGTTTTAGTCTTGTGGTTAAAGGGGGTAATTGAATTCAGCACAAGGCTTCCTCTGTGCGTTTACTGATCTTCTTAGCTTTCATAGCTAAAGGAGAAAAGTTTGTGTTGAATTTGATTTAGGCGAAAAATCGAGAAAGCGCCTATTCACCCCCCCCCCTCTAGTCGCCTTTACGGTACTACATAAGCATATAGCAAACACTAAGCGGGCACGCATGTTGTGCCGGAGGGGCCAGTGTGAGGTAGTTAGTATGTTATTTTTCATCAACATAGGTAATCGTGCTCATTAAGCACAGTGTATATCACACTGGGTTCCTAAGGAATATATTATTTCACGGTCTCTATATCCTCACACCACCTGCGGTCCAAACCAATAAAACATTCCCCTTACTTAACCGTACAGTACCCATATCCCGCATGTGATATTATGCTCGTTACTTGGAGTGTAACGTGCATGGCTCGGTCCTTAATGGTCCAGACAAGACAACCACAAATCCGAATCTTGTGCATAACAGCACCCACACTACACACACTTGTCTGGACCCAAAACCATTTAGCATAACCAAAGTTTAAAACAATAACCAGATGTAACAATCTGGACAAAAAGAAAAGAAAGAGTTGTTATGTGTTTTCCACAATTGACGGGCTAGTTATTAGGATGTACAACTGCACTTTTGTTGTACTGTACGCTAGCTTGATTATAGTGACCAAAGGATAGCTCATACATGGATTTGGTACTGAGTCCCGTTTGACGATCAATGACTCATAAATAAAACAAAGTGCGAACAATAAGAATCCACGCCTAATAAGGCTCCCAAAAATCGTATAATTCTAAAATTTCTGATGTGTTGGTGATCTACTCTATGGCTGGTGTCTATTTTTTGGGCTTTCATCAACGAACCACATGGAAAAAATGATAGTGCATTCCCAGGAAAAAAAAATAGGCTTTGTGGCACGGAGATGAGCTTTGTAGGTATAAGATGGAAAGAAGAGAACTGAAGCAAATGTATGTATAAGGGAGACCCCTCTTTCACAAAAAAGACGTAATTGTTTTGCAAGTGAAAAGGATGGAGTCTGTAATATTGGCTGAACTAATTTTTTGGTATCAATATTTCGTTTACTACTAATAAGCAATCACAACATGGCACTCTTTTTTTCCTATCTGCTGTCCCAATTTGAAAGTTATAATTAGAGGCAGACTACCTTCATTTGATTTAGAGCACATCAACAATAGCTTCAACTGCATGAGTGCAGTATTCCAGTAACTACGAAATTTCAGCCTCTAACAAACTATGAAAGTCCAGCCTCAGCATTAATATACTATACACCAGCACCAACGGATCTAACTCTAGAGAGCGAAATGTAAAAACTCTCACACAACTGCAAAACCACACAAAACTCTGAAATTTAGAATGGACTATTGGATTAAATATATTTTGGTAACAAGCACACGAAACCGCCATTGCATTTCAGCTCAATTGAATATGAGCCGACTAATGGCTAACCGAAGAAAGCAAAATCTTTCAACACATCTACAACGTGAGAAATTACTAAATATATGATTTTTTGGTGTGGATTTGGCAATAGGCTCTGCTATATCCAGACACAAGTCCATTTACACCTAAACCAGTACAAAGATGGACAAATCCTATGTAATTGCCCCCTAAGACTTTTTCGCAGTTCACACCAAAAAGTGCAAACGAAGATGCATGTAAACATACTGCCGATTCAGCAGCGGGGGGCGGCGCTGGCTACGGCCGGGAGGAGGATGGCCGAGCGTGAGGAGGCGACCGGGCGGGAGGAGGACAGAGTCGGGTAGACGTTGAGGAGGAGACCGGGCGCGGGACTGCGGGAGGAGGTGACCAGGCAGACGTGTGGAAGGGAACCGAGAGCCGCCGCCACAGAGGCACTTCGGCCCTATCTTAGGGGAATCGAGTGGTGAGAATGGGAGCGACGGGAGACCCGCGGGAGTTGAACAGTGGCGGACGGAGAGTGAGGACACGGGAGGTGGAGGGGAAGGAGCGAGGAGGAGGAGAGGGGCGACCCACTGCACGATGTAAGGCGGTCAGAGCAGGGGAAGCGTGGATGCGATGGGAAGTGACCCGTGGGAGCAGAGCTACGGCGGACAGAGAGGGAGGAGACGGGAGGCAGAGGGGAAGGAGCAAGGAGGAGGAGAAGGGTGACGCGGTGGCGGAGGGGGGAGGGGGCGGGAGGTGGAAAGGGGGAGCGGCTAGCCCACGCGGCACGGTGCTCGAGCGAGTGCAAGGAGGAGACGGATTTGCCAGGGATAAGAGAAGACGGAGGGCGCAGGAGGGAGGGACGGCGCCGGAGGGAAGCATGGGAGGCTGTGGGGAAGAGGCGAGTGGCAGGAGGGCGTGGTAGGCGCAAGGCGTGCGGCAGGAGGCACACTCGAGAGGAGACGGGAGGAAAGCGCTGGGTTTCGGGGCGACATGGCACACGTACGGCCGCGCCCTCGCACCAAGCGCAGGGGGCTCGATCGTGCGGGCCGAAGGCGGGAGACGCGTGATCGGACGGATGGTTTTTTTTTTTCGGTGACGTGGCTAGCGCGTGGGATGGCGAATTCCTTGGGCTGTTAAATAAGGAAATTTCTTCAGAGATCAGATTGAGTGGTTAGGCCAAAAGCCAAAGCACTCTGACGTGAGACGTTGCAAGTTTCGCTGAGTAACGATTATGGGGAGTATTATAATTATTTCTTATCTAGCAATATACAAATCTGTATAAACCTCTCCCTTCTTACGTGGCAACTGGCATTAGAACCTTCATCACGTACGATGACCGAGAGCAATACAACGTACAAAGGTTTGATTCCTTCATCTTGTAAATGCAACCAACTTTTGTTTTCAGTGATCACTGCATTTCTGCACTACATCCGACTCGAAACTTTTACTTTAGGACTAGGGAACTTCAAGATACGGTGTATACACTCTCTTTCTCTTTCTGTAAAAACTAAAAAACGTGGTGTACATCATGAGAGAAGCGGTTATCACTACTGGAAACCCATCCTTTGCCGAGGGCTTCTGGGTTTGCCGAGGGCTATATCTCGGGCACTCGGCAAAGGCTCTATTTGCCGAGTGCCAGCCCCAGGAGCCCTCGGCAAAGATAGGCCCTCGGCAAAGAGGCCTTTGCCGAGGCAAAGAAACGGCCCTCGGCAAAATAAATCTTTGCCGAGGGCCCAGCCCTCGGCAAATTGGCCGGATGGGTCACGGCGGCCACTGGCGTCAGTCTTTGCCGAGTGCCCGCCGTCAGAGACTCGGCAAAGATTTTTAATTTTTTTAAAAAAATTTTCTTTGCCGAGGGCCATTGGCCAAGCCCTCGGCAAAGATCCCCTTTGCCGAGCAAAGATTTTTTTTTTTGGTTTTTTGAACCCATTTTTTTTGTGGTGCTATAATACATTATTTAAAACTCAATTTTAAAATTTGGGCCAATTTTGACTTTTTTGATATATTTCCCTAATTTATTTCTTTTCGTTGATTTTTTTCGAATATTTCAAATTTGAACTGCAGGTGGATGGAATAATGCAATTTAGTGATTCGAAAAATGTTATTCATGGTATTTGGTGTATGTTGAGTCCCTATCCACGAACTCGCATCAAATTTCAGGCATCTTCTTCACGTAACATGACGAGGAACTTGTCGGAAAAGTGTTTTTAAATTATATAAAATCCATACGAAGTCCAAAAATCACGAAACTTGTCGAGGTGTCATGTTATCACATGTGTAGGCTGTGGTAAAAAATTGAGAAGGTTTCGAGCAAGTTGTGACGTCGGATGCCTAAAACCCAGACATCTCCACATGTGATCTAGCCTGGTCTTTGCCGAGGGCTTGGCCAATGGCCCTCGGCAAAGAAAATTAAAAAAAAAATTAAAAATCTTTGTCGAGTGCCTGACGGCGGGCACTCGGCAAAGACTGACGCCAGTGGCCGCCGTGACCCATCCGGCCATATTTGCCGAGGGCCAATTTGCCGAGGGCTGGGCCCTCGGCAAAGATTTATTTTGCCGAGGGTTGTTTCTTTGCCGAGGGCCAGGCCCTCGGCAAAGGCCTCTTTGCCGAGGGCCTATATTTGCCGAGGGCTCCTGGGGCTGGCACTCGGCAAATAGAGCCTTTGCCGAGTGCCCGAGATATAGCCCTCGGCAAACCCAGAAGCCCTCGGCAAAGGATGGGTTTCCAGTAGTGTCTTCTGTTTTGATGTGCTTATTGCCATGCTCCTTTGCAGGTGTTCATATATATATAGAGAGAGAGGCACAATCAAATCTTAGAGATGGATTCTTGCATTTACGTTCTCGCCTACATTAATGTCTGATATCACAATGCTAAGATCTGATATCGTGTTAGGCAAATAAATGACATCCCATTCTGCACCTTCATGTGTATACTGAATTTATTTCTTTTTTCCTTGAGTGTGGAATTTAATGATTTCATTTTTGATATGATCATTTATTGTTTCTGGTTCACACGGAACTAAAATAATGTTTAGAAAAAGCCTCCTGATTTGCTCTGAAATGCCATAAATTCTCATATTAATTGCAGGAAAAAGATATAGTTTTATTACACCACCTATTTTGATGGGTACATATTAGAATGGTGTTGATTAATCAGATATACATTAATGTGAGGATGGACAATCCTCGGAGCATGACATATGGAGTAAATTTCGTGGAAGGGTTCACGGGGTAGTTAGTACAATCAAAGTTAAATGCCACGTGTCATGCTCTAAGGATGGTCCAATCTCATATGGATCATGCGGAAACTCCCTTCAGGCATGATTGGGCGGCCGCTCGAGCTCCCCTCCGGCCGGATCCCCCCCCCCACATGGCTAGACATAAGGCTCAGCATCCCGCGGCCGGCGAGGAGGAGGCTGTCGAAGCACTGAGTGTCGAGTAGAGGTTGAAGAGGATGATGCTTCATGGTCGTGGTCTCGTGGGTTTTGTTCAATTGGAGTGCAGCACGGCGGTCGCCAGACCCATTAGAAGGCATTGTTCACGACCCTCTGATCGCACTGCATTTTCCTCGTAGGCTCACAGCCACCTCTGCTCCTCATTGACTCACGCCTTGTAACGTCCCGTTTTCGGACAGCAAATAGTACTTACCATTTTATTTTCGGTTTTTGTTTTGTCGTTGAATTCCAAAAACTCCGAGATTCCTGTAGGCTTGGGCTTGTGTTTTAAACCTCCATTCAAATTCTGAATTCAAAATTCAACTTGAATTCACCCTTTTCGGATTTTGGATCCCTTTCCCAAAATCTACATCACCTTTGTTTCCCTTGGGCCATCTTAATCTTCTCCGGCCCATTTTCCCGGCCAGCCTTTTTCCATTTTCTTCCTCTCCCCAGTTTTCCCTCTCTCCCGGGCCGAATTCCCTGGCCGGCCCACCTCCTCCCGCTACCTCGGCCCACCACCTCCCCACACTCGGCCCACCATTCGCCCCGGCCCGCGTCGCTTTCTTTTCTCACCCGGCCTGCCCGCAGCGCCGTCTCTCTCCCTTATCCCCTTCTTCCCCAGCCGCCTCAGCCGCATCTCCCTCTCCTTCCCTCGCGCCGCTGGCCTCTTCGTCTCCCCCATTTCGCTCTCTCCGCCGCCCCCACTTCTTCTCCTCCCCGAGCGCTCGCCTCCTCCATCTTCTTCCCTCGCTCGGTTGTGCTGCCTCCGCCCGGCCCGGCTTCGCCTCTCCCCTTCGCAACCGCCCGACTTCTTCTTCTTCTCCCCGTTCGGCCGAAGTGCCTCTTCCGCCGCCGGTCGCCCCGTGCCCCTCGACCTGGGTTCTGGCGCCTAGAGCACCTCTTCGACACCCCAGTGTCTCCCCACTGGCCAGCCGAGCTCTCCCGCCGCCGCCGTGCTCCCCTCCAGCGCCACATCGGCTTCAGTCAGCAGCCTCCACCGGTGCTCCTCCGCCTCCACCAAGCACCCGGTGAGCATCCCCTCCCCTCCAGCATTCTATTTTGCTGCCCCCTTCACCCCTCTCGCCGGCGCTCAACCGCCACCCGAGCGCCTCCCTGTCTCCTCTGTGGCCAAGCTCCCTCTCGGCTCCCCTTGCCAGTGGCCCCTCTCAGCATGGACAGTGGGTTGGGAAGCTGTTATACCTATTGATTGCCCTTAATTGCTGCCTTTGACACCAAATTTTGGTTCCCACTGGTTGCTCAGAAACTGAATTGTTGATTGTTGTGATTTTGCTAAAACTCTAAAAAGACCTTTAAAAATGGTGATTTAATATTTAAGGAAAAAATAAAATAATTACATCTCTATTCATTAATATCTATCTCAATCATAATTTGGAATAATTAAATATGCACATTCTTGTTTAAGCATCAAGTAAATGAAATGCTCAAGCAGTCTATTGATAAATTGAACTCAAGCAGTAAATGAAATGCTCAAGCACATTCTTGTTTAAAATATCAAATTGCATACTTTAATTTCCTATGCAAATTTATGTCAAAACCCTTAAGGTTGTTAAATACCCATTTGATAATTACTTATTTAATACACCATCTATTGATAAATTGAACCATCATTCCTTGTCACCCTAGTAACTATATGGTAAATACTAGCTATAGGTTGTACTTAAGCGATATGCTAGCCTTGCTTAAGTACCAAGACATTAATGTCCCAATCATCATCCTTTAGACATAAACAAATGTGTTGGGCAGTCATTGGGAAGGATGACTGGAATAGTTGTGATTATTTGTTTTCTACTTCTCAAAACCCTAAAACTTGCTATTACCACGTCTGGGCGAATGGAAAGATTGGTGGGTGCCTTCGTGCCGTATGTGGTTGTGTGGGCCTTCGTGCCGTAAATTGATATGAGGGCCTTCGTGCCGTTGTGGTTGTCGGCCTTCGTGCTGCTTGTGAATGTCGGCCATCCCATGCGTTTTTGCGAGTTTGAAACCTCCCGTGCGAGGGAGGTCTTTGCCAAATTTTGAACAAACAATAACCTATTGCCTTTTTATGCAGGAGAAGAGCAAGTCGGAGGGGACCCGGAGGACCCCGATCGTCTTCGTCGGCGTCGCGGTTCTGCCTGCACTGCTTTGCCTCGCCACTGCGTCGACTCGCCACTGCCCCGCTAGCCTGACTTCGATCGTCCAAGGTGATCGTACGTTTGATTAATATAACGATCTATCATGCTTCACCTTGCAGGCCCAGACCGGTTCGTCCATGAGTGACGAGTTGAAACAGGTTACAAATGGCTGTGACGTTAGGGTGAAGTCATTTACCGGCTATGACGTGAACGGATATCGCTTCCACACAACAAGTTACTGAGCGATTCGCCCAAACGAAAAACACAAATAGCGGAGTTTGTACGCCTTGCGATGGCCTCGACTATCATGGTAGAGTTGAGGAAATCTATGAACTCTCATTTCATGGAGACAAACCTCTTAAACCTATCATGTTCAAATGCCACTGGTTTAATCCTCGATCAACGAGACGAACCCCTCATCTTGGGCTAGTCGAGATTCGAGAAGATTCCATCTATCCTGGAAAAGATGTCTACATTGTGGCTCAACAGGCCGTGCGGTGTATTATACTCGTCGCCAACCAAGACAAAGAGGATCTTAAGGGTTGGGCTATTGTGCACGGTATCTCCACATGGTAAACTACACGCCCCAAACGATGATGATTACAACTTCAACGCAAACACATATGATGGGCGGTTCTATCAAGAAGATGGGCTACCGAGCACGTTTGAGATAGTCTTACGAAGCAATCGAAATGGAAGTAGACAACGAAATGGTTGATGGCGAGGTCGATGGAGATGTGATGGTAAATGCTAAGGACATAGCAATGCTTGAGCGATTACTTCTAGGCAATGACTACGATGACAACATAGAACCTTCGGATAGTGTTGCCCATTTGGACAATTTTGTGATGATGATGAGACCTATGATCCCAATCATGAAGATTATTCCTAATACATGTAATACTATGTTTTTTTAATTTGTGTTTTGTTTATATATTTTGAATCTATTTCTAATATATGTACTAATTAGTCTTGTTCATTCTTTGTGATTGCGGTGATTGAACAAAGATGGCGAAACAACGTCCACGCCGTGACACGCCCTCGGTTTACGGAGAGCCGCCCTCTCCTTGAGGTGAGGGTCGTCGTCCGAGAACAACGTCCGCAGGAGGTGACGAGAGGAGGACCGAGGCAGCAGCGGCCGAGGCGGCGGTCTCCTCCTCGCCACGTGACGAGTCTTGGAGGAGGAGCACGTGGCGGCCATGGCCACGTCCTCGTCGGAGGACGAGAGGGTCGCCAGATGGGCGAGGAAGGCGAGGCGCTCGAGGCGAGGGAGGCGAGGCGCCGAGGTG
This sequence comes from Hsuehochloa calcarea, assembly GCA_036346395.1. Lineage (NCBI taxonomy): Eukaryota > Viridiplantae > Streptophyta > Magnoliopsida > Poales > Poaceae > Hsuehochloa > Hsuehochloa calcarea. Next base: position 2,842,304 of record CM070612.1, on the reverse strand, counting down.
AGGTGGCGAGGGGCTCGAGGTGAGGAGGGGTACCGCCACCGGACTCCTGAGCGAGGTCCCGCGAGCCTCCCTCCGGTTCCGCTTCCTCACAACCGCCCGATGATTCGGCCTATGGCAAAGAGGTAAGTAACTATAGATGTTATCACAACTACTTCATAAGATATGTTGGAAATCATAAGAGAAGCGATAAATTTTCTTAATCACTTGTGCAGGGCCTGGTTGGTTTTGTCAGGTACTCCAGCACGCACCCCCGCGAGCATCCTTGGTGTTTTGTGCAGGAAATGGTACCCCGGCATTGTGCAACTGTCCGAAGAGCCGGTGGTGCGGGAGCCGGCCTCAATCGGGACAGTCTGTGCTGATCACGGATGACACTTACCGCAACAAGCAGGAGCGGGTATTGGCGGAGTTTTGGGTAAGTTTCTCTCGCACAACATTGCTTAATACATCTCATTCATTGGTTAAATGTTTTATTGAAATAATGAATGGATACATCGGTTTTGTATGCAGAAATTTTTCAAGGCCGAAGAAGGACTTGAGGCCCAGGCGAATCGGGCGGCTGCCGCAGCTTGTAGGAAGTACGTCACCGACATGCACCACCATGGGCGCGTCCAAGCCCACATAGACTACTACAGGTCGGTACTTAAGCAGTCCCTCCCCAAGCCTCAAGCAAGACTGATTACGCTGACCCGGGACCAGTACCTTGAGGTAGGCGAATAACATTCATAATGATTCGTTTTGATATTAAGTAGGTTCAATTTCATCTTTTTATATGTCAAATACTCGATGACTTGTAGGTGATTCCCTGGTGGTGCCGATCGTATCCCGAGTGCTGGGCCATGATCGTGGACAAGTGGTTATCACGGGACTTTGTTGACACGCACGAGGCGGCGGGAACAGTCACGATGAGGCAAGGTCCAACTCACCATCAAAGCGTACCGCACCTCCCGGATACAAACAAGCATACGTAAGTGATTTCTTTCATTTATTTTGATGCTCAATTCTGCTTGATTTCTCACCATCTTCCCGTCTTTCTCGCAGGAGGCTGCGCACCCGGGCGAGGAGGTCTCGGAGTTCTCTGCGTGGGCTATGTCCCACATGGGCAGGGCGTCGTCCTCTGTCTCCTTCGACCCGGCTGCCCCGCCCCAGGTGTACTCCGACCCGAACGTGTACACTAAAGTCCAAGAGTACACGTCCTCGGTAAGGGAGATCTATGGGGAAGATTACAATGTGCGCACTGAGCCCATTGACGCAGAGACGATCTTGAGGCTCGGAGGAGGCAAGAAGCACGGGCGGCTGTGGATTGCAGACGGCGCCATCGACTCCACCACTGTTCCCTCCCTCGACGCTATCCGAGCACGGAGCACGAGCTCCATCCAGCCCATACGCACACGGCCTTCTCCAACACTGCAGCAGGTCCATGCACTCCAGGTAATTCCTGTTTTACTCGTCGTACGTTGATATTTACACACCTAAATTAGATTTGCATTACTGATACATTGGAGTGAAATATTGCAGGCCGAGCTGCAAGAAACAAAAAGGCAAAGTCAAGAGCGAAGCAGGCGACCGCCACAGTGCCCAAGCCGGCGGTCGCGTTCGGCGCTTGTGAAGCAGATAGGCGGAGATGATGGTGATCATGCAAAGTCTTGGGCAAGCATCGGGTGTACTGTGCAGTTTTCAGCTCCTCCACCTCCTACTCCTGCAGCTACTCCTGTAAGTATGAAAGTTCACTTTTAAACTTGTGCTTTGCATGTATGTCGGCGTTCGTGCCGTTGTGGATGTCGGCGTTCGTGCCGTTGTTTCTTGCAGTTTTGAAACCTCCCCGTGTAGGGGAGGTGCTTTGCCGAAATTTTCAATTGAGTCTAATCTTTTTGTATTCCTAGATTACTAGATGCAATCTCTAAGTTCCAAAACTGTTTTCCCGGATTACTCACACATGCAATCTCTGCTCCTTTGTGCAGCCTCCGTCCGCGGGTTCCAATCATCCGGTAGTGCGTCACGGGTGATCCCGCCTTTCCTTCACCACCGTCTCATAGGCTACCTTGATGAGGACTAGTGCTAGGTGATGTGGTTGGACTTTATTGTAATATTTGTGGTTTATGGTTCTGACTTGTGCTTGGATCTCATGAACTTGTCGTAATAAACATGTGAATGATGATGAACATGTGACTTGTCGTTGTAATATATTGTGATTTGTGGTTCACAATTATGGTTGTGATATATTGTGAGAAAATGGGTTCTGTGTGATATATATATGTGATGGTTGATATATATATGTATATATATGAAATGCTTGTGTCGATGGAATGCAAAAAACAAAAAAAAAATTAAATTTCTGCCTCTTTGCCGAGGGCAATGACCAAGGCCCTCGGCAAAGATCATTGGAAAAATTCTGGAACATTTCTTTGCTTAGGGCCATGGTTGGAGGCCCTCGGCAACGACTTTTTTTAAAAAAAATTAAAATTTATTTGCCGAGGGCCTGCGGGGAAGCCCTCGGCAAAGATTTTTCAAAAAAAAAAAGAATAATTCTTTGCCGAGGGCCGTCCCATTGCCCTCGGCAAAGATTTTTTGGAAAAATTCTGCAACATTTCTTTGCCGAGGGCCATGGTTGGAGGCCCTCGGCAAAGATTTTTCAAAAAAAGAATAATTCTTTGCGAGGGGCCCGGAGGCGGCCCTCGGCAAAGACTCCGTCCAGTGCCGGCGGCCGTGGCGGCCGCTTTTCTTTGTCGAGTGCCGGTCCAGCCCTCGGCAAAGGCTTTGCCGAGTGCCCGATAAAGGGCCCTCGACAAAGACTGTGGATTTCATGGGGATATGTCCCAGATCTTAGGATGATGTGACAATTGGCAATGGCGTTTATGGTTTGTAGTTTCACGTGTTTTCGACAAAGCTACAATATTCGGGCGAGGCGGTTCGACCGGTCCTTGCAATGATCCGACCGGTCCCAAATCGGTCGGACCGGCCATGAGGGCGATCGGACCGCAATGACCTAAAAGTTCTCGAATGGGCTGGGCCAAAAATAGGTGTTGTAGGCAAGTGAGGGATCCCAATGCACTTGGTCTCATAATTTTGGAGTCTCGATGAAGTTCTATTGGTTTAAAGTTTCGAAAGGTTTGAATTTGGGAGTTTGAATTTGGCTAAGTCCCAAGGCGGTCCGACCGCTCACGGGGAGCGGTCCGGCCGGCCATGGGCGATCCGACCAGCTCACTGGGCGGTCGGACCGGTTTCTACTTGAGCGTCGGCCAACCGTGGCGATGTTGTTTTGTTAGGTCAAAGTCATTGGTATTGTGGCATATGATTTGCATGATGCATGTTTTGACTAACATGGGTCAAGTTGTGAAGAACTTGTTCCCGAATCGTGTTTTCTTATGCGTGGTTGTGCGGTAGCTTGGTGGTCAACGACGGTCAGCGGCGAGGAGAATCGGGACTAGACTTGAAGAGTTGAGGTCGAGCGATCGGCGATGCGGGTGAGTCAACGACTCAAGCGTGACACAAGATGGACAAGGGTGACCTATTGGCAAATCCATGGCGCATGGTGAAGCGGTTTAGGTCAAAAAGTTAAAGACGGCGCTTTGCGGCGTGCGTGTGTGACCCGTTTGTTAGTGGGCCTTAACGGGGCCCAATAGAGTCAAACCCTAGGAGTCTAGGCCTCCACTATAAATAGGAGGAGATGGTGGCTGCACCTCTCTCTCTCGCCTTTTATGTTTCAAAACCCTAATTGTCTTTAGGGGAGTTGAGGTGGAGGCAAGGGCTCTTGATGGTTTGTGGTGAATTTCGTGATCTTTGATTGTCCAGCGATCCATGATGGTGTGGATGTAATCCAGCAACAATCACGAAATCAATCTATGCAAGGTTTGCTTGAGATAAGTCTCTTTTCGTTCTTGCTTTCAATTTCGTGTTTTTAGGGCTTTCTTTGATCCGCGAGTTTGTGATTGATTCTTTCACGTGAATTAGCTTGCTGTGATATGTGTGAATCTATCTAGCATCATCTTGATCATCAATCCCTCACGAACAAGCTTTAGGATCAAGTTTTCGTTCTTGCCCGGTTTTAGACCTTCTGTTAATCAATTGGCAATTGCTCAAGATCGTTCCAAGAATTATCATAATATTCGATTGGAATAGGTCCTCAATAGCATATAGAAGGTGTGTGCAAAGTTTCATAAAGATTAGAGTTGAGAATCAAAAGTTTCACCTAATTGCAACCGTCATCGGTGATTTTACTATTGTAGATCGGTTACGGAGTCGGCGGTCGGACCGCCGTCATCACCGGTCGGACCAATTTTGGAGCGGTCCGACCGCTTGACTAACGCCGGTCGACCGCCCGACAATCGGTCCGACCGATTGGGTCCAATGATCGACCGCCCGTCTTTGTGAGTCTTTGCAATCTTAGTTGATTTTGTAGCATTGCTTAGGGTTTAATTGGATTCAATACTAGTCTTCCATTGTCTTGGTATATTGATCTTCATAGCTTTCTAATAGCTCTTTGAGTGAAATTGTATTGAGTTCATAATTTGTGAAAAAGTGGCGTGCTCCTATTCACCCCCTCTAGTCGCTTTACGGTCCAACAAGTGGTATCGAGCCGGTTAGTTCAATCTTGATCTTAACAGGTCACCGAACTTTGGCGATGGATAAGTTTTCTACTAAACCGCATATCTTCGATGGGCACGACTATGCCTATTGGAAGAATCGCATGCGCGTCTTTCTTGAGCGAAGGACAAGCTATTTGGGATGTTGTTAGAGCCCATTGGTTATTCTGAAATTGCTACACACTACGTAATTCTTTTGGCTAACAACAATAAGGCTAAGAATCTTTTATATGGTGCACTTGGTAGACAAGAATATGATCGAATTTGTAATCTTTCAATCTGCGCATGAAATTTGGAACACTCTCGAAACATATCATGAGGTTCGTCCCAAATCAAAAAGGTCGCCAAACTGCATTTACAAGCGTGAATACAATAAATTCGAGATGCGTCTGGAGAGAGCATCGATGATATTTTCGATCGCTTTAATAAAGTAATTAATCAAATGAAAGTCGTTGATATTGAATATTCTCAATCTGAAAATGCCACCCATCTCTTGGTGCAATCAACACCAAGGAGTGGGAGATGAAAGCTACTGCTATAGAGGAAAATATTGATCTTTCAAGTCTTACTTTAGAATTGCTTTATAGTAAACTCAAGACTCATGAAATTAAAAGAGTTGATCATCCCAAGAAAGATAATTTAGCTTTGGTAGCAGATCCTCTCAAAAAGGCTTTTGATGACTCTTTTGAATCTTCTTACGGATTTTCATTTGCTTTTTTATCGCTATTCATGAAGAGGAGCTTGAAAGTATTCTGAAGCAGTTAGCTCTTCTAGCTAAAAAATTCACACGGGCCTATAATAATGTGAGAAACAAAAAGAGAGGTGGTCCGGTGACATGCTATGAATGTGGTGAGCTAAATCATATCCGGACAAATTGCCCCAAGCTGAAAGGTAAGAGCAATCATAAGGAAGGAAAGCCAGCTTGGAAGAAGCCTCCTTTCAACAAATCAAGGTATGAGGCTAATAAGCTTGTGAAGGCTGCTCACGGGTCCTTGCAGCTTTTGAGGATCAATCCTTGAGCGATGTGGATCTTGGAGTGAGGAGGACAAGGAGGAGGAGATTCCTCAAGGCAAAAGAAAGGGAAGGCCAAAGACTTCAGCGGCATGTGCTTCATGGCTGACACCGACGACATTGATGATGATGAGGTATCTTTTTCTTATGATGAGCTTTCTGCTAAATATGATTCTATAGTTGAGCAATTGCTTAGTCAAGATGAAGCGCTAGAATTTGTTATGACAAAAAATAAGAAATTAGAGTCAAAGATTAACAAACTGAAAGTAGAGCTTAAAATGCTAAGACTCTTGAACTGATGAATGTTTATCTTGTCATGCTATGCACTCAGAAATTACTAAGTTACAAACTGCTCATAATATTTCTGTACAACAACTTGAGAATGCTAGATCTGAACTAAATGAAATTAAAAGTGCTCCTTGTGAAAAATGTTTAGAATCTAGTAAATTGATTGCTTTTGATGTGTTTGATTCTAGCCCTTGCACTTCATGTTTAGAAAAAGCGTGAAATCAAAGATATCTTAGAAGTTTGCTAGAGTCAAATATGCTAAGCTTAAGGACAATATTGAAAATACTACTTGTGCTTCTTGTTCCACTCTTAAGCTTGAAATTGCTTTGTATAAGGAAAAATCTATGAATAAAACTTGTGATGCTTGTGTTAACTTGAGAAAAGAAAATGCTTACCTTCATGATACATTAGAGAAATTTTCTAAAGGTAAGAAACAATTAAACATGATTCTTGACAAGTCTAAAACTCCTTATAAGAAGCAAGGTTTAGGATTCAATTCTTTTCAAGATAATTCAAACCCAAAAGTCATTCAAGTCTTGGAAAAGGTTTAATTGAATTCAAAATCCAACTTTGCAAAAACATCTTTTAAATCTGCGGGCTTTGCCCAACCTTGTATTAATTCAAATGGTGCTTCTTCTAGTGGTACCAAGTACCATTGCACTTATTGCAAAAAAGGTGGACATTTGATTGAATTCATTGGCGTGAGGTTGAAAAATGATAGGAAAAATTTTGATAGAATTTCATTCATGCAACCTAGAGCTTCTATGAGACATGGTAACATTGAAAAGAATAAACACGGATTAGGATTTTTCTCTCATGCAAATCATTATGTTCCTAAATATCCTAATTCTAATGTTTATCGATGGCGGTCGACCGGTGGTCACCGAAGTCGACCGTTTTGGTCGCGATCATTTGCCCGATAGCAACGTCGAGACCGCCCATGGACAGTTCAAGTCTCATTTTAATTTAAACATTGCTCATAACCGAATGTTAGATGAAATCAAGGATAGTACTTACGGTTTGTATACTTCTTGCGGGCGTGTGTCTCGATCTTGGATTCCTAAATCATGTTTATCTAACTTGATGTTGAGACACATCGTTCTTTTGTTCCTTGATTTTCGGATTATCGCGGAAGGGAAGAACACGTGGTTCGTTGACTCGGATGTTCACGCCACATGACCGAACTCAAAATGGTTCACCTCTTTCACGCGAGCAACGGTGATGACTTCATCACCTTTGGAGATGATACACAAGGGCGAATTGAAGGAACATGATCAATTAGGGTGAACAACAAATTCATTCTAAAGGATGTCGCTCTTGTGGACAAGCTTAGGTATAATCTCCTTTGCTTCTCGACTTCTTGATGATGGCTATGAGGCGGTTTTTAAGAAAAATGCTTGTCGTGTGCTTGATTCTCTTGGTGAGCTTGTGTTTGGAATCTCTAGAGTTGGTAGAATTTTTGAGCTGATTTTTCGAATCTCTTCTTTGGATCTCTTAAATGTTTGCTTACATCTTCTTGATTTACGGCTTTGGCATCGACGTTTGGGGCACATTGGTTTTGATCATCGACGCGAGTTAGCAACCTTGATCTTATGAGAGGTTTGCCCAAACTCAAAGTCACAAAGATCTTTGTATGCGCCACAGTAGGCATGGCAAACAAGTTGCCGCCTCACCCTTCTGTGACTATGGTTATGGTAGCGGACCGGACAGTTACTTCATATGGATCTTGTTGGTCTGCTAGAGTCCGATCGATCGGTGGAAAATGGTATATTCTTGTCATAGTCGATGATCTTTCTAGATATACTTGGGTGTTCTTTCTTACTTCAAAAGATGAAGAATTTGGTTATTTTCATGACCTTGTTCTTCGTTTGGCTTCGAGCTTCTGGTGCTTTGAGAGCGATTCGTAGTGATAATGGCACGGAGTTCAAAAATGCTTCTTTGCTTCTTTTTGTCTTGGCGTGGTATTGAGCATCGCTTCTCCTCTCCACACGTCCCTCAACAAAATGGCGTGGTGGAAAGGAAGAATAGGACCTTGGTCGAAATGGCTAGGACAATGCTAGATGAGTATAGCACAGGAGATTTTGGGCGAAGCTATTGCTCTTGCTTGCCATATTGCCAATCGTGTCTTTTGAGACCTTCTTTAGGCAAGACTCCTTATGAGCTTCGTTTTGGTAGAAAACCCTCTGTTTAGCATTTTGAGTTTTGGATCAAAATGTTTTATCCTTAAGACAGCAACTTAGATAAATTTGAATCAAGAACTTTTGATGGGGTATTTACAGGTTATCCTGCTCATTCGAGGGTTTTCGAGTTTTAATCTGAGACTAACATTATTCAGAGACTTGTAATGTCACTTTTGATGAGACTAGCCACAGAGCTAGATCAATTGCTCTGAGATGATTCTGGTGTGAGAGAGCATTTTTGTGGAGGAAGATGAGGACGAAGCTAATGTCATTCCCTCATCTGCTGCTGCCGAGGCGCCCATATTGATACAAGAACACCTACGTCTACTTCACCTTGATTGAGGCTCTGGCATCATCATCATCGGCCAGATACTGCGAGGTCGAAGAAACGACATCTCACCCGGCGCTCCGCTTGCATTCAGAGACATCCTCGGAGCAGATAATAGGTAATCTACATGAGCGAGTCACTCGCTCAGGTATAATGATCCAAATCTCTACTCTCATTCGGCTTTTGTTGCTTCTTTTGAACCCGCGATATATCACATGCTTTATCGATTCTAGTGGGTAAATGCCATGCATGAGGAGTTAGAGAATTTTGAAAGAAACAAAGTTTGGAACCTAGTAGAACCTCCTAGTGGTCATAATGTTATAGGAACCCGTTGGGTGTTTAAGAATAAACAAGGTGAGGATGGTTACGTGGTTAGAAATAAAGCCGATTGGTAGCTCGGGGTTTGACCAAGTTGAGGGGTTAGATTTTGATGAGACATTTGCTCTGTTGCTAGACTAGAAGCCATTCGCATTCTACTTGCATTTCTTTGCATCAAAAGGTTTTAAATTATATCGGATGGATGTTAAAAGTGCCTTTTAAATGGTTTCATAGATGAGGAAGTGTATGTTAAGCAACCCCTGGTTTTGAGGATCCTAAATATCCAAATCGTGTTTTCAAGCTATCTAAAGCATTATATGGTCTTAAACAAGCCCCTAGAGCACAGTATGATAGACTTAAGACCTTCTTGCTTAAAAATAATTTTGAGATGGGTAAAGTGGATAAAACTCTATTTATTCTTAGGCGTGAAATGACTTCTTGCTTGCTCAAATTTACGTGGATGATATTATTTTGGTGGTTCCTCTAATGCTCTTGTTTCCGCTTTTCGACACTATGTCCAGGAATTTGAGATGAGTATGATGGGAGAGCTTAATTACTTTTGGGACTTCAAATCAAGCAATGCAAGGAAGGAACTTTCATCCATCGACGAAGTACACTAAAGATCTACTCAAGCGCTTCAACATGGGTGATTGCAAGCCAATTTCCACTCCATGGCAACTTCATTTATTTTGGATCCGGATGAGGAAGGAGAAGTCGTGGATCAACGCGATACCGCAGCATGATCGGCTCCTTACATATTTGTGACCTCGAGACCGGACATTCACTTCACGGTATGCCTTTGTGCAAGATTTGAGCGTCTCAGAGAACTTCCCATCGCCAAGCCGTTAAGCACATATTCGGTATTTACACTCTACCCTCTTATATGGCATTTGGTATTCTGCTCTTGACTTTGTCCATTAGAGGTTTTTCGATTCGATTTTGCGGTGTCGGTTAGATAGGAAGAGTACCTCGAGCACTGTCACTTCCTAGGCACTTCTCTTGTATCTTGGTCTTCTAGGAAGCGGTCTTACATTGCACAATCCACTTTGAAGCGGAGTATGTAGTCTTTGCTAGTTCTTTGTAGCTTGATTTTGTGGATGACGTCCACTTTGAAAGATTATGGGTTAAACTTTGCTAGTGTTCCTCTTTTACGTGATAACATACGCTATTAATATTGCTAAAAACCAGTGCAACATTCTAGGACTAAGCACATAGACATTCGCTTTCACTTCCTTAAAGATCATGTTGAAAAAGGTGATATTGTGATGCACTTTGTAGAGTCCAAGCTCAATTGGCGGATATTCTTACCAAGCCTTTAGATCAAACCAGATTTTCCTCCTTAAGAAGTGAGTTAGGGTAATTTATCCTTATGGGTTGGTTTGAGGGGAGTTTGATCTTTTCTTATCTTTCCTTGTTCTTTTGATCTTTTATTGTTCTTTTTCGAACTTAGTGATCTTTTGAACTTTTTAGATTTTAGGCTTTTTAATTGCATCTCATTGTGTCATATTGCATTCATATGAAAAATACAACAAGTGGTATGAAAAATCCAAAAGATGCATTGTAATATAAGATTTTACCTTATCTTTTAAAATTGATGAAGCTTTGCCTATTACCCTTTAGAGCTTTTGTATTTCAATTCTTGCTCAATGTCATGTCTAGTTCTTTGACTTGCTAGAATTATCATGCTTTTACATGTGTAGCTAAGTCTTTGCTATATGAGCTAGAACCTTTTAAACAACTCAAACTAAGAAATTACAATTTGTGGATGTTTTAGCGAGTTGCGCAATTAGTGCTCCTCTTGTGACATTGGCCTGTCGAATTGCTTTGTTAGCTCTTTGATCTAAAATTGACCATTACTTGAGCTTTTGTGTTCTTGAGATTCTAAAATGCTCTTGTGAAAAATGAAAATCAAGATTGTCTTATGCTTAAATTGTGCCAAACTATTCTTACGAGGCCTTGTCAAATGACATGAACTTGGAGATAGTTTGATGAACGAGACGATCTCATGGGGACCGCTTGTCGAAATGACATGAACCTCAAGATTTGTCGCCCGGTAGAAGCTTAGAAAGAGTTTGTGGATGGCTCCTAGTCCGGGATCTTCTTTACTAAGATATACCTTTAATCAACTTTTGGTGAAGCTTAGGATGAGTTTGTGGATGGCTCCTAGTCCGGGATCTTGTCACTAAGTTAGATCATTAGTCAACTTCAATATTCAATGCAAATGAGAAAAATGTTGACAAATGGGCGCTTACAAAATTTTGAGCAAAATGATTCAATACGGGACTTGATTGACTCTTAATGTGGTCTTTGTTAGATTTTTGATCTCACTTTGACATTTTGACATGGCCAATTTCACTTTAGGATCCTGTTGATGAACTTCTTTGAATTTGAGCGTTGCTTAAATTGATCAAATCTCTTGCTTTACTTTTGAGCCTTTGTGCTTAGCTTTGATATATATGTCTTACCATGATCTTGCTAGCTATTTATCGGGCTTGATATCTTTGTTTGTGCAATATTAGAGATACTAGCTTGTTCTTTTGGGTAATCTCCAAAGCTTCTTGTAATCAAAAATTGAAAAATACAAAAATTTGAAGCCACTCCATTGCATTTCATGCATATTCCTCTTTATGCTTCTTTTGTTTCTGCTCCTTCCTTTATTCTATATTTATTATCTCTGGATGAGAGGAAGGTGTGATTCCTTGATGAATCCATTGTCAAAGGGGGAGAAGATGTGTTAAATGAGAAGAGAAGATGTGTTAATGAGAATATATTTCTTTGCTGGGGGAGAAGTTTGTACAAAGGGGAGAAAATTTGAAATTTGAGGATCATAGTGAGGGGAGTTCTTGAGTTGCATTCTTATTGTCTTATTGAATATTCGAACTTGAATTGCATTCTTTTATCCTCACAATGATCATAGGTCAATTGAACAATTGTTCTTTCATATGGACCTCATGTGAGAATTTTGACCCTTTTAAAATCAAAGTTTTTATGCTTACTTTTGCCTTGTCTCACATGCCTATACTATTCGATGCCACTTGGTCATTTTCATTGCTTTTTCTTGCTTATGGACCAAGTTGTGCCTTTGTGCAAAACTGCGAGTAAACTCGTGTTCAAACCTCTTACTTACATTTTACGGATAATTGCCAATGTGTTCATCAAGGGGAGATTGTGGATTTCATGGGGATATGTCCGGATCTTAGGATGATGTGACAATTGGCAATGGCGTTTATCGTTTGTAGTTTCACGTGTTTTCGACAAAGCTACGGTATTCAGACGAGGCGGTCCGACCGGTCCTTGCATGCGGCGATCCGACCGGTCCCAAATCGGTCGGACCGCCATGAGGGGCTGATCGGACCGGCAATGACCTAAAAGTTCTCAAATGGGTGGGCCAAAAATAGGTGTTGTAGGCAAGTGAGGGATCCCAATGCACTTGGTCTCATAATTTTGGAGTCTCGAAGAAGTTCTATTGGTTTAAAGTTTCGAAGGTTTGAATTTGGGAGTTTGAATTTGGCTAAGTCCCAAGGCGGTCCGACCGGCTCACGAGGAGCGGTCCGGCCGCCCATGGAAGCGATCGACCGCTCACCCGAGCGGTCGGACCGGTTTCTACTTGAGCGTCGGCCAACCGTGGCGATGTTGTTTTGTTAGGTCAAAGTCATTGGTATTGTGGCATATGATTTGCATGATGCATGTTTTGACTAACATGGGTCAAGTTGTGAAGAACTTGTTCCGAATCGTGTTTTCTTATGCGTGGTTGTGCGGGTAGCTTGGTGGTCAACGACGGTCAACGGCGAGGAGAATCGGGACTAGACTTGAAGAGTTGAGGTCGAGCGATCGGCGATGTCGGGTGAGTCAACGACTCAAGCGTGACACAAGATGGACAAGGGTGACCTATTGGCAAATCCATGGCGCATGGTGAAGCGGTTTAGGTCAAAAAGTTAAAGGCGGCGCTTTGCGAGCGTGCGTGTGTGACCCGTTTGTTAGTGGGCCTTAACAGAGCCCAATAGAGTCAAACCCTAGGAGTTTAGGCCTCCACTATAAATAGGAGGAGATGGTGGCTGCACCTCCTCTCTCTCGCCTTTTTATGTTTCAAAACCCTAATTGTCTTTAGGGGAGTTGAGGTGGAGGCAAGGGCTCTTGATGGTTTGTGGTGAATTTCGTGATCTTTGATTGTCCAGCGATCCATGATGGTGTGGATGTAATCCGGCAACAATCACGAAATCAATCTATGCAAGGTTTGCTTGAGATAAGTCTCTTTTCGTTCTTGCTTTCAATTTCGTGTTTTTAGGGCTTTCTTTGATCCGCGAGTTTGTGATTGATTCTTTCACGTGAATTAGCTTGCTGTGATATGTGTGAATCTATCTAGCATCATCTTGATCATCAATCCTCACGAACAAGCTTTAGGATCAAGTTTTCGTTCTTGCGGTTTTAGACCTTCATTAATCAATTGGCAATTGCTCAAGATCGTTCCAAGAATTATCATAATATTCGATTGGAATAGGTCCTCAATAGCATATAGAAGGTGTGTGCAAAGTTTCATAAAGATTAGAGTTGAGAATCAAAGTTTCACCTAATTGCAACCGTCATCGCTGATTTCTTGTTGTAGATCGGTTCGAGTCGGCGGTCGGACCGCTTGTCATCACGGTCGAGACCGATTTTGGCGGTCCGACCGCCCGACAACGCCGGTCGAACCGCCCGGCAATCGGTCCGACCGATTGGGTCAATGATCGACCGCCCGTCTTTGTGAGTCTTTGCAATCTTAGTTGATTTTTGTAGCATCGCTTAGGGGTTTAATTGGATTCAATACTAGTCTTCCGCTGTACTGGTATATTGATCTTCATAGCTTTCTAATAGCTACTGGAGTGAAATTGTATTGAATTCATAATTTGTGAAAAAGTGAGCGTGCTCCTATTCACCCCCCCCTCTAGTCGCCTTTACGGTCCAACAAAGACCCTCTTCGCCGACTCAAAATTCCCCGAGAGCTCTTTGCCGAGGGCCGCCCTCGGCAAAGCCTTTGCCGAGGGTTAATGGGCCTTTGCCGAGGGCTTGAGGCCCTCGGCAAAGAGGTCGTCTCCAGTAGTGTATACGGTCAAATATATAAAAGTAACACATAAGTTTTTTTTTGTGAAACACCCAGGACAACACATAGATGTCCACACACACACACGCAAACCACCACACACAGGACGCCTGAGGAAGACTAGACAAGCGGAGCTCAATGAAGTCACCCCCGTCGCCTCGCTTGCGACATGTATATCACCCCCCACTGAAAAAAAATCATCTTAAATGAGGCACGTAGAGTCAAGCCTGGAGTTTGAACCTGACGAGCTGGAGGTAGGGGTGAAAATGCATCGGATACGGACGGATAATGACTCTGCCATATTTGTTTTCATATTTTTTTTCCGGATCCGGATACGAATATGGATACTCCGGATACGAATACGGATACGAATAATATCGAATACGAATCACGGAGCGATCACGAATTGAAACGAACACTGGTCATGGATATTTTTGAACATGAAAACCCCTTAAATTGTATGCCAGAAATTAACGAAAATATATAATTAGTTTATTTGATGCAAACATTCATGAACTGTTCATATTTTCAGCAACCACACATAACATTGGCACTAGCAAGTTGCATTAACTAGTTCATCATAAACATAACACTTAGTTTACCATATTTAGCTTATAAGTCATAACTCACAAAGTCACAAGTCATCACACATTCATACTTAGTTCATCACATACATAAAACTTAGTTCACACTAACATTGATCAGACTAGATGATTAATCTATACACAAATGACTGTATAATCCCAAAGTATGTTACCAAAAATAAAATTAATAAAGTTATTGTTTTATTGGATTTTATGATATTTAAAAGAGTTTTCTTGGTTAAAAAGAAAAAATAATAAAATAAAGTCAATTATTTAATTTCCTAGTTTTCAATGCTAAAAAAAATTATTGAGATTTCTGGGATTTTATTGTATTTAAAGTGAAAATAAAAAAAATCTTGAATTTTCTGGATTTCAAAAAGGTTGTTCATATTTTTCAGAAATTAAAAATAATTTATGTGCAAAAATAAAAACAAACTTTAGCTTGGAATTAATTTTATTAAGTTCAAAATAATTTAAGGATTTTTTTGTGATTTTTTTAGAATTTTTTTTAACTCTATTTGCTATTTTCTAAAAGGCTATTTGATTTGTTGCATTTTCTGAAATTCAGAAATCAATTAAAATCTTATTTTTCTCTTTTGGGCCGAAATCCGGATATCCGGACTTGGTCTTATCCGGATAATCCGTATCCGTATCCGCCGGATAGCATGCCTACCGTATCCGTTTCCGTTTCCGATTAAAAAAAAATCTAAATCCGTTTCCGATTCGAAAATTATCTGAGAAAATTCCGATCCGAAACAATCCAAATTCATTTATATCCGAATCGAATGAAAACTATCTGATCCGTTTTCACCTCTAGCCGGAGGTATAACCACCTCCAGTGACCCCCGAAGCAAGGCATGGTTCTCAACATGGAAGGGTTTGTCGCACCGACTCTTGAAAGTTAGATGTATCTGCTGGATAAGGATGTGATGTGACATTGATTCCTCGCTGCTAAGCAATCCGTAGTTCTGCAGGTCATTGGGGTTTGGACCGAGTGTTCTTGGCCTCATCCCCACAGTGTCATATTCTTTTTAGATGGTACAACTAGCACACACACACCACGCACTTATGCCACACACCATAGGTTTTGTGGATGCTGATCTAATGTCTCAGGGACATGAATATCGTTTTACGTGTGTATGCTCGCTTAAATAAGTCATACAATGTCGATCGGGAGTACCTACGATTGTAGGATACAACGAGTCCTCGTTGGCTGATTTCAAATCATGGTAATATGTCCTTGTTGTCTTACGGACACGTGGGTCTTAAGGCCGCATGTTAATCTCACAATGAGCGATATATTATGAATTGTATAGCTATTACAATGGCCTTTGTGACTTTTCTCAAAAAAAATAATATACATCACAAAGGCAAGAACACAGGTACACAATTACACAAGTGTATAGCAAAATGATGACTGATGCCATTTGATTCTGGAGTCGAATGCACAGAAACTTGAAGCTAAACACGCCTCTCACACAAAGGACAAATGGGCTACATGAACAAATCAACCCCAGGATTTGAAGAACGAAACCATCCATGCATCACCGGTGTTTCCACCGGTACCTAGAAGACGGCGAGTGGATCGCCGCGGCGCCATGCCGCTTCTTCTTGTGACCATCCGCCGCCGCCGTCCGGCACCGGCCATGACCAGCGATGCTCTTGCTCCATGCTATCCCTCTCCTCCTCTTCCAACGGGGAACAGCATCGGCTGCCTGACGTCGCTCCGGCGGAATGCGGCAGTCCGTCGACCTCGACCAAATATGCGTCGGTTGCAGCAAATCGTCATACAACCTGAACAGACTACGCTGCAACATCGATATGCCATGGTCGCTGAGGATTGGCTCCGCATCGAAACAGTGCCTCCGAAAAGTGGTCCGCTTGGCTCTCATATACCTCGCTTTCCAGCTGCTCACCTCCGAGTCTCCGGTTCCTCGAATCGGGGCTTCCAGAGCTCGTCGTCGTCGTCGTTCCTCGAATCGGGGCTTCCAGAGCTCGTCGTCGTGCTCGGCGACGAGGCGCCTCAGCTCGGTGCACGTGCGCTCCACCCTGGCGAGGTCCTCGCCGTCGGTGAGCCTACCCAGGATCGCCGCCTTGATGTCGCCAGGGAGCGACATGAAGGTCGGCTCCAGGGCCACCCCGTAACAGCAGCACATGTCGACGAGCAGGCGTCGGCACAGCACTTCGGAGAGCGCCTTCCAGAGCGCGGCCACTGGGACGTCGTTCCTCAGGGCGCTCCCGGTGTCGTCTAGGCCGCCGGAGAGGAGCGGCGCGGCAGCTAGCGCGTCCAGACACACCCAGTACGTCTCCTCCGGCCGTCTGAACCTGGTGTAGAACACGACATGACGCCCATGCGCACACAGCCTCAGCGCGGCGGGCTCCACGTCCGGCCGGTGCAGCAACTGCGGCGCGGTGTACCGGAGGAAGAGCGTCGAGGCTGTCCGGCCCACTTGCTCCGGAAGCCGGGCGGACTTTGGGACCGGGGTGCCGTGCGGCACGAAGCCCGCATCGAGGAACGCGGCGTGGGCGACGATAACGAGGCGGCCGAGGGGCGGCTCAGCATCCCACCGACGGGCGTCGATGACCATGTGAAGGGGAGAGACCTTGGGCTTGGCCATGATCGGTGGTGAGTGAGTAGTTCCTGGGAAGGTTTGTTTTGTGTTATCTAAATGGAAGGTTACAACTAATGGAAGGCTTGTTTTGTTCCTGGGAAGGAGCTGTTTGAGTTTTCTTTGTTTTGTGTGATCTAAATGGAACGACTGCGCATCTTTGCTTTTCGTCGAATCGGAAGCGAATCGAGAAGCAGCTGAAGAACCAAGGAACAACAGGACGCCAGTCCCGAGGAACCGAGCCGTGCATCCATAGGAAACAAGGAGAAGCAGTCGATTATTAAATTTATCCCTCTCCAATTAAACTACAAGCGTACCTGGGTCTTCTAAAGTGATTTGCTACGTCCACACAGGGAAGGATGCCAGGAGTTGATACTATCTCGCTACGTATGCATGAAATTGTACCAACAAATTTAGGATTTACTCCGCATGACGATTTTTAAGTACGATCTTCCGCTGTCGGATCGAGATACGAGATTTTGTGTATAGCAATGCAAGACACGAGATGTTCTTGCACTAGTTGATTTGGATGACGCTTTATTAGGGATTGTTAAGAAATCCGTTGTGTGGTTTCTTGAGGAGAAGTAAAGAACATATCGTAAAATATTATCACAGATTTAACTTCATCTATCAAATAATATTATGCATGACTGGATTTGAAGGAGAATACCACTGTCACATTGAAACAGAAGCAGATTTGTACAATCAAGATATGACCAATAAGATGCATTTGAAGCAGAAGTTTTATTTGCATGAGATGGCGGAAGGTGAGTTAATATAAAACCACTTAACAACGTTCAAAGAAGTAGTCTCGAATCTCGAGTCTATAGAGGTAAAATATGACTTGAAGATTTGGGTCTTACACTACTAAAAAAGGGGCTATCCTTGACGCCTTATCACAGACGGTTCCCCGGAACCATCAGTATTAAATACAATCACAAACGATTTTAGCTTAGCACACGTCTGTGTTACTAGCTGTGGACTGTCTGTGGTAAAAACTGTTTGTGAAGATGTAATATCACAGACGGTTCATGTTGAAAACCATATGTGAAATATCACAGACATTCACAAATGGTTTTCAACATGAACTGTTTGTGATAATTTTGCATCATAAACGGTTTATTGTTGTAACCATCTACGATATACAAAGGTACTCGCAAGTCTTACATGTAACATCTCAAAATTGGTTTGTGTTTCAAATGTAATAAAAATGAGGAGAAATTAAAACTTTTTCTCTGATCTTGATTTTTGTAATCAGTTCCATAATTTTTGTAAAGGAATTATGTGAAATCAAAAATCAAATTGCCATTTGGACACCAACACAAATCTCCTTCATGAAAATCTTGTGCCCAACCTTTGGAAATAATTTTTCTTGGGTCTAGGGTTGATGTTTAACACCTCTGAATTATCTCATGATTTTTAGAAATTATTTGATAATTTTTGGAGGCAAGTCAAACTGGTCAAACCCTATTTTCCTCTCTTCTGGAATTTCTGGGGAATAATTCAGTGCATGAAAATTTCTGAAAATTTTATGTAAGGTTAATCATCCAGTAAACAATCTCCAGTTAAAATTTCAAAATTATTGAAGCTTGTTTGCTATCTTGACTAATCCTCCTAAGTTCAGTTCATAAATTAAATCCAAAATCAGCCTTTACTGTTGCTCGGGTCCGCACCAGTCTCGGGTTC
Organism: Hsuehochloa calcarea; assembly: GCA_036346395.1. Classification (NCBI taxonomy): domain Eukaryota; kingdom Viridiplantae; phylum Streptophyta; class Magnoliopsida; order Poales; family Poaceae; genus Hsuehochloa; species Hsuehochloa calcarea. Next base: position 2,823,643 of record CM070612.1, on the reverse strand, counting down.
GAACCGTCGGTTCGACCGGATCAACTTAACTGCACCGGGCTCGGTCGCCTTGGGCGCTTTCAACTTCGACCGTTAGATCTTGATCGTGCGGTCTGCGCTCTCAGGTGATCGCCGGGGTTACGGTGCTTAGGCCGAGCGATTGGAATCCAATCTGATCCGACGGTCGCCGTTCGTCGTCTTCCTCCTTCATTGCAAGTCGGCCGAAGTCAACGGTGGTGGCGTGCACAGTACACTTCGGCAGAGCCGAGTCGCGTCTCCCTTTTGGCCAACGGCTCTGCCGCATTTATTGCTCCCGTCCGGCCGCCCCCACAGCCGTCGTCTCCCTGCGATTTACGCCCCGTCGCTCTCGGCCAACCTCAGCACAGTGCACCACCATTTTCCCTCCTGTTGCTTCTTCCTTGCTTCTCGGCCTATAGGACTTCTCTAGTTGCTTCTTTAGCATCCTTTAAACACCCTTGAGCTCCAGCATCGCTTCCAATACACTGAGTGAGCTCAATCGCAAAAATTGCTCTCGGCCGCCATTGTTGAAGCTTCGAGTCCTTCGGTGAAAGTGGTGCTCCGGGCCTTCTCTTTCAAAACCTTTGCTTCCTCAGTTGCTTAGCATCTCATAGAATATTAACCCTCGGTCAATTTTGCTTTTGGCAGCAGAGAGCAGATCAATTTCGGATTGCCCCCTTTTCGACCGAAATAGCTATTCTTCTTCACCCGATCCGATTCGATCCTCTTCTGCGCCTTCTTTGGGCTCAGGTACCCCCTTATTAGTCCCTAGTTGTTTGGCACTCGCTCCCTTGAACCGCAGTGAGCGTTTTGCTATTTTCGTTTGGTCATTTTTCGCCCTCTCGGTTCCTTCCGCTGCGGCGATCCCAGTCCACCGCAACCAACGCCATTGGTACCATTAGGTGCGCAATGGCGTTTGGGACTCATTTTAGGCGTTGCTCGCACCGCCATGGCGAGGCCGCCGCGGCGAGCCGTTCTTCCGTCGTTTGTTTTGCCGGACGAGCGAGCGGAGTTTGAGCGTCGTCATTGTGGACCGTCAATCCTAAGATCTGCGGCTCGGGATCGCGCCAAGATTTGAGTTTGTCGCGCGCCTTGTGCGTGATCCGTTGGATCCAAGATCAGCGGTGCGATCGGAATGAACGTTCGGACCACCGAACGCCCTGATCAGCGTGAATCGTTGGATCCCAGATCCACGGCTCGCGTGCGCGTGAACGTTCGGACCACCGAACGCTCTGGGCCATGTGAACCGTTGGATCCAGATCCGACGGTTGGCGTTAAGGTTCAGCAGCGTAGCGTGCCAAGGGCTTGGGCCGTTGGATCCAAGATCGGCGTCCCTGTGTTCGCCACGTCATTTCTAATTTCTGAGTTTCCCGAGAGGATTTATTTATCAACTGAAAAATGTGATAACTTGTAAAATACATAACTAATTCATTTCAAATCCTTCTCGGTTAATTCAAATTTTGTTAGTTATGTTTTTAACTAGACTTCAATTTAAAAATGTTTCCAAACTCAGTATAGCTCCAGAAAATTTTGCTAATGAATAGTAGCATTTTTAATTTACAAAAGCTGAGCAAAATTGTTTTGGGCATATCTTTGGCATTAAGAATCCAAATCAATTGGTTCTTGTTGCTAAATTCTTTATAAATCATGCTCTTGCTACTGTAAAATTTTCAGAACTTTTGGAGAACTTTTTCTGTTGGGTCTTTGCATTTTATTCGCTCTTATCGTTTGTTTCTCGCTTTTTCGTGAGGATCCGATGAGCATATTGACAATATTGTTGATCCTCAGCAGCACCTTGACCCACAGCAAGCAGGCAAGCAGTTTGATCATATTAATCCCAGTATTTTTCAAGTCTAATATATTGTTTTCAACTTGTATGAATGCATTGCTATTTTGTTGTTAAATTATGGTTAGTATCCTATAGTTGCATAATCTGTAGGAATTGTTTATCCTCTACTACCATGAGCCTAGGTTATTTGCTATGAGTTGAGTTCGATGGATGAGCTCTTGTCATTTAGTAGAATACGAATTGAATTTGCTTAGAAATGCTTAGTTTCGGTAGCAATGGGCGATCATCGGTTTTAGTCGATGATCTTGATCACACCTCTAAATATTATTCCATTATGTCTAGCACTTGTGCTTTGTTATTTTGTAAAGTCAAAACCTGAAAATGAAAAATTGATTTGGACTTGGGCAAGTGGTCGGATGGTGGGTTATTGGGTTTGTGGTTGTCTTGCCTAAGTCAACAAGGACCGAACATCTTGTGTCACACTCTCCAAGCATTTTTGCGTGCTAACCACGTGAGAGGGATATGGGACCTCTCTTGACTTAATACTTTGGCGTGTGTTATCTCCGAGTCGCAGGAGGGGGTGGTGTGTGTTGTGTGAAAAAGGATATGTGTTCTTGTGTTGGGTGTGCGGTGGTGGAGATTCCGGGTAGGCTCTCCACCTCGAGGAGCATTGTAGTTGTCCAAGGCTTTACCTGAGATGGGTAGTTGACCGAGGCTTTACAATGACTCCGACACAACGTATGGGTTTCGATCCATACGGGCGGCTCGTAGTTAATACACAATATTGGAAATGTCTCGTAGGACTTAGCTGTGCCGGCATACCAAAGGAAGTATGCTAATCTAGTGGCAAAAGGCGATGCAGCGTGTGGGTACATTGGTACACCCTGCGAGGATAAAACTATTCGAATAGCCTCGTCCTAGGTTATGGACACGCTTGGTTAGGTTTTGCAAGAGTTAGACTACAACCTTTTAAATTAAAATTTGACATGGGTGGTATGAATGGGTAATTCATGCTATTGTTGTGGTGACTAAGGGTTTAGTCACTTCCAGGATTGTTGTTGTTCTCTATCTCTTTATTATTATTATTGTTCTGTCGGTTATTTGAACATTAAAAACAGATTTGTTAAATTGCTTTCAATCTATTACCTTATTGCAAATGGAAACTTGCTTTGTGCTAAAATGAAACATACAGCCTCCACTTCAATTAGCTTGCATGTAGTATATATACAAGTTTGTTATTCCACATGTAAGTCTTGCAGTACATTCAAAGTACTCACCGGCTTTTCTTGTTTGCTTTTGTTCTGGAGGAGGAAGGTGAGCCCCAAGGGCCTCACTTTTGTGAGCTGTGCTGTGGATTTGACGACTAGCTTGGCGGTCCGGTCGGTTGCCTTGTGGGTTAAAGGCACACTGATTGGCTCTTTTGGTTTATGGCCATCTTATGGCACTTTTGCTTCCGCTGTTAAACTTCTTTATGTATATGTCGTTTGGCCGGTCGGCCTCTCTTTTGTAATAACTATCCTTTATTTATGTTATCTTCTGGCTTGTTGTTTTTGCTTCGGTTCTATGTGGATGAATGGAATTGATGCATGAACTTTGTAAAGAGGTGTGTATACTGCACTCTGGGAAGTATACATGTCTCGAGTCTCGGATTATCAGATTTGTGATGCTAGGACCAAGTGGATGGTTAAGCATTACAAGCCGGATAAACCGGGGTCTCACATTACACAAATAAAAATTAGTATGCTAAAGGTTGTTCCAAAAGATGGCTCATATTGGCTTAGTTTTGCAAAAGAGACGCAACATTTAACAACCTACACATACTAGTTTTTCATGTGCCAATTTTAAATCAGATTTGAAGTAGGAATAAAGCATGTGAATAAGTAATAAATTGAATGACAAATGTATCATACAAATATCAAAGTGGCGGTCCACTTTGATACAACAACAAGTGCACAAATAACAAAGTGGCGGTCCACTTTGCTACAACAACAAACATGAACATCCCATTCATGACAGTACCAAGTTTTACCACAATTTAAATATGTCAAAGTCTAACAATAAGCAGCCACAAACTCAAGCCATGTCCATAACCGTGGACACGGCTATTCGAATAGGTTTATACCCTGCAGGGGTGTACTACTTTACCCACATGACTTGATTAGCCCGTATGCCTCCAGATGCATCCGAAAATAGCATACTTCCTAAGGTATGCCGGCCGGGTAAACCAATACTCAGTATTTTTCAGCAAGTTGACATTATTGAGTTGAATCGCCCATGCGCGATATGATCCCACTTAGGGTAGGTTACACCACCCACCAACCAAATGGGCATGCAAGTTGTGCCGGGAACGCTGACCCAATTGATAAAGCTTAAATAGTGTTACCCACACAATAAAAGATTGCAATCGGCACCTTACGAAACATATATGCGATGGAACACATATACGTCCTCACACCACCAGTCATCAACTCAACAACACCGACCCCTTACTTAACCAAGCAGTGCCCATACACTGCGTGTGGTAGCACGAGTTTTGCTTGAACCGCAGGTACCCAAAGTTCGGTCCTTAATTGTCCAGACAAGTCCAACACTTACCCAATCTCGTGCACAAAGACACCATCACTGACCATCACTTGTCCAGACAAAAACTCATTTCAAATGACAAAATTTTAACTCATAAAACAGATACGAAGATCTGAAATAAACCAAAAAGTTATAAAATTTGTGTTTCCCACAATTGTCGGGTTAGTCCCGACAATCAAACTATCGTTCTAGACTTGCATGGCTAAGCAAACACATACCACGTAGGTCACACAACTTATCTTAAGCATCTCAGTACTGGAATAATTCATGGATAACCACAATGACGAGATAATAGGAGGTGTCTAACTATTCATCATAAAAATAGCGACATTTAACAAAATAACATGCAAGCAATTAACATTGCACTAACTTAACAAAATCTAGGATCAAATATGATGCAAAAGAAAGTTCAAATGATGCTTGCCTTGTTGGTATGCTAGCTGCTGTCCCTCAGTAGCGTATAAGTCAATATCGATAGGCTCGGAATCTATATAAGTACAATATCGAATAAACACCAGGAAATACTCAAAAATTCAAAGTGCTAAAAAATGCATGATTTTTCTACAGTAGATAAGTCATGATTTTAGATGAATTTGGGTGAAAGGTTTACTCCCTTTGGATTTAGCATGTGAAAGTTATAAGGGTTTGAAGTTCAGTTTTCAGAAAATCCAATTTTTAATATACTCTGTCACTGTTCATTGGACTTAAATATTTGGGCCAAAATTTGTAGCTCAGTAGTGAGTATAATGATTATATAAATAAAAAGGTAATATTAACACAAGTCCAAAACAGTTGAGTTTGACTCTTTTTGAGTTCCCAAGATTTAGTTATGCATTTACAAAGTTACCAGCATTTTCCTTTGCAACAATAAAGATTTTAAAAGAGCATTTTCCAAAATAATACTCTCTGGTACAGAGATATGCTTGAAACCAGTTTTAGTATTTAAGTTTATCAAAAATGAAAAGTATCAGAAGTGGTTTCATCCATTTTGGAGTTGAAATGAATTAGTTATGATTTTTCGAAGTTAACATATTAAAAGTGTGCAAATTAATATTTTCTTGGATTTTATAAAGCGATTAATACTTTTCTCAACGAGCTTCGTGCTAGCCACTCACACTGTCAGTGGGACCTGCGCAGCTCCACTCTCTACCGCACCTGTGCGCTGTCAAGTGGGCCAGGAGAACAGTGGCCCACCGCGAGGCGCGGTGCGCGCGGATCCTAAGTCACGCTCGCGAGCCGTTGGATTAAAATCCAACAGTCCATAGCTGAGGCGCGTTCGGAGTGGTCCGAACGGCCCATCGAATCTCGACCGTCCATTTGATATCACACGGCTAAGATTCGCGGCATGTTTCGGACGGTCCGAACGGCCCACTAAATCAGAGCTGTCGATTAAACATCCTACGGTCAGAAACGATCCAAGCTATACGCGTCTGAAATGGTACGTTTTATTTCGTGGACCCACATGTAAGTGGCTCATTAATACGGCTAAGACAGCGATTAAATGCTAACTCAATCATTAGACTTTAATGACCGTCATTTGCCGTAAATGGACAGCAACAGTAGCTGCCCGCGTACGACAACACTGCCGCGCGCATGTACGGTGGCTCGCCGGCACTACGCGCCACGGCGGAGCAGGCCAGGGCCCGCGTTAGCTTCGCATTACTGCTACGCATATGTGAGCGGTGGTGGCGACGTCCACGGCGGCCAGTAGCGGTGGCGCGCCGGAGATGAGCGGCGGTGTCAACACGGCAAACGTGCACAGCACAAACAAGCTCAGCATTGTTCAAAGAAGCGGGTGCCCGAGCATCTAAGGGCTAAGAGAGATCTACCTGAGTGCTGGAGAGAAATGGGAGTGGCTGGAGGTAGCTTGACGCCGGAGGTGTCCACAGCGGTGACAAGCTTCAACGTGGAGAGTACAACTGGAGCAAAATGGAGGCAAATGAATGGTCTGAGTAGCTCCAACATTATATGTCAATGCTACAAGAGCAAAGAATCGACAAAAGCCTTACCGGATCAAGGTGGGAGATGAAGGGTTTGGACTACGGCCAATTTGGTTCAACTCCCAAATGCACGGGTTCCTGGCGTGCATTGCACAAATTAGTTTAGGGGTTATGATCGGTGGTCTAAAGCACGTAAGGTGACGCGCTAAAGAGAGCATAAAACTCACCGGAGATGGTGTTGGCTCAGTGGTGCCACTCGGGTGCGCGCTCTGGACACGGCAGAGAGCTCGAAAATGCACTGAGATCTACAAGCAAATGCGCGAGCTGAGGTTAGCCAAAATGGGAAAGGGATCGACCACAGAATCGAGAAGAACCATGCGGAGGAAGCTTACCCGAGTAGAGAGCTCAAATAAGCCTCCCTCTCCTCGGTCAACAGAGGAGAAGTGAGATGAGTTCAAGGGGGTAGAGGGGGTATTATTCCCGGGCAGATGACGGAGTGGAGGCGGCGTTAGATGGAGAAGCTCCAGGAGTGGCCAACGGACGCGGTGGATTGACGGCGTAGACAGAACGTGGAAGAGATTCGCGGCCGCGTGGCGAGGGATTCCTGCCGGGTCGGACTCGAGCCCAAGGGATAGTGCTGACGATTAGGGTTAGGGGTTTGACTGAGAATTAAAATGTTTGCTCCACTTTGACCAGGGTGCTAAAAATAGAAATAAAATTTCTAAAAATGTGAAATAAATCACAGGGGTTCCTGGGATGGGCTAGTGTTTATAAAAATTATAATATCATGCTTCTCATGACATGACTTGTATTTTAAAAATTCAAACTTAAGCTAGGTCATAAAATTTTGTTTGAATTTTAATAGGGTTTAAAACTGTTCCAAAAATTTAGGAAAAATTATATTAATTCAAGATAAATTATACAGTATTTGAATAAATTATTTCCAGGGAGACTTCAGTAGCATTTTTTTGGTTTTTCCTTTGGAGTTTCATTTACAATATATATGTGTAATCTCTTTCACAGATTTTTCAAGTGCAATATATAATGTAGATGCTAGAAATCATGATGCATGCTAATGAGATGTATAGTAATCCGCTTTATTAATCTGGGGATGTGACACCATGGTTTGTACCCGACCAGATGTATCGTATGCTCTAAGTGTTACGGCGGATACGGTGATCCGGTGAAGGTCATTTGGGCACTGTGAAAAATATTCTTTAGTACTTAAGAAGGACTAAGGATGTGTTCCTAGTATATGGCGGCGATGAAGAGCTCGTTGTAAAGGGTTACACCGATGCAAGCTTCCAAACTGACAGATGATTATCGTTCGCAATCTGGTTTTGTATTCATTTTGAATGGAGGAGTAGTGAGCTGGAAAAGGTTGCTGATTCTACGACGGAGGCCGAGTACATTGCAGCTTCTGAAGCTGCGAAAGAAGGTGTTTGGATAAGGAATTTCATTGCTGAGTTGGGTGTAGTTCCGAGTGCCTTGTGCCCATTGGATCTCTATTGTGACAATAATGGAGCCATTGCGCAGGCTAAGGAGCCGAGATCGCATCAGAAGTCCAAACATATACTTAGGCGTTATCATCTCATTCGCGAACTGGTCGATAGAGAAGATGTTAAGATATGCAAAATTCATACGGATTCAAATGTTGCATATCCGTTGACTAAGCCTCTCCCATAGCCAAAGCATGAGGCGCACACAAGAGCTATCAGTATTAGATACTTAAAAGATTGACTCTAGTGCAAGTGGGAGACTGTTGGAAATATGCCCTTGAGGCAATCATAGAGATGATGATATTTCATTATGTTCATGATTTTGATAATATGTTATCGTGTTCCTTGAATGAATTATTTGTTATAGATCAATAAGTATGTGACTTGTTGGTGAAACTCTTTAACTTATATGATATCATTCTAAATGTATCCCTGTGTGAGACCCCGGATTATCGGGCTTGTAATGCTTAACCATCCACTTGGTCCTAGCATCACAAATCAGATAACCCGAGACTTGAGACATGTATACTTTCCAGAAATGCAGTATACACACCTCTTTACAAAATTCATGCATCAATTCCATTCATTCACATAGAACTGAAGCACAGCAACAAACCAGAAGTAAAGATAAATAAAGGATAGTTATTACAAAAGAGAGGCCAACCGGCCAAATTACAATAAATACACAAACTGAACAGCGGAAGCAAAAGTGCCATAAGATGGCCATAAACAAAAGAGCCAATCAGTGTGCCTTTAACCCACAAGGCAACCGACCGGACCGCCAAGCTAGTCGTCGATTCCACAGCACATTTCACAAAAGTGAGGCCCTTGGGGCTCACCTTCCTCCTCTGCAACAAATAGTTAAGCAAAGCAAATGAGTATAAAAATTGTACTCCACAAGACTTACGTGTAGAGTAATAGACCTATACATATGCTACATGCAAGCTATTTAAGTGGAGGCTGTATGTTTCATTTTCAGCACAAAGCAATGTTTATTTGCAATAATGTAGTACATTTAAAAGCAAGTTAACAAATCTATTTTTAATGTTCAAATAACAGTAAGTGACAACCATATAACCAGAGAGAAAGAGGACAACAACAATCTCGAAGTGACTCAACCCAAAGTCACCACAACAATAGCATGAATTACCCATTCATGCCAACCATGTCAAATTTTAATTTAAAAGGTTGAAGTCTAGTTCTTGCACAACCTTACCAAGCATGTCCATAACCTAGGACGAGGCTATTCGAATAGTTTTATACCCTGTAGGAGTGTACCAATTTACCCACACGCCAGACCGCCTTTTTGCCAAGCTATTAAGCACACTTCCTTAGGTATGCCGGTACGGCTAAGTCCTGCGAGACATTTCCAATATTGTGTATTAACTACGAGCCGCCCGTATGGATAGAAACCCATACGTTGTGTCAGAGTCATCGTAAAATCTCGGTCAACTACCCGTCGCAGGTAAAGCCTTGTACAACTACGATGCCCCTCGAGGTGGAGAGTCTACCCGGAATCTCCACCACCGCACACTGTCGGGACCCAAATATACAAATTTGGACCCTCTGTGTATACTGCACTAGTCCAGGATCACGCTAGTGCACACAGTGACAACATCGATGAAATACCAATTCCATATGCAAGTTGACTAATAAATAGACAAATAACAATAATTATCAGAGTAAAGACCGTACGGTCAAAGCTTACAATTAATGCCTCAGAAGGCAAATAGCTCAATAAAGGCTGCGGTGGAACGTAATGAATAACCGGTGAAGCCCATCCATATGCCCACGAGCAATCGGTCGGGTAGCGCGACCTAGTTCTCCACGATCCTTGAGGTAGACCTTGTTGGTAGCGATTCTTCCACTACATTGATTGTTTATAGCAAGTATGAGTACACACCGTACTACAAGTCATACCACGAATGCAATTATACATGATGGCTTATTCCAAAGGAATGGCTTACGTGGTTATTTTGCGAAATACAACATTTGTAATTGAATACAGATAATAGATTGAAACATAATTGAAAACAAATAAAGGCTATTAATTTAACATTTGATTTCACAAAGGACACACAGTCTAATTCAGTTATTCACACAACTGCACAAGTTACCTCACAAAGTGACCCTTCCCATTTGTTTTTATGAAAATCTACCCTCGTGTGAAATTCCGAGCATGTCCATATCCGAGGCGTGGCTATTCGAATAGATTGGTTTAACACTGCGAGTTTGTACACTTTACCCACGATGTAACCAACCGGATCGAATTGATCACAACAAAACCTTCGAGACTTCATCTCAAACAATGACACTCCGATGTGCTTTCTTGCCGTCAATTTGTACACACACCCTTGGAGCGACACACCGTTGGGCGGGGATGCGTGAACCGCCCGCGATGTGACATATCACACCTCCAGCCCATCACACAGTTTAAATACAACCTGAGTTGTCAATATCAAGACTCCATAACTTACTAAGTTAGGCCCAGCCCATACTAGGCATGTGGTCGTACAGTAAGGCCCAGTTCAATGGCGCACAAAGTTAAGTCCTTAATTGACCAAGGCAAGACTTCCAAATTAAACCCAAATCACAAAGTTTAAAGCACACAGCTCCACCATTCAAACAGATCCACCACTTGCCTCAGTCTAAATCTTTTCCCACCCTGTTGATTAAGTGCAACACATGTGTAATACCCCGGTCTGCTCGTAGTGTGGCACATGTGGCCCATGAGGAGTTGTGTGGTGGGATTAGTCCCACATTGCTTGTCTCAAGTGAGTTGTAGTAGTATATAATACCTGTTGGATCCAAACGTAGCACCTCCGGGTTAACCCTTTTACACGGCGAGGACGAAAGTGTAAGTGAGGTGCTATGTGTGGCGGAGTCCATACGGTGAAATGGGGCATTGAGCGATTTTGGATCGGTGTTACAGATGGTATCGAGCATCAACCTTGCACTGCAGGCGCGTGCGGATAGAAGCGCGGGCATATGGCGCATGTCACATGTGGGCGGAGTGGACACATGGCATGGCATATGTGCCTTTGGGGACGCACTGGACGTGTACCGAGGGGTGGTTCGGGCATTTGCAGCGTATCGCGGTATCTTTGTCGGCGTCGGCCCTTGAGGTGAATGTAATACCGATGCGCTCGTAGTGTGGCACATGTGGCCCATGAGGAGTTGTGTGGTGGGATTAGTCCCACATTGCTTGTCTCAAGTGAGTTGTAGTAGTATATAATACCTGTTGGATCCAAACGTAGCACCTTCGGGTTAACCCTTTTACACGAAGCGAGGACGAAAGTGTAAGTGAGGTGCTATGTGTGGGCGGGTCCGCCCCACGGTGGGCTGGGCATTGAGCCGATTTTGGATCAGGGTGTTACAGCACATGGACAACATATGATCATTTATCTTACGGACAACATATGATCATTTATCTTAATAATCTTTTCATTTACAATTGGATTACACTTGGACAAGTTAGAGGTTGAATAAAGTTTAGGACATCGTTTGGACTAGACTATTTGCTTTATTAATTTGGATTCATTAGTTGATGCTATTTTGGATTATTTACCTGGTTATAATTCCCATTGCTTATTTATTGTCGCTTGATCCATAATTATGCATGTCCTTTTTGTGGTCCATTGATATGTTTGTTGATGTTTTTTTGCTGTAATTTTATAGTGTGTCGATAATTATTAGTTTAGATTGTAGTGTGGTGGCATTCTAGGCTCAGTGTTGGGCTGGGGTGTTACAACATGCCATCAACGAGTAATAGCACACAGCACACACAGTTTCACCACACAGTTCCATAATCACTTAGTCAAGTTTATAATTGCGACTCAGATGAAATAATGACTCGTGGCATGGCTAAGCAAACTACTCGTATCTAACCAACCCACGTTGGTGCTACGATAATACCAACTAATAATTAACCAACCTAGTGTGACAAAAGATCATGGCATACAATAGACAAGGTGGTCTAACAAATTGGATTAATAACTATCCCAAAAGCATTTAAATAAATACTTGAAATAGAATGCAATACATTGAAATAAAGTATTTTGAAAACTGGGTTCAATATGATCAAAGGTATAACTTGCCTTGCTATAGCAATGACGGTCTTTATTTATCTTCAATCTTCTACTTCCTTGATCTTCAGCTCCTTTAGACGATTCTGGTACTTCAACGTCTAACGATAAAGAAGATGCAAAAACAAACTAAATTCAAAAGACAAATTAAATAAACTCCAAATTGAATGGTACTGAAAGATAGATATTGAATTTAGATGAATGTAGGAATTTGAATGGGTTCAAGCGGAATTCGGATGAATAAGATATGGCTTTTGGAATGATGAAAATAAAAAGAGAGAGAGAAGCTGACAAGTGGGGTCTACGGAATATTCTCATAATATTCTATTCAAAAATATTAGAAAATGATTGAGTGTATGACATGTGGGACCGACTGATATTTATGGATTTCTAGAATTAAAAATAATTCCAGAAATAAGTTAGAGAGAACGACATGTGGGACCAATAAGATAAAGGATTTTTCAAGAATTAAATTAATTCTCGAAAATAGGATTAGGGGTTGACATGTGGGCCACTAGTCTAGGGACCAGGTCCACGGAGATAGGCTAGTCCATGGTGGACCAAGCTCATGGAGGAGGGTTGACCAAGAGTTGGTGACATGCGAGACCCCATACGTAAGAGAGAGAATTAATAGTTAGGGTTTTTATTTGGGTGGATGACATGTGGGGTCAACATGGAAGTGAGAGGAGATATATATTTATGTATACATACATACGTACATACACACATATATATATACACACACACGCACGTGTATACATACAATACATATATATATAGGCTTGGATGATGGATGATAAGTGGGGTCAATATGTAAGAGAAATGAAATTACTTCCTTGTACTGCCATATGAGCCCATTCTTCATAGAGAGAAAGAAATAATATATAGATTGAATTGATTGGATGGCGAAAGGCCACACATCAGAAGGTCTTTGTTTTGTGGCGCACATGCATCTTGTGCAGACCTATGCTTATTGCTTTCATGGTCGAGATAAGCACATTGGAAAAATATTTACCTTGGCCCACATGGAAGAGAGGAAAGAAAGGAGAGCCTCTGTGTTGGTGATTTGTATGCGTTGACCAGAGCGAATGCAGGGGCGTCGACCTGGTTGCGTGCGCATGGAGGCGAAGAAGCACAAGATAGAGAGAAACAAAAATAAGAGAAGAATCAATGCATTCTTTGGATTGATTGGACGACGATGAATCAAATATACAGAGAAGGATAAGCGAGCGAACCGAGAACATCACCCGTAGAATTGGACTCATGCATGAAGAACTAATAGTTACGTACACGAAACCAAAACGATTACTGGACTACATGTGGCGATCAAGATGGCCGGCGAACGGCGGCGGCGCGGCGACGGAGAAGGGGCAAAACGGAAAGGAAACGACGAGCCGGACACGATGGTGCGGTCGGATTTTGGAAATACTCACCGAGGAAGTAGAATACGCGAAGAATACGGTTGGGATACGACGGACGGTGGAACTCCGGCGAACTTCGGGCGAAGGGGCTGGCACCATGACGTAGAGCACAACGACGCGAACCCAACGCCGCAGACGGTTCGGCCGGCGGACGTCGGACGGAGGAGAAACTCGCTGGAGAAGTCTTTGGGATGAACTCCGTATTCCGCGAACTGCGTTGCATACAGATCTATTCAGAGGAAAGCAAATCAGGGGATTGGAAGATGACGTCGAGACGAACGCGTGGGCGCAGACGGCTCGCATTTATATGCACCGAGCGAAAAGATATGAAGGTTTGAATTTTGAATCAAAAACTGAACGAAACCGACTTCGGCGTTCGGCTGGAACCCGACGCTCGGCTGGAATTTCGGATGAACAGTACCGCATGGTACTGTTCACACGGGAGGAGAGAGAAAGCAAAACTGATTTTCGGATTTTAATTAAAAGGCAACAAATCGATAAGATATAATAAATAGCAAACAAATTCAGAAAAATCTCCAAAAATACCAGAAAATTACTGGGAACACAAGAAAGCCAAATAAAATAGATTTTTATTTAATTGATTTTTATATTAGTTAAACTCAATATTTTTAATTTAGAAAAATTCTAATTAAACTTTATTAATTCAAATAAAATTAGTGAAATTTTTCAGGGACCTAAACTACTCGAAAGATTTTTGAAAAGCCAAATTTTGGGACGTTACACACACCCAATACAAGAACACATATCCTTTTTCACACAACACACACAACCCCCTCCTGCGACTCGGAGATAACACACGCCAAAGTACTTAGTCAAGAGAGGTCCCATATCCCTCTCGCGTGGTTAGCACGCATAAGCGCCTGGCTTAGTGACACAAGTAACTCGGTCCTTGATGACCTAGGCACCATTCCATACACACCAACAGATCACACCAACATACCACTGTGCATAAGTCTAAAACAATTTTATTTTCAGTTTTTGACTTTACAAAGTAACAAAGCACAAGTGCTGGACATAATGGAATAGTAAATATATATGTGTGATCAAGATCATCGATTTTAAATCGATGATCGCCCATTACTACCGAGAGTAAGCATTTCTAAGCAATTTCAATTCACAATCTACTAAGTGACAAGAGCTCATCCATCGAACTCAAATCACAGCAAATAGCCTAGGCTCATGGTAGTAGAGGATAATCAATTCCTACAGATCATGCAACTATAGGATACTAACCATAATTTAACAACAAAATAGCAATGCATACATACTAGTTGAAATCAATATATTAGACTTGAGAACTATTGGGATTAACATGATCAAACTGCTTGCCTCTTTGCTGTGGGTCAAGATGTTGCCGAGGATCAATTATATTGTCAACGTGCTCTTCGGATCCTAACGAGAAAGCGAAAAAGAACCGATAAGAACGGAGAAAACACAAAGACTCAACAGCAAACTTTCTCCACATATTCTGAAAATTTTATAGTAGCAAGAGCATGATTTATAAGGAATTTAGCAATAAGAACCAATTGATTTGGACTCTTAATGCAAAAGATATGAGTAAAACAATTTTGCTCAGCCCTAAAAATAAAAAATGCTACTATTCATAAGCAAAATTTTCTAGAGATATACTGAGGTTAGAACCATTTTTAGATTAATGTTTAGTTAACAAAATATCCAACAAAATTTGAATCAACCGAAAAGGAATTAAAATAAAATAGTTATGCATTTTACAAGTTCCAACATTTTTCAGTTGACAAATAATTCTTTCGGGAAAAATCAGAAATTAAAATCGACGTGGACGAACTTGGTTCGTTGATCTTGGATCCAACGGTCCAAGTTCTTGGGATGACGCGCGCACGCGCGATTCTCAAACCCTAAACGCTAACCGTTGGATTTGGATCCAACGGTCCACGTGGATCCGGACGTTCGAACTGTCCGAACGTTCACACGCACATGAGTCGTTGATCTTGGATCCAACGACCCATGCGGACTCGAATCGGGACCATTGGTCTTGGATCCAACGGTCCACAGATCAAAGCGTGCGGTAAATTCAAACTTCCGCGCGATTCTGGGCCGTAGATCTTAGGATCGACGGTCCAAACCGAATCACGTTCAAACATTCGTCCCTGTTTTCGTCCGACAAAATGACGGGGAAGAACGGCTCGCCGCCGGCGGCTCTGGCCGCGGCGGTGCGAGCAAATGCCCAAAAATGGGTTCTTAACACTCTTGCGCACCCAATGGTACCAGCGGTTTTGGCTGCGGTGGCCTAGAACGCCGGCAAGCCGGAGGTAACCGAGGTGACCGAAAGTGACCGAAAATAAAAAACGCATTTGTGCTCAGCTGCGGTCCAAGGGAGCGGGTGCCCAGTTACTAGGGACTAATAAGAAGTTACCTGAGCCCAGAGAATGCACAGAGAAGGGCCGAATCTGCTGGGAAGAAGAGATGCAATTTTGGCGAAATTGGGAAATCCAATTCATCAAACCACGAGCGAAAAGAACCAAATTGAGTGAGGGTTAAGCTTCAAAGAGTAAAGGGGGAGCAGAGGGAGCGAAAATTGGAAGGAGAGAACCCCTGCTGTATCGCCTTCAGACGCGCGCGCTGACCGGAGGAAGGAGACGACGTGTCCACCGTGATTCGATCGTTTGCTTGATCCTGGGCCGTTGATTTGGATCCTACGGTTCACATTGCGCGAGGCGTTCGGATAGTCCGAACGTTCACGCGATTGTGGGCCTTTGATTCAGAATCCAACGGTTAAAAAGGATCGGCGATCTCGGATGGTCCGAACGTTCACTCGAGCGTGGGCCGTTCGATGCCAATCCAACGACTCTGGCGCTCGCGCCAAGTGGTGATCGAGCCGCGTTTAGTTGATCGAATCAAGTCAAGTGGCTCGAGCCCGAGTCTGATTCGAACCCGATGAACAGTGAAAACCGGTTAGTGTTTGAATTTAAATAGCTGATTTTTGAGGAATTTATTTAAGGTAGCAAACAAGCTCCAAAAATTATCAAATTTTAACTGGAGGTGCCTGACTGCAGGATGAACTTCACATAAAATGTTCAGAGATGTTCATGCAATGCATTTTTCTCCAGAAATTCCAGAATGTGAAAATTATGGTTTGACCAAGCTTTGACTTGCCTCCCAAAATTATCAAATAATTTCTAAAAATTATGAGATAATTCAGAGGTGTTACCAAGCCTCCCTAGAACTCAGAAAAAATATTTTCATGGGTTTGGCACAAAACCTTTGCCACGGAGGTTTTTGGACTTGAGTCAATTGAGGATTTAAATTTTGATTTCCATAATTCCTTTACAAGAATTACAGAAATGCTCAAGGACTTCGAGATGCAAGTAAAGTTTTAATTTATTCTCATTTTCTTACATTTGAAACACAAATCCATATTTGGGATGTTACACCCTGGTCGGATGTCACTGGTCGGAACACCAGTGACTCTACGACCAGCACATGTATTGATTGATGACAATGTTTCGCTGGTCATGGATATGGGGATATCGAATCAATAATGTGAGCACATGTTAGAGAATATGGTGCTTGATAGACCCATCATTGAGACACTATTGAGATTGTTATTAATCTTTGTGTCATTATTTGGTCTCAAGTAATGATGATGTATAATCCTTCGACCTGAGATCAGCATGGTTCCCTACATGTGTAATAGCACTCTTAGGGGTTGCCAAACGCTACTCGTAACTGGGTAGTTACAAAGGTAGCTTTCGGGTATGCTATAAAACATGCAGAGGGATGTGTCTGGTCGAGATGGGATTTGCCCCTCCTTACTTAACAGGAGAGATGTCTCTGGGCGGTAATCTCGTGATCTATTACTTGCGGTGGTTCCTTGGTTGCGCGGTAAAATTTTGTTTGTGCTATCGTAGCCTTGCCGCGTTCCCCAACACTTCTAAGCTCGGGTTTGTGTTTCAAACATCCCTGCTTTTCCAAATTCCAAATTTCGGGTTTGAATTCCTTTTTCAAATTTAAGCCTCTTCTCATTTCCGTCCCCTTCCTTGGGCTCAGCCCAATTCTCCCCTTGTGCCGACCCACTCTTCTCCCGCCCCATCTCCCCTGCCCCCTCTCCTCCCGGACCACCCTCGGCCGACCCCCTCCAGCCGGCCTGCCTCTCTTCCTCGGCTCCCCCTCTCCCCCTCTCCCTACCGTTCCCCTTTCTTCCTCCCCCTGGCGCCAGCCACGCAGAGTGCGTCCCCCGCGTCGTCCCGTTCTAGCTCCCCTAGACCTGGTGCCACACCTGCCAGCTCGCCCGTGCGCTTCGCACTCAGTGCGCGTGCGCACTAGGCTAGAGCGCGCCCCATCCGTCCGATGCGCAACTGTCTACCACCGCTTCCGCCGGCCCCTTGCCCCCCTCCTTCGGCGATAAAAGCCCGGCTGCACCTCCTTCTTCGCCCCCTCTTCGTCCGAGCAACCGAGCACCAGCGCTGCCGCTTCTCCCGCCTCACCGCCTCACCAACGTCCCACCGCTCTAGTGAGCCCCCGCCCCGGTCGACGCCGACACCACTGCCGGTAGCCCCTCGCCGCCAGGAGTCCCCCCCCACGCGTTGTTCTTCCCCGCTGGAGACCTCCCCCACTATGCTCCCTTCTTCCCCTCCTCCGGTTACTACCGCTGGGCCACTTCGACTAGCGCCAAGCTCCCCCGACAACCCCACCGGCTTCCCCTCACCCCTGAACAGACCGTGCGTGCATCTCCCTCCTCTCCACACTGCTCCGTCGCTGGTGCAGCTGCGCACCGATGGCGCAACCGCTGCTTTTTCTCGTGCCAACTGTACAGATGGGTACGTGGAATGAAGCGTCCAGATAATCTTAAGGACTCAATCCTGTGATGGCCTCCTAATGTACAACAGTACAACCACAAGTGTAATAATGGTAACAACCTGGCTAAATAATTGGTACCCATCTGTACGAGTTGCACAATTGAAGGACCCGCTTCGCCGTGAGCCTTCGAGGCTACGGGTTGGGGTGTACGACTTACGGGTCTATGTGGGCTTAAGTCGTATGACGCAAGAGGGCGTCTGGGTAAGGGTTGATGGGTCTCCGTGAGTGTAACACTACTTGAGAGAAACCTTAGTGGGTCTAGCAAATACCGAGAGATGCCTTGTAAAGGCTTTGTGGTAATCTTCCCTTGATTCACATATCCAACGAAACGTGTGTTTATACCAAGACGATTATCTCTTGTGGGTAAAGTGTACAGTCTCTGCAGAGAAATAAATTATTCGAACAGCTATGCTCACGGTCACGGGCGAATATGGGAACTTACAAGAGTTAGTTCTATTTATAAAATTTTATGGGTGGGTTGAATAATGAGTCGGACACATCTATCCCTTGAATATAGATGGATGTTGATGAGTCACGGCGGCCCGATCTTCCGATAGGTTCGATTTGGTTCATCGTGAGGACGTTGACGCTTTGAGGCTTCCGACCAAAAGATCGTCACCTCGCAATTCGCTACACCCGCACGCCTGTCGTTATCGACCACGCTTGCACGCCATCGACCTTACCACGAAGGTTATTGTTCCTACAAGCAATCGAAGCAACTCACAAGAACAAGGTAGATGCAATCTGAATTGTATTGCGGATATGGATGAAGTTTACAAGTGGGTTTCCTCAAACCGATAATCGGCGAAACTGCAATTGGCAGAATAATCTAAGAAAAACCCGCCTCTAAACTATGGCGACTCATCATATATATAGGGGAACGTGAGGAGGTCGACCTAGGGTTGTGCGGCCATGGGATGAAGCGTACACAACCTGGACTCCGACCTCGTTACGTTTACAAAGTCTTATTAGTTTCCAAAATGGTGACGCAGCACCTTGTGTTGCGTATTTCTGGTCGAAGATCTGGTCGTAGGACTGGTCCTAGGGTGGTCTTGAGGTGTCCATGCTATTTTTGGTCGTAGATTGTGTCCAACGAGTACTGTGCTCGTTTTTCTGGTCGTAGATTGCTCCATTCGAATCAACTAGTCGTAGGTCTTCTTGTAGTGGTCGTAGATCTTCTTGCAGTGGTCGTAGACCTTCTTGAACTGGTCGTAGTCCTAGATTCCTGAGTACAAGTAAATCATCTCCATTAGGCAAGATCATAGAGTTCTCAAATAATACACTCGACCCTAGAAACGACTTTACCTGATCGATTAAGTGACGTGCTCTAGCTCTTGTCATAGGACCGTGTAGTTCAGCACCCAGATCTGGAGGGTCTTGTGTCGTGCGTGTATCCGAAGGAGGGATGTCCTCATCATGGATGTAAGCACCATCAAAATAATAATAAGCATAGGGTGGAGGTAACCACTGCTGATATTAATATTGCAACTAGATAAACATATAAATATCAATCAATTATGTAATTAAAGCGGTGGAAAAGGAAGCCAGTACAATCACTCTCAAGGGATTGAAATTCTCCCACATTAATCAGAGGGGAAAAAATGAAAGATCTACACCGCTTTTTTTATGGGTCTATGTAACATCCCAAATGTGGATTTGTGTTTCAAATATAATAAAATGAGAATAAATTAAAATTTTTCTTGCATCTTGAAGTCTTTGGCCATTTCTGTAATTCTTGTAAAGGAATTATGGAAATCAAAATCAAAATCCTCAATTGACTCCAATCAAAAACCTCCTTGGCAAAGATCTTGTGCCAAACCCATGTAAACATTTTCCCTAAGTTCTAGAGAGGCTTGGTAACACCTCTGAGTTATCTCATAATTTTTAAAATTATTTGATAATTTTGGAGGCAAGTCAAACCAAGTCAAAGCTTGGTCAAACCCTAATTCACACCTTCTGAAATTTCTGGAGAAAAATACAGTGCATGAAAATCTCTAGAAATTTTATGTGAGGTCTATTCTGCAGTCAGCAACCTCCAGTTAAAATTTTATGATTTTTGGAGTTGGTTTGCTACCTTAAACAAATTCCTCAAAAATCAGCTGTTAATTCAAACGCTAGCTGGTTTTCACTGTTCTTTGGGTTCGAGTCAGACTCGGGCTCGAGCCACTTGACTGGGTTCGATCAACTAACTGCACCGGCGCGGTCGATCGAGCGCGAGCATTGTGCGTCGTTGGATCGGCATCGAACGGCCCACGATCGCGTTAACGTTCGGACCATCCGAACGCCTCGCGCAACATGAACTGTAGGATCCAGATCAACGGCCCAGGTTAAGGTGAGCGTTCGAACCGTTCTAATCGCCCCGTTTCATTTGAACCATTCGATTTCAATCCAACGGTGGATGAGTCGTCTCCTTCCTCGGGTCGGAGCGCGCGTCTGAGTCAAGCAATGGCGTGAGTAGAGGAGAAGAGCGCAGCGTTGAGTCACCTCCGTGGTTACCTTTAAACGGCTCTCTCTGCTCGCATTAAATGCCCGTCGTGCACCGCCCTTAGAAGTCCATGGTTCAACTGCTCCCGTCGCTCTCAAGTGCTCTCATGGCAGTATTGACCCGAGGAGAAATGTCACCGTTGCTCTCTGCCATTCTCAGCTATTTAAGCTCCATTGCTCCACTCTTGGCTTCCTTTAGCACTTCCGCAACTCTAGCTAGCACCCACGGGCTTGTTTGAGCTGCATTCACTCGAAATCGTTTCGGCCGACATTGCCGAGCTTCAAGCTTACGGTGAAGGCGGTACCTCAGTGGCTATCTTTTACGATTTCTTGCTCCCTCTGCTCCCTTTTTACTCTCTTGAGCTTAACCCTCGCTCAATTTTGTTCATCTTGCTCAGGGCTTGACTGAATTGGAGTTTTCCCCTTTTCGGTCGAAAGCCCCATTTTTCATCACCGGAGCAGACTCAACCTTCTCTGTGTCCTCCCCGTGCTCAGGTAACTCCACATTAGTCCCTAGTTGCTTGGCACACGCTTACTTGGACCGCAGCAGAGCTCATTTACATTTTTTGTTTTTTGGCCGTTTTGGTCATCTCTGTCAACTCCGGCTTGCCGGCGTTCTAGACCACCGCAGCCGAAATTGTTGGTCCCATTGGGTGCGCAAGGTTACTGAGAACCCATTTTGGGCATTTGCTCGCACCGCCATGACCAGAGTCGCCGGCGGTGAGCCTCCTTTCGCCGTCATTTTGTCGGATGAAATCGGGCGTGAGCTTTTGAACGTGGTTCGCTGTGGACCGTCGATCTTTATATCTACGACCCAGGATCGCGCGAACGTTGGATTGATCGCACGCCTTGATCAGTGGACCGTTGGATCCCAGATTGATTCGATCCACGTGAATCTTTGGATTCAAGATCAACGGCTCATGTGCGTGTGAACGTTCGGACCGCCCGAACGCTCTGGTCCACGTGAACCGTTGGATCCAAATCCAACGAAAAGCGTATGGGATTTGTGAGCCACGCGTGCGCGCGTTATCCCGTGGACTTGGACCGTTGGATCTAAGATCAACGATCCAAGTTCGTCCACGTCGTTTTAATTTCGGATTTTCCCGAAAGGTTTAATTGTTAACTGAAAAATGTAATTAACTTGTAAAATGCATAACTTTTTATTTTAATTCCTTTTTGGTTGGTTCAAATTTTGTTAGTCATTTTTTTAACTAAAATTTAATCTAAAAATGCTTCTAACCTCATTATATCTCCAAAATTTTTTGCTAAAATGTTAGTGCAATGAATAATAGTATTTATGATTTATAAGGCTGAGCAAAATTGTTTTGCTCATATCTTTTGCATTCAGAACCCAAATCAATTGGTTCATATTGCTAAATTCCTTAAAAATCACGCTCTTGCTGCTGTAGAATTTTCAAAACATTTGGAGAAAGTTTGTAGTTGAGTCTTTGTGTTTTCTTCGTTTTTATCGGTTCTTTCTCGTTTTCTCGCTAGGTTCCGAAGAGCACGTTGATAACTTAAGTGATCCTCCGTAACATCTTGAACCACTACAATCAGGCAAGCAGTTTGATCATGTTAATCCCAGTATTTTTCAAGTCTAATATATTGATTTCAACTTGTATGTATGCATCGCTATGTTGTTGTCAAATTATGGTTAGTATCCTATAGTTGCATAATCTGTAGGAATTGATTATCCTCTACTACCATGAGCCTAGGTTATTTGCTGTGATTTGAGTTCGATGGATGAGCTCTTGTCACTTAGTAGATTGCGAAATAAAATTGCTTAGAAATCAATTGTTTTGATTTATAAGGCTGAGAAGATTTGTTTTGATCATATCTTTTGCATTAAGAATCCAAATCAATTGGTTCTTATTGCTAAATTCCTTATAAATCATGCTCTTGCTGCTGTAAAATTTTCAAAGCATTCAGAAAAAGTTTGCTATTGAGTGTTTTTGTTTTCTTCGTTCTTATCGGTTCTTTTTCGCTTTCTCGTTAGGTTCCGAAGAGCACATTGATCACCTAAGTGATCCTCCGCAACATCTTGAACAGCAGAAGCAATCAGGCAAGCAGTTTGATCATGTTAATCCCAGTATTTTTCAAGTCAAATATATTGATTTCAACTTGTATGTATGCATTGCTATTTTGTTGTTAAATTATGGTTAGTATCCTATAGTTGCATAATCTGTAGGAATTGATTATCCTCTACTACCATGAGTCTAGGATATTTGCTGTGATTTGAGTTCGTTGGATGAGCTCTTGTCACTTAGTAGATTGTGAAATAAAATTGCTTAGAAATGCTTAGTTTCAGTAGTAATGGGCGATCATCGATTTAGTCGATGATCTTGATCACACATCTATTTATTACTCCATTATGTCCAGCACTTGTGCTTTGTTACTTTGTAAAGTCAAAAACTGAAAATAAAATTGTTACTTTGTACTTTGTTACTTTGGTATGTTGGTGTGATCTGTTGTCCATGGCTTTACCCGCGATGGGTAGTTGACCGAGGCTTTATGATGACTCCGACGCAACGTATGGGTTTCTATCCACACCGGCGACTCACAGTTAATACATAATATTGGAAATGTCTCGAAGGACTTAGCTGTGCCGGCATACCAAAGGAAGTATGCTAATCATGTGGCAAAAAGGCGGTCTGACGTGTGGGTACATTGGTACACCCCTGCAGGGATAAAACTATTCGAATAGCCTCGTCCTAGGTTATGGACATGCTTGGTAAGGTCGTGGAAGAACTAGACTACAACCTTTTAAATTAAAATTTGACATGGTTGGTATGAATGGGTAATTCATGCTATTGTTGTGGTGACTATGGGTTTAGTTTCTTCCAGGATTGTTGTTGTCCTCTATCTATTGTTATTATTGTTGTCAACTGTTATTTGAACATTAAAAATAGATTTTTCAACTTGCTTTTCAATGTACTACATTATTGCAAATAAATATTGCTTTGTGTCGAAAATGAAACATACAGCCTCCACTTAAATAAGCTTGCATGCAGAATACGTATAGGTCTGTTATTCTACACGTATGTATTGCGGAGTACAATTTTTGTACTCATTTGCTTTGCTTAACTATTTGTTGCAGAGAAGGAAGCTGAGCCCCTAGGGCCTCACTTTTGTGAGATGTGCTGCGGGTTTGACGACTAGGTTGGCGGCCCGGTCGGTTGCCTTGTGGGTAAAAGCACACTAATTGGCTCTTTGTTTATGGCCATCTTATGACACTTTTGCTTCCGCTGTTTATTTTGTATTTGTATGAATTTGGCCGGTCGGCCTCTCTTTTGTAATAACCATCCTTTATTTATATTAACTTCTGGTTTGTTGCTGTGCTTCGGTTCTATGTGAATGAATGGAATTGGTGCACGAATTTTGTAAAGGGGTGTGTATACTGCATTTCTAGGAAAGTATACATGTCTCGAAGACACGGGTTATTGTGTTTGTGATGCTAGGGTCAATTGGAAACTAAGCATTACAAGCCTAATAATCTGGGGTCCTCACATTGGCGATCTCCACTCGTGGTCTAGCGGCGATCAACCAGGTGCGTGTTGGCGAATGTCCATAGAGCTGCAAGTCCGTGCACTGGCGCGTGGTGTACTGTTGAGCGTTATTCGTCATCAAGCGCTATTTATCCACGGTTCTACTTGAGAAGATCGGGCCACCCCGTATCATCGTGGTATCAGATTCCAGTCCACTCGGTAGAATCTCTTATTCCCTACATTTCAATAGATTATTTTTCTATCCTATACACCGAAAAAGCCACAAAAAATATATCATATTTCGCCATAGTTTAATTCAGTATTTTTTAGTGTGTTTTGTTAGGTCTTAATCCACTCGTTCATTGTGTTTAGTTGCTGGTCGTGTTCCGTTCGCTTCTCTTTTTGTTTTCCATTCCACAAATTTTTATGTTCGTACTTGATTCCTGCTTTGTGCAACTAAACATTACTTATATCTAGTGGATTGCACGTTGTTTTATTCATGAACCCTTCGATCCATTCACGAACCTGTCGTACCTATTGAGACTAGTTTGTTGTTGTGCTCGAGGGACTGCTCTTAGGATTTTGAGATGCAAAGTTTTCGCGTCTGGTACTGTTCGCATAACTTGCTGTTAGTAGTTGGCCGTGAAAGAAACGAACAAAAAAAGGGGGGTTGATTGATTAGCGCTGGCCGTGAGTGAAAAAAGAGAGCAAAAGAAAAGGAGAAAAAAAGAGAAACAGAAAAAAATAAGAAGGCAAACTTTTCGGCTATAGTTTTCAATCCTTTTATTGGAGCCAGTTTATATACTTGTATCCGCTGCTGTTCACGTATCATAATTTTGAGCAATCTTGTGCCCTCATATACAACTTTTGAGCACTAGCTAGCGTCTCTCCTTGAAGCTGCTGCAATCTGACGTTAGCCTCCATCTGAAATTGTTCTGTTATCGCTCATTCCTTTGATTGTAATAGTCCCATTATCCTTGTGTGTATGTTGCTGTCTACTCTTCACTTATATTTATCGATCAGAAATTAGGCATTGTGAGTCCCGTTTGGATTGCTACCTAGCTCGACAATCTTTAAATTCTGAATTTGTTAGGTTCTTTCCTCACCTAGCTCCACCAAAAACAACCGTGTCATGTATTGACTATCGTTCTTGATATTCGCTCCCACAATCTTGGTTGGTCGTTTGTCGCTCTGAGCGTAAGTTTCTTGCTCTTAATTTACTTCAGAACGGTACTACTTGCTTTGTTTCAGAATAGTAGTTGAGAGATTCCCACTTATTTTCCACATATATGGTCACTTGGTATTTTTACTTCTGTAAACATGTCACGAAGCGAGCAGGACAAGGATCTGGACGACAACCTTACTGATCCGGTCACCAAGATGCACTACCATACACTTCGTGCCACGCTTACGGGAAGAGTTCCGGGCTGAGGTTGAGCGGTCTTGGCGACCTTGGGCGTGTCCAAACCAACTTGGACGGCTTGGGGACAGATTTCCAGAAGCTATCCGTGACTGTCGACAACAACCATAAGGTACTGCTCGACGCTATTGCCAATCTCACAACTTCGATGGAGCTGGGTACACATGGTGAGGCGGGGAGTTTACACCTCTCGTATGAGCCGCGCGACGAGACAGATGCAGAGGCTGCCGCTAGACGACGGCGCGAGGATGATCCACGCCTACGACAACTCGACGAACAGGAGCGTGTTCGCGAGGCGGCACCACAGCGTTGTGCTATTGCCGAGGTCATGGAACGTCCCCCTCCACAAGGGCGCTGTCGTGGCAACGACACAGGAGGAGGTGGTGCCAACAATGGAATCCATGTTGGCGCCTACGGGGGTGCCTACTATGACGCCCACGAAGGAGGTCGTGGCAACCGCCACGCTGACGATGATGGCAACGAGTCCGTGTTCGACGACTATTTACCACACCATCAACATAATCAATATACACGCAATCGTCAGCGCGATGAGGACGCTGATGATCTGGTTGTAAAGCCCAAGTTCACGATGCCATCCTTTGAGGGTACAACAGAGGTAGAGGTTTATCTTTCATGGGAGCTGAAAGTTGATAAGCTGTTCCGCGTGAACCGCTATTCTGATCAGCGCAAGTTGGATCTTGTCGTTGCGGCTTTGGACGGATATGCTGCTACATGGTGGGAGCGCTGTGTGCAACAGCGTATGGATTGACACGAGCCACGTGTTGTTACATGGGATGAGCTAAAGTGACAGATGCGCGCGCGCTTTGTACCTACACATTACAAGCGCTCGCTCCATGAGAAGCTGATTGGGTTGCGATAGGGGTTGAAATCAGTTGATGAGTATTATAAAGAGATAGAGCAGATTATCACACATGCTGATGTGCGTGAGAATGAGGAACAAGCGATGGCTCGTTTTTTTACTGGGATGAATTCTGCTATTCGGCGGATCGTTAATCATCATCAATACAACAACATGGTTGAGTTGATGCATCAGGCCCATGAGGCTGAGAAGCAGGTCATTGAAGATGCTAAGTATGTGGCACGACAACGTTATTTAGCGAGTACAGCACCTCCGTACAACACAGGACAGCCAGGCAAGCCCGTTCCATCAGGGGGCAATTCTGCGATTCGTAGTTCGACACAGAGGAAGACAGATAGCACGCCGCCACCGGCGCGCCGACCACCGGCGCCAGCTGCTAGTGCGGCATCCTCGATGGGTTCTACAGGCTGTTCACGTCATCTGACATGCTACAAGTGCAAGGGAGTTAGTCATTTTCAGAAAGATTGCCTAAATAATAAAGTTATGATATTCTTGATGATTGGTATATTTGGCTAGTGATGAGGAGGATACTACTCCGTTTCTTTGCTTTTGCGATGATCCTCTGAGGATGAGATATTGGGTATGGTAGGGTCGCGGATGGACAACATATGCTAGTGTGCACACCTCGTGTACTTAGCGTGTCGAAAGCTTGACCTTCCGCAATGGTGCAATTTATTTCAGTCATGGGCGACAGTTGGTGGTAAAGTGTGCAAAGTGATAGTTGATGGAGGAAGTTGTCATAATTTGGCCAGCAAGGAGATGTGCACAAAATTGGGCTTAAAATATTTACCGTATCCTCATCCTTATCATGTGTAGTGGTTGAGCGATGTGGGTGAGGTGAAAGTCAGTCATATGGTGCAGGTGCACTTCAAGATTGGCACATATGAGGATACCATTGTGTGCGATGTGGTGCCCATGTCGGTTTGTCACTTGTTTGTTGGGCGCCCATGGCAATTTGATCGCCATGTTTATCATGATGGGCATACAAGCGCTACAAGTTTAAGTGGAGCGGCAAAGATGTGATTTTGTATCCACTTACACCGACAGAGATAGTCAATGTTGATTAGAAGAAAGTTGAGGTGAAAATTGAGAGTACACCAAATAGCGAGATTCCACCTTCAGTGAGTGAGAGCCACGAGCCAAAACTGAGTGGTAAAAAGAAAAGTAAGGGAGAGAAAGGCTTAGTAATGTTAGCCACCAAATCAGAGATGAGAGCTTTTTGTGAGAATCCCAATTTGGTACACTTTGTACTCCTGTACAAAGATGTTTTGCTTTCTACTGACGACTTAACGCCTCTTCCTAGTGGTGTCTGTCATGTTTTGCAGAATTCGATGATGTTTTTGGAGGAGGTGCCCGCTGGTTTACCACCAATCCGCGGGATTGAGCATCAAAT
Organism: Hsuehochloa calcarea; assembly: GCA_036346395.1. Taxonomy (NCBI): domain Eukaryota; kingdom Viridiplantae; phylum Streptophyta; class Magnoliopsida; order Poales; family Poaceae; genus Hsuehochloa; species Hsuehochloa calcarea. The sequence goes on along the minus strand of CM070612.1, from coordinate 2,795,810 downwards.
TGATTTGATTCCAGGCGCGACGCTACCGAACCGACCACCATACCGCACCAACCCCGAGGAAACAAAGGAAATTCAAAACCAAGTACAAGAGCTTCTCGACAAAGGGTATGTACGCGAAAGTTTAAGCCCTTGTGTTGTTCCTGTTATTTTAGTTCCTAAGATAGATGATACTTGGCGCATGTGCATGATTGTAGAGCGATTAATAATATCACTATTCGATATCGTCATCCTATACCTTGCTTAGATGATATGTTAGACGAATTGAGTGGTGCTGTTATTTTCTCTAAAATTGATCTACGTAGTGGGTATCATCAAATTAGGATGAAAGAAGGGGATGAGTGGAAAACTGCTTTTAAAACAAAATTTGGTTTGTATGAGTGGTTAGTCATGCCTTTTGGGTTAACTAATGCACTTACTACATTCATGAGATTGATGAATCATGTTTTGCGGCATTTCATTGGGAAATTTGTGGTCGTGTATTTTGATGATATCTTGATTTACAACCATAATGAATCTGATCATATTGACCACATTAGACAAGTGTTACAAGTTTTACGCGATGCTAGGTTGTTTGGGAACTTAGCAAAGTGCACTTTTTGCAAAGATCGTGTAATATTTTTGGGCTATGTGGTTTCGGCACAGGGAGTAGAGGTAGATGAGTCTAAAATTGAAGTAATTAAAAATTGGCCTGCACCTATGAATGTTAGTCAAATTAGGAGCTTTCATGGACTCGCTGGTTTTTATTGGCATTTCGTTAAGGATTTTAGCACCATCGCTGCCCCACTGAATGTTTTAACAAAAAAAAGGTGTTGAGTTTACATGGGGGGTGGCACAGCAAGCTGCTTTTGATGAATTGAAAGGACGTTTAACTGAGGCTCCGTTACTTGTTTTACCAGATTTCACTAAGAATTTTGAAATTGAATGTGATGCTAGTGGAATTGGTATTGGCGGTGTTTTGATGCAAGACGGTAGACATGTTTCTTATTTTAGCGAGAAACACAAAGTTGCACAATTGAATTATCCGGTCTATGATAAGGAGCTATATTCTTTAGTGTGAGTTTTAGAAGTTTGGCAATATTATTTATGGCCTAAGGAATTCATTATAAATTTTGATCATGAGGCATTAAAATATTTGCATGGCCAAGCTAAGCTGAACTGTCAACATGCTAAGTGGGTAGAATTTATCGAGTCGTTTCCTTACATTGTGAAATATAAGAAGGGAAAGGAAAACGTGGTTGCTGATGCTCTTTCTAGGAAAAGTGTGCTTTTAAATCGCTTAGATGTGCAAGTTCCTAGTTTAGAGAGTTTGCGTGATTTATATGCTAATGACCATGATTTCGCTTCACCTTATGCGCTTTGCAAAGATGGGAAAGGCTGGGATAAATTTCACATTCGTGATGGATTTTTATTTCGTGCTAATAAACTATGCGTTCTAGAATCATCTGTGCGTTTGTTATTATTACAGGAATCTCATGCCGGTGGATTGATGGGATATTTTGGACGTGAAAAGACGCTGTCTATGCTGAGAAATCACTTTTATTGGCCTAAGATGAGGCGTGATGTGGACAGGTATGTACAATGGTGCATAACTTGTCACAAGGAGAAATCGAAGTTGCATCCACATGGTTTGTATACTCCTCTTCCAGTTCCTAATGCACCATAGGAAGATATTAGTATAGATTTTGTTATAGGACTGCCTAGGACTAAGAGGGGGAGAGATTCTGTTTTTGTCGTTGTGGATCGATTTTCGAAGATGGCACACTTTATTCTGTGCCACAAGAGCGACGATGCGTCGCACGTTGCTGATTTATTTTTCAGGGAGATAGTGCGGTTGCATGGCGTACCCAGGACCATTATCTTGGATCGCGATGTCAAATTCATGAGTTATTTCTAGAAGACACTTTGGGGGAAGCTAGGGACATGGTTGTTATTCAGCACAACTTGTCATCCCCAGACTGATGGTCAAACAGAGGTGGTGAACCGCACACTTTCGATGCTGCCAAGGACCATAATCAAGAAAAATATCAAGGAGTGGGAGGACTGTTTGCCACATGTGGAGTTCGCCTACAACAGAGCCGTCTACTCTACTACACAGATGTGCCCATTTGAGGTGGTGTATGGTTTCAAGCCTACTACGCCACTTGATTTGCTACCGCTTCCGAGTGAATCACGAACAAATATGGAGGCGTCAAAGAGGGCTGAATATGTGAAGAAATTGCACATCAAGGTGAAAGAAGAAATTGAGCGCAAGGCGAAGTACTATGCTGACAAGGTGAACAAGAAAAGAAAGAAGATGATTTTTGACCGAGCGATTTAGTTTGGTTCTGATCGCAAGGATCACTTTCCAGATCGACGCAAATCGAAGTTGCTGCCACGAGGAGATGGAACTTTCAATGTGCTTGAGCGGATTAACGATAATGCGTACAAAATCGTGCTTCCGGGAGATGACTATGGCGTGAGCTCGACATTCAACGTTGTTGATTTATCACCACTCTTCGGTGTTGATGATTTAGCATCGAGGACGACGCCTTTTCAAGAGGGGGATGATGATGAGGGCATCCCTACAACACCTTCTTCTCCTCCATCTAATGCTCATGATATATGTCTCGAGTTGCCGATAGGACCAATAACAAGAGCACGTGCCAAGAAACTACAATCTCAGGTGAACTTACTCCTTAATGAATATGTCATTGATTTTAATGAGAATTTTATACTTCCTAAAAACAATGTTTGGCTTGTGCTGAGGTTTGAAGAGCCAGCGATGGATGGAGATCAAGGATATGCGTCCGTCATCCAAGGAAGCACAAGTCCACGGCATGAACAGCGATCGGTCGATGAATAGTGACATACGTGAACAGTAATCAGCTACAGTAATGGGCCGTGTGAACAGTCATCTACTACAGTACCGTGTGAGTAGTAATCTTCCACAGTAATGGGCCATGTGAACAGAAATATACTACAGTACCGTATGAACAATAATTTGCTGCATTATGGGCCACGTGAACAATGATCTGCTGCAGTATGGGCCGCGTGAACAGTAGTGCTCATGAATAGTACCATATGGAAAATTTAGTGCTGAATAGTTCTTAGGCCAAGACTATATATTGAGGGGTAGACCCCCATTGTAAAGGAGATCACGTTTATGCATAAGAATAGAACACAAGTTATTGCTTGTTCTTTCATAACAGAGTTCATGCGAGGACTTCTCAGAGAGAATTAGGCGATCAATTGTTCGTTCTTCTTTTTAAGCTCAAGTTTGCGTTTCCGCTGGGAATTGAGGGCTTGGCGATCTCCGCTCGTGGTCTAGCGGCGATCAACCAGGTGCGTGTTGGTGAACATCCATAGAGCTGCAAGTCCGTGCACTGGCGCGTGGTGTACAGCTGAGCGTTATTCATCATGAATCGCTATTTATCCATGGTTCAACTCGAGAAGATCGGGCCACCCCGTATCATCACCGGAGCTCCGCCACCCACCGACCATTCCCAGAGACGCCACGCCGGCTGTAACATCCCAATTTTCAGAGCTTTAAAAATCATTTAAATAGTGGTAGTGAGAAAATTCACAATTTGGATTTATTTGATTATTAATTTAAAAAGCTTAATATGGACTTTAAGGACAAACTGATTTAATGTGCTTAATCCCAACATCAACAATTGTCAAAACTATTTTATTTAGATTCTATATGCTTGGATATATTTTATAGAATTTTCTGGAATTTTTCCAAAGTCATTTGCTATTTTCTATTGGCTATTTGTATTTCCTGGATTTATTTAAAAGAAAAACCAAAAGAAATTCCTCGGAACAGTATTGGGCTGAAGCCCAACACTATTCCAGCCGCGCCAGCCCATTCCGTTGCTCAGCCGCGCCCTCGCCGTTGGATGCTTGACGTGTGCCCCTCGTTTCCGATCGGACGCACGCGCTCAACCCCGCCTTCCTCAGTTGGATGTTCGCGCGTGGCTTTGCCGTGATCTCGCTTCGCTCGCTCGCCCGCGCCTCACTGCCGCTGCCAGGTGGGACCGCCACCGAGTCGGCGTCTCGCGAGCCTTCTTCTTCCTCGCGCGCTCCGCCGCCATTCTTTGGAGCTTCGAGGTTCGTCAGACAAAATCGCAGCGATTCTTGATTCTTGGCGAACCCACCAAATCGTGCTCGGTTGATTTCTTATCCGTTCCAAACCGAATCAAACCCCGAATCGGTTTCAATCTCCCCGAATCTCGAAAATTCAAATCGCGGCCGTTTCGGACCCGATTTGGGGGTTTCCAAATCTCGGCGTCTCCGGGCCTATAAATACCCCCTTAGCACCACCCAGACCTCTGTAACCCAAAGCCACCACCCTCGTCGCCCCGATCGCCCTAGCGCCGCCGCATTTCGAGTTTTAGGGTTTTCGGCCGAGCTTCTTCTCCGGTGAATTGCGCCGCCGTCGTCGCCGCCCTTGCCTCGCCGACCGCACCACCGTGACCAGCAAGTTCCAGGCTACCTCGTGCGCACCTCCTCATCGCCGGAGCATCACCGGAGCTCCCGTCCGACAAAGCCGAGACCGCCTCGCCGCCTCAAGCTCGCCGCCGGCCATCTCCGACAACCCCAGGTGCTCAAACCAGTGCCCACATGTGCGCAATAATCCCCTCTACACGCTGGTACCACTCACCGCCGGCGAGGAGCCGCCGTTCGCCGTTGCCATTGGTTCCCGAGCCGTCGCCGCCGTCGGTCCGATGTGGCAGCCCGTGTCAGCATCCACCTCAGCCCGTGTGCGTGCGTGTCGACCATGTAGGCGCGCGTCGGTGCCACCCGCACGGGTACACCACCTCAACCCCGACCGAGATCAAAGGCTCGGTGGACTTGGTCCACCGTGAGCTGTGTCACTGACATGTGGGGCCCACATGTCAGATTTCTTTTTTTAATTTATTTCTTTTTCTGTAAATTCTCGGTTGACGCAAGCATTGCGCAATAATCCGATTTTCCTTTATAAAAATAATTCAGGAAATTCAATAAAATCCAAATTAGGGTTTTATTTGATTTTCAAACTTCCAAAGCCCATATCTTTTGTATCCGAACTCCGATTGAACCCATTCAAATTTGTAAATTCATATAAAATTAAGATCTATTTAATGCTGAATTTTATTTGATTTTTGGAGTTTGTTTTCTCTCTGTTATTTATTTATTTATGTTTCTTTTGTCTCGTTTACGAGTAGACGTCGATACTTCGGGGAATTTTGCAGAAGAAGGAGCACCTCAAGACCAAGACCAATATCTAGATCTATTCCAAGGCAAGTTATACCTTTGATCATATTGAACCCAGTTTTCAAAATACTTTGTTTCAACGTATTGCATTCTATTTCAAGTATTTATTTAAATGCTTTTGGGTGTAGTTATTAATCCAAATTGTTATGCCACCTTGCCTATTGTATGCCATGATCTCTTGTCACCCTAAGTTGGTTAATTATTAGTTGGTATTATCGTAGCACCAATGTGGGATGGTTAGATACGATTAGACTGTTTAGCCATGCCACGAGTCATCATTTCATGTGAGAGTTGCAATTATAAACTTGACTAAGTGATTATGGAGCGTGTGATGGCTGTGTGTCTTTGTGTCTTTGTTACTCGTTGATGGCATGTGTTGCACTTAATCAACAGGGTGGGAAAAGATTTAGACTGAGGCAAGTGGTGGATCTGTGTGAATGGTGGAGCTGTGTGCTTTAAACTTTGTGATTTGGGTTAAATTTGAAAGTCTTGCCTTGGTCAATTAAGGACTTAACTTTGTGCACCATTGAACTGGGCCTTACTGTACGACCACATGCCTAGTATGGGCTGGGCCTAACTTAGTAAGTTATGGAGTCTTGACATTGACAACTCGAGTTGTATTTAAAGCGTGTGATGGTTTGGAGGTGTGATATGTCACATCGCGGGACGATTATTTGCATCCACGTCCCAACGGTGTGTGTCGCTCCAACTAGTGTGTGTACAAATTGGACGTGAAAAGCACATCGAGTGTCATTGTTTGAGATGAAATCTCGAAAGGTTTTGTTATGGTCGATCTTGGCTCCAGATTGTATCGTGTGGGTAAAGTGTACAATCTCTGCAGAGTGTTTAAACCAATCTATTCGAATAGCCGCGTCTTCGGTTATGGACATGCTCGGGAATTTCACACGAGGGGTAGATTTTGATAAAACAATTGGGAAGGGTCAGCTGTGTGAGATAACTTGTGCAGCTGTGTGAATAATTTGATTAGACTGTGTGTCCTTTGTGAAATCAATTGTTAACTTATTATTGCCTATTTGTTTTGAATTATGCTTTCAATCTATTATTTGTATTCAATTGCAAATGTTGCATTTCTGCAAAATAACCACAGAAGCCATTCCTTTGGAATAAGCCATCATCTATAAATTGCATTTTGTGGTATGACTTGCGAGTACGGTGTGTACTCACTCTTGCTAAACAAATCAACAGATTTGGAGGAGTCGTCGCCTGCTTTTGAAGAAGTTTCCGCTGCAGTTTATTTCTTTATTGTCAGCCTTGCATGGCTTAATAAATGTAAAACTCGACCGTAAGGTCCTAACAGTTATTTGTTATTCAAAGTACTCGTTTATTCTTATATTCGTTGTATGGATGTGATATTTCATCATGTTGACACTGTGTGCACTAGCGTGATCCTGGACTAGTGCAGAATACACAGAGGGTCCAGATTTGCATATTTGGGTCCCGACACCGGCAAGCCACCGTGACCCATGCGATGGTTCCCTTGCGTCAGGTTTCCCTCGGTGCCACGTCAGCGTTGCCACATCACTCGCCTTGTCACCGCCACCTTTCGGCCACGTTTGCTTTCCCTGCCATGTAGGTGCACATGTGGCACACCTATCCAAAACCTAAACACAGTGGGCCCCGTTTGATAGTGCACTATTCTGTGAACTTAGTTCACCGTAAACCCGAGCCCTAGTCCGTGGACTCGGTCTATAGGCAAGTGGGTCCACTGTCGACCTCTCGACCATTTTCGCAAATTTATTTTAATTCAAAAATTTGTGCACGACGTCGATAACGTCATTATTCTAGATTTTTTAATAGAAAAATAATTCAAAAATTCAAGAAATTCCAATTTACGGTATTTTAATTAGATTCAATCTTCCAAAGTCCATATCTTTTGCATCCAAACTCCGATTGAGCCCATTCAAATTTCTAAATTTATATAAATTTGAGACCTATTTATTTATGATATTCAATTAATTTGTGGAGTTTATTTTGCCTCTATTTTTTTATTTGTTTCGTTTACGCGTAGACGTTAATTCCTCGGGAACTTTTGAAGAAGAAAGAGTGCCTCAAGACCAAGAGCAGTACCTAGACCTATTTCAAGGCAAGTTATACCTTTGATCATATTGCACCCAGTTTCAAACTATTTTGTTTCAATGTATTGCATTCTATTTCAAGTATTCCAGGTCTGTTTACAAGGTTGCTAGCTCGTTTCCAGGTCTGCAGCAGGCGGGAGCACCGTCAGGGCTGTGGAGGATATCTCATCGAGTAGTCCGTTCGAGTTTTTAGTCTTAGTTAGTTTATGATTGGGAGAGTCACCCTTTAGGCGGTAGTTTGTGTGGTTAAGTTCGTCTTATTTTCTTGTGTGCAAATATGAGCTGCAAAGGCCCTTAGGTAATTATTGCAGTCATGCTAAGATCTTTATTAATATAAGTACTTCAGTTGAGCTTTCTTGAAGTTGTGTTTATTGGGTTTTACCTACCCCTACCTAGTTCTAACTCATCTTGTGCTTGCTACCTTATCTAACCCATGGAGTTTCATCAGATGGTTCAAACACGTCAAGCTGCTGTAAGTGGTCCTGGCACCCCTGCGTCAGAGAAAAATGAGCAGACTCCCGCAGGAGTAGTTCCACCACAAGCACCTTCAGTTGACCTACAGAATTATGGAGCATTCATGGCAGCTCAAACTCAGCTGATGTATACAATGATGAATCAGATATAGACTATAAACACCCAGAACAATAGCAGCCACCATCGCAATGAAGCCCAAGTCGCTCATGGTCACCATGGGCCATCCAACCTAGCCGAGTTCATGAGGACTCGTCCACCAACTTTTTCTGGACATGTCTCACCTGTTGAAGCTGATGATTGGCTTCGTGTTATTGAGAGAAAACTGTTGATCACCCAATGCAGCAATCATGAAAAACTCATGTACGCTACTCACAAGATGGAAGGCATAGGTGCCGAGTGGTGGAAAAACTTCCGTACAGCGCATGAGATGCCGCAAAACATGACCTGGGAAGAGTTCTCAACTACTTTTCGCCAATAGCATGTATTGGAAGGCATCATGGATTTGTAAAAAGATGAGTTCCGTTCTCACAAGCAAGGAGTAATGTCAGTGACTGACTACCTCAATAAATTTTCTCAACTTGCCCGCTATACTGCAGAAGATGTCGCTACCGACAAGGCTCGTCAGAGTCATTTTCTGTAGGGATTGAACACTGGACTGCAAGTCAACTTGATTACCCACACCTTTCCAGATTTTCAGGAGTTAATCAACAAAGCATTAATTCTGAAAGATAACCGCAAGGAATTGGAAGATAACCGCAAGCGCAGAATGACCCAGCAAGGATGTCACCAGCCATAGCTAACAGCAAGAATGGTTCCACCGCAGTTTACCCGTTTTTCACCACAGAATTCTCTTAGAATGCCTGCACCAACCTCAGCACCTCGTCTAGTTGCTCAGAACTTCTGCAGTTTCGTACCAGTCAACCCCAATCTAGGAAGCAACCCACAGAATGGACCTAGAGTTTGTTTTACCTGCCGCCAGCCAGGGCTCTTTGCCAATCGATGCCCTTAGAATGGAACGCTAACTCTAGTACGCTTCAACCTTGGTGCTACACCAGCCAAGACACCAACACAAAGCAACCCTCAAGGAACTTCTCAAGCCACCTGTCAAACCGGAGGAGCACCGCAATCAGTAGTCAGAGGTCGTGTCAACCACGTCACTCTGGAAGTAGCTTAGGAAGCACCTGACGTCGTACTGGGTAAGTTTCTGGTAAATTTAGTACCTGCATCAGTTCTATTTCATTCTGGAGCTTCACATTCGTTTGTTTCAGGAGTTTTTGCAACTAAGAATAATTTAGAAGTTATACATCTTAAGCATACTCTGTTAGTCCAGTCGCCTGGAGTAGAGCTAAGTTATAAGGTTGTATGTTTAGGAGCTAAGTTACTCATAGCTGGAGTCGAGTTTCTAGCCAACCTAATCGTTCTAAACACCCAGACCATAGATGTCATCCATTGCATAGATTGGTTATCCAAGGACAAAGCTGTGTTAGATAGTGCCCGAAGAGCCGTAACCATTGAGGATGCCAATGGAAAGAAAGTGAAGTTTCTAGCCACCTCCATCCGTGATGGACATTTGTTGGTCAACAACATGAAGGTCGTATCTTTGGAAGATGTGCCTATTGTCAGAGAATACCCAGATGTGTTCCTATAAGAGTTACTAGGAATACCACCTGACCGTGACATCGAGTTCGTCATTGATCTAGTACCAGGGACAACACCAATTTCAAAGAGACCCTGTCGGATGCCAACCGACGAGTTGGTAGAAATGAAGAAGCAGATTGAAGACCTTCTTGAGAAAGGTTTCATAAGACTTAGTTCGTCGCCATAGGGGGTGTCGGTCTTCTTTGTTAGAAAAAAGGTGGAAACATGAGAATGCGCATTGATTATCATTCTCTAAATGAAGTCACTATCAAGAACAAGTACCCACTACCCCGAACTGATGATTTGTTCGACCAGATGAAAGGAGCCAGAGTGTTCTCAAAAATCGACCTACGATCAAGTTACCACTAGTTGATGATTTGTCCGAAGGATATACTGAAGACAGCTTTCTCGACGCGATACAGACATTATGAGTTCCTAGTCATGTCCTTTGGTCTGACTAATGCCCCTACCTATTTCATGAACATGATGAACAAGATATTCATGGAATATTTGGACAAGTTTGTAGTTGTATTTATTGATGATATTTTGGTTTATTCCAAGACAGAAGAAGAACATGCTGAGCATTTGAGAATAATTTTTGAGAAACTTAGAGAGCACCAGTTATATGCTAAGTTCAGTAAATGTGAATTCTAGAAGAAGGAAGTTGATTTCCTTGGTCATGTGATGACAGCTGTAGGAGTAGCCGTCGACCACGGGAAAGTTAAAGTAGTGTTACATTAGGGGCAAACAAAGACTGTAACTGAGAGACCATGTGAGAGGTCCTCCACTCTGAGTGATGAGTATTTGACATCGTGTTGAATCAGGGAAATCGGAACTACCGCTGTGTATGGAGCGGAAGTTAGATGTCGAACTCTGGCGTTGGAAATAGGAACTTCCGTTTTACAGGTTTTGAGTTGGTGAAGGAAATCGGAACTTCCGCTGTGCGGTAGCGAGTGTCGATATTCTCGACTTTGAGTGTTCCTCTAAGATGCTAATCGGTTTGAAAATCGGAAGGCGGATGTTAGAAGATCGGAAGTTCCGCGATGTTAAGCGCGAACTTCCGATAATCGACAAGTGCGGTCGTTCGAAATCGGAACTTCCGCAAGGTAAAGTCTTGGAACTTCGATTGTGTCGAGCGTGCGAGAGAAGGATATTTTATGATTTTGATTACGTATGAGTTTGAGTCTTATACAAATGTTGATGCTATGATATTGTGCAATGCTATGTGATGTGTTTTTATGCTGTGTTGGCGCGGGACATCGAGGCGAAGTCGTGGCGAGACACGAGGTGATCGGACTAAGCGCGCAGCGGCGTTGAGGTCGAGCGGTCGGATGTGTCGAAGACGGCGTGAATCTTGAGGTGGTTGCATGTCAAGGCGGCAAGATGTCTGGGAGGCTTCGGAGGGTGCGCAAGGGCGAAAGGGTCTTTTATAAGCGGCAAAAGTGGAGGCGGTTCCGTTCGGGTAGCGGGCTTAATGGGTTGGAGGCCCATTAGCAAAGGCTATAAATAGGGAGAACCACGAGTTAGGGTTGGTACTTACAGAGGAAAAATTAGGGTTTGCTTTGGAGAGTTTGTTTTGTTTTTGGAGAGTGTTTGAGATGGAATGTCGAACTGAAATCTATTGTAATCATTCCTCTTTGCTTTACCTCTGTAATCCTTGTTTCAATCAATGAAATCGAGGTTTTGATTATTTGATTTTGCAACTCTTCCTCTCACTTTGTTTTTCGTTGAATATCTAGGGTTGGTGTATCTTTTGATTTATCTTATGAGAGTGCATGAAACTTGAGAGATAGAGTCGTTTTGATATTGCTAATATATCCTCAATGTTTCATGAGCTAAGAATCTAAGAATCTCTCGATTCACGGGTTTTGGTCTTTCTTTCGTATTCCTCAAGAAACCCGATTTTGCTTTGTTTGTTGAACCTTTGCTAGCAACTTCTTCTCAATATGGTCAAGATGTTGTTTAGGATGATATCTGTGAAACTTGACGAGAGAAGAACAACAGATCAAAAGTTGTTTGGATTTTTGGGCAAAAACCGAGCGTTACATTCTTGATCGGGATAATCAGACTTAGATTTTATCTGTGAAGTACCGCTAAGCGGAACTTCGCGCCATACAACTCGGAACTACATAAGCGGAACTTCCGCACCTTACTAGCCGAGCTTCGATTTCGGAAGAAACGGCCCGAGGCTTGTTTTGTTATTTGATCTTGCTTCATTTACTTTCTTTAGATCTCGAGAGATCTTTGTAGGCTTGTTTAAATACACTAAAGGGAGTATTAATTTTAGGCACCATTCACCCCCTCTGTTGCCATTTCGGTCCTTCAATTGGTATCGAGCGGTTAGCTCTTCTTTATAGATCTTAACGGTCGGTTGAGCCATGGCAGCGGACAAGTATTCCACCAAGCCTCCGGTCTTTGATGGCTGGATTACCCCTTCGGAAGAGCGAATGGAAACTTACATCCGGCTCGGGGTATGCCATCCGGAGAAAGGTGAAGGTTAGATTTGCTTGTTCTGCCGATGAAAACATCAATGTGGGAAACATGCCCGATGTTGAGGCAAATGCTAAGGCAAGGAACATTATCATTCGAGGTTTGAGCGAAGTGAGTTTGATCGCATTTCTCATTTGATTTACGCTACGACATCCAGGTGACCCTCGATGCATACCATGAGGCACCACCAGTTAAGACGGTTCGACAAGACCGGTTCAAGCGTGAATCTGATGAAATTTGAGATGCTTCTGGTGAATCTCTTGACGAGTGCTTTTGGCGTTTTCACAAGATTTTGAGCAACCTCCGGCGGTCGGTCTTACATACCCGACTCGGATAACGCTCGACAGATGCTTTCGCACTTGATCTTCGTGTTTGGGAGATGAAAGTGACTACCATCAAAGATAGCACGGACCTCTCGACCACGACTCTTGATGCGCTTTACTCGCGTCTCAAGACTCACGAGATTGACATTGTCTCTCGAAGGTCGAAGTCACGATCGATGGCTTTAGTCAGATCCCACTTCGGATCTTCTTCTAAGTCGACACGTGGGTTCTCCTAGGCTCTCTCGTGACATAGCGATGATCGCTTAGAGCGACTTGAGGATGAGCACTAGCCCTCCTAGCTCGGAAGTTTTCTCATGCTTACAAGAGGAGGAGGGATGGTAAAAGAGGAGGTCTGTGATTTGTTTGATTGTGGTGGCCCCAACCACATCCGACCAAACTGTCCCAAGCTTGGGAAGGGCAAAGGTGACTATGGCGGTCCAAGCAAGAACGACTACATCGACAAGAACCGCAACACGAAGCCCTCGGCTTTGATCAAGGCAAGAAGAAGTTCCGCAACTTTGGGAAGGCAAAGAAGGCATTCCATCGCGTCCTCACCGCCTCGACGAACTGGACACCGGCGAGGTGGAGGGTGGAGTGGCGATGATGGGAAGGGCGATCATGATCCCAGGGCGGCGGCAACTTCTCGGCATGTGCTTCATGGCCCTCGAGGCGAATCGAGCGACAGTGGTGTACTCCGACTCAGATGAGGTTAGTCCCACTTATGACCAGCTTAATGATGCTTTTCTTAAGCTAGGTAGATTTCATGCTAAGTCTAGGGCTAAGTGTCTTTGAGTTGGAGAAGGAAGTAGTTAGATTATCACGGAGCTTACTTTACTTACATCCGCTCCCTCCGTGATGAATGTGACACATCTTTGTGCTTTGATTAATGATATGGAAAAACTAAGGACCTTGCATGATAGTGTGTCCTCTGAACTTGACATGATTAAGGTAGAGAACATTAGCCTTCTTCTTGAATTAGAGATGAGTAGGGTAGCACCTCCTTCATCCACTACTATTGAGGCTCTTGCTTGCACCTCATGTGAGGTTAAGGACAATTCGTTTAGAGGTCTTTATACCATGTTGCTTGATCTGCTGAAACTTGTGAAAATTGTAATAATCTCAAGATGAACCTAAAGCAGGCGGATCACAAAATTCTTGAATTCAAGTCTGCGCTACTAGAGCCTATTGTTTCTTGTTTAAAGCTGTCCTAAGTTAGCTGCTGAACTAGAATGCAGATCTAGCGGTTTCAAGAAATGATTGATCACGATAACAAATTGGCTCAAGATGCTTCTAAGGATCTTGTTAGCTCACCATGCAAGCAATGTAATAAACTAAAATGTGATTTGATTGCTTTGGATGAAAAATGTGTGAAGCTAACTAAGGACCTTCTAGAGACACAATCATCTGCTTGTATTGTGTGTCTTTGGGAAGAAGTCTAAGGGTTTGGTAGAGGCGCCTAGCAACGTGAACCAATCATTAGCGATGGGATTGTTCCCCAAAGTCAATTTGCGTGCACAAGCCAATCTTTCCTCCGTTGTTGGTTCTTCTTACGCTCCCTTACCTTCTGCTGTCCCTTCTTCCCCTGCTCTTCTTGCACCTCTCTCTTTCGGGAGTGTCAGTATCTTATGAACACTCTCGAGAGGTTTGTAGGAGGCAAGAAGAAGCTCAATCTCATTCTAGACAAATCTAAAATTTGCAGATTTAATCAGGGTCTAGGATATGATATCCATGAGGATATGAGGAAGCATCCACCTGTCGTGCTCAAAACCATAGCACCAGGTGTGATCAAAACTAAGCCCAGGACTGAGAAAGTCAATTTTGAGTCAGCGGGCTTTGTTCAAAGGATTTCTGACAGCAAGGTGATTCCATCTGCAGCTTCGGCCCCTCAGATGGCGAAGTATCATTGCACCTTATGTCAGAAAGATGGACATTTAGTTGATCATTGCTTCAGGCGCGCCAAGATCGCGCGTAGAGACCGTGTTGAGTTTCTTAGGCACATTCAGGGTCAGCCCCAGATCTTGAGTGCACCTAAGACCAACACGAGGTTTAGGTTTGTTCCATCTGATGATTTTGGGCAGCATCGAGGACTTGGTTTTTCTGAGTTTTCTGATTTTCATCCTCATGCTCCCTTTGGTCGTAACTTCCGCCGTCCTGAGGGTAGATCTCGTTTTTCCTTTCGAGATAGCTACCCGCGGCGAGATCAGCTTGTTACTGGCACTTCGACTCGCTCTCCCATAGCAATCGGATCCAAAGAACAACGGTGAGATCTTTGACTTGTTGAGTGGCAGAGCGTAGGGTAGATAGAAGTCGGTCTTGCTTGACTACTTCATCTGCTCGCCGTGTTACTCGGTATTGGGTGCCCAAATCATCGCTTGATTCACCCGATCGAGACTTCACTCTTTGTTTGACTCGAGTGGTCACGGGCCGGGAAGGAAAGGTGCGGATTGTAGACTCGGTTGTTCTCGCGATATGACCGAGATTCTCGTTGGTTTTCTTCCCTAGCCCGTGCTCCGGTGATGAGACAATCACTTTGGAGATGCTTCATTTGGGCGCGTCATCGCTAAAGGTACCGTGAGCATTAATGATTCCTTTATTTTAAAAGATGTTGCCTTAGTAAGTAAGCTGCGGTATAATCTGCTTTGATCTCTCGACTTCTGATGACGGTTTCGAGGTGAGCTTTAAGAAAAACAATTGCAAAATTCTTGATTCTTGGGTAGTCTAGTATGCGGGATTTCTCGATATGGGAGGATCTTTCGTCTGATTTTTACGAGTCTTACGGTGATCCTCTCGGTGTTTAATTGCTTCAATCCGTGATTTGACTTTCGGCATAGGAGACTAGGTCATATAGGCTTTGATCATTTGACACGAGTCGTGACCACGATCTCATTCGTGGGTTGCCAAAACTCAAGATGGTCAAGGATCTAGTTTGCTCTCCATGCCGCACGCGGCAAGATGGTTCTTGCTCCTCACTCTCGATCCACGGTGACAATGATCGATGCACGGGACAAGCTGCTCCATATGGATCTGATTGGTCGGCTCAATCTGATCGGCGGGAGGAAGTGGTATATTCTTGTTGTGGTCGATGACTTCTCGAGGTACTCTTGGGTGTTTTTCTTAGCCTCGAAGGATGAGGCGTTTACTCTTTTTCGGTCTTTTTAGTAGGCTTTCTGTTGAGCTCCCGGTGCATTACGAGCAATTCGCAGTGATAATGGCACGAGTTCAAAATTCCTACTTTGAGAGTTTTGTGGTGAGGCAGTGTAGCGCACAGTTCTCGTCTCCATACATCCCCAACAAAATGGCGTTGTGGAGAGGAAGAACCGTACCTTGGTCGAGATGGCGGGCGATGCTTGATGAGTACTCTACACCTAGGAAGTTTTGGGGTGAGGCAATTGCTCTTGCTTGTCATGTTTCTATGAGTTTTCTTGGGCACTCTTGCATCGCACTTCTTATGAGTTGAGATATGGCGAAAACCAGTCTCGCATTTTCGTGTGTTTGGTTGCAAGTGTTTTATCCTCAAGTCCGGGAACCTAGATAAGTTCGAGTCACGATCTTGTGATGGGATCTTTACGGGTTACTCGACTTCTTCTCGTGCCTATAGAGTGCAGGCTGCGAGTCTAGTAAAATGGTAGAAACACAGTGAAGTGACCTTGATGAGGCGGTCAGGGACTAGGCACGATATCTCGAGTTCTCTAGAGCGATGCGAGTCCATCTTTGTGGACGAAGAGGAAGACGGAGATGAGGGTTGTCTACGATCAGTTCTTCCTCCTCCTCTTGAGTGCCTTCTTCCACTTGCACCTCGAGGAGATCACCCTTACCTTCGCTTCTTACGAAGCTAGTGGCTCTGTTCCTATCTCATCGCTAATGAGGTAGAGGCCACTTCTTCATCTCACCACTGGACCTCCAAGACACATTCAAAGGACCATCCTTGAGCGGATCATTGGAGACCTCTTGAGCGTGTCACACGTTCCAAAGGCGGCTTGTCTCTTTTGTCTCCATTCGCCTTCGTCGCCTCTTTTGAGCCCAAAGGCGTTTGTCATGCTCTATCGACGAGTCTTGGACAAGCGCTATGCATGAGGAGTTGGAAAACTTTGAAAGAAACAAGGTCAGTCCTTGTTGAGCCCCTCAAGGTCACAATATCATTGGGACCAAATGGGTGTTCAAGAACAAGCAAAGTGAAGATGGGTTAGTCATTGAAACAAGGCTAGGTGGTAGCTCGGGGTACTCTCAAGTTGAGGTCTAGATTTGAAGAGACCTTTGCCCTGTAGCTAGACTTGAAGCCATTAGAATCTGCTTTCCTTTGCGGCTTCTAAGGGTTTCAAGCTTTACAGATGGATGTCAAGAGTGCCTTCCTCAATGGCCTTATTGAGGAAGAAGTCTATGTCGAACTGACCTCTGGTTTCGAGAACCCCAAATACCCTAACCATGTCTGAGCTTTCCAAAGCTTTGTATGGACTCAAGCGAGGCTCCCGAGCTTGGTATGAAAGGCTTAAGTCCTATCTCACGAGCCATGGTTTTGAGATGGGTAAAATTGACAAGACCTTGTTCATCCACCGTCTTGGCACCGATCTTACGCTTCGTCGGATCTATGTGGATGACATTATCTTTGGCGGCTCCTCGCATGCTCGTTTCCCGGTTTTCGATGTCATGAGCTCGGAGTTTGAAATGAGCATGATGGGCGAGTTGAGCTTCTTCCTTGGCTTCCAAATCAAAGCAGACTCGGGAGGTACCTTTCTTCATCAAGGCAAATACACTCGAGACCTCTGAAGCGTTTCGACATGAATGATGGAAAGCCGATATCAACTCCGATGGCATCTCTGGTGCTCTGGATCCGGATGAAGGCGGCGAACTGTTGACCAAAAGGAGTTCGGGAGCATGATTGGCTCTCTCTTGTACCTCACGGCCTCGAGACCGGACATACATTTTTACGTGTGTCTTTGTGCTCGGTTTGAGCTTCTCCTCGCGTATCTCATCGTCGAGCGGTGAAACGCATCTTCGGTACCTTGAGCTACCATTGACTATGGCATCGGTACTCTTCCTCTTCTTGTCTATCTCTTAGAGCCTTCTCCGTCTGGACTTTCTTTGGTGTAGGATAGATAGGAAGAGCACTTCGGCACTTGCCAATTCATTGGCACTTCTCTTGTCTCTGGTCGTCAAGGAAGCAATCCGGTGTTCGCGATCCGCTGCGAGAGAGCGAGTGCGTTCTTTGCGGCCGATTCTTTGTAGCCAAGTGCTTTGGATGGTCTCGACCTGCGGGATTTTGGGTTATCTATCATTGCGTTCCACTCTTTTGTGATAACACGTCTGCGATTTGCATTGCCAAGAACCCGATGCAACATTCTCGGACCAAGCATATTGATATCGATATCACTTTCTTGAGACCATGTAGAGAAGGGTGACATTGTGCTCCGGTTGTGGAGAGTGAGCACCAGTTGGTGATATCTTCACTAAGCCTCTGGGCGGCTCTCGGTTTTGACTCTGCGAGAGAGCTTGGGGTGGTTTGTCCTTACGATTTGTTGTGAGGAGCTTTGTGCTACTCTTGTATTATATTATATTATATTATACTATTACTCCTTTACGTTACATTTCTTTTAATATTTGGGTTGAAGTCCTTCCAAAGCATAGGTTAGAGTGGTTCTCTTGCCAAATTGCTTTGATTGCTACTTCTTGTCTTGTGCTTCTAGGATCTTTGCTTATTAGTTGTTTCTTCCTTCTCTAAGTAGAGCTTACTCACTTCTTATAGGTTCTAGCAGGGTCGGGCCACCCTTGGGTAGACAGGGCGAGTGTTGCTCCTTAGTGTATGAGTTGATTAGGTGATAGTCCTAGAATCATATGGGGTAGATAAGAACACATCGGCGATAGTTTTCTCTATATCTTTTCTATGCTCTAAAGGACTGCCTTTTCTGTTTCTCTTATCAGATTCTCGTTTTTGCTCCTTTGGTTCAGGGGGAGTTCATCTTGGTTTTTTTCCAGTTCTTAAATTTGTCATAACTCAACTTTGAATTAAAAGATGCATCTCATTCGAAGGAATCTGGTTTTCGTGCATTTCATCATGCATTGCATTATAATCAAATGGAGCCTTGTTTATTATCCCTTATGATCTGTTTTCTCTGTTTTACATCTTGCCATGATTTATGCTAAACTGCTAGATCTATCATGACTTTTTATGTGTAGCTTAGTCTTTGTCATGCTAAGGTGATTAAAAATGCTAAACTTGAATTAAAATCTTGTCATGATAGCTCTTGAGACTAGTCTGGTTGAAGCTATCCTTTTATGATATTCGCCATGTCAAGTAGGCTGAGTTGAGTCTTGTATCTCCTTTGAACTTTTGAGTAAGCTATGTCAGTTTGTTAAGAAATTTGACTTCTCTTTAAATCGCTGGTCTAAAAACTTCAAAAGAAAAATGATCCCTTTTGTGCGAAAAAACTGATCTCACCAAATCTTTCTCATGAGACTGCTTGCCATTGCACTAGGCATGAACTCAGGGGGAGCTTTGGATGACCTAAGATCACCTCCTTAAGTCTGTTGCTTGGAGTGGTCGCATAAGGCTTGGGATCTAGCACATGGCTAAGATTTGAAAAATTGGTTGAAGCTTAGGAGGCAGTTGTGGATGGCACCTAGTCGAGCTTGCTTTACTAAGATAAAACCATAAAAGCTTTGAAAAAAGAAAAATGTGCTAAAATTGCTTATCATTAAAAGGACCAAGTTACGGATAAAATGAGTCTTTCTTCAATTGGTAGCACTCTAAAGCTGCTCGATATGAGTCTTCTTGGTTCAACTTAGATTATTTGACATGGCTTGTATCATCCTTGGATATCTTTAGCTAGACTTCAATCTTGGTTTATTTGACTTGCTAAAGAATTGGATCATTAATCAGAATTATGGACTTTCTGACTTAGCTTTTCTATACATCAATTGTCATGATCTTGATAGCATTCTTCTGTGTTATGGCTTGGTGTAATACTTAAATAGTCATTTTGGATAATCTACATGGCTCCTAATGCTTAAAATGAATCTCATATAGTCTTTTCCTCCCTTTTCTACATCTTGATGATTTTATTGCCAAAGGGGGAGAATTTTGGAGAGAAAAAGCCTTCTAGAGAAAAGCCTTGAGAGTTTTATGCGAAAATTGCTCTTTCATATTGCTCTTTCATCTCATCTCAAGTCTTTCTCTTCTGTCAACTTGGTCGTGAGCTTATCTACTCTTGTTTAGACCTTGGTTGATTTGAAACTCAAACTCATCTTATGCTTTTTCGGTGATTGTCAATATACTCATCAAGGGGGAGATTGAGAGACCATGTGAGAGGTCCTCCACTCTGAGTGATGAGTATTTGACATCGTGTTGAATAGGTTGAGAGTTGAGTGTCTAGGTTTGGGTGCTTTACGTGTTAATCGGGGAAATCGGAACTACATTGTGTATGGAGCGGAAGTTCCGATAATCGAACTCTGGCGTTGGAAATAGGAACTTCCGTTTTACAGGTTTTGAGTTGGTTTGAAGGAAATCGGAACTTCCGCACAAGGGGTAGCGGAGTGTCGATATTACCGACTTTGAGTGTTCCTCTAAGATGCTAATCGGTTTGAAAATGCTGAAAGGCGGATGTTAGAAGATCGGAAGTTCCGCGATGTTAAGCGAACTTCCGATAATCGACAAGTGCGGACGTTCGAAATCGGAACTTCCGCAGGTAAAATCGGAACTTCCGATTGTGTCGAGCTGCGAGAGAAGGATATTTTATGATTTTGATTACGTATGAGTTTGAGTCTTATACAAATGTTGATGCTATGATATTGTGCAATGCTATGTGATGTGTTTTTATGCTGTGTTGTTGCGGGACATCGAGGCGAAGTCGTGGCGAGACACGAGGTGATCGGACTAAGCGCAGCGCGTTGAGGTCGAACGGTCGGATGTGTCGAAGGCGGCGTGAATCTTGAGGTGGTTGCATGTCAAGGACAGCAAGGTGTCTGGGAGGCTTCGGAAGGTGCGCAAGGGCGAAAGGGTCTTTTCGCAAAGCGGCAAAAGTGGAGGCGGTTCCGTTCGGGTAGCGGGCTTAATGGGTTGGAGGCCCATTAGCAAAGGCTATAAATAGGGAGAACCACGGAGTTAGGGTTGGTATTACAGAGGAAAAATTAGGGTTTGCTTTGGAGAGTTTGTTTTGTTTTTGGAGAGTGTTTGAGATGGAATGTACGAACTGAAATCTATTGTAATCATTCCTCTTTGCTTTACCTCTGTAATCCTTGTTTCAATCAATGAAATCGAGGTTTTGATTATTTGATTTTGCAACTCTTCCTCTCACTTTGTTTTTCGTTGAATATCTAGGGTTGGTGTATCTTTTGATTTATCTTATGAGAGTGCATGAAACTTGAGAGATAGAGTCGTTTTGATATTGCTAATATATCCTCAATGTTTCATGAGCTAAGAATCTAAGAATCTCTCGATTCACGGGTTTTGGTCTTTCTTTCGTATTCCTCAAGAAACCCGATTTTGCTTTGTTTGTTGAACCTTTGCTAGCAACTTCTTCTCAATATGGTCAAGATGTTGTTTAGGATGATATCTGTGAAACTTGACCGAGAAGAACAACAGATCAAAAGTTGTTTGGATTTTTGGGCAAAAACCCGGCGTTACATTCTTGATCGGGATAATCAGACTTAGATTTTATCAAATGAGTACGCTAAGCGGAACTTCCGTGCCATACATCTGGAACTACATAGCGGAACTACCGCACCTTACTGGCCGGAGCCTCCGATTTCCAGAAGAACAGCCCGAGGCTTGTTTTTGTTATTTGATCTTGCTTCATTTACTTTCTTTAGATCTCCAGAGATCTTTGTAGGCTTGTTTAAATACACTAAAGGGGAGTATTAATTTTTAGGCACCATTCCCCCCCCCCTCTGTTGCCATTTCGGTCCTTCAGTAACTCAGATTCGTAGTTTCTTGGAATGGCAGGATATTATCTCCATTTCATCAAAGGATTCTCAACGATTGCTAAGCTTCTTACGCAATTGTTGAAGAAGGAGAAAAAGTTCAATTTGACTACAGCCTGTAAGGAAAGTTTCCAGGAATTGAAGAGCGTTTGACTTCAGCCCTAGTGCTAATCTTGCCAGATATTCGTAAGGATTTTGATATCTATTGTGATGCTTCGTGTCAAGTATTAGGATGCGTCCTGTTGCAAGAAGAAAGAGCCGTCGCTTATGCGTCAAGGCAACTGAGACCCCATGAGGAGAATTAGCCAACCCATGATCTGGAATTAGCTGCCAGCATGCTTTGAAAATTTGGCGTCATTACCTCATTGGTAATCGTTGTGAAGTATACACAGATCATAAGAGCCTGAAGTATATTTTTACTCAGTCTGACTTGAACATGAGATAGAGAAGATGGTTGGAGTTAATAAAGGATTATAATCTTGGAATCCACTACCATCCTGATAAAGCTAATATCGTTGCAGATGCCTTGAGTCGTAAGAGTTAGCACAATGCCTTGGAAGTGAGAGAAATTTATTCAGAACTTCAAGAGGAATTTCACCAGTTGAAGCTAGAAGTTTTATCTGAGGGATTTGTGGCTAATCTAGAAGTATAGTCTACTTTGGAGAAATGGATTCGTGAAGCCCAACCAAATGGTAGAAGGAAAATTTAAAGATTTCACTAGAGACGATCAAGATGTACTGTGGATTAATGGACATATCTGTGTACCAAACAGTGGTGGTTTGAGACAAGTAATCTTGAAGGAAGCCCATGACTCAAAGTATTCAATTCACCCTGGAAGTACTAAGATGTACCAGGATGTCAAAAATAAATTTTGGTGGCCAAATTTAAAGCGAGAAGTCGCAGAGTTAGTTGCCTCGTGCGACGTGTGTCAAAAAGTAAAAGCGGAACATCGGAGACCCGTAGGTTTGTTATAGCCGCTAAAAATTCCAGAGTGGAAGTGGGAAAGGATCGGAATGGATTTCATTACCGGTTTGCCCAGGACTCAATCGGGTTATGATTCGATTTGGGTAATAGTCGATCGTCTAACCAACATCGCCCATTTCTTGCCAGTCAAAACCACGTACTCAGGAGATCACCTTACAGAGTTATATATGTCAAGAATCATCAGTTTGCATAGTGTACCTAAGAAAATAGTGTCAGATCGAGGATATCAGTTCACCTCTCGTTTATGGCAGAGTCTGCATGAAGCATTGGGAACCCATCTGAATTTCAGTACTGCTTATCATTCTCAGACAGATGGACAGACTGAAAGAGTTAATCAAATATTGGAAGATATGTTGAGAGCCTGTGCTCTAGCTAATGCTACCAGTAGGGATAAGAGTTTGCCGTACACAAAATTTTCGTACAACAACAGTTATGATGGTAGTTTACAAATGTCACCATTTGAAGCCTTGTATGGTCATGTTTGTAGAACCCCTTTGAATTTGTCAGAAACTGCTGAACGTTTGGTATTTGGACCAGATATTATCCAAGAAGCAGAAGAACAAGTGGCCATGATCAGAGAAACTGCTGATAATCGTCGCTGTGATCTCAACTTTGAGCCTGAAGATTTTCTTTGTCTCCGAGTTACTCCACTTAGAGGTTTCATGCCAAAGGGAAGCTCGCCCCTAGGTATGTCAGTCCGTTCAAGATTTTGGAACGCCGTGGGGAAGTTGCTTATCAGTTGGAGCTACCGCAGTCGTTAGCAGGGGTGCACGACGTCTTCCATGTCTCTCAGTTGAAAAAGTGCCTTCGTGTGCCAGAAGAACAAGCTCCGTTGGATGCAATTGAGTTGAAAGAAGATCTGACTTATAAAGAGCAGCCAGTCAAGATTTTGGATATCGCAGAGCACCGTACCAGGAACAAGACCGTCTATTTCTGCAAGGTTCACTGGAGTAACCATTCAGAAGAAGAAGCAACATGGGAACGTGAAGAAAAGTTGAAAGCTGAGTTTCCTAACCTCTTCTCTGGCTAGCCCGAATCTCGGGAACGAGATTCCTTTAAGGGAGGAAGGTTTGTAGCATCCCAAAATTTATCTTTTCAAAAATCATTTGAGTAGTTTAGATCCCCCGAAAATTTCACTAATTTTATTTGAATTAATAAAGCTTAATTGACAATTTTAGAAATTTAAATATATTTAATTTGACTAATCCAAACATCAATTTTAAGAAAACCAGATTTAGTTGGGGTCCTTGTGCTTCAAGGAATTTTTGTGTATTTTCTGGGTTTTTTCTCAATTTATTTGCTATTTTATTTGACATCTTTTGAATTTCTATCCGTTTCTTAAATAGGATATTTAAACTTAATTCATTTTTGTTTCGTGGGCTGAATTCGGCTCGGCCCACTTCGCCTCTCTCCTCTGTTTGGCCCGTAGCCAACCTTTCGCCGCCTACCCAACTCCATTTGCCGTGCTAGCTAGCCAACTAGATCTGGTGGCCAAACCCTAGCGCCTCCACCGGTCCACTGTCGTGCCAGCCACCAAAGCAGCGCTAAGTAGCAAACACTGATTTCCACCGTCGTCACCTCGGAGTCTGTGAGACCCCGGTTTATCCGACTTGTAATGCTTAACCAACCGCTTGGCCCTAGCATCACAAAACAGATAATCCGAGACTCGAGACATGTATACTTCAAATGCGAGATACACACCTCCTTACAAAGTTCATGCATCAATTCCATTCATTCACATAGAACCAAAGCAAAAGCGAGCAGGATTAACATTAATAAAGGATAGTTACAAAGAGAGGCCAACGGCCAACAATAAAAGAGACAACAATAATTAAGCAATGAAGCAAAAGTGCCATAAGATGGCGATAAACAAAAGAGCCAATCGGTGTGCCTTTAACCCACAAGGCAACCGAGGACCGCCGAGCTAGTCGTCGAATCCACACATCTCACAAAAGTGAGGCCCTTGGGCTCACCTTCTTCCTCTGCAAACAAAAGCATTGACAAAAAAAGCGGGTGAGTACTTTGAATGTACTACTTAAGATATATAAGAATGATAACAGATCTATGCAATAACTACATGCAAGCTTATTTAAGTGGAGCGAGTTAGGACTCAAATTTTTAAGCATAAGGCAAGTTTTATTTGCAATAATGTAATAGATTGAAAGCAATTTTGCAATCTGATTTTATTTGATAAAACAGTAGTAATCAAGTAGCAACAACGATGCTTGATCCCGGAAGTGACTAAACCATTAGTCACCACAACAATAGCATGAATTACCCATTCATGCCAACCATATCAAGTTTTAATTTTTAAAACAAAAGCAGTTGTTGAAGTCTAGATCTTGCGGAAATCACCAAGCGTGTCCATAACCTAGGGCGAGGCTATTGAATAGTTTTATCCTGCGGGGTGTACCAACTTACCCACATGTCGGACCGCCTTTTGCCACATGATTAAGCACACTTCCTTAGGTATGCCGCACGGCTAAGTCCTCGAGACGTTTCCAATATTGTGAATTATTCACGAGCCGCCCGTATGGATAGAAACCCATACGTTGTGTCGGAGTCATCGTAAAGCCTCGGTCAACTACCCTTCGGGTAAAGCCTTGGACAACTCGGCGCTCCTCGAGGTGGAGAGCCTACAGAATCTCCACCACCGCACACCCAACACAAGAACACGAGAACACATATCATGTTTCACACCACACACAACCCCCTCCTGCGACTCGGAGATAACCCACGCCAAAGTACTAGGTCAAGAGGGTCCCATATAACCCTCATGTGGTTAGTACATAAAAGTACTTGGATCAATGGCGCAAGCAACATTTTCGGTCCTTAGGGACACAGGCACCTTTCCTTGTCAAACCCAACAATCACACCAACATGCCATTGTGCCCAAGTCAAATCATTTTGTTTCATTTTCGGTTTTTGCAAAACTAAAGCATAAGGTGCTGAACCAAAATAAACAAAATGATTTGTGTGATCAAGGTCATCGACTAAGTCGATAACCGCCCAATTCTACCGTAGCTAAGCATTTCTAAGCATGACATCGCAAAGACAAGTAAAGAGTATAAT
Source organism: Hsuehochloa calcarea (assembly GCA_036346395.1). Lineage (NCBI taxonomy): Eukaryota > Viridiplantae > Streptophyta > Magnoliopsida > Poales > Poaceae > Hsuehochloa > Hsuehochloa calcarea. Next base: position 2,770,585 of record CM070612.1, on the reverse strand, counting down.
TAAATCACGGGCTCTAATTCACCAAATGATGATAATAACTTATGGTTGTGGCGGGGATAACATTTTCATGGCAACAATGCATTAGGAATAGCTACCTCTAAACAGGGCAAAAATAATTGGACACAAAAGCAATGCATACATATAGTTTGTAAACAAGATATTAGACTTTGAAAGTAATGGGGCATTTATGATCAAATATCTTGCCTGCTTGCTGTGGGTCAAGGTGTTGCTGAGGATCAACAATATTATGAATGTGCTCTTCGGATCCTAATGGGAAAGCAAAAGCAACCGATAAGAACGAATAAAATACAAAGACCCAACAGTAAACTCCCTCCAAAAATTCTAAAATTTTTACAGTAGCAAGGTCTTGATTTATAATGAATTTAGCAACAAGAACCAATTGATTTGGATTCTTAATGCCAAAGATATGACCAAAACAATTTTGCTCAGCTTTTATAAATCAAAAATGCTACTATTCATAGCAAAAATTTCTGGAGCTATACTGAGGTTGGAAACATTTTTAATTTAAAGATGAGTTAAAAACATAACCAACAAAATTTGAATCAACCGAAAAGGATTTGAAATGAATTAGTTATGCATTTTACAAGTTATCACATTTTTCAGTTGATAAATAAATCCTCTCGGGAATTTCAGAAATTCCATATGACGTGGCCGAACCTGGGACGTTGATCCTGGATCCAACGGCCCAAGCTCAGCTTGACCTTGTAGGTGTAAGCCTATAAACGTCAACCGTTGGATCTGGATCCAGCGGTTCACGTGGCCGAAGCGTTCGGTGGTCGAGCGTTCCACGCGCTGTGCGAGCCGTCGATCTGAGATCCGACGGTCCACGTGAATCCGAGTCCGGTGGTCGACGTTCACTCGAATCTGCGCCGTTGATCTTGGATCCAGCGGACCCACGCATCGAGCGCGCGCAGACTCAATTTTTAGGCGCGATCCCGAGCGCGAGATCTCGAGATCGGCGGTTCGCAGCGCGCGTTCAAACCAACGTCTGTTTTCCGGCAAAAATGTCGGAGGAGAGCGGCTCGCCGCCGGCGGCTCTGGCTGCGGCGGTGCGAGCAACGCCTAAAATGAGTCCTTAATACTCTTGCGCACCCAATGGTACGGCGTTAGTGAGGTGGCCCGAACGCAGCAAACAAGAGAAGAGAGGTGAGGTGACGAAAAGTAAACAAAGAAATGGCTCATTGCGGTCCACGGGGCTGTGCCGAACCACTAGGGGCTAAAGAGGGTTACACAGGCGCAAAGGATGCACCGAAAAGTCGAGGCAGCTCGGGCGAAGAAGAATGGCGATTTCGGTAGAAAGGGAAATCCGAAATTGTTGCTCCTTTCTGTCAAAAGTCAAATTGATGAGGTTAAGCTTCAGATGAGGAGAGGGAGAGCAGAGGAGCAAAGACTTGTGGAAGAAGACCCCACTGCACCGACTTCACGAAACTCAAAAACCGTCAATGGCGTAGAGAGCTTCAGAGAATCTATGGCTCCAGTGAGCTTGTGAGTGCTAGCTAGAGCTGCGGTGTGGCTAAAGGAAGCTAAGGGAGAACCCAAGGAGCTTAAATAGCCGGGATTGCGAGAGAACAGCGGCGATAACCCGCTTCGGTCAAACCGGCCGTTTAGCGCGAGAGCGGCAGGAGCGGTTGGAGAGGGGCGCTGAGGAGGAGCACGACGAGCAATAAATCTGCGCGAGAAAAAGCGTTAGCGGCCAGGGAAGGGCGGCCGCCGCGACTTTTCCCTCTGCGCCGCCATGGCCTTTCTTGTGACGCCGGAGCGGAGGAAGGAGGCAGCCGACGGCGGCTGGATCAAATCGAGCAGTGAAATAGATCGGTTCGATTTAAGCGATTCGAGCGCTTCGCTCAATCTGGACCGTGCGATCTTGATCCAACGGCTCACAACTCCGCGCCCATTGCGTCGGGCCGGTCTGATTAGTTGGTTCGACCGAGTCAAGTGGCTCGAGCCAGTCGGTTCGAATCAGAGACAATGCAAACCGGATAGAAATTGAATTTTAAACATCTGAGTTTTGAGGAATTATTTGATATAGCAAACAAACTCCAAAATTTATGAAATTTTAACTGGAGCTTGCTGACTGCAGGAGGAGCTTTCCATAAAATTTTCAGAGATTTTCATGCACTGAATTATTCTACAGAAATTCCAGAAGAGAGGAAAATGGGGTTTGACCAGTTTGACTTGCCTCCAAAATTATCAAATAATTTCTAAAAATCATGAGATAATTCAGAGGTGTTAAACATCAACCCTAGACCCAAGAAAAATTATTTCCAAAGGTTGGGCACCAGATTTTTATGAAGGATATTTGTGTTGGTGTCCAAATGATAATTTGATTTTGATTTCACATAATTTCCTTTACAAAAATTATGGGCGATTACAAAATCAAGATCAGAGAAAAAGTTTTAATTTCTCCTCATTTTTATTACATTTGAAACACAAACCAATTTTGGGATGTTACAGAGTCCATGTGCCGCACGCCACTCGAGGCTATTTATGGCCCCGATGAACCTCGAGCTGCACCCCTCTCAAGGCGCCGCCTTGAAGCCTAAGCTGCCGTGAGATGACGCCTGCCATGCCAGTTCGTCGGAGTTGTACCGGGCCACCATCACCATTGGTGAAGCTTGGAGCTTTCCGTCGCCGTCGATCCGGTGCTTTTTCGTCCTCGCTGACGCCACCATCGAGATCCCCGTGCCGCCATCGTCCTGGATTCATGACCACTGTCGACGAGCCGCCAACGCCGCGCCTAACACCGCCACCAGCCGTCGAGCACACCGGAGCTCCGCCACCCGCCGGCCATCCCTAGAGATGCTGCGCCGGCAAGCCACCATGACCCATGCGCTGGTTCCCTTACGTCGGGATTCCCTCAGTGCCACGTCAACGCTACCACGTCACCGCCACCTTTCGGCCATGTCAACTTTCCCGGCCATGTAGGCACACATGTGGCACACCTATCCAAACCCTAAACCCAGTGCTGAGTGGACATGGTTCACCATGGACCAAGTAATTTACCCGTGGGCCCCGTTTGATAGTGCACTATTTTGTGAACTTAGTTCATCGTGAACCCGAGCACTAGTCCGTGGACTCGGTCTATAGATCGTGGGTCCACCTGTCAGCCTCTTAGCCATTTTCTTGGATTTATTTTAATACAAAAATTTCGGTGTTGACGTCAGCCAATGTCATTATTCTGGATTTTTCAATAGAAAAATAATTCAAATAATTCCAATTTAGGGTATTTTCTTTAGATTCAATCTTCTAAAGCCCATATCTTTTGCATCCGAACTCCGATTGAGTCCATTAAAATTTATAAATTTATATAAATTCGAGATATATATATTTATTATTTTTAATTAATTTTTGGAGTTTTTTTCCTCTGTTATTTATTCTTTTTATTTATTTGTTTCGTTTCAACGTAGACGATAATTCCTCGAGAACTTTTGAAGAAGAAGGAGCGCCTCAAAATCAAGATCAGTACCTAGACCTATTTCAAGGCAAGTTACACCTTTGATCATATTTCACCCAGTTTCAAACTATTTTGTTTCAATGTAATGCATTCTATTTCAAGTATTTATTTTAGAAATCGCTCGGGCGGCGAAATCGCTTGTCGGAGTTGCGGCGGTGGGATTTCTTCTTTTAGCTCTAGCTAATGCCAAGGGCTACCTCTCTATTTATATGTAGCAGCTCAGGAGAGTCCAGGGCGCTAACGCCCAAACTGTAGACGCGGCGGCCGAAATCGTATCTCAACCGAATTCGAGACGAAGAACATTGATTAGGTGGGTCCTACATGTCAGCGACGGCGGCTCACGATAGTTCGCGTTGCAAACGGCGCGGGTGAAACTGATCGGTGGGGTCGTGTGCGACTGCGAGTGGAGAGAGACGGCAGCTACTGACAGGTGGGGGCCACCTGTCAACGGATGCGGGCGAGAGAGAGAGAGAGGGTGACATATGGGGCCCGCATGTCAGTCGGAACGGCGCGGCGTGTGCGCGAGGGAAGCCGGGCCACACAGTGTTGGGCCGAGATTGGAATAGGGTTGGGTTTCGGCCCGTTACAGTTCCAGAGGATTTTAAATAGATTTTTTATTTTAGAAAATACAAAAAATCCAATTAGCAAATAGAAAATAGCATATGAACTTTGAAAAATTCTAGAAAATTCTAGGAAATATATCCAAGCACATAGAATCCAAATGAAATAGTTTTGACAATTGTTGCTATTTGGAATAATCCCATTAAATTGTTTTGATGTTAAAAGTCCATATTAAGCTTTTAATAAAATTCACTAAAAATTCAAATTGTGAATTTTCCAACTAGCAACTTTTCATAAGATTTTTAAAGCTCAGAAAATTGGGATGTTACACCTTTGAACCACGGGCGACCACCGAAGGCCACACCGAGACAAGCAGTAGGAGGACATCCCCGCCCCCCCACTGTCGGCATCACCATCTCGACTGCCACCGGCCACCACATCGGCCACAACCCCAAAATCGACCCAACTCCATCCCTCAGGTAAACCACCATTTATCCCATAACCATTTTGCCATTCATCCATACACTTGCACATTGTTCGTCCCCTAGGAGGAACTACTATGGCACCTTGAGCATCCCTTTGTAGCAGATTAGCTATCAACATCCATCACAGAGCAAGGGGAGGGATCAAGATAGAGGTATGTAGTGGTTTTACCTGCAGCACCCAATAGTAGATAACCACAAGAGCCCACTCCAGTGCATCCTCCACCCCAGTTCATCTTCCATTCATAAACCGCAAGCATCCAACTCATGAAAAAGAAATAATAAATCAGCATCAAACCTTAAACCGGGGTAGGGGACCGGATCCATCGAGAAAGACTCGGCCGGACCAAGCCGAGGAGTGCAGGGGGTGGCCGTGAGCGAGGCGAGGAGAGGTCGAGCCGAGGCCCGAGGAGGAGGCACACAGGTAAGAGAAGTCTGGGAGGGAGAGCCAATCTGTGGCCTGCCCGGCCGCGCAGGTAGGAGAGCCGAGGAGAGGGGGTAGGCAGGCCGAGCCAAGCACCGAGGCGGAGGCGGGGGCGGAGGCGAGCCGGGAGGGGCGTGAGAGAAAGGCCGGGCCTCGTGGTGGCGCATAGGAGACGGAGGCGACGGCGACGGGGGCCACCTGAGAGAGCCGGAGAGGAGAGAGAGGGAGAGGATAAGAATGAGAGGGGAGGTAGGGAGGGAGTTTCGGCCGAGAGAAAAGATTGGAGGGGGAAGAAGCCAGCCAGTTAGACAGGGTGGAGAGAGAGAGGGAGAGGGAGGGAGGTAGAAAATAATATTTTGTTTAGAAAATTTTTGTAAAATTAAAAGTGGGTAGACTGTGCGAGTAGTATTTTATTTTAGTACGTTAAGACCTGGGTTTTTGTATTATAGAGCCTAGGAAGGACTTTTACCTCCAACTTCCTCTTCGCACACCATATACTGACTCAGTTCTCCCAAGATCTACCTAGCAACTAGGATATTGTGATATTTGCAACAACCCATCTGGATAGATGTAACATCCCAAAATTGGGTTGTGTTTCAAATGTAATAAAAATGAGGAGAAATTAAAACCTTTTCTCTGATCTTGATTTTTGTAATCAGTTCCATAATTTTTGTAAAGGAATTATGTGAAATCAAAAATCAAATTACCATTTGGACACCAACACAAATCTCCTTCATGAAAATCTTGTGCCCAACCTTTGGAAATAATTTTTCTTGGGTCTAGGGTTGATGTTTAACACCTCTGAATTATCTCATGATTTTTAGAAATTATTTGATAATTTTGGGAGGCAAGTCAAACTGGTCAAACTCTATTTTCCTCTCTTCTGGAATTTCTGGAGAATAATTCAGTGCATTAAAATCTCTGAAAATTTTATGGAAGGTTCCTACTGCAGTCAGAAAGCTCCAGTTAAAAATTCATTAATTTTGGAGTTTGTTTGCTACCTCAAATAATTCCTCAAAATCAGATGTTTAAAATTCAAATTCTAACAGTTTGCCTTTGTTCCTCGGGTTCGAACGGACTCGGGCTCGTGCCAATGGACTCGGTCCAACCAACTAAACCCACCGCCGCGATCGCTCGGCTGCGCGGAGTCGTGGCCGTTGGATCGATCGAGCAGTCTGGATCAACCGAGCGACGGAACCGTTGTAATCCACGCGATCTAACTCAGCCGTTCGATTTCAATCCGACGGTCAGCGCGTCGTCTCCTTCCTCCGGTCAGCACGCGCGTCAGCGTCGGCCATGGCGTCAGAGGGAAAAAGTCGCGGCGTCGTCCTTCCCCGATGCGCCTTTAAGCGGCTCTTTACATGCGCATTTAATGCTCGTCGTGCTCCTCCCTCAGGCGTCCCCTCCCCAACTGCTCCCGTCGCTCTCCCGTGCTCAAACGGCCAGGTTGACCCGAGCGAGTTCTCGCCGTTGCTCTCGGCCATCCTCGGCTATTTAAGCTCCTTTGGTTCTCCCTCAGCTTCCTTTAGCACCTCCGCAACTCTAGCCAGCACTCACAAGCCCGCTGGAGCCGCAGACCCTCGGGAAGCCTTCGGCCGCCATTGTCGGTTTTGGGGCTTCGGTGAAGTCGGTGCCGCACGGGCTTTCTTCTTCCAGTCTTCACTCCCTCTGCTCCCCCTCTACTCACTGAAGCTTAACCCTCACTCAATTCGGTTCAATTTGTCCAGGGGCGAGCTGAATTGGTTTTCCAATTTCGGTAGAAACCGGCGTTCCTCGCCGGCGACTTGACTCTCCTCGGCGCATCCATTGCGCTCAGGTAGCTCCTCTTTAGTCCCTAGTGGCCTGGCACCTGCTCCCTTGGACCGCAGCTGAGCTTATCGCCGTTTTCGTTTTGGTCATTTTTCGGCCACTTCGGTTCCCTCCGGTTTGCCGACGTTCTGGTCCACCGCAGCCAACGCCATTGGTACCCATAGGTGCGCAATGACGTTTGGGACTCATTTTAGGCGTTTGCTCGCACCGCCGCGCGGCGAGCCGCCTTCGGAGCCGTTCTTCCCGTCGTTTGCTGCGGACGAAAACAGGGCGGAGTTTGAGCGTGTGTCATTGTGGACCGTCGATCCTAAGATCTGCGGCTCGGGATCGCGCCAAGATTTGAGTCATCGCGCGCCTTGTGCGTGATCCGTTGGATCCAAGATCAGCGGTGCGGTCGAAATGAACGTTCGGACCACGAACACCGGATCCACGTGAGCCGTCGGATCCCGGATCCACGGCTCGCGTCGCGCGTGAGCGTTCGGACCACCGAGCGCTGCAGGCCGTGAACCGTTGGATCGAGATCAACGGTTGACGTTTAAGGCTTCAGCAGCGGCGTCAGTAGCCGGGCTTGGGCCGTTGGATCCAAGATCGACGTCCCAGGTTCGGCCACGTCATTTCTAATTTCTGAGTTTCCCGAGAGGATTTATTTATCAACTGAAAAATGTGATAACTTGTAAAATGCATAACTAATTCATTTCAAAACCTTTTCGGTTGATTCAAATTTTGTTGGTTATGTTTTTGACTATACTTTAATTTTAAAATGTTTCCAACCTCAGTGTAGCTCCAGAAAATTTTGTTAATGAATAGTAGCATTTTTTATTTATAAAAGCTGAGAAAAATTGTTTTGGCCATATCTTTTGCATTAAGACTCCAAATCAATTGGTTCTTGTTGCTAAATTCATTATAAATCATGACCTTGCTACTGTAAAATTTTCAGAATTTTTGGAGAAAGTTCACTGTTAGGTCTTTGCGTTTTATTCGCTCTTATCGTTTGTTTCTCGCTTTTCGTTAGGATCCGAAGAGCATATTGACGATATTGTTGATCCTCAGTAGCACCTTGACCCACAGCAAGCAGGCAAGCAATTTGATCATGTTAATCCCATTATTTTCAAATCTAATATATTGATTTTAACTTGTATGTATGCATTGCTATTTTGTTGTTAAATTATGTTAGTATCCTATAGTTGCATAATCTGTAGGACTTGTTTATCCTTTACTACCATGACCCTAGGTTATTTGCTATGATTTGAGTTCGATGGATGAGCTCTTGTCATTTAGTAGAATACGAACTGAAATTGCTTAGAAATGCTTAGTTTCGGTAGCAATGGGCGATCATCGATCTTAGTCGATGATCTTGATCACACACTTATTTATTATGCCATTATGTTCAGCACTTATGCTTTGTTACTTTATAAAGTCAAAAACTGAAAATAAAATTGTTTTATACTTGGGCACAATGGTATGTTGGTGTGATCTGTTGGTGTGAATGGAATGGTGCCTAGGTCATCAAGGACCGAGTTACTTGTGTCACTAAGCCAGCGCTTATGCGTGCTAACCACGCGAGGGATATGGGACCTCTCTTGACTAAGTACTTTGGCGTGTGTTATCTCCGAGTCGCGAGGAGGGGTTGTGTGTGTTGTGTGAAAAGGATCTGTGTTCTTGTGTTGGGTGTGCGGTGGTGGAGATTCGGGTAGGCTCTCCACCTCGAGGAGCATTGTAGTTGTCAAGGCTTTACTGCGACGGGTAGTTGACCGAGGCTTTACAATGACTCCGACACAACGTATGGGTTTCTATCCATACGGGCGGCTCGTGAATAATTCACAATATTGGAAATGTCTCGTAGGACTTAGCTGTGCCGGCATACCAAAGGAAGTATGCTAATCATGTGGCGAAAAGCGATGCAGCGTGTGGGTACATTGGTACACCTGCAGGGTATAAAACTATTCGAATAGCCTCGTCCTAGGTTATGGACATGCTTGGTAAGGTCGTGCAAGAACTAGACTACAAACTTTTAAAATTAAAATTATGACATGGTTGGTATGAATGGGTAATTCATGCTATTGTTATGGTGACTAATGGTTTAGTCACCTCCGGATTTATTGTTGTCTAATTCTTATTATTATTGTCCTTTCGGTTATTTGAACATTAAAAACCGATTTGTTAAATTGCTTTCAATCTATTACATTATTGCAAATGGAAACTTGCTTTATGCTAAAATGAAACATATAGCCTCTACTTCAATGAGTTTGCATGTAGTATATGTACAGGTTTGTTATTCCACATGTAAGTCTTGCGAGTACATTCAAAGTACTCAATGGCTTTTGTCATTTGCTTTTGTTTGCAGGGGAAGAAGGTGAGCCCCAAGGGCCTCACTTTTGTGAGATGTGCTGTGGTTTCGACGACTAGCTTGGCGGTCCGGTCGGTTGCCTTGTGGGTTAAAGGCACACTGATTGGCTCTTTTGTTTTATAGCCATCTTATGGCACTTTTGCTTCCGCTGTTCAATTTCTTTATGTATATGTCATTTGGCCGGTCGGCCTCTCTTTTGTAATGACTATCCTTTATTTATGTTATCTTCTGGTTTGTCGTTTTTGCTTTGGTTCTATGTGAATGAATGGAATTGATGCATGAACTTTGTAAAGAGGTATGTATACTGCACTCTGGGAAGTATACATGTCTCGAGTCTCGGATTATCTGATTTGTGATGCTAGGACCAAGTGGCTGGTTAAGCATTACAAGTCGGATAAACCGGTCTCTCAAAGGTTTGGTATCAGAGCCATACTGACCGTAGTAACCCAAGTTGGTCGTCTTTAGGATATTTTGGAAAACTTTATTTTCAAAGTATCAAATGATTTTTGAAAGCTTAAGTAAGTTCTCAGATTTTATTCCTTACCTATCTTAGCTTTCTCCTCTCATCTTACTCTAATTTGAGTTTGAAGGTTGTTTTCCTCTCATCTCCTTTTCAAAGGTAGTGTTATCGATTAAATGGGTTTTGGGAACCACTGAGTTTGGCAAATTGGAGTGCTTAGGGTTTTTGAAGTTTCTGGACTGAAGGTTTCGACTAGAGGCTTGGATGCGGAATCTGGACAACACACCTCAATTTCTAGACAGCGAGCTCAATGGTTTCTGATAGGACCACTGAGCTTGGCAAATTGAAGTGTGCCAGATTTTGAAGTTTCTAAATGGGAGACTTCGGCTAGAAGCTTGGATGCAACATCGCTACAGCAACCTCAATTTCCGGACAGCAAGCTCGATAGTTTCTAATGGGATAGAAAATGAGAGGATAATCAACTAAAACTTGTGGGGTTAAAAGGGTAAGATGTGATACTAGTTAGCTATGTATCTAACACTATTTTTGCTGATTTAGCCTTGATCTTAAGTGGTGTTCTATCTTACCTTAATTTTCTGATTTTTACCTTCTCAAACAATTACTCGTTCATTCAATACGGGTTAGTTGCATTGGGAAGTTGAGCCTTGGTTGGTGGTTCATTACGATTTTGGAGTCTTTCTATAAGCCTGTTTAAGTTTATACACTTGTTGTTTTTGGCTTTCGATTAGAGTGATATTCCATTCCCCTAGTCGTTAGCTTTTCGCTTTCTTTCGGCTTTGAATCTTTGAGTCTAGTTTTAACCAAAGTTTCTTGTAACAGGATGGCGGACCTTTCGTAGCGGCCAAGGCGATCACCGTCGGACGAGATCTTCCTCCTCCTCAGACCATGGCCGAGGTCCTTCTTGGATCGAGCGCCGTCGCGCGAGAGAGGCGGAGGGTCCTACGGGCGTCATCGCGCAACACTTCCGCCCTTCTGGGTGCTTGAGGATCCGGGCAAGGGAGTGGACACCAGCCGCGTGGGGACTTGCGGAGTTTCTTCGCACTCAACCCCCCACGTTCTCCAGGTCTGAGGACCCGCTTGACGCGGACGACTGGCTTCGTCTGGTGGAGCGGAAGCTTCGCATAGCGCAGTGCCAGGAGCATGAGAAGGCGCTGTTTGCATCGCACCAGCTGGAGGGTGCAGCTTTGTCTTGGTGGGAGAGCTTTCTCGCCATGCGACTGGCAGCCACACCGTCACTTGGGAGAGTTCCGCATGCCTTCGTCAGTCACATTCCTTCCTACTGATGAGGCTAAAGAAGAAGGAGTTCTTGTCGCTCGACAAGGGCGCCTCTCGATTCTGAGTACATGCGAGTTTAACCATTTGGCTCGTTATGCTCCGGAGGAGGTGGCCACTGATGAGGCCAAGCAAGAGAAGTTTAAGGATGGTGAGAGACCATGTGAGAGGTCCTCCACTCTGAGTGATGAGTATTTGACAAGTGTGTTGATTAGATTGAGAGTTGAGGTTTTGGTTTGGGTGCTTCCGGCCGAGTCGGAAATCGGAACTACATTGTGTATGGAGCGGAAGTTCGATTAATCGAACTCTAGGTGTTGGAAAAAGGAACTTCCGATTTACAGGTTTTGGTTTGGTGAAGAGAATCGGAACTTCCGCACATGGGGTAGCGGAGTGTCCGATAATTCTGGTATTGAGATTCCTCTGAGACGAAAATCGGAATAGATTTTTTGGACGTGCGGATGTTCCGAAGATCGGAAGTTCCGCATGGTAAGCACGGAACTTCCGATAATTACGACAAGTGCGGATGTTAGAAATCGGAACTTCCACGTGGTAAGTCTGGAACTTCCGATTGTGTTCGAATCGCTGAGAAAGGTTAAATTGTGATTTTGATTTTGTATGAGTTTGAGTCTTATACAAATATTGATGCTATGATATTGTGCAATGCTATGTGATGTGTTTTTGTCGTGTTGATCGCAGGCATCAAGATGGAGTCGTGGCGAGACACGTGGACGGACTAGGCGCTGGGGCGTCGAGGTCGAACGGTCGGGATGTGTCGAAGACGGCGTGAATCTTGAAGCGGTTGCGTAGTCGTGCACAACAAGGTGTACGGAGGCTTCGGAAAGGTGCGCAAAGGCGAAAGGGTCTTTTCGCAAGCGGCAAAAGTGGAGGTGGTTCCGTTGGGTGTAGCGGGCTTAATGGGTTGGAGGCCCATTAGCCAAGGCTATAAATAGGGAGAACCACAGAGTTAGGGTTAGACCTTTTGATAGAAAATTAGGGTTAGCTCTAGAAAAGGTGTGTGTTGCCTTTTTGAGAGTTTGTTGGTTTTGAGAGAATGAATGAAATCTCTTGTAATCTTTCCTCTGTGTTTCCACTTGTAAGCGTTTGATGTCTATCAATGAAACTCGAGTCTTTGATTACATGTTTATGCCTCTCTTTATTCCCTCTCTGTTCATGTTGAATATCTAGGGTTTTGGCATATCTTTTGTTTCGTTTTATGAAATAGCATGAAACTTCATATCTAGAATCGTTTTGGTATTGCTATTACTTCCTCAAAGTTTCATGCTCTAAGAATCGAGAATCTAAGCTTATCATTGGTTTTGGTCTTTCTTGCCCCTTCTTCAAGAAATCCGTTTTTGGTTCGATTATTGAATCTTTGGTTGCGATTCTTCTCCATAAGGTCAAGATGGTGTTTAGGATGATGTCCTGTAAAACTTGACCTGAGAAGAGCATTCAAGATTAAGTAGTTTGGATTTTGGGCAAAACCCGAGAGCTCATTCTTGATCGATAATCTGAGCTTAGATTTTGTGCGTGAAGTACATAAGCGGAACTTCAGCGCTATACACACTATGGAACTACATAAGCGGAACTTCCGCACTCTAATGCCCTAACTTCCGATTTCGGAAGAACGACTGAAACTTGTTTTTGATTGTTTGATCTTGCTTCATTTACTTTCTTTAGATCTTCAGAGATCTTTGTAGGCTAGTTTTAAATACAGTGAAGGGGAGTATTAATTTTTAAGGCACCATTCACCCCCTCTGTTGCCATTTCGATCCTTGGATGGTTTGTCAGGAGCTTGGGACAAGCTATCCATCGTTGACTTCCCGGTTTCCGTGCCTTGGTGGACAAGGCCATCGTCGCGAGCACTCGGGAGAGCGCTTGTGGATTCCATAGCGTAAGTGGGAGGCCCGAAGTCATCGAGGCGGCTATCCCGCTTGATCCGTCTCGAGGGTCGCGTCGTGACCCAAAGACCCGAGGCCGTCAAGACTGTTCTTCGCCCTTCGCGGCCGTGCCCGATCCGTGCACTGCGAGTCGCCAGGTGGCCCCGCAACCCGGCCGCCGGGTTACTTGCCGCTGCAACGGAAGGGGCATTATGCGAACCAATGCCCTAAGAAGGCGAGGCGACCCTCGTCCTAATGGAGGGCGCGGGCGAGAGGTGGTTCTTCTCGGGACACGAAGATAGTCCCTACTACCCAAGGCGTGGGTAGTGGTCGCGTCAACCTCATCTCGGCGGAGGAGGCACAGGAGGCACCGATGTCGTCTTTGGGTACACTTTACGTTAACTCTCATTACGCTCTTGTTTTGTTTGATTCAGGGAGCATCTCATTCTTTTATTTACGAATCTTTTGCGCTGTTAGTGAGCTCCTCTTTACTCCTTTGTTGGTCCGTTGCTCATTCGCTCTCGGGTTGGAGTTGAGAGACTACGAGTGTAGGGGCGTTCCTATCGAGATTGAGGGAGTAGGGTTCTTAGCGAATCTTATCATCCTCCATTCAGCAAGTCTAGATGTAATTCTTGGTATGGATTGGTTGTCTCAGCATAAGGGACAAATCGATTGCGCCAAGAAGTGTGTTTCCCTATCTAGTCCTTCCGTGAAAGGTTAAGCTTCGCCACCAAGCTGCTAGGACCGCATCTCTTCGCTTGAAGCGAAGCCGCTCTAGATATTAGTGAAGTCCCCACAGTTCGTGACTTCGTTGATGTCTTTCCTGAAGATCTTCCCGGGATGCCACCAGTTCGAGATCTCGAGTTTGTCATTGAGTTGGTACCCGGTACTGCCCCGATTTCAAAGAGGCATTATCGGATGCCACCGAACGAGTTGGTGGAGTTGAAGAAGCAATTGAATGAGCTGCAAGAAAAAGGTTTCATTCGCCCTAGCTCATCTCCGTGGGGTTGTCCAGCAATCTTCGTAAAGAAGAAGGACAATACTTTACGCATGTGCGTGGATTACCGTCAAGCTTAATGAGGTAGCGGTAAAGAACAAGTATCCATTGCCCGCATTGATGATCTCTTTGATCAATTAACTGGAGCTCGAGTATTCTCCAAGATTGATTTGAGAGTGGGATATCATCAAGTTCGGATACGACCCGAGGATATTCCAAAGACGGCCTTCTCTACTCGCTACGGCTTGTATGAGTACACCGTCATGTCATTTGGCTTAACCAATGCTCCGGCCTTGTTCATGAACCTCATGAATTCGGTATTCATGGAGTATTTGGATAAGTTTGTGGTGGTCTTCATCGACGATATTCTTATCTATTCCAAGGACGATGACGAACATGATGAGCATCTGAGGCTTGTGTTAGGCAAGCTTCGTGAGCACCAGCTGTATGCAAAGTTCAGCAAGTGCGCATTCTGGTTGAAGGAAGTGGCTTTCTTGGGTCATGTTCTTTCGGCAGGAGGCGTGGCCGTTGATCCTAGTAAGATCAGCGATGTTCTTTCTTGGGTTCAGCCTACTTCGGTAACCGAAGTGCGGAGTTTTCTTGGTTTAGCGGTTTATTATCGCCGTTTTATCGAGAACTTCTCCAAGATCGCGAAGCCGATGACGGAGTTGCTCAAGAAGGACAAGAAGTTCTTGTGGTCCGATGCTTGTGAGGAAAGCTTCCAAGTACTCAAGGAGCGTTTAACCACCGCTCCCGTCCTCGTTCTTCCCGATATTCATCAAAGCTTCGATATCTTTTACGATGCTTCTCGTCGAGGACTCGGTTGCGTCCTGATGCAAGAGGGCAAGGTAGTGGCCTATGCATCAAGGCAATTGAGACCTCATGAACTAAACTATCCTACCCATGACTTAGAATTAGCTGCGGTGATTCATGCACTTAAGATTTGGCGACATTACCTAATCGGTAATTGTTGCGAAGTGTATTCGGATCACAAAAGCCTAAAGTATTTGTTCACCCAACCAGATCTGAACCTCAGGCAAAAGAGGTGGTTGGAGTTGATCAAGGACTATGACATGGGTATTCACTACCATCCGGGCAAGGCTAATGTTGTTCTTGATCGCTCGATCGAAGCGCATTGCAATGCCTTATTGCTCCAGGGCGCCAACCCACCCTTCCAAGGAATTTCAGCCTCAACTTAGGTTTGGTTGAGCATGGTTCCCTCGCTACCCTGGTTGTGCAACCAACCTTGGTGGATCGGATTAAGGTCGCTCAACAATCAGATGTGGGAGTGAGCCGCATCAAGGAAAATATCAAGAACGGTACAACTAAGTGCTTCTCTGAGGATGAGCATGGTGTTGTAAGGTTCGGGCAACGCCTTGTGGTTCCAAAGGACATGGAATTGCGGAATTTTATTCTCCGCGAAGCCCATGATTCGCCTTTGTCTATTCATCCCGGGGCCACAAAGATGTATCAAGATCTCCGTCAGGGATTTTGGTGGACCCGAATGAAGAGGGAAATTGCGGTTCGTTGCTTAGAAGTCGCGACGTATGTCGTCGTGTCAAGGCCGAGCATCGGCGTCGGCCAGATCGCTTGACCTTTGCCTATTCCGGAATGGAAGTGGGATTCGATCGGGATGGATTTTATCACCGGTCTGCCTCGTACTTCCAAGGGCAATGATGCCATCTGGGTTGTCATAGATCGGCTAACTAAGGTGGCTCATTTCCTTCCAGTCAAGACGGATCTCCGTGTAGGTCTTTTGGCGGATCTCTACATTGCCCGCATTGTGAGCTTACATGGAGTACCCAAGACAATCGTCTCGGATCGTGGCTTCCTTTTCACCTCTCGCTTTTGGCAGAGTTTGCAAGAGGCCATGGGAACCCGTCTTACCTTTAGCTCAGCCTATCACCCCCAAACTGATGGTCAGACCGAAAGGGTCAACCAAGTGTTGGAAGACATGCTTCGTGCTTGTGTTCTCTCCTATGGAAAGAATTGGGAGAAGTGCTTGCCTTTTGCCGAAGTTTTCCTACAACAACGATTTCGAGCCGCCTTGGCATGTCACCTTCGAGGCCTTGTGCGGGAGAAAGTGCGAACCCGTTGAACTGAGTGCGAGACCGCGAAAGACCATTCTTTGGCCCGGACTCGATCAATGAGGCCGAGAGTCAAGTCCAGCTTATTCGTGATCGTTTGCGCACAGCTCAATCCAGGCAAAAGAGCTATGCGAATCGCCGTCGTCGTGAATTGAGCTTCGAGCCTGATGACTTTGTTTACCTCAAAGTCTCTCCTTTGAAGGGCCATCAGCGTTTCGGCGTCAAGGGCAAGTTAGCTCCTCGATATGTCGGTCCTTACCGTGTTATCGAGAAGAAAGGAGCTGTTGCCTATAAGTTGGAATTGCCAGATGCACTCGAGGGGGTACATGATGTCTTTCATGTGTCCCAACTAAAGAAGTGCCTCCGTGTTCCAACTGAGGAAGCTCCGTTGGAAACCCTTGATGTCCAAGAAGATTTGACCTACAAGGAGCACCCTGTTCGCATCCTTGAAGAGACAGAACGAAGAACAAGGGATCGTGCCATCAAGTTCCTTAAAGTTCAGTGGTCAAACCATTCTGAAGATGAAGCTACTTGGGAAAGGGAAGATCGTCTCCGTGTAGACTATCCATCTTTCTTTACCGAGTGAGCCAAATCTCGGGACGAGATTTTTGTAAGGGGGGGAGGTTTTGTAACATCCCAAAATTGGGTTGTGTTTCAAATGTAATAAAAATGAGGAGAAATTAAAACTTTTTCTCGATCTTGATTTTTATGTCATCGGCCCATAATTTTTGTAAAGGAATTATGTGAAATCAAAAATCAAATTACCATTTGGACACCAACACAAATCTCCTTCATGAAAATCTTGTGCCCAACCTTTGGAAATAATTTTTCTTGGGTCTAGGGTTCATGTTTAACACCTCTGAATTATCTCATGATTTTTAGAAATTATTTGATAATTTTGGGAGGCAAGTCAAACTGGTCAAACCCTATTTTCCTCTCTTCTGGAATTTCTGGAGAATAATTCAGTGCATTAAAATCTCTGAAAATTTTATGGAAGGTTCCTACTGCAGTCAGAAAGCTCCAGTTAAAAATTCATTAATTTTGGAGTTTGTTTGCTACCTCAAATAATTCCTCAAAAATCAGATGTTTAAAATTCAAATTCTAACAGGTTTGCACTGTTCCTCGGGTTCGAACCAGACTCGGGCTCGAGCCAATGGACTCGGTCCAACCAACTAAACCCACCGGCGCGGTCGCTCGGGCGCGCGCTTCGTGAGCCGTTGGATCAGCATCGAACGGTCCTGGATCAACCGAGCGACGGAACCGTTGTAATCCACGCGATCTAACTCAGCCGTTCGATTTCAATCCGACGGTCAGCGCGTCGTCTCCTTCCTCCGGTCAGCGCGCGCGTCAGCGTCGGCCATGGCGTGCAGAGGGAAAAAGTCGCGGCGTGCCGTCCCTTCCCCGGTCGCCTTTAAACGGCTCTTTCTGTGCGCATTTAATGCTCGTCGTGCTCCTCCCTCAGGCGTCCCCTCCCCAACTGCTCCCGTCGCTCTCCCGTGCTCAAACGGCCAGGTTGACCCGAGCGAGTTCTCGCCGTTGCTCTCGGCCATCCTCGGCTATTTAAGCTCCTTTGGTTCTCCCTCAGCTTCCTTTAGCACCTCCAAACTCTAGCCAAGACTCACAAGCCACTGAGCCGCAGACCCTCGGGAAGCCTCCTACGCCATTGTCGGTTTTGGGGCTTGGTGAAGTCGGTGCCGCACGGGCTTTCTTCTTCCGCTTCACTCCTCTGCTCCCCTCTACTCACTCAAGCTTAACCTCACTCAATTCGGTTCAATTTGTCCAGGCGAGCCAATTGGATTTCCCAATTCACCAAACCAGCGTTCCTCCTCGCCCGGCGGCCGACTCTCCTCGGCGCATCCATTGCGCTCGGGTAGCTCCTCTTAGTCCCTAGTGGCACGCACTGCTCCCTTGGACGCAATGAGCTTATCGCCGTTTTCGTTTTGGTCATTTTTCGGCCACTTCGGTTCCCTCCGGTTTGCCGACGTTCTGGTCCACCGCAGCCAACGCCATTGGTACCCTTAGGTGCGCAATGACGTTTGGGACTCATTTTAGGCGTTTGCTCGCACCGCCGCGGCCAGAGCCGCCGGCGGCGAGCCGTTCTTCCCCGTCGTTTGCTTTGCCGGACGAAAACAGGACGGAGTTTGAACGTGCGTCATTGTGGACCGTCGATCCTAAGATCTGCGGCTCGGGATCGCGCCGAAGATTTGAGTCTGTCGCGCGCCTTGGTCTGTGATCCGTTGGATCCAAGATCAACGGTGCAGATCGGAATGAACGTTCGGACCACCGAACACCCGGATCCACGTGAACCGTCGGATCCCAGATCCACGGCTCGCGTGCGCGTGAACGTTCGGACCACCGAACGCTCTGGGCCACGTGAACCGTTGGATCCAGATCCAACGGTTGACGTTTAAGGCTTGGCAGCGCTGCAAGGCTGTAGCCACGGGCTTGGGCCGTTGGATCCAAGATCGACGTCCCAGGTTCGGCCACGTCATTTCTAATTTCTGAGTTTCCCGAGAGGATTTATTTATCAACTGAAAAATGTGATAACTTGTAAAATGCATAACTAATTCATTTCAAAACCTTTTCGGTTGATTCAAATTTTGTTGGTTATGTTTTTGACTATACTTTAATTTTAAAATGTTTCCAACCTCAGTGTAGCTCCAGAAAATTTTGTTAATGAATAGTAGCATTTTTTATTTATAAAAGCTGAGCAAAATTGTTTTGGCCATATCTTTTGCATTAAGACTCCAAATCAATTGGTTCTTGTTGCTAAATTCATTATAAATCATGACCTTGCTACTGTAAAATTTTCAGAATTTTTGGAGAAAGTTCACTGTTAGGTCTTTGCGTTTTATTCGCTCTTATCGTTTGTTTCTCGCTTTTCGTTAGGATCCGAAGAGCATATTGACGATATTGTTGATCCTCAGCAGCACCTTGACCCACAGCAAGCAGGCAAGCAATTTGATCATGTTAATCCCATTATTTTCAAATCTAATATATTGATTTTAACTTGTATGTATGCATTGCTATTTTGTTGTTAAATTATGGTTAGTATCCTATAGTTGCATAATCTGTAGGACTTGTTTATCCTTTACTACCATGACCCTAGGTTATTTGCTATGATTTGAGTTCGATGGATGAGCTCTTGTCATTTAGTAGAATACTGAACTGAAATTGCTTAGAAATGCTTAGTTTGGTAGTAATGGGCGATCATCGATCTTAGTCGATGATCTTGATCACACACTTATTTATTATGCCATTATGTTCAAAGACTTATGCTTTGTTACTTTATAAAGTCAAAAACTGAAAATAAAATTGTTTTAGACTTGGGCACAATGGTATGTTGGTGTGATCTGTTGGTGTGAATGGAATGGTGCCTAGGTCATCAAGGACCGAGTTACTTGTGTCACTAAGCCAAGCGCTTATGCGTGCTAACCACGCGAGAGGGATATGGGACCTCTCTTGACTAAGTACTTTGGCGTGTGTTATCTCCGAGTCGCAGGAGGGGGTTGTGTGTGTTGTGTGAAAAAGGATCTGTGTTCTTGTGTTGGGTGTGCGGTGGTGGAGATTCCGGGTAGGCTCTCCACCTCGAGGAGCATTGTAGTTGTCCAAGGCTTTACCTGCGACGGGTAGTTGACCGAGGCTTTACAATGACTCCGACACAACGTATGGGTTTCTATCCATACGGGCGGCTCGTGAATAATTCACAATATTGGAAATGTCTCGTAGGACTTAGTGCGTGCAGATACCAAAGGAAGTATGCTAATCATGTGGCGAAAAGCGCCCGCAGCGTGTGGGTACATTGGTACACCCCTGCAGGGTATAAAACTATTCGAATAGCCTCGTCCTAGGTTATGGACATGCTTGGTAAGGTCGTGCAAGAACTAGACTACAACCTTTTAAAATTAAAATTATGACATGGTTGGTATGAATGGGTAATTCATGCTATTGTTATGGTGACTAATGGTTTAGTCACCTCCAGGACTGTTGTTGTCTAGTTACTGTTATTATTGTCCTTTCGGTTATTTGAACATTAAAAACCGATTTGTTAAATTGCTTTCAATCTATTACATTATTGCAAATGGAAACTTGCTTTATGCTAAAATGAAACATATAGCCTCTACTTCAATGAGCTTGCATGTAGTATATGTACAGGTTTGTTATTCCACATGTAAGTCTTGCGAGTACATTCAAAGTACTCACCGGCTTTTGTCGGCTGCTTTTGTTTGCATTGGAAGAAGGTGAGCCCCAAGGGCCTCACTTTTGTGAGATGTGCTGTGGTTTCGACGACTAGCTTGGCGGTCCGGTCGGTTGCCTTGTGGGTTAAAGGCACACTGATTGGCTCTTTTGTTTTATAGCCATCTTATGGCACTTTTGCTTCCGCTGTTCAATTTCTTTATGTATATGTCATTTGGCCGGTCGGCCTCTCTTTTGTAATGACTATCCTTTATTTATGTTATCTTCTGGTTTGTCGTTTTTGCTTTGGTTCTATGTGAATGAATGGAATTGATGCATGAACTTTGTAAAGAGGTATATATACTGCACTCTGGGAAGTATACATGTCTCGAGTCTCGGATTATCTGATTTGTGATGCTAGGACCAAGTGGCTGGTTAAGCATTACAAGCCGGATAAACCGGGGTCTCACAATAGACACAGCCTTCCATTCCCTTTTCCTGTTGAGAGTAAGGCAATACTAAAGGACACAATGGCATCAACCAGTCACATTCTGGGAGTGCAATCATTGACCTCTTCCAAACAAGCATCTATAGATACTGTTGGTACTACTATTCCTTTCTTTCCAAGGGAGACCTCTGCTTCACTAAGATATCTTACAATCAGCATGTAAGAACATTATGGCAAAAGTACCAAAGAAAGTGGCTCAACTCGTAGACCTATCTCAATGATAGACAATATGCCCAGTGTACTATTGTATCTGTTCATCCCAAGTCAAGCCGCTCGCAAAATACTCCAACATCTTGAGAAAACTAGTCCTTCCCCTGCAGCAAAACCACTAAAGCCAAAATGAACCTCATCGAAGAAAACGACTCCTTTGATCACCAACAGCTAGTATAAAGTGCCTGATTCCCTTTGCTATTAATGGTCATAGAACAAGTAGCAGGAATGATAGTGGTAGTACTCGTTAGGAGATTTCAGATGCAACTAAGGATGAAAGATCATTGAAATAAGGAACAAGCATTGAGACTAAGATAGAGCCTCCTGCTATATGATGAACCAACAAGAGACCCATCAATATATCTCACCAGGCCAGCATCTGACCAATCCAGAACTACCATTATACCAGAAGCCACCAGGGCAAGTAATCGAAACACCCCCAGTACTCAGGAACCACACCCACCATCCCCCTCAGACCGAAACTCAAGGACCACAACAACTGTCCACCACTTGCTCATGGACTCCGTCCAGGTAAGCCACAGCAACCACCACCCCGATATGGACCACATGGACCAAAGAATCTTCAACTCATCCTTCCAGATAACCATAGCCCAGCAGCAGTCTATTGCCATTACTGTAGATGTGTGAGGTGTAGAGGACGCCACCCTGACGTAAGATACATGATTGCTGAATATCGGATTAAGGGATTACACGATTGTTGGGAATTGGATTACTAGGAACACAAACACCTTGTTGGGGTATATTAGATTATAGAATTAAATTATAATGGGATACCGGAGTAGTGAATTGTTGGATGTTGAATCATAGAAATAAATAATTGTTGGATGTTGGATCAAAACCATAGAGTATTATCAGATTATTGGATATTGGACTAATGGAGGTCGAATTAAAGAAATAGATTGTTGTTGATATTGGATTGATGGATGTCAGATTGTTAGAAACGCATGACTAGTGAGTATTGGATTATTGTTAGATATAGAAATGAATGTTGGATATTGGATTAAAGGAATACCATTGCTGGATTGTTAGATTGATGGATATTGGATTATGGAAATAGATTAATATTGAAAGTTTGATTGTGGGATTATATAATTGTTAGAATTGGATTATCAGATTTCATCATTATTGGATCATATGATTATATCATGGTCGGATTATTAGAAATATATTGTTTTTGGATCACGGGAATACCTTTGTTTGATATTAGAATATGTTCATTTTGGATTATAGAAGTATATCTTTGTTGAAATATAGAAATAAATCTTAGTTGGATTATAGAAATGCATATTGGCATATCTAAATAGATTTTAGTGATTATTGGGGAATTAGTAATTGAGAAATTGATCCAAAGATAGAGTGGGATTGAAATGCGAAAATGTTGGAGTTTCATAGCACTACATGAGGTAAAACTTTGGTAGGTTAATTGAATCATGATATATGGGTAAACTTTGTGGAACTAATTGGACAATTTGGTCGTTTGGATTTAGGAATATGATTGCATAGTAAATTTGGATTTAGATATATTATTAGTGATTGTTGGAAATCTAGTATTGACAATCTGATCAGGTATAGGTAATGAATAAGAAATGGAGTTGGATTATTATAGTAAGTTGTGATTGGAATTCCGGTGCATGGGTTGAATTATAGAGAATTAACAAGATAGCGGATTTAATTGAATAATAATGATTGGTTAATCTACAATTGTTGGTGGATTGACAGAAACAATAAGGTGGTGACTCAACATGGCATAATAGATTGATTTGGAGAGTATTATCTTAATGTTGATGCTTGAATTACTGATATTAGAAATGACAATAAGATTGAAATTGGGGAATTTTGCGAAAAGTTCAATTACGATTTAAAATAAGGGTATGGAATAATGTGGATGCTTGAATTACTGATCTTGGAAATGACAACAAGATTGAAATTAGGGAATTTAGCCAAAGATTCAATTACGATTTAAAGTAAGGCTATGGAATTGTTCTTACCATAGAAATTTTAGCAAATGATTGGACATAGAAAACAAATATAAGTTGGTTTAGACTTGGGCAAGAATGAATATGTAGATGGTGCAAGTTGATGCACATGATCAATTCATTGTGATGATCGAGATCAGGATCTATTGGAGATCGCCCAAGTCAATTAGAGATCAGTCTTAGAGCTGCATGCTGCTTTTTGGGATTTAGTATACTTTTAACATAGAGGTACAGTGGTACACCATGTGAAGATATCTCAAGAACAGAGAACATCTCTTAAAGTTATATGCAGCTATACAATATATCAGAATCAGAAGTCCACCAAAATAATCTAAATCTTACCTTGGTCAGCTGGCAAACAAAGGAGATAAAGGACATACCAATAGCAAGAGCCTTCTCAGATGTACTCCCTAAGGAATTACCCAGTATACCACATGTTGGACCGTAAAGGCGACTAGAGGGGGGGTGAATAGGAGCACGCTCACTTTTTCACAAATTATGAACTCAATACAATTTTACTCCAGTAGCTATTAAAAAGCTATGAAGATCAATATACCAAGACAAATGGAAGACTAGTATTGAATCCAATTAAATCCCCTAAGCAAAATAACAAAATCAACTAAGATTGCAAAGACTCACAGCACGGGCGGTCGACGCTGTATCCAACCGGTCCGACCGATTGCCGGCGGTCGACCGGCGTTAGTCTTTGGGTCGGACCGCTCCAAAATTGGTCCGACCGGTGATGACGAAGCGATCGACCGTGACTCGAACCGATCTACAACAAGAAATCACCGATGACGGTTGCAATTAGGTGAAACTTTTGATTCTCAACTCCAATCTTTATGAAACTTTGCACACACCTTCTCTATGCTATTGAGGACCTATTCCAATCGAATATTATGATAATTCTTGGAACGATCTTGAGCAATTGTCAATTGATTAACAGAAGGTCTAAAACCGGGCAAGAACGAAAACTTGATCCTAATGCTTGTTCGTGAGTGATTGATGATCAAGATGATGCTAGATAGATTCACACATATCACAGCAAGCTAATTCACGTGAAAGAATCAATCACAAACTCGCGGATCAAAGAAAGCCCTAAAAACACGAAATTGAAAGCAAGAACGAAAAGAGACTTATCTCAAGCAAACCTTGCATAGATTGATTTCGTGATTGATGCTGGATTACATCCACACCATCATGGATCAGTAGACAATCAAGGATCATGAAATTCTCCTCAAACCATGAAAAGCCCTAGCCTCCACCTCAACTCCCCTAAAGACAATTAGGGTTTTGAAACATAAAAAGGCGAGAGAGAGAGAGGTGCAACCACCATCTCCTCCTATTTATAGTGGAGGCCTAAAACTCTAGGGTTTGACTTAATTGGGCTCCCGTTAAGGCCCACTAACAAACGGGTCACACGCGTACGCTTCGCAAAGCGCCGTCTTTAACCTTTTGACCTAAACCGCTTCACCATGTGCCATGGATTCGCCAATAGGTCACCCTTATCCATCTTTTGTCACGCTTGAGTCGTTGACCTCACCCGGCATCGTCGATCGTTCTGGACCTCAACTCTTCAAGTCTAGTCCCGATTCTCCTCGCCGTTGACCGTCGTTGACCACCAAGCAACCTGCACAACCACAGACAAGCAAACACGAATTCGGGAACAAGTTCTTCACAACTTGACCCGTGTTAGTCAAAACATGCATCATGCAAATCATATGCCATGAAACCAATGACTTTGACCTAACAAATCAACATCGCCACGAAGTTGGCCGATGATCAAGTGGATACCGGTCCGACCGCTCCAGGTGAGCCGGTCGGACCGCCCCTTGGCCGGTCGGACCGCTCCCTGTGAGCCGATCGGACCGCCCCTAGGGACTTAGCCGAAATTCAAGCCCTGAAATTCCGAAACCTTCTGAAAAATACAAACGAATAGAACTTCTTACTGGAGACTACAAAAATTATGAGACCAAGTGCATTGGGATCCCCTCACTTGCCTACAACACCTATTTTTGGCCCAGCTCATTTTGACCACTTTGGTCACCGCCGGTCCGACCGCCCCATATGGCCGGTCCGACCGATTTGGGACCGGTCGGACCGCCGTGCAAGGACCGGTCGGACCGCCCCTGTCCAGTAAGCCTGACACTTTGTCGAAAACGCGTGAAATGACAAACCGTAAACGCCATTGCCAATTGTCACATCATCCTAAGATCTGGAGCATATCCCCATGAAATCCACAATCTCCCCCTTGATGAACACATTGGCAATTATCCAGAAAATGTAAGTAAGAGGTTTGAAAACGAGTTTACTCGCAGTTTTTCGCACAAAGGCACAACTTGGTCCATAAGCAAGAAAAAGCAATGAAAATGACCAAGCTGGCATCAGAATAGTATAGGCATGTGAGACAAGGCAAAAGAAAGCATAAAAACTTTGATTTCTAGAAAAGGGTCAAAATTCTCACATAAGGTCCATATGAAAGAACAATTGTTCAATTGACCTATGATCATTGTGAGTATAAAAGAATGCAATTCAAGTTCAGAATATTCAATAAGACAATAAGAATGCAACTCAAGAACTCCCCCTCACTATGATCCTCAATTTTCAAATTTTCAGTTTCTCCCCTTTGTACAAACTTCTCCCCCAACAACTTCTCCCCCAGCAAAGAAATATATTCTCATTAACACATCTTCTCTTCTCATTTAACACATCTTCTCCCCTTTGACAATGGATTCATCAAGGAATCACACCTTCCTCTCATCCAGATATAATAAATATAGAATAAAGGAAGAAGCAGAAACAAAAAAAGCATAAAGAGGAATATGCAAGAAATGCAATGAAGTGGCTTCAATTTTTGTATTTATTTTTTTTTTCAAATTTTGATTACAAGAAGCTTTGGAGATTACCCAAAAGAACAAGCTAGTATCTCTAATATTACACAAACAGCATATCAAGCCTGATAGCGCTAGCAAGATCATGGTAAGACATATATATCAAAGCTAAGCACAAAGGCTCAAAAGTAAAGCAGTAGATTTGATAAATTTAAGCAACGCTTCAAATTCAGCAAGTTCATCAACAGGGATCCTAAAGTGAAATTGGCCATGTCAAAATGTCAAAGTGAGATAAAAAATCTAACAAAGACCACATTAAGAGTCAATCAAGTCCCGTATTGAATCATTTTGCTCAATATTTTGTAAACGCCCATTTGTCACCATTTTTCTCATTTGCATTGAATATTGAAGTTGACTAATGATCTAACTTAGTGACAAGAACCTGGACTAGGAGCCATCCACAAACTCATCCTAAGCTTCGACCAAAAGTTGATTAAAGGTATATCTTAGTAAAGAAGATCCTGGACTAGGAGCCATCCACAAACTCTTTCTAAGCTTCTACCGGGGCGACAAATCTTGAGGTTCATGTCATTTCGACAAGCGATCCCCATGAGATCGTCAGTTCATCAAACTATCTCCAAGTTCATGTCATTTGACAAGCGCCTCGTAAGAATAGTTTGGCACAATTTAAGCATAATACAATCTTGATTTTCATTTTTCACATGAGCAGTTTTAGAATCTCAAGAACACAAAAGCTCAAGTAATGGTCAATTTTAGATCAAAGAGCTAACAAAGCAATTCTGACAGGGCCAATGTCACAAGAGGAGCACTAATTGCGCAACTCGCTAAAACATCCACAAATTGCAATTTCTTAGTAAAAGGTTCTAGCTCATATAGCAAAGATTTAGCTACACATGTAAAAGCATGATAATTCTAGCAAGTCAAAGAACTAGACATGACATTGAGCAAGAATTGAAATACAAAAGCTCTAAAGGGTAATAGGCAAAGCTTCATCAATTTTTAAAGATAAGCAGAAAAACTTATATTACAATGCATTTTTTTTTTGGATTTTTCATACCATTTGTTGTAACCACTTGTTGGAGTTTTCATATGAATGCAATATGACACAATGAGATGCAATTAAAAAGCCTAAAAGCCTAAAAAGTTCGAAAAGATCACTAAATTCAGAAAAAGAACAATAAAAGATCAAAAGAACAAGGAAAGATAAGAAAAAGATCAAACTCCCCCTCAAACCAACCCATAAGGATAAATTACCCCTAACTCGCTTCTTAAGGAGGAAAATCTGGTTTGATCTAAAGGCTTGGTAAGAATATCTGCCAATTGAGCTTCGGACTCTACGAAGTGCATCACAATATCACCTTTTTCAACATGATCTTTAAGGAAGTGAAAGCGAATGTCTATGTGTTTAGTCCTAGAATGTTGCACTGGGTTTTTAGCAATATTAATAGCAGAAGTGTTATCACAGAAAAGAGGAACACTAGCAAAGTTTAACCCATAATCTTTCAAAGTGGACGTCATCCACAAAATCTGGCTACAACAACTAGCAGCAGCTACATACTCCGCCTCAGCAGTGGATTGTGCCACAGAAGACTGCTTTCTAGAAGACCAAGATACAAGAGAAGTGCCTAGGAAGTGACAGGTGCGTGAGGTACTCTTCCTATCTAACCAACGACCGCAAAATCGAATCAAAAACCTCTAATGGACAAAGCTGAAGAGCAGGAATACCAAATGCCATATAAGAGGGTAGAGTGTAAATACCTGAATATGCGCTTAACGGCTTGGCGATGGGAAGTTCTCGGAGACGCCTGAAATCTTGCACAAAGACATACCGTGAAGTGAATGTCCGGTCTCGAGGCCGTCAAATATGTAGGAGCCGATCATGTTTGCGGTACTCGCGTTGATCCACGACTTCTCCTTCCTCATCCGGATCCAAAATAATCGGTTGCCATGGGAGTGGAAATTAGCTTGCAGTCACCCATGTTGAAGCGTTTTAGTAGATCTTTAGTGTACTTCGTCGATGGATGAAAGTTCCTTCCTTGCATTGCTTGATTTGAAGTCCCAAAAGTAATTAAACTCTCCCATCATACTCATCTCAAATTCCTGGACATAGTGTCGGAAAAGTGGAAACAAGAGCATTAGAGGAACCACCAAAGATAATATCATCCACATAAATTTGAGCAAGCGAAGTCATTGTCACGCCTAAGAATAAATAGAGTTTTATCCACTTTACCCATCTCAAAATTATTTTTAAGCAAGAAGGTCTTAAGTCTATCATACCGTGCTCTAGGGGCTTGTTTAAGACCATACAATGCTTTAGATAGCTTGAAAACACGATTTGGATATTTAGGATCCTCAAAACCAGGGGGTTGCTTAACATACACTTCTTCATCTATGAAACCATTTAAAAGGCCACTTTTAACATCCATCTGATATAATTTAAAACCTTTTGATGCAGCAAATGCAAGGAGAATGCGAATGGCTTCTAGTCTAGCAACAGAGCAAATGTCTCATCAAAATCTAACCCCTCAACTTGGTCAAACCACGAGCTACCAATCTGCCTTATTTCTAACCACGTAACCATCCTCACCTTGTTTATTCTTAAACACCCAACGGGTTCCTATAACATTATGGCCACTAGGAGGTTCTACTAGGTTCCAAACTTTGTTTCTTTCAAAATTCTCTAACTCCTCATGCATGGCATTTACCCAGCTAGAATCGATAAAGCATGTGATATATCGCGGGTTCAAAAGAAGCAACAAAAGCTGAATGAGAGTAGAGATTTGGATCATTATACCGAGCGAGTGACTCGCTCATGTAGATTACCTATTATCTGCTCCGAGGATGCCGTCTCTGAATGCGAAGTGGAGCGCCGGGTGAGATACTGTTTCTTCGACCTCATGATCTGCGATGATGAAGATGCAGCAGAGCCTCAATCAAGGTGAAGTAGACGTAGGTGTTCTTGTATCAAGATATGGCGCTTGATGAGCAAAGAGATGAAGGAATGATATTAGCTTCGTCCTCATCTTCCTCCACAAAAATGCTTTGTCACTGTAAATCATCTCAGCAATAGATCTAGCTCTGTGGCTAGTCTCATCAAAAGTGACATTACAAGTCTCTGAATAATGTTAGTCTCAGATTAAAAACCGAAAACCCTCGAATGAGCAGATAACCTGAAATATCCCATCAAAAGTTCTTGATTCAAATTTATCTAAATTGCCTGTCTTAAGAATAAAACATTTTGATCCAAAACTCAAAATGCTAAAGCAGAGGGTTTTCTACCAAAACGAAGCTCATAAGGAGTCTTGCCTAAAGAAGGTCTCAAAAGACACGATTTGCAATATGGCAAGCAAGAGCAATAGCTTCGCCCAAAATCTCCTCGGTGTGCTATACTCATCTAGCATCGTTCTAGCCATTTCGACTAAGGTCCTATTCTTCCTTTCCACCACGCCATTTTGTTGAGGTACGTGTGGAGAGGAGAACGATGCTCAATACCACGCCAAAGGCAAAAAGAAGCAAAAGAAGCATTTTTGAACTCCGTGCCATTATCATCGCGAATCGCTCTCAAAGCACCGTGAAGCTCGAAGCCAAACGAAGAACAAGGTCATGAAAATAACCAAAAGCTTCATCTTTTGAAGTAAGAAAGAACACCCAAGTATATCTAGAAAGATCATCGACTATGACAAGAATATACCATTTTCCACCGATCGATCGACTCGGGCAGACCAACAAGATCCATATGAAGCAACCGTCCCGTCCGTCGGTCATAACCATAGTCACGAAGGGTGTGGCGGCAACTTGTTTGCCATGCCTACAGTGGCGCTACATACAAACATCCTTGATGCTTTGAGTTTGGGCAAACCTCTCATGAGATCAAGGTTGCTAACTCGTGTCGATGATCAAAACCAATGTGCCCCAAACGTCGATGCCAAAACCGTAAATCAAGAAGATGTAAGCAAACATTTAAGAGATCCAAAGAAGAGATTCGAAAAATCAGCCAAAAATTCTACCAACTCTAGAGATTCCAAACACAAGCTCACCAAGAGAATCAAGCACACGACAAGCATTTTTCTTAAAAATAGTCTCATAGCCATCATCAAGAAGTCGAGATACGGAAAGGAGATTATACCTAAGCTTGTCCACAAGAGCGACATCCTTTAGAATGAATTTATTGTTTACCCTAATTGATCCTGCTCTCGCAATTCGCCCTTGTGTATCATCTCCAAAGGTGATGAAGTCACCACCGCTGCCCGCGTGAAAGAGGTGAACCATTTTGAGTTTCGGTCATGTGGCGTGAACATCCGAGTCAACGAACCACGTGTTCTTCCCCTTTCCGCGGTAATCCTCGAAAATCAAGGAACAAAGAACGATGTGTCTCAATCATCAAGTTAGATAAACAAGATTTAGGAATCCATCTTCGAGACACACGTCTGCAAGGAGTATACAAACCAGAAGTACTATCCTTGATTTCATCTAACATTCGGTTATGAGCAATGTTTAAATTAACATGAGACTTAAACTGTCCATGGGCGGTCTGACCGGCGTTGTCTTGGGTCGATCGGCGACCAAAACGGTCAGACCGGTGACCACCAGCGGTCAGACCGCCAGTCTGATAAACATTAGAATTAGGATATCTAGAAACATAATGATTTGCATTAGAGAAAAATCCTAATCCAGATTTATTCTTTTCAGTGTTACCATGTCTCATAGAAGCTCTAGGTTGCATGAATGAAATTCTATCAAAATTTTTCCTATCATTTTTCAACCTACGCCAATAGAATTCAATCAAGTGTCCACCTTTTTTGCAATAAGTGCAATGGTACTTGTGTAACACCCCAGCCCAACACAGAGCCTAGAATGCCACCACACTACACTTTAAACTAATAATTATCGACACACTATAAAATTACATCAAGAAAACAATGATAATCATATCAATGGATCACAAAAGACATGCATAATTAAGGGATCAAACGATAATGAATACGCAAGGAAAAGAATATCCAGGTATATAATCCAAAATAGCATCAACCAAAGAATCCAAAGTTTAATAAAGCAAATAGTCTAGGCCAAGCATTGTCCTAAGCATTATTCAATCTCTAACATGTCCAAGTGTAAACCAAATACTGAATGAATGATTATCATGGCGAATGATCATGTGATGTCCATGTGCTCTACTCGCCCTCAATTACGGCATCCTCGAAGATCACCTAAAAACAACAGTAGAGCAAGGGTGAGTCCACGACTCAGCAAACACATCATATACAACGAACAATAATAAATCAACAGCGTTCAATAACTTCATCATCATCACATGCACTTCCATTCACATTCTCATTTATCAATCTCAAATATCAATGCAACTCTATTCTATATGTCCACATGCACTTCTTTTCGCGTATACCGGTATAGCATGAGTGAATGCTCGCGAAAACATTCACTCTCAAGCCCGTTCCTCCAAAAGGATCGGGGACCTCCTCCACTCCCGTGGAGTTGTGATCATTCACGATCACCTGCTCATATGCAAAGATGCTTATGTATGAATATGCAAACTCCATCATAAACATCATGTCCCACTTTTCATCATACTTGTCAACAAAGATATAATCATACCAATTATTTGTTTGCAATTAAACCAAATAAAAGCACAACAATAATGGTAATAGAAGATAAAGAAAACAGTGATCAATCATTGATCGCCGCTACCATGCACTTGCCTTTACTAGCAAAGGACGACGATTTGATTAGAAGACGGCAACAAGCACGACGCCTCTCCTATATTAAATACACCAACTTCAATACAAATTACAGCAACAAGAATAACAATCAATATACATCGCTCCTACACGTCCCCAAATATACCACGTTACGCCGGTATCAAAAAGCTACCCATTGCTGTCCGGTTACTAAAAAGAGCGTAACTTTTGACTCGAAAGTCCGATCACCACAAACCACCCCATTCTGGATTCTTTATAAAATTATCTACCTTTTCTTAGATTACGAAGACTTCTAATTAAATCATCTAACCCTCCGTATTTAGCCCAGAAAGTCGATCTGTCCGCTTCGGAACAGCAATCTTCCAAATTTCATAACTTTAGTTTTACTCAACCAAATTGCGCGTTCTCAGATCCTACAGAACCATTGGACAATTATCTACAGCTTTTATGTAGATCAACAAACTCTAATTAAGTCATTTACTATTTTTAACAACTGATCTAACAAAACAGCGCCGAACGACGGTAACCCTAAAAACAGCGGTCTTCCGAAAATCATAACTAAAAACCTACTTGTCCGATTGACATGATAAAATTCTATAGAAAGATATTGAAATTATCTACAATTAACTAGTAGATGACATTTTCAAAATTTGTCATTAAGGTATCCGAATAAATCGTACAACAGAACAACAGGTTAAATGGATCTAAAAACCGGCCTTCGACTAGAAAATTCTAAAACCTCTCTAATTAAATTAGCAAAACAGAGATAAAATAGATCATTACCTGTAGAAGAACGCCCAGAAACACTAAATTTTTCCTCCCTTCTCTCTCTAGATTAATCCTTGATTTAACCTCCAAATGTGCCTTCGTTTGCAATAACTAGCACAACGCAGTATGGCTTCCTTGGCCTCACGGGATTGCAAGCAATCAAGTAGTGGAACAGCCAGCATGCATTGATAGTTAGCCAACCACACGCACCTGTGCATGCAATGGATGGAGATGGCGCCGAGTGGCAGAACCTTGCGTTAGGAACCAGACCTCACGCACGCTGCCACGTTTGGCCGGGCTCTGGCTGAGATTGCATGCGCTCGGGTTTTCCCAACGCACGAGCGGTGGCAGGGAACCGGCCGAGCGTGCGCTATCGGCTTTCACATACAAGACAGCGAGCGATGGCGACGACTCGAGCTCGGCACGGCGGCGTCCACGCGGCGGTAGGAAGAAACGGCGACCACGCACGGGAAACAGAAAACTAGAGTGGCGGCCAGGGAAACGAAAAAAAATGATTGGCGGCGACGGCTTGGAAAAGATGGCTAGGGTTTTCCAAAACTCCCACAATTCTATATATATAGTCCCAAAAATTCCGAAAATCCTATTTTCCAAAATTCTTTTTATTGAATTACGCTCAAACCCTTAATTCTTTAACTAATTAATTTACTTATTGATACCATTTAATTAATTACGCTCCGACGCGATTAATAATATTTATAATAATTTCAGGGTATTACATTCTACCCCCCTTAACGGAATTCGACCCCGAATTCTAATCGTCGTTCTACTCAAATAAAAACTGCACAACTGAAATTAAACAACAAAACAACACGTACCCGACGTGAACAACTCCGGATATTGCTCGCGCATGCGAGACTCCAACTCCCAAGTCGCCTCTCTCTCGGATCGATCGTCCCACAAAGACCTTGACGATACCAACGTCTTGTGCCTCAAAGACTCGCTCCGACCTCTCTAGAATGCGCGCCGGACGCGACTCAACTGTGAGGTCTTGCTCAATAGTCAACGGCTCTAATGAAATCTTATGCTCTGGGTCTCTCAAAAACTTTCTCAGCATCGAGACGTGAAACACATTATGAACTCCACGCATGGACTCGGGAAGGTCCAAACGGTAGGCCAATTTCCCAATTCTTGCAATAATCAGAATGGTCCAACGCACCTCGGGCTAAGCTTTCCTTTGGTACCAATCGGACAATACCTTTAGTGGGAGACACTCAAGAGCACACTGTCACCCACCGCAAACTCCAAGTCACGCCTCAAATCAAGATAACTTTTCTGTCTACTCGAGCCGCTAATGATTCGCGCTCACCATGGCCACACGCTCAACGGTCTTCAATCCAAATCCGACCCAAATCGCTTTCTCTCCAATCGCATCCCAACAAAGTGGCGATCGCACTTCCGCCCATAGAGAACCTCAAATGGCGCGCTCTAATCTTGAATGGTAGCTATTATTATAAGCAAACTCGCAAGTGGCAATCGGTCCTCCCAACTACCCTTCCAAGATAGAACACAAGATCGCAACATGTCCTCCAAAGTCCGAATAGTCCGCCTCATTGCCCATCTGCTCTGGGTGAAACGTCAGACTCAAAGCGGAGCTGTGTGCCCAATGCACTCTGCAGACTCTCCCGTAACTTGGAGACAAACTCGCATCCTCGCTGAAAATGATGGTCTTTGGCACACCATGCAGCCTCACTATTTCACGCACATAAATAGGAGCTAGATCACTCATTGAATTTGTCGTGCGAATAGGAATGAAGTGTGCGATTTGTCAATCGATCCACCACTACCCAAATCGCATCCTTCCTCGCGTAACGAGGTAACGCCACCACAAAGTCCATAGAGATATCATCCCAAGGCCACTGGGAACCTCCAAAGGTCGCAACAACCTGCGGGACGCTTGTGCTCGGCTTTCACTTGTCGACAAACACCACAAGAAGCCACATAGTTAGCAATATCCACCTTCATTCTCTTCCACCAAAAATTCTGTTTCAGATCTCGATACATCTTAGTCTCACCAGGATGAACAGTGTACGGAGTGCGATGTGCCTCCCTCAAGATATCATCTTTAACCTCCGCCTTTTGTGGCACGCAAAGACGGCCTTTAAACCTCAAAGTACCAGAATCATCCATACTAAAATCACACTCTTTACCCTCATCCAGACGCTTCCTAACCTCCTGTAATAACCGGTCACTCACAGCTTCACGCACACGGCCCGAATAGCCGACTCAAGAATCAATTGTGTCTCAACATGTGTTGTGCCCGCATAACAATAGGATATACCCATGCGATCAAAATCAGCAATGAGGCAATCTAGTGTAGCTGGAGTCGCCTTGCGACTAAGAGCATCCGCAACAACATTGGCCTTGCCTGGATGATACTGAATAGTAAGATCATAATCCTTGATCAACTCCAACCACCTCCTTTGCCTCAAATTCAGATCCTTCTGAGTGAAGATATATTTGAGACTCTTGTGATCGGTGAAAATATCACAAGGCTCGCCGTATAGATAATGCCTCCAAATCTTGAGAGCAAAAACAACCGCAGCCAACTCCAAATCATGAGTGGGATAATTCTGCTCGTGCTTCTTTAACTGCCTTGACGCATAAGCAATCACCTTACCGTCTTGCATGAGAACACACCAAGACCCACTCGTGACGATCTCAAAAGATCGTGAACCGCTTTCTGGCTCGGAAGAGTGAGAATAGGAGTGGTCACCAACTGTCCTTCAAAATGCGTAAACGCCACACTCATCACCCACTGGAATCTCACACCTTTCTCGAGTAAGCCGAGACATCGGTTTGGCAATGATAGAGAAATCCTGCACAAAACGCCGATAATATCCAAATAAACCCAAGAAACTCCTCACCTCCTTCACACTAGTCGGCCTCTTCCAATCCACCATTTGAGAGACCTTGCTAGATCAACAAAGAATACCACGAGGGTTAATCACATGACCCGAAAACCCACTTCAAATCCGAACTCACACTTCTTCAACTTAGCATAGAACTTGTGCTCTCTCAAAGTATCTAAAACCACCTCAAATGTCGCCATGATCCTCATTGGTCTTGGAATAGATAAGAATGTCATCAATGAACACCACCACGAAATCATCTAGATACTCATGCAACATGTTGTTCATGGTTTCCATAAAATGGCAGTGCATTAGTCAATCCAAAAGACATAACTTTATACTCATAATGCCCATACCGTGGAGAAAGGTCTTCTCTACATCCTCGCCACGCACACGGATTTGATTATACCCCGACCGAGATCAATCTTGAGAACACTTGAGCTCCATTCAACCGATCAAACAAGTCCTCAATGCGGGCAATGGATATTTGTTCTTGATTGTGATCGCATTAAGCGCCAGGTAATCAATACACATGCGCCAACTCCCATCCTTCTTCTCTCGTGAATGCAGCAGAGCTCCCCACGGTGATACACTACGCTGATCAAACCTTTAGCCAACAATTCATCCAATCGCTTCTTCAACTCTTCCCAAACGGACGTGCTAATCGATATGGAGACATCGAGATGGGACGAGTACCCGGAACAAGATCAATGCGAAACTCCACGTCTCGCGCAGGTGGCAAACCCGGAAGATCAGCTGGGAACACATCGGGATACTCACTGACCACCGAATCTCCTCAATCTGCGGCCACACTCGGTTTCAAAGAAGAGCTAAAAGAAGTCCAGTTTCACGCGACGACCGAAACAATCCAACCAACATCGAAAGAGAGCGCGGAGGCGCACTCCCCTGAAAAGTCAAAGTCTCCCCAGACGAGGTCTGCACAGAGACTGTTCTACAGAAACAGGATATCACAGCTCGATAAGAGTGCAACCAATCCATACCCAAGATAACGCCGAACGGCTCCATTCGAATAACTATCAAATTCGCCGTGAACTTCTCTCCATCAATAACAACAGAACACCTGTGACAAACAAGAGAACTAGCAATAATACCCCGGAGAACTAACCAACACCGATCGAGAAATCCATCGATACTCAAGTTCGCTCTTCTAGCAAACGCCGACGAAACAAACGAAAAGGTAGCCCCCGAATCAAAAAGGACTAAAGCATCAAACGAATCCACAAGCAAAGTACCTGTCACCACATCAGGACGACCTGCGGACTCAGCTGTGGGCATGGCGTACACTCTGTGGCGCCATGGCGAAGAAGACGATGTCGGGCGGCGAGAGCCCCAACAATCTGCGTGGCGGTGCGGTAAAGCCGGTCGTGCAACCTGAAGCGGTGCCGGAGGTGGTGGCTGCCAGTAGTACCCTACTGGAGGCGCCAAGTCAAGGAAATGGCATCGCCGAGGAGCAATCATCATCGGAAAGATCCTCGAGCAGACCCATCAAGAAGAAGATGGCACAGTTCCCACTTGATCACGCTTAGCGGGTTCGCGACACACCGCTCCTTGTGACCTGCGGCCACACCGACGGCAATCCCCGTCCAAGTGCACTCACCAAGGCGGTGTCCATCACCGCACTTAAAGCAAAGCATGCCCCGCCTCGGCGACAGACGAAGAGCCGAGTACCGCAAAAGGACGAGGCGCCAAGAAGGAACGGCCTCGATCGCTAGACTCAAAGATCGCGTCCACCCTTGAATTTCTTGAAAGGTGTCAATGCAGACCCACTCCCATCAAGAGCTCCTCTTCCGTCACCACCGAAGCAACCACCCACCGTAGGCTTGTCGCCTTTGTGAGTCGCATCTCCAACTCCATGCCCCTAGCTTGCTCCACAACAGAGTCAGAGTCACAGAGTGGAGTAGCTCCCAACACATGTCGGTACTCGAATTGAGACCCGACGGAACCTCTTGGCCTTCTCAAGATCATCGTTAGCTACCAAGGAACAAAGCGAACCAAGTTGTTGAACTCAGCCTCATACTCAGCAATAGACCTCTTCCCCTGAGCAAAGGTCGTCAAAGCAACCTCCATCTTCTCAACAAAAGAATAGGGGTAAAACTTCCCCTTGAACTGATCAACAAAATCCTCCCAAGTGATCGGACCTTGAGCGGCGGTCCTCGAAGACAAAGACGCCCCCCACAAATATCCGCTGTTCTTTCAAATGAAAGGCTACAAACGGACCCTCCGAGGTGAAGACATCTCCAAAGCTCCAAACCGCTCTCCATATAGCGCAACCACCACCGCTCGACCGTGTGCCCGACCCATCAAACGGATCCAACCTCAACCCCATCCACTCTCGGTGACATCCGCGCCAGAACCGGTGGATGTGCGACAGGAGCAACAACAGATGCCGCAGCAACAGGGGCTGCCGGCGCCTGTTGACGAAGAGCACGGATCTCTCCCACCAACTCTCTCAACAAAGCAGGGGTCTCATCCTGGACCACAACCGGAGGCGGGTCAACAGCAACCCCCTCAGCTACAGACTCAACTGCTACAGGAGGTGGCTCCACGGAACCTCTCCCGCGGCCACGACCTCCACGCATCAGCGCCACCACGACCACGCCCTCCTCGCCCCTCGGCATAGCTATCAACCACAATCAACAATACATAATGAGTTCAAAGCTCAACATAAACTCCTTCATCAATAAACAACATAACGGAAGCGTAAAACTATATTCGTACCTCTCTCTAACCTACTGTGCACTAGTGTGTCAAATTTTAGGTTAGTTAACCATTAGCAAATTTTAGTTGATTTACTAATACTAAACAAATTTTAACAATTTTAGTTTGCCTATGTTGTTAATCCATTCACCACGGACCTAAAGCCCGCTCTGATACCAACTGTAACACCCCAGCCCAACACAGAGCCTAGAATGCCACCACACTACACTTTAAACTAATAATTATCGACACACTATAAAATTACATCAAGAAAACAATGATAATCATATCAATGGATCACAAAAGACATGCATAATTAAGGGATCAAACGATAATGAATACGCAAGGAAAAGAATATCCAGGTATATAATCCAAAATAGCATCAACCAAAGAATCCAAAGTTTAATAAAGCAAATAGTCTAGGCCAAGCATTGTCCTAAGCATTATTCAATCTCTAACATGTCCAAGTGTAAACCAAATACTGAATGAATGATTATCATGGCGAATGATCATGTGATGTCCATGTGCTCTACTCGCCCTCAATTACGGCATCCTCAAGATCACCTAAAACAACAAGAGAGCAAGGGTGAGTCCACGACTCAAAGAAACACATCATATACAACGAACAATAATAAATCAACAGCGTTCAATAACTTCATCATCATCACATGCACTTCCATTCACATTCTCATTTATCAATCTCAAATATCAATGCAACTCTATTCTATATGTCCACATGCACTTCTTTTCGCAGATATCTAGATAGCATGAGTGAATGCTCGCGAAAACATTCACTCTCAAGCCCGTTCCTCCAAAAGGATCGGGGACCTCCTCCACTCCCGTGGAGTTGTGATCATTCACGATCACCTGCTCATATGCAAAGATGCTTATGTATGAATATGCAAACTCCATCATAAACATCATGTCCCACTTTTCATCATACTTGTCAACAAAGATATAATCATACCAATTATTTGTTTGCAATTAAACCAAATAAAAGCACAACAATAATGGTAATAGAAGATAAAGAAAACAGTGATCAATCATTGATCGCTGTCTACCATGCACTTGCCTTTACTAGCAGTGACGCACGATTTGATTAGAAGACGGCAACAAGCACGACGCCTCTCCTATATTAAATACACCAACTTCAATACAAATTACAGCAACAAGAATAACAATCAATATACATCGCTCCTACACGTCCCCAAATATACCACGTTACGCCGGTATCAAAAAGCTACCCATTGCTGTCCGGTTACTAAAAAGAGCGTAACTTTTGACTCGAAAGTCCGATCACCACAAACCACCCCATTCTGGATTCTTTATAAAATTATCTACCTTTTCTTAGATTACGAAGACTTCTAATTAAATCATCTAACCCTCCGTATTTAGCCCAGAAAGTCGATCTGTCCGCTTCGGAACAGCAATCTTCCAAATTTCATAACTTTAGTTTTACTCAACCAAATTGCGCGTTCTCAGATCCTACAGAACCATTGGACAATTATCTACAGCTTTTATGTAGATCAAAAACTCTAATTAAGTCATTTACTATTTTTAACAACTGATCTAACAAAACAGCGCCGAACGACGGTAACCCTAAAAACAGCGGTCTTCCGAAAATCATATCTAAAAACCTACTTGTCCGATTGACATGATAAAAATTCTATAGAAAGATATTGAAATTATCTACAATTAACTAGTAGATGACATTTTCAAAATTTGTCATTAAGGTATCCGAATAAATCGTACAACAGAACAACAGGTTAAATGGATCTAAAAACCGGCCTTCGACTAGAAAATTCTAAAACCTCTCTAATTAAATTAGCAAAACAGAGATAAAAATAGATCATTACCTGTAGAAGAACGCCCAGAAACACTAAATTTTTCCTCCCTTCTCTCTCTAGATTAATCCTTGATTTAACCTCCAAATGTGCCTTCGTTTGCAATAACTAGCACAACGCAGTATGGCTTCCTTGGCCTCACGGGATTGCAAGCAATCAAGTAGTGGAACAGCCAGCATGCATTGATAGTTAGCCAACCACACGCACCTGTGCATGCAATGGATGGAGATGGCGCCGAGTGGCAGAACCTTGCGTTAGGAACCAGACCTCACGCACGCTGCCACGTTTGGCCGGGCTCTGGCTGAGATTGCATGCGCTCGGGTTTTCCCAACGCACGAAGGTGGCGAGGAACCGCCGAGCGACGCTATCGGCTTTCACAAGCGCCCAGCGATGGCGACGACTCGAGCTCGGCACGGCGGCGTCCACGCGGCGGTAGGAAGAAACGGCGACCACGCACGGGAAACAGAAAACTAGAGTGGCGGCCAGGGAAACGAAAAAAAATGATTGGCGGCGACGGCTTGGAAAAGATGGCTAGGGTTTTCCAAAACTCCCACAATTCTATATATATAGTCCCAAAAATTCCGAAAATCCTATTTTCCAAAATTCTTTTTATTGAATTACGCTCAAACCCTTAATTCTTTAACTAATTAATTTACTTATTGATACCATTTAATTAATTACGCTCCGACGCGATTAATAATATTTATAATAATTTCAGGGTATTACAACTTGGTACCACTAGAAGAAGCACCATTGGAATTAATACAAGGTTGGGCAAAACCTGCAGATTTAAAAGATGTTTTTGCAGGTTGGGTTTTGAATTCAATTAAACCTTTTTCCAAGACTTGAATGACTTTTGGGTTTGAATTGTCTTGAAAAGAATTGAATCCTAAACCTTGCTTCTTATAAGGAGTTTTAGACTTATCAAGAATCATGTTTAATTGTTTCTTACCTTTAGAAAATTTCTCTAATGTATCATGAAGGTAAGCATTTTCTTTTCTCAAGTTAACACAAGCATCACAAGTTTTATTCATAGATTTCTCCTTATACGAAGCAATTTCAAGCTTAAGAGCGGAACATGAAGCACAAGTAGTATTTTCAATATTGTCCTTAAGCTTAGCATATTTGACTCTAGCAGCTTCTAAGATATCTTTGATTTCACGCTCTTTTCTAAACATGAAGTGCAAGGGCTAGATTCAAATACATCAAAAGCAATCAATTTACTAGATTCTAAACATTTTTCACAAGGAGCACTTTTAATTTCATTTAGTTCAGATCTAGCATTCTCAAGTTGTTGTACAGAAATATTATGAGCAGTTTGTAACTTAGTAATTTCGAGTGCATAGCATGACAAGATAAACATTCATCGAGTTCAAGAGTCTTAGCATTTTAAGCTCTACTTTCAGTTTGTTAATCTTAGACTCTAATTTCTTATTTTTTGTCATGACAAATTCTAGCGCTTCATCTTGACTAAGCAATTGCTCAACTATAGAATCATATTTAGCAGAAAGCTCATCATAAGAAAAAGATACCTCATTATCATCAATGTCGTCCGTGTCACCATGAAGCACATGCCGCTGAAGTCTTTGGCCTTCCTTTCTTTTGCCTTGAGGATCTCCTCCTCCTTGTCCTCCTCACTCCCGGATCCACATCACTCAAGGATTGATCCTCAAAGCGGCAAGGACCC
The DNA here is from genome assembly GCA_036346395.1 of Hsuehochloa calcarea. Classification (NCBI taxonomy): domain Eukaryota; kingdom Viridiplantae; phylum Streptophyta; class Magnoliopsida; order Poales; family Poaceae; genus Hsuehochloa; species Hsuehochloa calcarea. The sequence goes on along the minus strand of CM070612.1, from coordinate 2,729,429 downwards.
GGTGAGCAGCCTTCATAAGCTTATTAGCCTCATACCTTGATTTGTTGAAAGGAGGCTTCTTCCAAGCTGGCTTTCCTTCCTTATGATTGCTCTTACCTTTCACTTGGGGCAATTTGCCTTGATATGATTGAGCTCACCACATTCATAGCATGTCACCGACCACCTCTCTTTTGTTTCTCACATTATTGTAGGCCCGTGTGAATTTTTTAGCTAGAAGAGCTAACTCTGCTTCAGAATACTTTCAAGCTCCTCTTCATGAATAGCAGATAAACAAGCAAATGAAAATCCGTAAGAAGATTCAAAAGAGTCATCAAAAGCCTTTTGAGAGGATCTGCTACCAAAGCTAAATTATTTTTCTTGGGATGATCAACTCTTTTAATTTCATGAGTCTTGAGTTTACTATAAAGCAATTCTAAAGTAAGACTCGAAAGATCAACATTTTCCTCTATAGCAAGAGCCTTCATCTCCCACTCCTTGGTGTTGATTGCACCAAGAGATGGGTGGCATTTTCGATTGAGAATATTCAATATCAACGAATTTTCATTTGATTAATTACTTTATTAAAGCGATCGAAAATGTCATCGATGCTCTCTCAGACGATCTCGAATTTATTGTATTCACGCTTGTAAACTGCTTTGGCGCACCTTTTTGATTTGGGACGAACCTCATGATATGTTTCGAGAGTGTTCCAAATTTCATGCGCAGTTGAAAGATTGCAAATTCTATCATATTCTTGTCTACCAAGTGCACCATATAAAAGATTCTTAGCCTTATTGTTGTTAGCCAAAAGAATTGCGTAGCGAGTGTAGCAATTTCAGAATAACCAATGGGCTCTAACAACATCCCAAATAGCTTGTCCTCGCTCTCAAGAAAGACGCGCATACGATTCTTCCAATAAGCATAGTCGTGCCCATCGAAGATATGCGGTTTAGTAGAAAACTTATCCATCGCCAAAGTTCAGTGACCGGTTAAGATCAAGATTGAACTAACCGGCTCGATACCACTTGTTGGACCGTAAAGGCGACTAGAGGGGGTGAATAGAGCACGCCACTTTTTCACAAATTATGAACTCAATACAATTTTACTCCAATAGCTATTAAAAAGCTATGAAGATCATTATACCAGTACAGCGGAAGACTAGTATTGAATCCAATTAAATCCCCTAAGCAAAATAACAAAATCAACTAAGATTGCAAAGACTCACAAAGACGGGCGGTCGATCATTGTACCCAACCGGTCGGACCGATTGTCGGGCGGTCGACGACGTTGTCTTGTCAAGCGGTCGGACCGCCCAAAATCGGTCGACCGGTGATGATGGGCGGTTTGACCGGCCGACTCGAACCGATCTACAACAAGAAATCACCGATGACGAAGTTGCAATTAGGTGAAACTTTGATTCTCAACTCCAATCTTTATGAAACTTTGCACACACCTTCTCTATGCTATTGAGGACCTATTCCAATCGAATATTATGATAATTCTTGGAACGATCTTGAGCAATTGTCAATTGATTAATGTAAGGTCTAAAACCGGCAAGAACGAAAACTTGATCCTAATGCTTGTTCGTGAGTGATTGATGATCAACATGATGCTAGATAGATTCACACATATCACAGCAAGCTAATTCACGGAAAGAATCAATCACAAACTCGCGGATCAAAGAAAGCCCTAAAAACACGAAATTGAAAGCAAGAACGAAAAGAGACTTATCTCAAGCAAACCTTGCATAGATTGATTTCGTGATTGATGCCGGATTACATCCACACCATCATGGATCAAGAGACAATCAAGGATCACGAAATTCTCCTCAAACCATGAAAAGCCCTAGCCTCCACCTCAACTCCCTAAAGACAATTAGGGTTTTGAAACATAAAAAGGCGAGAGAGAGAGGTGCAGCCACCATCTCCTCCTATTTATAGTGGAGGCCTAAAACTCTAGGGTTTGACTTAATTGGGCTCCCGTTAAGGCCCACTAACAAACGGGTCACACGCGTACGCTTCGCAAAGCGCCGTCTTTAACCTTTTGACCTAAACCGCTTCACCATGTGCCATGGATTCGCCAATAGGTCACCCTTGTCCATCTTGTGTCACGCTTGAGTCGTTGACCTCACCCGCATCGCCGATCGCTCGACCTCAACTCTTCAAGTCTAGTCCCGATTCTCCTCGCCGTTGACCGTCGTTGACCACCAAGCAACCTGCACAACCACAGACAAGCAAACACGAATTTGGGAACAAGTTCTTCACAACTTGACCCGTGTTAGTGAAAACATGCATCATGCAAATCATATGCCATGAAACCAATGACTTTGACCTAACAAATCAACATCGCCACGGTTGGCCGATGATCAAGTGGATACCGGTCCGACCGCTCCAGTGAGCGGTCGGACCGCCTTGGCCGGCCGGACCGCTCCTCGTGAGCCGATCGGACCGCCTAGGACTTAGCCAAATTCAAGCCCAAATTCAAACCTTCCGGAAAATACAAACGAATAGAACTTCTTCGAGACTCCAAAATTATGAGACCAAGTGCATTGGGATCCCCTCACTTGCCTACAACACCTATTTTTGGCCCAGCTCATTTTGACCACTTTGGTCACCGCCGGTCCGACCGCCCCATATGGCCGGTCCGACCGATTTGGGACCGGTCGGACCGCCGTGCAAGGACCGGTCGGACCGCCCCTGTCCAGTAAGCCTGACACTTTGTCGAAAACGCGTGAAACGACAAACCGTAAACGCCATTGCCAATTGTCACATCATTCTAAGATCTGGAGCATATCCCCATGAAATCCACACCCCAGATCGGAGAACAACTACTAGTCTAGTATTCAAATGACACTATATGAGGCCACTACGGAAGAAAGTGCATACTACCCAGCTATGGATTTAAAGTCAGAGAAAGACCTTTACTAGGCCTTGATCTGGTACAGGAAAACGACGAGAATATCGCAGTTCAAAAGCAATAGAAAAGAGTTAGAATAAAATGAATTGTCATCAGAGTACCATAGGAATCATCGTGGTTCCCAGATCGACCTAGATTAGTCGGCACCCTGAGTATCGACACTATCCACACCAACCTAGGTTAACCGGTATCTTAATTTTTCAAGTCACCTAGGCTAACCCAGACCAGTTGGCACCTGGATACCACGATACCTAAACTAACCTAAGTTAATGGGTGTCGTCTTATTTCCATAGGTTTCATTACTCGGTGTTTTAGAATCCAACACCTGCGTATACTGATTCACCTCGACTGCACAGAATCCCTCGCATAGTGAATTGCTAGCCAATTGACCAAAATGCACATAGCCCAAAAATATCTTGAGAGAGCTATTTAGATTAGCACAATGGTATAAGGGTCAATAGGGATCACAACCAGGGAGGTAGCCAAATACATCCCCCAGCCGAGTGCATCCCCCCATTCAAAGCCTCACCAGAACACAAGCCACAACACCACACTTGCTCATTCAACAGAAGCAGGGAGTGGAGGAAGGGAGCCAGGGAGTCAGGGAGAAGCCGGAGAGCAAGGGCGAAGCAGGCGGTGGCCTTTGAACCGCGGGCGACCACCGAAGGCCACACTGAAACTAGCAGTAGGAGGACATCCACCCCCACTGCCGGCATCACCATCCCGACTACCACCGGCCACGACATCGGCCACAACCCCAAAACCGACCCAACTCCATCCCTCAGGTAAACCACCATTTATCCCATAACCATTTTGCCATTCATCCATACACTTGCATATTGTTCGTCCCCTAGGAGGAACTACTATGGCACCTTGAGCATCCCTCAATAGCAGAGCAGCTATCAACATCCATCACAGAGCAAGGGGAGGGATCAGGATAGAGGCATGTAGTGGTTTTACCTATAGCACCCAATCGTAGCTAACCACAAGAGCCCACTCCAGTGCATCCTCCATACAGTTCATCTTCCATGCATAAACTGCAAGCATCCAACTCATGAAAAGAAAAAAATAAATCAACATCAAACCTTAAACCGTGGTAGGGGACCGGATCCACTGAGGAAAGACCCGAGCCGGGCCGAGCCGACGGCGCAGGCGGGCCGGTGAGTCAGAGGCAGCGCAGGGAGAGGTCGAACCGAGGCCCAGAGGAGGAGGCACCTCGGTAGAGAGGGAGAGCCGATGCGGCACTGGCCCCCAGGCCGCACCGAGGGAGGAGAGCCAAAGGGAGCGAGGCTGCAGGCCGGGCCGAGCCAAGCACCGGAGGTCGGAGGCTGGGCCGGAGGCGAGCCGGGAGGGGTGGCGCACAGAACCAGGCTGGGCCTCGGGCGAGTGGGAACTAAGGGCGCAGCGGAGTGGCTGGTGGCGCAGGGGAGCCGGAGGCGGCGGCGGCAGGGACCGCCCGAGAGAGAGAGCTGGAGAGGACAAGAATGAGAGGGGAGGCAGTGCCGGAGTTTCGACCGAGAGAAATGAGTGGAGGGGGAAGAAGCTGGTCTGCCGGCTAGCTTAGGCAGGTGGAGATAGAGAGGGGGAGGGAGGTAGGTAGAAAAGAATATTTTGTATAGAAAATTTTTGTAAAATTAAAAGTGGGTAGAGTGTGCGAGTGGTATTTTATTTTAGTACGTTAAGACGTGGGTTTTCGTATCATAGAGCCTAGAGCCGTTAGACCGTAGAACGATTTTAGTGGGAGAGTGCTAACCGGGCCGGGATTCAAATTTTTTATTATTATTAAATTAAAATTGGCGAAAATAGGATGTTGCATTAACATCTTATACGCCTACTATAACGTAAAATTAACTAAGTATTTATTTATATATTATTCGTATTGCCGCATTGCTAAAGTGGACAAACCAGCACCGACAGGAGTAACTGATTAGAGATTCGTCGACGCTGACTTTCCTACAACTCTAAAGGCAAGCTATCCTCTTGAACATAAACATGGTTACATTAAATTTAAACCGTATATTGTTGTATTATATGTATTGCATCAAAAATTATTTCAAATTCAAATCAATTGATTGAGATGAACATGAATGTGATAAAGATGAAGGAGATGAGAAAAAGGTAAGAGATAAGAATTATATGGCTGGTAAAGGGGGCCTGGCAGGGGAAACATGATGATGATGATGAGGTAAGAAGTGGGACCCCTTTACATATAGTTAGAATATAAGGACCAACAAAACTCTTACTCGGTCAGAAGCTGTAAATTCAGTGCTAACTAATTTCCCGTTTCGACAGGCAGAAAATGATACCTTGTTACGTAATTATGTTCTCCACTACGGGACAAATTGGAGTGTTTGGGCACAGAAGTGAGCCGCCCCAAGGTGGAGTGTTGGGCACGGCAGAGGACCGCCCCAACCGACATTACTTGAACTCGGTATATGACGAGTTCAGCACCGACAGAAAGTAATAGGTGGAGACTTAATCACATAACCTGGAAAACATTCTGTATTATGAACTTGAACCCGCATCAAAGGAAATGCTGGAGACCTAGCTTATTTAGAGTTCAGAATAGCTATGGGTAAAGTGGTACAAAGCATGCGTAGTGCTATACAAATTATGAATTCATGGCAGTCTCCTGGATTGGAGTCTACGGGAACCACCAGGGGTCTATCCTCTATTCGAGTAACAAGTAGTCTTTTCAGAATTAAAATATACCACTTAATGTTTCACTGAGCTATTTTTCAGAAAAGAGATGGTATAAAAAATGTGATAATGAACAGAGATAAGTCATACAGTACATCTTTTGCTATTAATGTTTGCTGAGTACTTTTGTACTCAACCTTGTTAGTATTCTCCTTTGTAGATCCTAGTCCGGCCGGGAATTATCCCGAGTGGGACTAAGGACATGCAGGTATCGAAGAGGCTGCAGGAAGTGAGGGCACTGACTGCGAAGACCACGGCGAGATGGACAACTTGTTCGATGCATGGGATGAGTAGATAACCAGAAGAGCTTGGCCGGTAAGCGAGAGGACTTGCGATGACGCACTGCTTCCAAATGACGCATTGCTTCCGAGTGACGCGTTGTTTTCTTAAAGCAGTTGCTTGTAACTACTCGTGATTGATTAGTATATATATATATATATATATGTGATAAAGAACCTCCTGTTATTAGTGAGGTTGAGTACCAAAAGAAACATTCTTGTCAGTTGCTTCTCGAAGTACTTTCTTGCAGCGTGTGCGAAGCAAGGTACAGGCTACAGTACATTGCAAGGCACTGTTCGTTTTCATAGTGCGCAGCGAAAGCAAGTGAGGGCCAAGGCAGCGCAAGGTAGCAATTGTATGTGATTGTTGATATTAAGTAGGCAGCGAGGGACAAGAGGATGGCACCCGTGGGATCAAGGCCGACACCTCCACAAGGACAAATTTCTTCCTTCTTTTCTACTCATGTTACATAGCACGATCGGAAAGCTTTCTGGGTTTATACTGCGTTTTAGCAGGAAATAACATCTCAATGTTTTGTGTATTTTAACCGCTTACACTTTCGTCATCGTTTCGTGTAAAATGATTAAACCGAAAGTAGTACATTTGGGACCAACAATTAGTATATGTCACTAGTACAAAACAGGCTATTCTGGACGTTTCATCACAGACCGTCTGTGTTGTTCTCATCACAGACGCATTTATTCTAAAGAATCGTCTGTGATACTTAATTATCACAGACGGTTTCTTTGGAACCATCTGTGATCCGTAAGTATCACAGACCATTATGATTAAGAAATCATCTGTGAGTTATCACAGACGGTTCTTAATTATAGTCGTCTGTGAAAATTGTATACATCACAGACAGTTCTTAAATAAAACTGTCTGTGATACTTCACAGACGGTTTTTAATACGAACCGTCTATGATAAATATCTCATCATAGACGATTTGTATTAAAAACTCTATGTGATTTTGCCATGTCTTGGAATTTTTCTTACTTCCAAGTCACAGACAATTTTTAATACAAACCGTCTGTGATGAGATACTTATTACAGACGATTTTTAATACAAACCGTCTGTGATGAGATACTTATCATAGACGGTTTGTATTCAGATCCGTATGTGATATTAGCTTATCACAGACGGTTTTTGTATGAAACTGTTTGTGATTCGTAGCGCGAGAGGGCAAAAAATTCTGAATGTGTGCACGAGAGGCTCTCGAGACCCAAAAATGTAATTCTGGATCCTTTGTGTATTCTACACTAGTTCAGAATCACGCTAGTGCACACAGTATCAACATAGTTGAATATCGATCCACACAAGACGATTAATAGAATAAACAACTAATTTGAATAGCAAATAATGGTTTTGACCTTATGGTCGAGTTTACATTTATTAAGCCATGCAGGGCTGACAATAAATAAAATAGCAGCATCGGAACAAAAGTAAAATTCAGCGGAATTCTATCAATTCACCGCAGGGAACCGACTAGGATCAAGACCTAACGATCAGCACCTTCATAGAACTCCTCCTCAAATGCAGGTGAAGACTCCTCCACTTCTATTGATTGTTTGAAGCAAGCAAGAGTACACAATCGTACTCGCAAGTCATACCATAGAATGCAATTTATAGATGACGGCTTATTCCAAAGGAATGACTTCTATAGTTCTTTAGCAGAAATGCAACATTTGCAATTGAATATGAATAATAGATTGAAAATAATATTTAAAACAAATAAACAGTAATAATTTGATATTTGTTTTCACAAAGAACACACAGTGTAAACAAGTTATTCACACAGCCGTATGACTTAGGTCACATAGCTCCCTTCCCAAATGTTTTCGGAAAATCTATCCTTCGTGTAAAGTCCCCGAGCATGTCTATGACCGCGGACGAGGCTATTCGAATAGATTGATTAACACTCTTAAGAGATTGTACACTTTACCCACACGTACAATCAATGTAGCTAGCACTGATCATAACAAAATCTTTCAGAAACTTCATCTCACGCATCGACACTCCCGATGTGCTTTACCGCCGTCCAATTTATACATACAACCCTTCAAACGACACACACCGTTGGATCTGAAGACGACGAACCGCTCATAGATGTGACCAAACACAGCGGTACACACTTTCCAACCTGTCACACAGCCTAACATATCTGCCTGAGTAGTCAATATCAAGATTCCATAACTTACTAAGTTAGACCCGTCCCATACTAAGTATGTGGTCGTACAGTAAGGCTCGATTCAATGGCGCACAAAGTTAAGTCCTTAACTGACCAAGGCAAGACTTACAATTTATAACTAAGTGTCACACAGACCAATATTCTCATTCACATAGTTTTCGCCATATCACACAGTATCCACCACTTGCCTCAGTCTAAATCTTTTCCCACCCTGTTGATTAACTGCAATACATGCTATCAACAAATTATAGCACACAGTACACACAGTTTTATCACACAGTTCCATAATCACTTAATCAAGTTTTACATGCAACTCACATGAAATGATGAATCGTAGCATGGCTAAGAAATCTACTCATATATAATCAACCCACGTTGGTGCTATGATAATACCAACTAATAATGAACCAACCTAGGGTGACAAAAGATCATGGCATACAATAGACAACGTGGATGTAACAATTTGGATTAATAACTAAACCCAAAAGCATTTAAATAAATAATTAAAATAGAATAAAATATTTTGAAACAAAATATTTTAAAAACTGGGTGCAATATGATCAAATGTATAACTTACCTTGGAATAGGTCTAGGTACTGATCTTGATCTAGAGTCGCTCCTCCTTCTTCAAAAGTCCCCAAAGAATTAGCGTCTGCTCGCAAATGAAATAAAAAATAATAATGGAGGCAAAATAAACTCGAAAAATTAAATAAAAGTCATAAATAAATATATCTCGAATTTAGATAAATTCAAAAATTTGAATAACCTCAATCGAAATTTAGATGCAAAAGATATGGGCTTTGAAATTTTGAATCTAAAGAAAATACACTAAAAAAGATCTATTGGATTTATCCAAATTATTTTGAAACTAAAAAATCAGATTATTGCGAAACGCTGACATCAGCAAAGGAAATTCAGAGTTAAAATAAATAAAAAGAAAATACTGACATATGGAACCCACATGTAAGCGGCTCGGTTCACGGTGAGCTTGGTTTACCAAACTGATTGGATCTGAGACCGATGGACCATGCCACGCACACACACCCGTGGCGCTGACATGGTGACACTTGGGCGAAATGCAAGCGCGGGCAGTGAGGTGGCAGCTGACATGGCACGCCACATCGGATGGCAGCAGCGTAGTTCGGGTTCCAATGGTCGCTGGCGAACGACGGCGTCTCACTGGCGGTGAGTGGTACCAGGGAAGATGGTGCAAGCGCAAATCTGATAGGGTGCTCACAGGTGCTCGGGGATGGCTGTGGTGACCGGCAGCGAGGTCGGAGCAGCGACGAAGATACGGGCTCGTCGGTATCCGTTCTTCGGTGACGCTCTGGCGGAACCAAGGCGACCACTAGGTAGCGTTGATCACGGTTGTCTCGTTGACGCCCTTGACTTGGCACTTGACCTCCGCAAACCTTCTGAAGAAGCTGCGGAGGGACTCGCCCGGGACTTGCTTCATGGCGAATAGATCCCCTGCGCCCTTTGTTTCGGCATAGTTTCCCTGGAATCTGCTGCGCACCAGGTCCTGCAGTTGTTCCCACGCATACACAGAGCGCGGGGGGATGGTAAAGAACCACGTCAACGCTATCCCCCTCAAGGCCAGGGTCAAGCTTTTTGCTTTCGTGGTGTCATTCCCCTTGGCGGCCTCGATGGCTGTCTCGTAGATGCGGAGGAACTCCGCGGGATCCGTCGACCCTTCGAAGAGCCGGACGTCCGGCATCTTGAAGCTCGAGGGCCGGCGGCCGCATCCACCCCGCGCCAAGGGGAACTCGATCTCCCGGCATCGTGCGGAAGCGGCAACGGAGGACCCGGCGGCAGCACTCGGCCAGTGCAAGGCTGGCGTCCCTTGGGGCGCGGGGCTGCTCCGCTATTGTCGGAGGTCGAGCAGCTCTTGCTGGATAAGTCGTGGGCTCTCTGCGTTGCCCCCGGCTGGGCCAGGGCCAGCAGCTGGCCGACTGCCCGAGTCTCGGGGGGCGCCGCCAACTACGGTGTCCTGCGTGGAGTGCTCGATCTCTTCCTCGGGGCGGGCGGCAAGCTTTCCGCTCTGGGAGGTCTTGCTTCGCTTAGCCCTCAGGGCGCCGGGTGATTCGGCCGTCACCGCGGCTCCAGCCGCGCGAGTGCGAGGTGCGGCTCTCCAAGTTGTCATTCTCGTACTTCGGGTATGCGCTCGACTTGTCGGTCCCCACGGACGGCGCCAACTGTCGTAGCGAAAAACGAGCTATACAGTAAGAAAAGGGGGACCCCGGACAAGCCTAGAAGGGCTTCGGGGATCCTCAGGAGAGGGGACTAGCCAGTGACAAGAACGAGATGATTGTTATCACTCTGGGGAATTCGTGTTGATTTTTTCTCACCTTTACAGGAGGGGGTGACCCACTATTTATTGTCCTTTATGACAGGGTCTTGTACATTACCCTTCTAACCCTATAACAACACTGCACGAGTAGGCCGCAGGACATCCCCCGTACGCCTAGGCCTTGGTCCATGGTAGGCGCTCCTGGGTCTGGTCCATCCTGTTGGTGCCTCCGGTCCAGGATCGCTAGTAGAGGCTTCGTGTTCCCCCCAGAGGTGTCCGGAGGTCCTGCTGCTTCGGGCCTCGCAGACCTCTGGGGGCCCTGTGGGGAGGCTTCGGGCCCACCCCGAAGGTGGCCCGGAGGTCCTACTGCTTCGGGCTTCGCAGGACTCTGTGGACACTTCGGGGAGGCTTCGAGTCCACCCCAGAGGTGGCCCAGAGGTCCTGCTGCTCCGGGCCTCATGGTGCTCCGTGGACCCTTCGTGGAGGCTTCGGGTCCACCCCAGATGTAGTCCAGAGGTCCTGCTGCTCTGGACCTCGTGGTGCTCCGTGGACCCTTCGGGGAGGCTTCGGGTCCACCCCCGGTGGTGCCCCAGAGGCTTCACCCGGGGGCCGCCACCCGGGTTTTGCGGTCGCTTCGCCTGGGCGTTGTGGCCGGTGGGGCCGCCCCTACGACATTGGGAAAATATTTAGACTAAGGCAAGTAGTGGATACTGTGTGATATGCTGGAGCTGTGTGAATGGGATTATTAGTCTGTATAACATTTAGTTAGAAATTAGAGGTCTTGCCTTGGTAAATTAAGGACTTAACTTTATACGCCATTGAACTGAGCTTTACTGTACGACCACATACCTGGTCTAGGACAGGCCTAACTTAATAAATTATGGAGTCTTGACATTGAAAACTCAGGTTATAGGCTAAGTTGTGCGATGGGCTGGAGGTGTGATTCTCACATCGTGAGATGGTTCACCTCTTCCCTGTCCAACGGTATGTGTCATGCCAAGCGCTGTGTGTATCGATTGGACGGCAGTAAAGCACATCGGGAGTATCAATGTTTGAGATGAAGTTTCTAAAAAGTTTTGTTATGGTCAGTGCTAGCTACACTGATTGTATTATGTTGGTAAAGTGTACAACCTCTTCAGAGTATTAATCAATCTATTCGAATTGCCGCGTCCGCGGTCATACACATGCTCGGGGCTTTCACACGAGAGGTAGATTTTCATAAAACATATGTGAAGGGAGATGTGTGATCTAAGTTATATGGTTGTGTGAATAACTTGTTTAGACTGTGTGTCCTTTGTGAAAACAAGTGTTTAACAATTACTGTTTATTTATTTTAAATATTGTTCTCAATCTATTATTCGTATTCAATTGTAAATGTTGCATTTATGCAAAATAACCATAGAAGTCTTGTGTGGATCAATATTTATCTATGTTGATACCGTGTGCAATAACGTAATTCTAGACTAGTGTAGAATACACAAAGGGTCCAGAATTTTATTTTTTGGGTCCCGACATCATGCTAGAGATTGCATATAGAAACTACTGTCCAGCAATTGATTGATTTGACTCAAAATTCAAAAAAAAATTGTAATTCAAAAAACTATAAAAGACGGTTCTAAACAAGAACCGTGTATGAAAATAGTTCAGAACCGTCTGTGATAGCTTTTTACACAGACGGTTCAAAAACGTCCTATGATGACCGCTTGTTATCACAGACACATAAATCTAGACGGTTCAAAAACCGTATGTGATGACGGTTTAGAATCGTCTGTGATAACCTTTTTTGTAATAGTGTGTTACTACAACTCACTCTAGACAAGTACGAGCGACTAATTCCACCACAGCAGCTTTACATGGACCACCACACTGACGTGCCAGTATATTACAGGTGTCATATGTCTAGTGGAAGTAGAATTCTGTTCATCATCAAGGAGTGTGTCTTCGCATTTCTCAGATAGCTTTGCAGCAGCAGCAGCACCTATTGATAAAAGAGAGAGAGAGAGAGAGAGAGAGAGAGAGAGAGAGAGCACGCAAGCACGAAACATGCACGGAGTGACCGGCAGCCAAGTCAGTTCGTTGGAGTGCATGCGGCAGCATCTTCCGTGGCCTCTGTAAATGCTCTTCTGTTTACCATTGGTTAGTGTTTTGTCCCACGTTTCGGTGAGCGAACTTGGTCGCATGCAGGTATACGACTCTTCTGCTTCACCGGAATGCATCGATGATGACTTTGTAAAGCGCTTACGTACATTGGCAATTAACTTTGTTTACCGAGCGATGTTTAACTGAAGTCTGAAAGCCTAGCAGTTCTCTCTCTCTCACACACACACACACACACACAAATCTTCTTCCCTGACCTTTTTTTTGTTTTCACAAAGAACTGTTCTAAGGTAAATTTTCCTTTACCATTGGTTAGGGTTTTGTCCCACGTTTCGGCGGGCGAACTTGAAGAGAAATGATGTTAAAACCTAGTAGTAAAAATGATTTTTTTATCCTGACGAGGATTGAATAATCCTCTTTTAATAAAGCTATTTATCTATAATATTATTTAATAGATAATAGTATTTTAATAGCCCTCCACTGTACCCATGGTCGGAGATACTTGTCATGACCAGTTCAGCTTATGATCACCCCTTGGTAGGAAAGTCTGTTACAACTAGGTCAAATCACGACCACCATCTAGTCGGTAAGTCTCGTAAACAGATATGTGGACCCTATCTTATCAACTAGGATCATGTACGACATGTGCAACTAACTATATATTGTAGCAAATACAACACGTGAAACTCAATAAAGTTATATATAATATTATGAAAGTACCTTCGGAGAGAGAAAACTACACATATGATTTTTATGTATTTAATCTAAATATTTAAACAAATATTGATATCCAAAATTTCGAAAGTTTGACGGTGCATGCCCTCGACATTCTTTTGTGACCGGAGCAAGCACGGGCACCTCTCACGGAACTTCATGGAAATTTTCGGCAGCACTACGTGAAATGTTTCAGTGCACATGAACGGAAAAAATACTGTCCACTCCAGATAATCCCATATGAACACCATGCCAATACTTGGCCTGAAATATGGAGTATTGGCTAATCGCCTGGAAACATTGGCAGCCACGACGATTTGGTCGAAGGATAGAAAGAGGGCGAACAAATACACTTTTGGTAATGTCGTGGAGAACACAAACCAAACAACGAAAACAAGACACAAGTTCGCATCGAGGCATCAAACCAAACAACGAAAACAAGACACAAGTTCGCATCGAGGCATCAAATCTAACATGAGTTGTCATGGAATAGGATATCACGCCATCGGGGAGACTAGAGGGTGAACTGAGCATTCCATGGTTGAGAAGAAGGGAAAGTGATATCCAAGAAGGTGGAAATACTCCTATTTTATCGTGGGATAAGGACTTTTCACCATCCGATTTGCATGGACGACAGGTGACGATGTGGGTAAGGCAACCTTTGCTGTTACTCCCTCCGTTTCTCTATATTTATCCACGGCCCACCTTGCACACATAATTTATTCAAATACTAGAATAATTATCATAAATAAATATAAATTTTATCAAAATTTTGGAATTCAAATTGACCTTGGGAAAAATGCAAACTCAATCCTTAAATTGCCACTGTTAATGAATTTTAAATAAGTGATTAAAATCATGAACACTGTTTTTGGAAAAAATGGTATGGGTTCTACCTTGTCCTAGGAGCTCCTCTGAAAATTTTAGATTTTTATAAATTTATGTGCTAGGCTTAAACCTCAATCAAAGTTGGGTAGTTTGAATTTGAATTTAGTCAATTGTGCGACTGACTCAAACCCGACTACACGGTAGCGACCCGAGCCATTGGACTTGACTCGACTACGCCGCTTCCCTCGTCCAACCGTTCCACCCCACCGCTTCCCGTGCTAGGCCGGGCCCACCCGTTAGCACCGCCTTCTTCCTCCCACCACTTCGGCAGCGGGACGTTGGCGTCGCGCATGTGCGCCACGGCATTGCCCTCAACACCTCATGCACGTGTTCCTATCCGAGAAGCATCGCCGGGACTTCATCTACCTCTCGAGCCAATCCTTAGGACCTCTTTCGCACTTTCTCGCCATCTCGCCGACTCTTTACTACGGCCGAGAAGAAGCCAAGGAGCTAACCATCGCCTCAGACGCTCTCGACTCGCGATCCCTAAGACGGAGTTCCTCTCTCGCGCCACCTCTATTTTGGCCATTCCGGGACCTCATCGACCCCTAAATCCCCGAGAGCTACTTCTTCGTCCTCAACTCCGGCGGCCACGATCCGGAAAGCTCAACAGCGTTCCAGTGAGTCCTTCTCAATGCCGTCTTGTTCGTAAGAATCGCAATACCTCACTGAGCTTTCTGGTGAAGTTGATTTTGGTTTTGGTGCAATACTGAGGGCGTGTGACATCATCTTCTCCAACATACTAATAAAACACCAAATCTAATAAATAGTTAATGAGAAATAAACATATATACCCCTATTACTCCCTCTGTTTCTCTATATTTATCCATGGCCTACCTTGCACACATACTAATAAAACACCAAATCTAATAAATAGTTAATGAGAAATGAACATACATACCCCTATTAAATAACATAACGCAATCACTTAACCTTTTCTAAAGCATTTAAATAGGGATAAAGAGTGAAAAATGCAATAACTACGCTCTAGATTCTCTCAATGGACAAAGTTTTTGAAACAGATACTGTCGATGCCATGGACAAATACAGCAAAATGGAGGAAGTAGAGCGCAAAGGCAGATAGGCAGAGGGATACACGTCCCCTTAATCTGGTCTCCAAATCGGAACCGCTGCCATCCCAAATATTATTTTTATTTTTATTACAAAAATATTACTTTAATTTTTTTTGAATAAAATATTTTTATAAGTCTATTGTTTGTTGCCCTTTTTGTATTCGAGGCTGGCCTTGCTGTGAAAATCTGGCCGAAGCGATGCCTGAGCTCAAAAAAATTAGACCTGGTTCGGCTAGGCAGCTCACAAACAAGTCTACTATAAATACATAACAGATTTGCTATTTTCAAGTCGTCTAAAATTTTCTTAAGTTTAAGTCAATTGTTGTGACCATTGAATTTGTGTAGATATTGATGTGTTGTATGATTAGATATTTATCTAATGGATAAAAAATATGACTTATGCTTTAAAAAATTCAATAGACAGTCCCAATACATAAATCGATTATAACAACACTTAGAAATAAATACATTTGTGCCTTAGCAGTTAGACTAGCATATGCCCAACAAAGGTTGGCGATCCTGTTGGTCTGTCACATCCCATTTTTATTAATGGATTTTAGATGCATTTTATAATCATTTCATATCATTTTGTGAGTCTAATCATAAGTCGTGAAATTTAAAAATTTCAAATTAAAGAATAAACATTAAGATTAAACTTCGGAGAAGGGATCAAGAGAAGGGATCGATGGAACTGCGGAGTTGTGTGAGGAGGACAGGAAGAAGTGAGGAGAGAATATGGGGTTTATATATTGGTGGTCCATGGGTGCGGGTGGGTGGGGGGTGCTTGGACTGTTGAACGTTTGTTTGAATGCGTAAAACCGCAGGTGTTCGGGTCGGAAATAGGTTCAATCCGAACGGATCAATCCGCGTAGATCGTTGGATCCAAAATCAACGGTTCGAGTTCGCATGAACGTTTGGACCGCCCGAACGCCCCGATCCACATGAACCGTTGGATCCAAATCCAACGGTGGAGTGGTGAGCCGTGCGCGCGCGCTGTGCTCTGTGCGCGTGGGCCATCGGATCTCAGATCTTCGGTCCATGTTCGTCCACGTCGTTTTAATTTTGGATTTTCCAAAAAGGATTATTTGTTAACAGAAAAATGAAATTAACTTGTAAAATGCATAACTTTTTTATTTTAATTCCTTTTCGGTTGATTCAAATTTTGTTAGTTATGTTTTTAACTGAACTTTAATCTGAAAATGTTTTTAACCTTATTTTAGCTCCAGAAATTCTTGCGAAGATTTTAGTTGCAATGAATAGTAGCATTTGTGATTTATAAGTCTAAGCAGATTTGTTTTGCCCATATCTTTTGCATTAAGAATCCAAATCAATTGGTTCTTATTGCTAAATTCCTTATAAATCATGCTCTTGCTGATGTAAAATTTTCAAAGCATTCAGAGAAAGTTTGATGTTGAGTCTTTATGTTGTCTTCGTTCTTATCGGTTCTTTTTCACTTTCTCGTTAGGTTCCGAAGAGCACATTGATAACCTAAGTGATCCTCCACAACATCTTGAATAGCAGCAACCAGGCAAGCAGTTTGATCATGTTAATCACAGTATTTTCCAAGTCTAATATATTGATTTCAACTTGTATGTATGCCTTGCTATTTTGTTGTTAAATTATGGTTAGTATCCTATAGTTGCATCATCTGTAGAAATTGATTATCCTCTACTACCATGAGCCTAGGTTATTTGCCGTTATTTGAGTTCGATGGATGAGCTCTTGTCGCTTAGTAGATTCGAATTGAAATTGCTTAGAAATGCTTAGTTTCGGTAGTAATGGGCGATCATCGATTTAGTCGATGATCTTGATCACACATCTAATTATTACTCCTTTATGTCCAGCACTTGTGCTTTGTTATTTTGTAAAGTCAAAATCTGAAAATGAAAAATTGATTTGGACTTGGGCAAGTGGTTGGATGGTGGGTTATTGGGTTTGTGGATGTCTTGCCTAAGTCAACAAGGACCGAACATCTTGTGTCACACTCTCCAAGCATTTTTGCGTGATAACCACACGAGAGGGATATGGGACCTCTCTTGACTTAGTACTTTGGCGTGTGTTATCTCCGAGTCGCAGCAGGTGGCCGGGTTGTGTGTGTTGTGTGAAAAAGGATCTGTGTTCTTGTGTTGGGTGCGCGGTGGTGGAGATTCCGGGTAGGCTCTCCACCTCGAGGGGTATCGTAGTTGTCCAAGGCTTTACCCGCGATGGATAGTTAACCGAGGCTTTACGGTGACTCCGACACAACGTATGGGTTTCTATCTATACGGGCGACTCGTAGTTAATGCATAATATTGGAAATGTCTCGTAGGACTTAGCCGTGCCGGCATACCTAATGAAGTGGGCTTAATAGCTTGGCAAAAAGGTGGTCTGGCGTGTGGGTACATTGGTACACCCCTGCAGGGATAAAACTATTCGAATAGCCTCGTCCTAGGTTTTGGACACGCTTGGTTAGGTTTTGCAAGAGTTAGACTACAACCTTTTTATTAAAATTTAACATGGTTGGCATGGATGGGTAATTCATGCTATTGTTGTGGTGACTATGGGTTTAGTCACTTCCAGGATTGTTGTTGTCCTCTATCTATTGTTATTATTGTTGTCAACTGTTATTTGAACATTAAAAACCGATTTATCAACTTGCTTTTAAATGTACTACATTATTGCAAATAAAGATTGCTTTGTGCCGAAAATGAAACATACAGCCTCCACTTAAATAAGATTGCATGTAGCATATGTATAGGTCTGTTATTCTACACGTAAGTCTTGAGGAGTATAATTTTTGTACTCATTTGCTTTGCTTCACTATTTGTTGCCGAGTACGAAGGTGAGCCCCAAGAGCCTTACTTTTGTGGGATGTGATGCGGGTTTGACGACTAGCTTGTTGGCCCGGTCGGTTGCCTTGTGGGTAAAGGCACACTGATTGACTCTTTGTTTATGGCCATCTTATGGCACTTTTGCTTCCGCTGTTTATTTTGTATTTGTATGTACTTGGCCGGTAGGCCTCTTTTTTGTAATAGCTATCATTTATTTAGATTAACTTCTGGTTTGTTGCTGTGCTTCGGTTCTATGTGAATGAATGGAATTGATGCACGGATTTTGTAAAGGGGTGTGTATACTGGCATTTCTGGGAGGTATACATGTCTCGAAGACACGGGTTATTTTGTTTGTGATGCAAGGGTCAATTGGTGACTAAGCATTACAAGCCTAATAATCTAGGGTCCTCACATATAACTTTGTACTTTAACGGATTGTCTATTTATTCAGGTGAGGAAGATTATAACATAGATCATTTCGTTAGCGCCGACTTCGGCGACACTAACAAATAGTGTTATTTCTAACCTCCACTCAGTTGCCTTTGGGAAGGGCACCCCTTGCTGGAGTTTATGCTTTTACTCCTTTATTTTGTGCTGTGTACTTGTTAATTAATTCTGCCAGTCGGCCTCTGTTGTAACTTATGGATTTAAGTCCTTGCCATTTACGACATGTGTAATATATATGTATGCCTTGTATGATTGTGATCAATGTTGATTGAGGTTTGTGCATATTAGCCTTGATCCTTGGGAGCTAATGCTACTTGACGCATGTAAGTATGATCTCGAACTGCTTTAGTCGGCTTATTTACATGGGTTACGTTAGATTTCAGAATTTGGAGATCTAGAGTTATGTACATATGATATGAATGATTGTGATTCTACGTAAATAATTACCCATTATTGCACGACTGTGTTCAGCACTTTAAGCATGTGTGCATTGTATCATTACCTCCCTCCTCCTCTCTTTTATGCGAACATTTATTTGGATGACAGAGCTAACAACAGTTGCACGTAAGGAGTGAGCACCCGGATTCGAAAGGAAGTCCTAGGCACCATAGATATGGAACCTTTCCGAAATTGTAGACAGGAAGAAATACCGGAAGCAGCGTAAACAGCCATTACCGTTTACACATTCAAACAAACGTTCAACAGTCCAAGCACCCCCCCCCCCCCACCCGCACCCATGGACCACCGATGCACCTCACGCCATGTCATGCCCAACGATATATAAACCCCATATTCTCTCCTCACTTCTTCCTGTCCTCCTCACACAACTCCGCAGTTCCATCGATCCCTTCTCTTGATCCCGTCGCGTCGCGTCGCGTCCATGTCGTCCCTGCTGTCGCGCAGAGCGCGGAGGGTGGCCGAGCTAGAGCTTCCTGTGCCGGCGGAGTTCCGGTGCCCGATATCTCTCGACCTGATGCGGGACCCGGTCGCGGGGCCAACCGGGATCACCTACGACCGCGCCGGCATCGAGGCGTGGCTATTCGCCGCCGGGCAGCGCGGGACGTGCCCGGTCACCCACGGCGAGCTCCGCGCCGAGGACCTCGTACCCAACCACACCCTCCGTCGGGTCATCCAGGCCTGGTGCGTCGCCAACAGCTCCCGCGGCGTCGAGCGGATCCCCACGCCGAGGGTGCCCGTCACGGCCGCGCAGGCCGCCGAGGCACTTGCCGAGGTCGAGGACGCAGCGCGCGCCGGCGACGCGGCCAGGTGCGCCGCATCCGCGCGCGGGATAAGGAGCCTCGCGCGGGAGGCAGACCGAGACCGCCGGTGCTTCGCGTCCGCCGGCGCCGCGCGCGCGCTCGCTGCGGCGTTCGCTTCCTTCGCGCCCGACTCTTGCGTTCTTGACGACGTCTTGTCGGCGCTGGTGCTCGTGATGCCGTTCGACGAGGAGGCCATCATGGCCATCGGATCGTCGAGCGCGTCCGTGGCGTGGCTCATCGCCGTCGCCAAGGACGGCGACCTGCAAAGGAGGCTACAAGCCGTGGTCGTGATCATAGAGGTCGTCTCGTGCTCGTGCTCAAGCTCATGCAACGGCGGTGCCATTGATTTGAGCGCGAACGTCGAGGGGATCATCGAGGTGTTGGCCAAGACGATCAGGGACCCCATCTGTCCACAGGCCACCAAGGCCTCCCTGGTCGCCGCGTACCACGTAGCGCGCGCCGACGAGCACGCCGCGGCGCTCCTCGCGGCGGCGGGGTTCGTGCCGATTCTCGTCGAGCTCCTCGTGGACGGCGACCGAAGCACGGCCGAGAAGGCGCTTGCCGCGCTCGACGCGGCGCTGGCGTGCGAGGACGGCAGGGCGGCCGCCCGCGCCGACGCGCTCGCTGTGCCCGTGCTCGTCAAGAAGATGTTCCGCGTGTCCGACACGGCTACCGAGCTCGTCGTGTCGGCGCTATGGCGCATCTGCAAGGGGTGTCGCGACGAGGAAGAGACAGCGACGGCGGCGAAGCGGCGAGCCGGCGTCGAGGCGCTGCAGGTGGGCGCGTTCCAGAAGCTTCTGATGCTCTTGCAGGTTGGGTGCAGCGAGGCAACGAAGGAGAAGGCCACTGAGCTGCTCAGGTTGATGAGCAAGCATCAGTCTAGAGCAGGAGAATGCATTGACACCATGGATTTCAGAGGTCTCAAAAGGGTTTCTTGAATCAGGAAATTTATATGTAGAAACTAGAAATACTGTCATATAGTGTACAGAAAAACTTTAGTGCCTACAAAAAGAAAGGAAATGTACAGAAATGTTAGGCCTTTTGGTGTAAAGATGCTACTAGTAACTTACAAATTAGTATAGCACAAGTGTTTTAGGTTCTTTAAATTTTGAAACGTTTTAGGTAATATTGATTTTTATATATTCTAAACATAGACCCGTTTAGTAAGACTTTGCTCCTCATTTTTCAGTTCTCAACTCTTCATTCTTAGAGGATCTACTTATATATCTGCGAATCTGGAGCTACATGAGAGAAGCGTTTAGTAGAAGATTGACTTCTAAAAACCTGGTAGTGTGGATTGGAGGTAAAAAGACCATCGTACCCATGGTTTTAAGGTTTTAAGACTTCAAGTGTAACTGTTATCTGTATACAGATTCTGGGATAATCATTGTCATAAATGATAGACCATTGAAATCGACACGTTGTCAGTTTCTCATCACGCATATCAATGATACTGATTAGATTCTCTGGTTCATGTTTTTGTCAATTTTTTCCCATCCGTGTGCTTTCAGAGTTCAGTCTAATTTCATGCAGTTACCCCAGAATTCAGTCTATATGTCCATTTGCCCATTTATCACTGTCAGAGATGAAGTGCGGCATCAACCTTCAGAGCATCATCAGCTTGTGTCTTCGTGAGCTTCTCTGTGCCTTCAATACCCTCCACCAAACAGCATCCTTCCAAAGGCTACAATTTGTGCCGCGCATTCAAAATCGCCGAAAATGATGACGACCGTTCTTCATTCAAACAAATACGCTTGGAATTATCTGCAAATCCAGTCAATGACAGCACCATCAGCAACCGTTTAATATTCCTATTGTTACATTGTACATGCATGTCAATCCAACTGAGTTTCGTTTGTCCTGTGGTTCTCTCAAGGTTTGGTTCTTTATTCACTCTGAACAATTCAGCTAGCTCTTTGTGCAGTTCCAGACATCACCATGTTTGAATTGCAAGGTACCTGCATTAGACTAGTAGCACAACCTGACAGGTAATTTAAGCACTCACCTGCCTCTCTCTTCAGAATAATCCAACTTAGCAGGCTGCTGTTGTAATTCGTATTGCGAAAGCCCATCAAATTAGTCCAAAACATGCAATTAATAATTGATGCATTAGCTCATCGTCAGGAGGGAAAACTCAAACCATGTGAGCTGCATTGCTTATCATAACTGATCTAGGCCGGGGTCTAGAAACACATACTAGTAGTGGTCAAAACACAGGTGCTGCAGCTGCTACCAAAAAAAACCACTTAGAAAGAGCCAGCAAAACTAGGTATTTGCTGTTCCTATCCTACCCATGTGGCTGGGTAGGCTGAAAGCAAATTAAAGCAGCTATATAACTGAATTCTTTTGCCCGTAAAGTGTCTGAATTCCAAGGTTACGTGTGACATGTTGGTGCTTTTTGTAATTCTGGAGTGCAACTATGCTTTTCTTAAAGGTTAGCACGTACGGTTTCTAAAGCAGTTAATGCCATTTGTAGTGCTTTATATGTAACTGGTTACCAATCTGTGGTTAAAAAAGTTGAAATTTCTCCAAGGAACAACAGTTAATTTCACACTATAATCTCTAGAACCAAGATTTTCCTTCTAACTGTACTGCACCATCACTAATTGCTCACTGATCCCAACCTTCCATTCAATTACAACAAAAATGTTAAGTGAAGACCAAAGACCAAACATCATTCTAGACATCCTAGAGAAGCCAAATTAAGAACCAAACAATGAGTGATCTACATTCTTGACTACCTTTCCAAGGTGGGGCCAGCCATACGACACCTACCAATAACTATGTGATGAAACAACAAGCTTAACTAAACTAAAGTGAGTGCTCATTGTTAGAAAAATAGGGACAAATGGAGACAAATTTTTACGTGAAAAACCATTGCGAGAAAAAACCACAGGCGTCAACCGACGATGATCACTATATGAGGAGTGTTTACAAATCGCAAGGGATTACAATGAGGCGTCCATTCTCCCCGTGTGGCTTATAAGAGGTATATAAAAGGGTAAAGGACTTAGAGTCCAAGTAGGAAACTTATCCGCTAATATGGAAACTAATCCGAACGCATCCATATTAGACAATTCGGATCACAATATCAACAATCTCCACCTTGAGACGGATTTCCTCTTGTAGCATAATGAAAAATCATCCATCACCAAAATATCTCCACAATAAGATAAAAATCACCATGCGCCAATTAGTCTCTAGGACTAAACTGTAATACCAAATAAGCTTGAGCAAAGCTCAAACTTAGTAACATGAACTGGCTTTGTCATCATATCAGCTGGATTATCATGAGTACTTATCTTGCACACTATGACATCACCTTGAGCAATAACACCTCGAATAAAGTGATATCTCATCAATGTGATTTGTTCTTTTATGGAACATCTGATCCTTTGTAAGATATATAACACTCTGACTGTTACAAAATATAGTAATGCAATAATTATCTCTATAAAGCACAGCATACAAACCTCTCAACCAAATAGCTTATTTACAAGCTTCAGAAATAGCCATATATTTTGCTTCAGTGGTAGATAAGGCTACAGTAGCTTACAAACTTGCCTTTCAACTAACAGCACAACGACCAATTATGAAAACATAACATGTGAAAGACCTCCTCTTGTCCAAATCACCAGCATAATCAGAGTCAACATAACCAACAAGTTCATCCCTATAATTCTCAAACTGCAAATGAGCATTAGAAGTGCCACACAAATATATGAAAATCCACTAAACTGCTTTTCAATGCTCTTTCCCCGGATTAGCCATGTATCTATTAACAACACTCAGTGTATGAGATAAATCAAGTCGATAACAAACCATGACATACATAAGAAAACCAACTACACTGGAATATGGAACTCTAGACATGTACTCAATATCATAATCTGACTCGGAACATAAAGTTGAAGATAATCTGAAATGCGAAGCTAATGGAGTACTCACTGGTTTTACATCATGCATATTAAAACGACGAAGGACCTTCTTAATATAACCTTGTTGACTAAGGTATAATTTGCCAGATTTCTTCTCTCTAATAATCTCTATGCCAAGAATTTTCTTTGCCGCACCTAGGTCTTTCATTTCAAATTCATTACTCAATTGTGCTTTCAGTTTTGCTATTTTCAGCTTATCTTTTGCAGCAATCAACATATCATCAATACAGATAAACAAATAGATAGCCGAACCAGTAACAGTCTTTAAATAGACACAGCTATCATAATCACCCCACTTAATATCATGAGAGAATATAAAAAGAGTCAAATCTCTTGTACCATTGCCTATGAGATTGCTTTAAACCATAAAGAGATTTTTTTAATCTACAAATAAGGTGTTCTTTTCCAGGAATAATAAAACCCTCAGGTTGGCCTATATAAATATCTTCTTCCAACTCCCCATATAGAAATGTAGTTTTAACATCTAATTTCTCATGTTCATAATCATGCATAGCAACAATACAAGGTAAAATGTGAATAAAACTATGCTTCACAACTAGGAAAAAGATATCATTAAAGTTAATACCTAGAATCTGACTATAACCTTTAGCAACCAACCTTGTATTATACCTTGCTGGTTCAGTAGGAGAAATATCTTCCTTTCTTTTGAAAATTCACTTGTAATGAATAGTCTTATTCTCCTTTGACAATTTCACTAGTTCCTAAGTGTCATTCTTTTCAAGTGACTGCATCTCATCGTGCATGGCAGTTATCCACTTATTACAATCAGTGGAGTCAATAGCCTTAGAGTATGATGAAGGTTCTGTGTTACCTTTAATTTCTTCTACTACACTCAAAGTATAAGCAACAATATTAGCTTCTTTAATCAACCTCTTCGGTGGATTAATCTCCCTGCTAGGTCTATCAACTGCAATGGACCATTGTGGTGGCTGCTCAACAATAGGAGGATTCTCAACAACAGATGCATCATGAACAACAATATTTTCCTTATCTGATGTATTATCTGAATCAACAAAATGATCCACCTGAACACTTGAATTCTGCTTACTCTCAACAGGAATATTAGTAGGCAGTTTATCATGAAGCATAGCAGATTCATTAAAGACAATATTTCTGCTAATCACAACCTTATGTGTTTCAGAATTTCATAATTTATATCCTTTGACACTAGATTTATAACCAAGAAAGATGCACTTAACAGCTCTAGACTCTAATTTTTCATTATCAATATGACCATAAGCAGTACAATAAAAAATTTTAATTCTGAATAATTTGCTCGAGAAGCCGACCATACCTCAATTGGAGTCTTCTTTTCAATTGCAATAGAGGGTGACCGATTAATAAGATAGCGAGCATTGGAAGCAGCTTAAGCCCAAAAATGCATATGTAGACCTGCATTAGACAACATGCAACGGGCCTTGGAAACGATGGTTCTGTTCATACGCTCAGTTACACTATTTTGTTGAGGAGTATGGGGAATGATGTAGTGTCTGACAATGCCTTCAGTCTTGCAATATGATTCAAATTCATTAGAACAGAATTCCATCCCATTATCAGTGCGAAGTTTCTTTACATTCTTTTCAGTTTGCCCTTCAACCATAGTCTTGCACTCTTTAAATGCTGAAAATGCTTATGACTTATGCTTCAAGAAATAAGGCCACACTCTTCTAGAGTAATCATCAATAATTATTAACATATAGCTATCACCTCCTAGCGATGTTTTGGTAGATGGCCCTCGTAAATCAGAATGCACATAATCCAAAATACCTTCTGTAGTACGAACTGAAGTATTGAATATCACCCTCTTGTGTTTGCCAAACACACAATATATGCTCACAAAATTTTAGCTTGTCGATGCTATGTCCATCAAGAAGTTCTCTCTTGCTCAATTCTGCTAAACCAATTTCACTCATATGCCCAAGACACATATGCCAAAGATTAGTAGCATTAGAATCAGATAATGAACTTGAAATTACAGCAACATTACCTGATATTGTAGTATATCACAGATGGTACAGATTGATAATTTTAATATCAGCTTTCATCACAACAAGAGAGCCTTTTGATACCTTTAAAACTCCACCTTCACCTGAATACTTATACCCTTTAGCATCAAGAGTACTCAAAGAGATGATGTTCCTTTTTAAATCTGGAATGTGCCTCACATCTGTCAAAGTTCTAACAATGTCATTAAACATCTTGATCTGAATTGAACCAATTTTTACAATCTTACAAGATGAGTTATCACCCATCAACACAGTACCACCTTCAATAGGTTCATAGGTGGCAAACCAGTCTCTATTAGGACACATATGAAAGGTACAGGCAGAATCAAGAATTCATTCATCATTGATCTTAGCACATCCAGCAAAGGCAACAAGAATTTCTCCATCGGTACTATCATCAGCAACAAGAGATGCTTCACCTTCATCATCTGGTTTACCTTTTGGCTTATAAGGTGAGGACACCTCACCGAGTGTGCGATCGAGTGCATGGCCAGATGCGTCACTCCTGACGCCTGGCCCCTCTTCATCTGATGTGTCGAAACAAAATTCACTGGTCACTTTACCAATTGCTCCTCTGCCAGTGCAGGTGACAGGCGACAGCAGCGGCTCATTTGCGACAGGAGGATCAACTGTGCCAGTGCAGGAGGTTTTGAGACCGAGAACTCGGCTACAAAGTGGGATCAGAAAAGAGAAGGTATATACTAATGGTACAATTAAATATGGGTGTTTTACTTCTTCTGGTGAACCACAAAATTTAAGTGAAGCTTTAGCTAATAAGAATTGGAAAGATGCCATGGATGCAGAATATCAGGCTTTAATGCAAAATAAGACTTGGCATTTAGTTCCTCCTCAAAAAGGAATTAATGTGATAGATTGTAAGTGGGTCTATAAGATCAAGAGAAAAGCTGATGGAAGTTAAGTGTAGATAGATATAAAGCCAGACTGGTAGCAAAGGGTTTTAAACAGAGATATGGCCTAGATTATGAAGATACTTTTAGTCCTGTTGTTAAAACTGCTACCATTAGAATCATTTTATCACTTGTTGTATCAAGAGGGTGGAGCCTTCGTCAAGTAGATGTTCAAAATGCTTTTCTCCATGGTATTCTAGAAGAATAAGTATATATGAAACAACCTCCAGGGTATGAGAAAACTAGTCTCACTGGTCATGTGTGCAAATTAGATAAAGCCCTATATGGACTCAAGCAAGCACCACGAGCATGGTATTCAAGATTGAGTTCCAAATTGCATGAATTAGGGTTTAAGTCTTCCAAGGCACATACATCTTTATTCTTCTATAATAAAGGTGATATCACTATGTTTGTGCTTATTTATGTGGATGATATCATTGTTGCTAGCTCACTGCCTAGTGCCACAACAGCATTGCTTGAAGATCTTAACAAGTTATTTGCTCTCAAGGATCTAGGTGATCTACATTATTTACTTGGTATTGAAGTAAATAAGACACTAGATGGCTTGGTATTAACTCAAGAGAAGTGTAACATCCCAAATATGGATTTGTGTTTCAAATGTAAGAAAAAAGAAGAAATAAAAACTTTTTTTGCATCTTGAAGCCCTTGGCCATTTTTGTAATTCTTTTAAAAAGAATTATAGAAAATCAAATTTAAATCCTCATTTGACTCTAATCAAAGACCTCCTTGGCATAGATCTTATGCCAAACCCTTGGAAATATTTTTTCTGAGTTCTAGGGAGGCTTGGCAACACCTCTGAATTATCTCATGATTTTTAGAAATTATTTGATAATTTTTGGAGGCAAGTCAAATTTGGTCAAACCCTATTTCTCCTCTTCTGGAATTTCTGGAGAAAAATTCAGTGCCTGAAAATCTCTAACAATTTTATGAGAGGTTCCTCCGGCAGTCAGCAAGCTCCAGTTAAAATTTCATAAATTTTGGAGTTTGTTTGCTACCACAAATAATTCCTCAAAAATCAGATATTTAAAATTCAAATTCTAACTGGTTTGCACTGTTCCTCGGGTTCGAACCGGACTCGGGCTCGAGCCACTGGACTCGGTCCAGTCAACTAATCGCACCGGCGCGGTCGATCGGGTGTGCGGGTTGTGAGCCGTTGGATCGGCATCGAACGGTCCTCGACCAGCCGAACGATGGAATCGTTTTAATCCACCGATCTAACTCACGGTAGTTGGATCGGCATCGAGCGGTCATCGACCGGTAGAGCGATGGAATCGTTTTAATCCACCCGATCTAACTCAGCCGTTGGATCGGCATCGAACGGTCCTCGACCAGCCGAACGATGGAATCGTTTTAATCCACCCGAACTAACCCAGCCGTTCGATTTCAATCCGACGGTCGACACGTCGTCTCCTTCCTCCGTCAGCCCGCGCGTGAGCCCAGCCATGGCGTGCGCAGAGGAGAAATGCCGCGCGTCCAGTCCACTACTCGGTCGCCTTTAAACGGCTATCTCAGCGCATTTAATGCCCGTCGCGCTCCTCCCTCAGACGTCCACTCTCCAACTGCTCCCGTCGACCTCTCGTGCTCAAATGGCCAGGTTGACCCGAGCGGGATATCGCCGTTGCTCTCGGCCATCCTCGGCTATTTAAGCTCTATTGTTTCTCCCTTAGCTTCCTTTAGCACCTCCGCAACTCTAGCTAGCACTCACAAGTCAATTGGTTCTTATTGTTAAATTCTTTATAAAATCAGTACCTTGCTACTGTAAAAATTTCAGAATTTTTGGAGAAAGTTTACTTTTGGGTCTTTGCATTTTCTTCGTTCTTATCGGTTGTTTCTCGCTTTCTCGTTAGGATCCAAAGAGCACGTTGACAATATAATTGATCCTCAGCAACATCTTGACCCCACAAGCGAGGCAAGCGGTTTGATCATATTAATCCCATTATTTTCCAAGTCTAATATATTGATTTCAACTTGTATGTATGCATTGCTATTTTGTTGTTAAATTATGGTTAGTATCCTATAGTTGCATAATCTGTAGGAATTGTTTATCCTCTACTACCATGAGCCTAGGATATTTGCTGTGATTTGAGTTCGATGGATGAGCTCTTGTCACTTAGTAGATTGCGAATTGAAATTGCTTAGACATGCTTAGTTTCGGTAGCAATGGGCGATCATCGATTTTAGTCGATGATCTTGATCACACATCTAAATATTATTCCTTTATGTCTAGCCCTTGTGCTTTGTTATTTTGTAAAGTAAATCTCTGAAAATGAAACATTGTTTTAGACTTGGGCAAGTGGTTGGATGGTGGGTTATGGGGTTTGTGGATGTCTTGCCTAAGTCAACAAGGACCGAACATCCTGTGTCACACTCTCCAAGCATTTTTACGTGCTAACCATGCGAGAGGGATATGTGACCTCTCTAGCTTGGCGGTCAGGTCGGTTGCCTTGTGGGTTAAAGTGTGGATATCGTGAGGATATGCGCACGATCTCAGGATGATGAGTCAATTGGCAATGGCGTTGTTGGTTTGCAAAATCTCGCGTTTTCGGGTTTGCTCGAGGTCGTCGGACCACAAAGGTCGACGGTTGTGTCGAGCGGTCGATCGCCCGTGGAGAAGTCGACCGCCATGGTGGCCGGTCCGACCGGTTTTTTGAAAAGTCGTTTTTGGAGCTGAGCCAAAAATAGGTTGTGTAGGCAAGTGAGGGGAGTCTCCTGGATGTGGTCCCATCATTTTTGGAGCTCCCAGTTAAAAGTTCTATTGAGTTGAAAATTCCAGAAGGTTTCGGATTTTCACGCTGGAAATTTGGCTAAGTCCTTTCGGGCGGTCCGACCGCCGTTGTGGGATCGGTCCGACCGGCCTGAAATCGGTCGGACCGGCCTTGTGGGGCGGTCAGACCGCCAATGACTTGGAAGTTAGCCAAGTTTGCATTGAGTTGATTTGATTGTGTTTTGTGTATGAACTTCAATGCTTTATTGTTGTATATTGCATCGCGGAGCTAACGTGGGTCAAGTTGTGAAGAACTTGTTCCCGGAAACGGTTTGTTTGTCTATTGCTGTGCAGGTGGCTTGCAGGTCAACGACGTCAACGGTGAGTGGATCGGGACTACGCTTGCGGAGCTGAGGTCCAGAACGATCAAGGATACCGGGTGAGGTCGTGTGACACAAGCATGGTGCAGAATGGGCAAGATGGATCGAACGGGTAGTTGATGCATACCGGATGGATCAGGTGGTGCGGATATCGGTGCGAGTCTCTGGGAGGTTCCGATGGGATTCGGACAAGAGAGGCTTGGCGACATGATGAGAACCGCTGATCGACCTACACGTGGTGAAGCAGGCGATTGCTTCAACAGATGTTGTGTGTGGGTCCCATGTGTGAGTGGGTCCCAAAAGTGAAACCCTAGGCCTCTCCTATAAATAGAGAAGGGGGAGATGTAAAACCCCTTGAAGCTTCCATTTGGTTTTCCTTAGCCTTTTCTAGGGTTAGGGTTTGGAGAGGAAGAGAGGGAGAGATTGTGGTTGCTCCTTGGTGAGCTCTTGTCCTCCTTGAGGGAGTGGCTTTGTAAGCATTTTGTGATATCAATCAATCTTGTGATGCTTGCTTGAGAGTTCATTTGTCTCTCTTTTGTGTTCTTCTCTCATTTGGATGAATTTGGTGCTTCCTTGATTCAAGTGGTTAAACTTGGTCTATTGACCCACTTTATCTTGCTTTGATGTGTGGGGATACTCCTAGAATCATCTAGACCATCAACCCCCACAAGCAAGTCTTGAATCAAAGATTTTCATATTTCTAGGGTTTGTGCACTTCTTTGTTAAATCCTTGAGAGATCGATTCTGCGAAGTGGATCTGAAGGATCGTCGCTAGAAATAGGTCTCTAATATCTTTAGGGAGGTGTGCTCGAAATTTGGTCAAGTTTCATTGGTTGAATCAAAAGTTGGATCAAATTTCGTTTTGGATTTGGGATTGATTTTTCAGTACTGGACTGAACCGGTCTGACCAATTTTATAACGGCGGTCCGACCGCCCGTGTTTTCAGACCGCTAGTACTGCCGGGTCGAACCGATATCCACCGGTCCGACCGCCAGTTAGTAGCCGGTCCGACCGCTCGTTGAACGTCGGTCGACGCTTTGTCTCTGCCGGCCCGACCGCCAGATGCCGATCGAACAAGAAGTTCAATTCTCCACTTGTGTGTCGTGTGGTTGAGCGGGGTTATCGAATTCAGCACAAGGCTTCCACTGTGCGCTTACTGATCTTCTTAGCTTTCGTAGCTAACGGAGTAAAGTTCGTGTTGAATTTGAGTTAGGCGAGAAAGTTTAGAAAGCGCCTATTCACCCCCCCCCCTAGTCGCCTTTACGGTCCTACATAAAGGCACACTGATTGGCTCTTTTGGTTTATGGCCATCTTATGGCACTTTTGCTTCCGCTGTTAAATTTCTTTATGTATATGTCATTTGGCCGGTCGGCCTCTTTTGTAATAACTATCCTTTATTTAGGTAATCTTCTGGTTTGTTGTTTTGCTTCGGTTCTATGTGAATGAATGGAATTGATGCATGAATTTTGTAAAGAGGTGTGTATACTGCATTTCTGGGAAGTATACATGTCTCGAGTCTCGGGTTATCTGATTTGTGATGCTAGGACCAATCGATGGTTAAGCATTACAAGCCCGATAAACCGGGGTCTCACAAGAAGTATGCTTCAGATGTGCTTCACCGTGTGGGTATGCTCAATTGCAAGCCAGTGAGTACTCCTTTATCTACCTCGGAAAAACTATCGGCACATACAGGGTCTTCTCTTGGATCTAGTGATGCTACTCAGTATAGGAGTATAGTTGGAGCTTTGCAGTACCTAACTTTGACTAGACCAGACATCTCTTTCTCAGTCAACAAGGTGTGTCAGTTTCTTCATGCTCCAACAATAGAACATTGGGCAGCTGTTAAAAGAATATTAAGATACATTAAGCACACAACAAAATATGGTCTTAAAATCAGCAAATCAAATTCATTGCTTGTTAGTGGTTACACTGATGCAGATTGGGCAGGTTGTTTGGATGACCAACGGTCGACAGGTGGATTTGCTATATTTCTGGGGCCAAATCTTGTATCTTGGAGTGCACGAAAACAAGTTACTGTTTCAAGGTCTAGTACAGAAGCAGAATATAAAGCCTTAGCCAATACTACTGCAGAAATTATGTGGATTCAGACACTGCTTGAAGAATTAGGAGTACAGGCGCCAAGAGCAGCAAAAATATGGTGTGATAATGTGAGAACCCGGGGTATTTAACTTGTAATACTTAACCATCCGATTCAACGGGTACTTATTCTTTACCGTCACCGCATTCAACGGACGATAATCAATGCACAAACGCAGAGTCTTGTCTTTCTTCTTCACAAAGAGTACAGGACAGCCCCACGGTGATGAGCTCGGGCGGATGAAACCCTTCTCTTGATGTTCACCAAGTTGCTTCTTCAATTCCTCCAATTCATTCGCAGGCATCCGGTAAGGCCTCTTTGAAAGCGGGGCGGTACCAGGTAGCAACTCAATGACGAATTCGATGTCCCGGACTGGAGGCATTCCAGGCAATTCTTCGGGAAATACATCCACAAAGTCACACACTACAGGGACTTCATGAATCTCCATCGCCGGCTTCGCGTCAAGTGCACAAAGATTTGGTTCCCGTAGCTTCGGCGAAATGCCAACTTGCTCGCCGGATGAACTTGTGAGGGTGATGAATTTCTTAGCACAATCAATTTGTCCCGAGTGCTGTGATAGCCAATCCATGCCAAGTATCACATCCAAATTCGCTGAATTGAGGAGGATAAGATTTGCCAAAAATCCCACTCCTCCAATCTCAATGGAAACATCCCGGCATTCAATTTCAGCTCTCATTTCCGACCCCGGAGAACGAATAATCAAAGGAACATGCATAGGAACAAATTGAAGATCACTAAGTGCATCAAAAGACTTTGATATAAATGAATGAGAAGCTCCGGAATCGAATAAAACGGTAGCAGGTCGAGAGTTGACAAGAAGCGTACCCAACACGACGTCAGGTGCCTCCTGCGCTTCCTCGGTAGGGATATGGTTGACTCGGTCGTTGCCCACATTCTGGGCCTTCTGAGTAGCCTTCTGGTCTTGTCCATTTCCTTGCCTACGTCCTCCATTAGGACGATGGGCCACTCCAGTCTTCTTAGAACAATCATTTGCATAATGCCCTCGGTTGTCGCAGGAGAAACAGGTAACGTTGGTAGCTGGATTGCGGAGGCCTCCTTGCTGTCCCACAGGTGCACGTGGTTGTGACACAGCCTGCGGTGGGCGAGGTACAAAC
Source organism: Hsuehochloa calcarea (assembly GCA_036346395.1). NCBI lineage: Eukaryota > Viridiplantae > Streptophyta > Magnoliopsida > Poales > Poaceae > Hsuehochloa > Hsuehochloa calcarea. Next base: position 2,696,575 of record CM070612.1, on the reverse strand, counting down.
GCCGGTGGCCTCGGTGGTGCTGGAGCCTGAGAATAGGGCACTGGGGCATGCCCGACGCGAGAACGAGGAAGATTGGCCCTTGCTGATTTCTGGGCTTCCCACTTGCGCTTGCGAGAATCACCAAGTACTCTCCCCTTGTGCTCAGCGACAATAGCCTTGTCAACCAAAGTCTGAAAGTCGGGGAAGTCAACGATAGACAGCTTGTCCTGCAGCTCCTCAAACAAGCCATCCATGAACTTCTCCTGCTTGGCCTCATCAGTGGGCACGTCCTCAGGGGCGTACCTAGAGAGATGGTTGAACTCATGCAGGTACTCAGTCACTATCCTACGCCCCTGCTTGAGAGCCAAAAACTCCTTCTTGATCTTCATCAAGCCGGCGGGAACATGAGCCTGACGGAAAGCAGTACAAAACTCCTCCCAAGTGATGACTCGGCCTGCGGGCTGCATGATAAGGAAGTTCTCCCACCATGAGAGTGCTTCTCCCTCAAGTTGATGGGAGGCAAACAGTGCCTTGTCTTGGTCTTGGCAATGAGCGACATCGAGCTTCCGCTCGACTAGACGCAACCAATCGTCTGCGTCGAGTGGATATTCGGACCGCGAGAAGGTGGGTGGCTACGTGCGAAGAAACTCCGAGAGTCCTCCCCTCTGATGATGACCACCTCCTCCCCCTGATCCGGAGGGACCGGAAAGATTGGAGGTATTCCGAGCAATTGCCTCAAGGATTCTTGTCTGGTCCATGCGGTTTCGCTCGATCTGGGCGAGAACCTCAGTCATGGTCGGAGGAGGCGGGAGCTCCTCATCCTGGCCAGCTGGCTGACCTTGGCTGTTGCGAGTTCTTCCAGCCATCCTGTTTCATACAGGTGGGTCAACAACAAGAACCCGGAAAACAAGGGCGGAGAATAGCAGAAGGAAGGCTACCGGCTGGGGAAAAAGAGGTACTACCCTAACCCAAATACATTAAATAACCAGCAAGAAATTACTCCAAACTTTAGCAAAGAGGCATAAGATCCAATGCAAAAGTCGTAAGTCACAAGGTTCAACTTCTCGGTACGACTAACTCATATTGAATGAACGAGTAATCGTTTTGAGAAGGAAAATTTCAGAACACATATCTAGTCTTAATGCCTCTAAAGAACATGGTAAAACCATGTAGGGTGCTATAGACACTAACCAACTAATGCCACCTCTTACCCTTTATAATTCCCATAAGTACTAGTTGAATTACCCTCTCATTCTAAGCCTCGACGAAGAACTAGATGATTGCTGTCCAAAATTTGTATCTAAGCTCCAAGCTGAATTTTTCCAACTCCAAACGCTTCTAATCTTCACCAAAGGACTGCCAACACTTCACACTCTCAATACCCAAGAACCCATAACCTGAATTTAACGGTAACGACTATCTTTTGAAATAAAGATGAGAGGAAACAACTTTCAAATCTCAAACAAGAACAAGGTAAGATGAGCAATCTATGATAGGTAAGGAATAAAATCTGATAACTTACTTAAGTTTTCATAAACTATTTGATAGTTTGAACATAAGTTTTTCAAACATCCTAAGGACGATCAAGCTAGGGGTTCCTACGGTCAGTATGGCTCTCATACCAACTTTTGTGAGAACCCGGGGTATTTAACTTGTAATACTTAACCATCCGATTGGCCCTAGCATCACAAATCAAATATCTCGATTCTCGACGCATATGTACTTCCCAGATTGCAGTACACATAACCCATACAAAAATTAAGCATCCAAACCATACAAGTCATTCATTAAATAGTCCACAAGCGTACAACATAAGGGCATACAAGTCCATATAACAAAAGTAGGGCCGACCGGCCAAATGATAGAAGATAACCAAAGTAGCAGCGGAAACATAAGTCATAAGATGGCGATAAACAAAAGCCAAACGATTTGCCATTACCCACAAGGCAACCGACTGGGAACGCCCAAGCTAGTCATCGAGAGCAAAGTCAAAGTCTGTCTCACAATAGTTAACCCCTTAGGGGCCAACCTCCTCTGCAACAATTAAGCAAAGCAACTGAGTACAAAAGTACTCGCAAGACTTACGAGTAACAAGCCTATACATAGCTACATGCAAGCTGAAACAAAGGAGGAGGTTATATGGTTCATTTGACGCATAAAACAACATTTCATTTGCAATAGGTAATAGATTGAAAGCAATTTGACAACTCTGTTTTTAATTGATTAAATAATAGCGAGACGACAATAATAAACATAAATAACATACTAGAGGTGACTTCCTAACAGCCACCACAACATAGCACGAATTACCCATTCGTACCACCCGAAATCAAGTTTTATCAAAAACTGTTGAGTCTAACTCTTGTAGAGACCTAACCAAGCATGTCCATAACCAAGGACTTGGCTATTCGAATAGATTATACCCTGCAGGGGTGTACCAATGTACCTACACGCCAGACTGCCTTTTTGACATGCAATAGAGCACACTTCCTTAGGTATACCGGCAAGGCTAAGTCCTACGAGACGCTTTCCAATGGATTGTACTAATTACGAGTCGCACGTATGGGGGTTGACCCTTAGTGAACCGCCGTTACAAGCTCCCACTAAGGACCCCACACGTTGAGTCGGACGCACCAGCCCAGCCGAAGCAACTGCGGGTGCTCCTGGGTATGGCGAACCTAGAAAGGAACCCATCCCTCTCAACCCAAAACAAACATTCTCTTTTTCATACCACCAGCGACTCAGTAGTTAATACCTCCCAAAGTACTTAGTCAAGAGAGGTCCCATATCCCTCTCATGTGGTTAGCACGCAAAAACGCTTGGGTCAGTGTCCAAGATGTTCGGTCCTTGTTGACTCGGGCACCATTCACATACCCAATAACCACACCATCGAACCAATCTGTCCAAGTCTAAAATATTTCACTTTCAATTTTAGTTTTCCAAATACAATTACATACATGACTATCCATACTCAAATAATTATAGTGATGATAAAATGACCATCGCCGAAGCGACGATCCCCATTCTACCGTTCTAAGCATTTCTAAGCAACATCAACTCACAAACTAAGTAAAGTGATTAGAGTCCATCCATCGAACTCTAAACCACCGCGAATAAAACCTAGGCTCAGTGGTAGAGGATGAACATTTATCTACAGTTTATGCAACTATAAGATCAACTACTCGATCGATAATTTAACACAAAATAGAGCATGCATACATACACTTTGCAAACAAGATAATAGACTTTGAAAGTAATGGGATCAATATGATCAAATGAAAACAACTGCTTGCCTTCCTAGAGATAACTTTCTTGCTACAGAGGGTCACTCGCGTAATCCATAAATTCGTCGAACTATTCGAAAGAATCGAAAGTAAAATAAGAACGAATAATACCGAAAAGAACCAAAAATACAATTTCGTCCAAAAATCATGAAAACTTCACAGAAGGTAGAGAATGAATTTAGATGAATTTATCAATAAAAATCAATTAATTTGGATATTCCATGCAAAAGTCATGGCAGTTTGAAAGTCGGTTTTTCAGAAAATTTAGAGAAATTGCTAGCTATCACTATTCATCCGAAAATAGAAGTTTTGGTGAAACTTTCCAGAGAGGTGGTGCAAATGAAATTTTTATGGTAGACAGAGCACCACATGATATGATCAACGAAAATGATTCACCTCATTTAGAGGTAAGATGAATTTTCTTCGATTTTTTAAAGACAAGAAAGTAGTACACAAGATAATTGTAAACTCAGATTTTCAGAGATAGCAACATGCTTAAAACCTATTTTACAATAAATTACAGTAATAGAGGAACATGACAAAATTGAGTTTACTAAAATTGGAGTTACAGATAAATACTTATGCATTTTTGAAGTCGAAACAATTTTTAGAGCAATAAAAGTATTAAACCTAAAGCAATTTTGCCAAAAGTATTTTATGGAATAGTAACAAGGTTCAAACCATTTTTATCATAAAGTACATGCCAAAAGGAATCTATCAAAATTTGAATCATCAAATTTGGAGCTAAAATGAATTACTTATGCAATTTTGAAGTTAATGCATTTTTCAGTTCAAAAATAAAGCATTTCGGATTTTATAAAACATAAAAGACTTTTTACACCCAGCCGATCCTAGCCACGGTCGCTGACCAGTGGTCCCCTTAAACAGTGCATTTTCCATTTTTGAACCGAAGAGAATTTTCGGCCTGACAGGTGGGGTCCACATGTCATACACTGCGAAAATCGGGATTTACACCACGCTTACTGTGCTCGGCCCCACATGTCAGTCACATCAAGAATACGAATAAGACAGGGATTAACTACTAAGTAATCATTAGCAGTTAATGAACGAGATTTGGTTTTAAATGATGATGCTACAGTGTTGTCGGAAAACCGACAACACAGACCTGGCTTCGCCGGACTCTCGCCGGCGTTCCCGGCCACGACGGCGCTAGCTAAGGGTATGGTTAGGTTCAAAATACCCTTGCGCACCCAACGGTGGTACTCATGGTGGCTGAGCTGGCCCGAGGCGGCGGCGCACCGGAGAGAGGCGGAGGAGAGCTATGGCTAAACGCAAATGACATGTCGGGACCCAAATATGCAAATCTGGACCCTCTGTGTATTCTGCACTAGTCCAGGATCACGCTAATGCACACAGTGTCAACATCGATGAAATATCACATCCATACAACGAATATAAGAATAAACAAGTATTTTCAATAACAAATAACTGTTCGGACCTTACGGTCTAGTTTTACATTTATTAAGCCATGCAAGGCTGACAATAAAGAATAAACTGCAGCGGAAACGAAATAAACTCCAGCGGGCTCCCATCAATTTACCACGAGCAACCGATCGATCAAGACCCTAACGATCAACCTTCGTAGAACTCTTCTTCAAAAGCAGGCGACGATTCCTCCACTTCTGTTGATTGGTTTAGCAAGAGTGAGTACACACCGTACTCGCAAGTTATACCACAAAATGCAATTTATAGATGATGGCTTATTCCAAAGGAATAGCTTCTGTGGTTATTTTGCAGAAATGCAACATTTGCAATTGAATACAAATAATAGATTGAAAGCAAAATTCAAAACGAATAGGCAATAATAAGTTAACAATTGATTTCACAAAGAACACACAGTCTAATCAAGTTATTCACACAGCTGCACAACTTATCTCACACAGCTGACCCTTCCCAAATGTTTTATGAAAATCTACCCTCGTGTGAAATTCCGAGCATGTCCATAACCGAGGACGCGCTATTCAATAGATTGGTTTAACACTCTGCGAGAGGTTGTACACTTTACCCACGATACAATCGATGTAGCTAGCACTCGACCATAACAAAACCTTTCGAGATTTCATATCAAACAATGACACTCCCGATGTGCTTTCTGTAGTCAATTTGTACACATGACCCTTGGAACGACACACACCGTTGGACGAGGATGCGTGAATCGCCCAGCGATGTGACATATCACACCTCCACCCATCACACACCTTAAATACAACTCGAGTTGTCAATGTCAAGACTCCATAACTTACTAAGTCAGGCCCAGCCCATACTAGTCATGTGGTCGTACAGTAAGGCCCAGTTCAATGGCGCACAAAGTTAAGTCCTTAATTGACCAAGGCAAGACTTTCAGTTTTAACCCAAATCACAAAGTTTAAAGCACACAGCTCCACCATTAACACAGATCCACCACTTGCCTCATTCCAAATCTTTTCTCACCCTGTTGATTAAGTGCGACTCACAGTTCCATAATCACTTAGCCAAGTTTATAATTGCGACTCTGATGAAATGATGACTTGTGGCATGGCTAAGCAATCTACTCGTATCTAACCAACCCACATTGGTGCTACGATAATACCAACTAATAATGAACCAACCTAGGGTGACAAAAGATCATAGCATACAATAGACAATGTGGATATAACAAATTGGATTAATAACTATCCCAAAAGCATTTAAATAAATACTTGAAATAGAATGCAATACATTGAAACAAAGTATTTTAAAAACTGGGTTCAATATGATCAAAGGTATAACTTGCCTTGGAATAGATCTAGATATTGGTCTTGGTCTTGAGGTGCTCTTTCTTCTGCAAAATTCTCCGAAGTATCGACGTCTACTCGCAAACGAGACAAAAGAAATAATAAATAATAAATAACAGAGTCAAAACAACTCCAAAAATTCAAATAAAATTCACCATTAAATAGATCTTAATTTTATATGAATTTACAAATTTGAATGGGCTCAATCGGAGTTCGGATGCAAAAGATATGGGCTTTGGAAGTTGGAAAATCAAATAAAACCCTAATTTGGATTTTATTGAATTTTCCGAATTATTTTTATAAAGGAAAATCGGATTAATGACGTCGGCTGACGTCAGCGGTGAATTTCTGGAAAAAGAAAATAAAATAAAAAACGTACTGACAGGTGGGCCCCACCCATTAGTCTCTGGGCTCACGGTGAATCGGGTTCACCGAGCCACGGGAGGTTTGGTGCGGTGGGCTGAGCCACGCGGCTACCGATGTGGTGGCTACGCAGTGACACGCCAGTGCAGCGCCGACTGGCCAGACACGCAGCGCCGATGTGGCACGAAGAAGCGGGCTTCTGGGGCCGAGGGCTCTCCGGCGATCGGCGGCGAAGTCGGCGGCGGAGGACAAAAATGGGTTGCCGGAGAGGCGAGGCTGCCGGTGGCGGCGGGGGCTCGGCGGCTATGACTCACCGGCGGCGGCAAAGAAGGCGGCAGCGGTGACGAGCTTCCGTTGTTGGATGGTCCAAGAACGGCGATGGAGACGTCCTCGAGCGGCGGCAGCGGCAAAGCGACTCGACTTTGCGATCACGAGGCGTGGTGGCACGGACAATGAGGGTGCAGGAGGCGGAATCGGCGCGAACCTTCGGCAATGCGGCGCAACAATGACGAAGCAGGGGCGCCTTTAGGGTTTTAGTGGAGGAGGTCGGGTGAGTAGATTCGAGGGGCCTCGGGACCTTTATATAGGCGAGGAGGGCGGATCCGTGGAGAAAACGGCGGCGGCAGCTAGCGAGGGGCGAGTCGCGCGGGAGTTCGGGAGGAAGACGATGCTAACGCGGCGCGAGGCGGGCCACCGGTCGGCCGAGCAACGCAGCCTGGCCATGACGAAAGCGGCAATGGGCGATGATGATCCAACCGCTGGGAGCGAGCAAGAGCGTGAGGCGTCCGATCGGGACACGCGGCGTCCATCCGAGCGGGGAAGGCGGCGACACGCGGGAGTGGTCCGAGGCGACGGAATAGTGGTGGGCTTTGGCCCATCACTGTTCTGAGGGATTTTAATTTGTTTTTTCCTTTTAAATAAATCCAGAAAATGAAATTACAATTTAGAAAATAGCAAATGACTTTGGAAAAATTCCAGAAAATTCTATAAAATATATCCAAGCATATAGAATCTAAATAAAATAGTTTTGACAATTGTTGATGTTGGGATTAAGCACATTTAAATCAGTTTGTCCTTAAAGTCCATGTTAAGCTTTTTAATTTAATATTCAAATAAATCGAAATGGTGAATTTTCTCTCTACCACTATTTAAAAGATTTTTAAAGCTCTGAAAATTGGGATGTTACAAACCTCCCCCCTTAAACGAATCTCGACCCCGAGATTCCGGCTAGCTAGAGAAAAGGCTGGGGAACTCGGCTTTCAACTCTTCTTCACGTTCCCACATTGCTTCTCCTTCTGAGTGGTTACTCCACTGGACTATGCAGAAACGAACGGTCTTGCTTCTGGTGCGGCCTTCTGCGACATCCAAAATTCTGACAGGCTGTTCTTTGTACGTGAGATCTTCCTTCAGTTCAATTGACTCCAACGGGGTCTGCTCTTCCGGCACACGAAGACACTTCTTCAGCTGTGAGACATGAAAGACATCATGTACTCCGGCTAACGACTGCAGTAGCTCCAACTGGAACGCAACTTCTCCTCGGTGTTCCAAAATCTTGAACGGACCCACATACCTTGGGGCAAGCTTCCCTTTTGTGTGGAATCTCTTAACACCTATGAGCGGAGTAACTCGAAGATACACAAAATCCACTGGTTCAAAGCTGAGGTCGCGACGACGATTATCGGCATAACTCTTTTGCCTGGACTGGGCTATCTTTAGTCTTTCTCTGATCATAGCAACTTGTTCTTCGGCTTCCTGAATAATATCTGGCCCGAACACTACACGTTCAGCTGTCTCTGACCAATTTAATGGGGTTCTGCAGGCACGACCATACAAAGCTTCAAATGGTGACATCTGCAAACGGCTTGATAACGTTGTTGTACGAGAATTCGCATCGGTACCAGAACTCTTATCCCAACCGGTAGCATTTGCTAAGGAACAGGCTCTCAACATATCTTCTAATATCGGTTGACTCTTTCATCTGTCCATCATGCTGTGGATGATAAGCGATCTCAAATTCGATGAGTTCGGGGCTTCATGTAGACTCTGCCAGAAACAAGAGGTGAACTGAGATCCTCGATCTGACACTATCTTCTTAGGCACACCGTGCAGACTGACTATTTTTGACATATACAACTCTGCCAAGCGGTCTCCTGAGTAAGTGGTTTTGACTGGCAAGAAATGAGCAACCTTAGTCAAACGATCCACTATTACCCAAATCGAATCATAGCCTGATTGAGTCTTGGGTAAACCGGTAATAAAATCCATACCGATCTCTTCCCACTTCCATTCTGGTATCTTCAGCGGTTGTAGCAAACCTGCTGGTCTCTGATGCTCTGTCTTTACTTTCTGACACACGTCGCATAAGGCAACGAACTCTGCGACGTCTCGCTTTAAGTTTGGCCACCAAAACTTATTCTTAACATCCTGATACATCTTAGTACTTCCAGGGTGAATTGAATACTTTGAGTCATGGGCTTCCTTCAAAATCAGCTGTCTCAATCCATCAATATCTGGTACACAGATACGTCCATTGATCCACAGTATATCCTGATCATCCACGGTAAAGTCTTTAAATTTTCCTTCTGCCATCTTCTTCTTGAGGTCGGCAAACTCAGAATCCTTGGGTTGAGCTTCACGAATCTGTTTCTCCATAGTAGACTGCACTTCTAGACTGGTCACAAATCATTCAGAAACAAGTTCTAGCTTTAGCTTCTGGAATTCCTACTGAAGTTCCGAACACAACTCTTTTACTTCCAGAGTATTGCAGTAGCTCTTACGACTCAGTGCATCTGCAACAACATTGGCCTTACCAGGATGGTAATGGATTCCAAGATGTAGACTTCACAGCGATTACCGATGAGATAATAACGCCAAATCTTCAAATCATGCACTACGGTAGCTAATTCCAAATCATGGGTAGGATAATTCTCTTCATGAGGCCTTAATTGCCTGGACGCATAAGCGACAGCTCTTCCCTCTTGCATAAGGACACATCCCAATCCCTGACGCGAAGTATCACAATAGATATCAAAATCCTTACTGATATCTGGCAAAACTAGCACTGGGGCTGAAGTCAAACGTTTCTTTAGTTCTTGAAAACTTTCTTCACAAGCTGGAGTCCAAATGAACTTCTTCTCTTTCTTCAATAATTGCGTAAGAGGCTTAGCAATCGTTGAGAATCCTTCAATGAAACGATGATAGTATCCTGCTATTCCCAAGAAACTACGAATTTGAGTAACCGTCTTGGGCTGCTCCCAATTCATTACAGCTTTAACCTTTCCGGGGTCAACTGCTACTCCTTCGGCTGTCATCACATGACCGAGGAAATCAACTTTCTTCCTCCAAAAGTCACACTTGCTGAACTTGGCATACAACTGATGTTCTCTGAGCTTTTCTAGGATTAATCTCAGGTGTTCAGCATGCTCTTCTTCTGACTTGGAGTATACCAAAATATCGTCAATGAATACTACCACAAACTTATCCAAGTATTCCATGAATACTTTGTTCATCATGTTCATGAAATAGGCAGGGGCATTAGTCAATCCAAAAGACATGACTAAAAACTCATAATGTCCATACCGGGTTGAGAAAGCGGTCTAGGTACATCCTTAGGACAAATCTTCAACTGATGGTAACCTGATCGCAGATCGATCTTGGAGAATACTCCAGCTCCTTTCATCTGGTCGAACAAATCATCAATTCTGGGCAAAGGGTATTTGTTCTTGATGGTGACTTCATTGAGAGAACGATAATCGATGCACATCCTCATGCTTCCATCTTTCTTCTTGACGAACAAAACTGGTGCTCCCCATGGCGACGAACTAGGTCTTACAAAACCTTTCTCCAGTAGTTCTTCTATCTGCTTCTTCATTTCCGCAAGTTCATCGACTGGCATCCGATAGGGTCTCTTGGAAATCGGTGCTGTTCTTGGCACTAGATCGATGACAAACTCAATATCACGGTCCGGTGGTATTCCTGGTAACTCTTCTAGGAATACATCTGGATAATCATTTACTACAGATACATCTTCCAAGGAAACTGTCTTCAGATTGTTAACTACTAAATGTCCATCACGTACTGAGGTGGCTAGAAATTCCACTTTCTTTCCGGTGGTATCCTCTATTGTTACGGCTCTTCGGCCACAATCTAGCACTGCTTTATGTTTGGATAACCAATCCATACCAAGGATTACATCTATGGTCTGAGTGTCTAGAACTATTATGTTGGCTAGAAACTCAACTCCAGCTATGAGTAACCTAGCCCCTAAACATCCAACTTTAGAACTTAGCTCTGCTCCAGGCGACTGGACTAACAGAGTATGCTTAAGATGCATAACTTCCAATTTGTTCTTAATTGCAAAAATTCCAGAAATAAACGAATGCGAAGCTCCAGAATCAAACAGGCGATCGATGCAGTCTTCGAATTTACGTAAACTTACCCAAGATAACGTCGGGTGCTTCTTGGGCTCCTTCCAGAGTGACGTGATTGACACGGCCTCTGACCACCGATTGCGGTGCTCCTCCGGATTGACCGGTAGCTTGAGAAGTTCCTTGATGGTTGCCTTGTACTGGCGTCTTGGCTGGTGTGTTCCCAAGGTTGAAGCGTACTGGAGTGATAGTCCCATTCTGCGGACATCGGTTGGCGAAATGCCCTGGCTGACGACAGGTAAAGCAAACTCTGGGTACATTCTGTGGGTTGCTTACTGGATTGGGGTTTACTGGTGTGGGGTTGTGGAAGTTCTGAGCAACTGGACGAGGTGTTGAAGTTGGTGCAGGTGGTCTGGCAGAATTCTGTGGTGAAAAACGGCTAAACTGCGGTGGAATCATTCTTGCCTTCAGCTGGGGTTGGTGACTTCCTTGCTGAGCCATTCTGCGCTTACGGTGATCTTCCAATTCCTTGCACTTATCCTCAAGAATCAAAACCTTGTTGATCAATTCTTGGAAATCAGGAAAGGTGTGGGCGATCAAGTTGACTTGAAGTCCAGTGTTTAATCCTTTCAGAAAACGACTCTGACGAGCCTTGTCGGTGGCGACATCTTCTGCAGCATATCGAGCAAGTTGAGAGAATTTGTTGAGGTAGTCAGTCACTGACATCCCTCCTTGCTTGAGAGCACGGAATTCATCCTTCTTCAGATCCATAACTCCTTCTGGCACATGATACTGGTGAAAAGCAGTTGTGAACTCTTCCCAAGTAATGTCTTGCGGCGTTCCATGAGCTGCACAAAAGTTTTCCCATCATTCGGCAGCAATGCCTTCCATCCGTGAGTGGCGTCTGAAACTTTCTCATGATCGCTGCATTGAGTGATCAGCAGTTTCCTCTCAATGACACGAAGCCAATCATCAGCCTCTACTGGTGAGACATGTCCAGAGAAAGTTGGTGGACGGGTTCTCATAAACTCGGCCAACTTGGATGATCCATTATGACCATGAGCAACTGGGGCTCCATTGTGATGCTGGTTGTTGTGGTTCTGGTTATTCATAGCTTGCATCTGGTTCATCATGGTGTACATCAGCTGGGTCTAAGCTGCCATGAATGCTCCAAAATTCTGCAGATCAATTGAAGGTGCTTGTGGTGGAACTGCTTCTGCAGGGGTCTGCTCCTGTCCTTCTGACAGTGGAGTATCGGAACCACTTGTAGCAGCTTGGCGAGTCTGAACCATCTGGTGAATCTCCAGGGGTTAGATAAGGTAGCAAGCACAAGATGAGTTATAGAACTAAACGGGGTAGGTAAAACCCAATAACATATTTTAAGAAAGCTAAACTGAAACTCTTATATTAATTAAGATAATAGTATGGCTTGCAACAAATGCCTAAGGGCCTCTGCAGCTCATACTTGCACACAAAAATAAGGACGAACCTAAGCACACAAAACTACCGCCTAAAGGGCGACTCAAGACTTAATACTGGCTAAGCCTGAAACAAGTCGAACAGACTACTCGATTAAATAGGCTCCGTAGCCTTGACAGTGCTCCCGCCTGCTGTAGACCTGAAAGTGAGCTGGCATCCTTGCAAACTGATCTTGATGTCCCGGGGTTGGTGCAACAGGAGCAGGGGTTTCGTGCGAGTCTTTGCTAGTTCTTCCGGCTATCTTGCCTCTGCTCTCTTACGTTCACCGGTCCATCGCCTTCTTCAGGTCTTCTTCTTCAGTGTCTTCTTCGTGATCGTGCCGTCCATAAAGAGTTTCTTCTAATATGGCGATCCTCTCCTCGGCTCTCTGAAGAGTCTCGTAGGCACACTCCAGCTCTGTAGCGGCTAACTCCAACGATTCCTCCCGACGGTGGGTGAATCGGCGAGATGCACAACGGTGGTGTTGCCTTCTCCCTCCGTAGACGAAAAACGTGCAGCAAGATCTACGTCAGAAGTGCGGGGATGGTAACGAAAAACTGTGTCACGAAGCTCTCGAGAGTAGATGTTGCAGATCCTCAGGATGGCAAGGCGCGAAGACTCCTAGATTGCTTCAATCCAAACACTCCTTCGAGCTGAGATGTTTAGTGGTTTGCTTGCCTTGGTGTTCTTCCTGGCGTAGACGGTCAAATGGCAGATCACTCCACGATCTCGACCGTTCACGATCCAAGCACTGCCACGATACAATGGACGGTCAAATCCTCCAAGTACTTGTAACAACTTCCAAAGCTCAGCGGCAAGTCCTCCCTTGCGCTCTCCATAACTCTGAAGACGAGGCATCTGTCAAGATGGACAAGGATATGAAAACAACTTCAAAATAGCGGAGAAAGAAAGAATTTCAGCAATAGTTGAGTCAAGAGAGACATGAGATGAGTTAAGGAGTTCAATTAATCTTGCAAGTTAATATTTGCTTTAGAAAATAATTTTGGACACACTAAAAACGGCCAATCTAACTAAGGTCAAGACCTACAGTCAGTATGGCTCTGATACCACCTCTGTCGGGACCCAAATATGCAAATCTGGACCCTCTGTGTATTCTGCACTAGTCCAGGATCACGCTAGTGCACACAGTGTCAACATCGATGAAATATCACATCCATACAACGAATATAAGAATAAACGAGTATTTTGAATAACAAATAACTGTTGGGACCTTACGGTCGAGTTTTACATTTATTAAGCCATGCAAGGCTGACAATAAAGAATAAACTGCAGCGAAAATGAAATAAACTCCACCGGGCTCCCATCAATTTACCACAGGCAACTGACTGGGATCAAGACCCTAACGATCAACCTTCGTAGAACTCTTCTTCAAAAGCAGGCGACGACTCCTCCACTTCTGTTGATTGGTTTAGCAAGAGTGAGTACACACCGTACTCGCAAGTCATACCACAGAATGCAATTTATAGATGATGGCTTATTCCAAAGGAATGGCTTCTGTGGTTATTTTGCAGAAATGCAACATTTGCAATTGAATACAAATAATAGAGTGAAAGCATAATTCAAAACGAATAGACAATAATAAATTAACAATTGATTTCACAAAGGACACACAGTCTAATCAAGTTATTCACACAGACGCACAACTTATCTCACACAGCTGACCCTTCCCAAATGTTTTATAAAAATCTACCCCTCGTGTGAAATTCCCAAGCATGTCCATAACCGAGGACGCGGCTATTTGAATAGATTGGTTTAACACTCTGCAGAGGTTGTACACTTTACCCACACGATACAATCAGTGTAGCTAGCACTGACCAAAACAAAACCTTTCAGAGATTTCATCTCAAACAATGACACTCCCGATGTGCTTTCCTGTCGTCCAATTTGTACACACAGCCCTTGGAACGACACACACCGTTGGACAGGGATGCAACGAACCGTCCCGCGATGTGACATATCACACCTCCAGCCCGTCACACAGCTTAAATACAACCTGAGTTGTCAATGTCAAGACTCCATAACTTACTAAGTCAGGCCCAGCCCATACTAGGCATGTGGTCGTACAATAAGGCCCAGTTCAACGGCGCACAAAGTTAAGTCCTTAATTGACCAAGGCAAGACTTTCAGTTTTAACCCAAATCACAAAGTTTAAAGCACACAGCTCCACCATTCACACAGATCCACCACTTGCCTCAGTCCAAATCTTTTCCCACCCTGTTGATTAAGTGCAACACATGCCATCAACGAGTAACGACACAAGACACACAGTTTCATCACACAGTTCTATAATCACTTAGTCAAGTTTATAATTGCGACTCAGATGAAATGATGACTCGTGGCATGGCTAAGCAATCTACTCGTATCTAACCAACCCACGTTGGTGCTACGATAATACCAACTAATAATGAACCAACCTAGGGTGACAAAAGATCATGGCATACAATAGACAATGTGGATATAACAAATTGGATTAATAACTATCCCAAAAGCATTTAAATAAATACTTGAAATAGAATGCAATACATTGAAACAAAGTATTTTGAAAACTGTGTTCAATATGATCAAAGGTATAACTTGCCTTGGAATAGATCTAGATATTGGTCTTGGTCTTGAGGTGCTCCTTCTTCTGCAAAATTCCCCGAAGTATCGACGTCTACTCGCAAACGAGATAAAAGAAACAAAAACAATAAATAACAGAGGTAAAATAACTCCAAAAATTCAAATAAAATTCACCATTAAATAGATCTTAATTTTATATGAATTTACAAATTTGAATGGGCTCAATCGGAGTTCGGATGCAAAAGATATGGGCTTTGGAAGTTTGAAAATCAAATAAAACCCTAATTTGGATTTTATTGAATTTCCCGAATTATTTTATAAAGGAAAATCGGATTAATGACGTCGGTGGCGTCGTGATGAATTTTCGGAAAAAGAAAATAAAATAAAAACCGTACTGACAGGTGGGCCCCACCCGTCAGTCTCTGGGCTCACGGTGAATCGGGTTCACCGAGCCACGGGAGGTTTGGTGCGGTGGACTGAGCCACATGGTGCTGATGTGGCAGCCACGCAGGTGACACACCAGCGCAGCGCGACCGGGTCAGACACGCAGCGCCGATGTGCACTACCAGAAGGGCGCGCTGGGACCGAGGGCTCTCCGTGATCGGCGCGAAGTCGGCGGCGGAGGACAAAAATGGGTTGCCGAGAGAGAGGCGGAGCTGCCGGGGTGGTGGTTGGGCTCGGGCGGCTATGACTCACCGGCGGTGGCAAAGAAGGCGGCGACGGTGACGAGCTTCCGTTGTCGGATGGTCTGGCAATGGCAATGGAGACGTCCTCGGGCGAAGGCGACGGCAGCACCGAGTAGCTCTGACTTTTGCGATCACGAGGGCAGCGGTGGCACGGACAATGAGGGTCTGGAGGCGGCGGAATCCGGCGGTGAAGGGGTTGCGGCCGGCGGCGAACCTTCGGGCAATGCGGCGCAATGGCGTCGAAACAGGGGGCGGCGCCTTAGGGTTTTGGTGGAGGAGGTCGGGGTGAGTAGATTCGAGGGGGTCGGGACCTTTATATAGGCGGAGGAGGGCGGATCCGTGGAGAAAACGGCAGCGGCAGCGCGTAGGGCGGAGTCGGGCGCGGGGAGTTCGGGAGGAAGACGATGCTGACGCAGCGCGAGGCGGGGCCACCGGTCAGCGAGAGCAACGCAGGCGCAGCGCGGGCGAGCAGCAGCCGGGCGATGATGATCCAACCGCTGGGAACGAGCAAGAGCGTGCGGCGTCCGATCGGGACACGCAGCGTCCATCCGAGCAGGGAAGGTGGCGACGCGCGGGAGTGGGCTGAGTCGACGGAATAGTGGTGGGCTTTGGCCCATCACTGTTCCGAGGGATTTTAATTTGATTTTTCCTTTTAAATAAATCCAGAAAATGAAATTACAATTTAGAAAATAGCAAATAACTTTGGAAAAATTCCAGAAAATTCTATAAAATATATCCAAGCATATAGAGTCTAAAAAAAATAGTTTTGACAATTGTTGATGTTGGGATTAAGCACATTTAAATCAGTTTGTCCTTAAAGTCCATGTTAAACTTTTTAATTTAATATTCAAATAAATCCAAATGGTGAATTTTCTCTCTACAACTATTTAAAAGATTTTTAAAGCTCTGAAAATTGGGATGTTACATGACACAAGCGAGCTCCGCATTGTCCAGGGAAGCGGGTGCCACAGCATCAACAAGGCACAGGGAGGTTACCTGAGCGAGGGAGAGACTCGGAGAAGGTTGGAGTTGAGCTAGCGACGAGGAGGGTGACGGCGGCGCGGTGCTTCACCGAGGAGAGCTCACTCTGGCGAAGGAGACAGGAAATGAGTGGTAGAGAAATCTCAAGGGCAGTCCATAGATGGTGTACAAGCAAAGAATCGGCAAGGAGTTTACCACACCAGAGATAGGGACGAACGGTGCTCCGCGGCCGAAAATGGTCCAAACTCGGATTTTGCGGGCTCCTGTGAACCGATGGCAAAATAGAGTGAGGGGAAAGATTAAGCAGGCCAAGGCACAACCAGTGACGCACTTGAGCGAGGAAGAGACTCACCGGACACGGAGTTGGCACGGCGGCGGCTCCGGGTGCGAGTTCTGCCACTAAAGAGAGCTCGACGGTGTTCCGGGCGCTACAAGCCAAGGCAAGGCCCCGCGTTAGCAAAAATGGAACTAGGGAGGAGCGGAGATGGAGCAGGAGGCGGAAGCACGAAGCTTACCCGAGAGAGAGCCAAGAAATCGCCTCCTTTCCCTCGGCCACCGAGAGGGAAAGTGAGAGCTAGCAGGCGAGAGAGACGGGGTTATAGAGCTCCAACGGCCGGGAAGGAGACGGCGTGAAGAGACAACGCTCCAGGATTGGTTGGCGTGGGCGGTGCGGTCACGTCGCTGCTACGTGGGACAGAGCGGTGCGTTCATGTGGCGTGCGAGAGCTGAGCGCCTGCCAGCGAGAGGTGGAAGACACCCGACAGGTGGGGCCCGCGACGCCAGTGACTCAATCGCGCGAGAGAGAGACAGAGTGAAAGGGGGTTGGCGCGGGCCGTTGGATCGAGATCGAACGGTTCAAATGAAAGGGGCGATCGGCCGGTCCGATCGGCCACTCAATCCGGGCCGTTGATCTCCAAATCGGACATTTCAAGAGAAATGGGCGATCTGCCGGTCCGATCGGCCACTCAATGCAAGCCGTTGATCTCCAAATCGAACGTTTCAAGAGAAAGGGGCGATCGGCCGGTCCGATCGGCCACTCAATCCAAGCCGTTAAGTTTCCATCGGACGGCTCCCAATTGGCGGGGTCAGCTTTAGGACCTAACCGAAGGGTTACGCGATCTGGACCGGAGAGTCTCCATCGGACGGCTCACCCGCGACGCGGTTAGTTGGTTGGGCTGAACCAAGGAAGCCGGGTCAGGGTCTGACTCGGGTTCAAGCCCGAGGAACAGTGATTCCAGATTTGAATTGAAACGGCTGAGATGATTTGGAAATTTCCAGAGGTAAATCCACAGCTCTAAAAATTCTGAAGTTTTTACTGAGTGGTCCTGACTTCAAGATCAACTGTGTGTAAATTTTCCAGAATTTGTCGTGCAGTGCATTGCCTGCTAGAAAATTCACAAGCTACTGGACAGGGGGTTTGACCAAGGAGACAACAGGTTTGACCATCCCTTAAGAAGTAGCAAATAATTTCAAAAAAAAGTATGAAATTTCCCAGGGAGGTTACCAGGATGATCAAGAATTTAGGAAAAATATTTGCAGAGGATGATCACAAGGTTTGACTAGAAGATCTTGAATTGCAACACTTCGAGTCAATAAACTTAATTGAATTTGAAGTCCACATTTCAAGGAAATAAATTCTAGAGAATTCAAATGACAACAAGGATGCATCCAAAAGTTTTAATTTATCCTCATTTTCATACATTTGAATCACAACCCCGGATCTTTGGGATATTACAGATAATATTGGAGCCAAATATTTGACTGTCAACCCAGTGTTTCATGCTCGTACAAAACATATTGAGGTTGATTATCATTTTGTTCGAGAACGTGTTGCTAATAAATTGCTTGAAGTTGAGTATATCTCCTCGAAGGACCAGATGGCTGATGGTTTTACCAAGCCTTTGACTGCACGGCAGATGGAAGAATTCAAAATCAATCTAAACCTTTGCAGGCCAGATTGAGGGGGAGTGTTAGATATATTTAGAATGTGTAAAGATGGAATATGTAAACATGGTAACACAAGGATTAGCCGGGCTATAGTTAGACAAGATAAGATTGTAATCTCCTGTGTATTAGGAAGCCCAACTAATCCTAGTGCCTATACATTTCTCTTGTAACCAAAGCCCGATTGCAGGGGTAACAGAAATTAACACGAAGACGTTCGACGTTTCTCCCAACCTTCCTTGCGCCTCTGATTTCCTTTAGGAACGAACCATGATGGCGCAGAGCCAGGAGGCGGTGAACCCGCTGGCGGACGCGCAGCTGGTGTGCAGTCGATCCACGAGCTCATCAACCAAGCTGCCAACTGCAGGCACTCGGATCGCCGCTTGCTCCTCTGTTCCTGTTTTTGTCTAATCCTGATCTTTCTCTGCTCCTTTATTTCTTGGGATCGCAATGTTTTTGCTGCTAAAGGTGTCGTGTTGTGCAGCGACGAAGACGACGCTCAACGTTTGTGTCGTGTTGTAGAAATTTTGATTATTGATGGTTCATTATGTCTTGTGCTCCTATTATATATTGTAGAAAGTATGTTTCATGATGCTTTTAATATTGTATGTCTTGTGCTCCTATTATATAAGTTGCCGGTGGTCTTGGCGTCATGCCTCTTGCTCTGAGTGTAAATTCATGCCTTTGATCTAGCTCCACTGCATACACCGTTGCGAATAAAAGGAATAGTCTCCGAAAAAATCATTTCAAAAAGTGAATATATGGAGAGAGAGAGAAATGAGTAGTCCATGCATGGACATCGATGGAGCTACTGCATAGTAATTCGTACTTCGCTGCACGTTAAAGTCTAAACACCTAGGTCTACTTTGGACTCACATTATAAGAAATACTAACAATTCAATGTTGCAGTTTATGTAAGAATTAATACAGGCTGGGTCTAGTTTTTATTTCTAATTAATTCCTAGAGAATCTCAAAGGCCCATGTGCACGTACTAAAATTGATTAGTCCCACATGGAGAATTGAAGGGGGGTTACACCACTTTATAAGGTGGAACGTGGTAGCTCCCTTGTGGAATTGGAGAAGGCCAACACACGCGCGCGCGCGCTCGCCTCGCCGAGTCGAGCCGTGCCGTGCGAGTGCACGTGCGTTCTAAGGATAATATGAAATCATCAAGACATGTGAAGAGGAGACTGAAGTCTGTCAGAAAAATGATAAACTCCGGATCCGTGATAGACAATGCATCGAGGGAGATGGGTTTGAGACCCACGTGAGTTATGCCATAGTGGCAACCCATCCTATGTGATCGGAGATCCCGTGAGATAGGATTGGCGAAACAAGCTATTGGTTAACTAAGAGGAGAGTACTTTTACAGACCCACTCCATTGGAGATGCAATTCTCTCCTAAATCTGTATGGCAGGTTGTTGTTTTTATCTTAATGTGTTCTGTGGCTTGTTTAAGCAAAGATGTTGTCCTACAGAGCAGTCTTGAAAGAACACACCTATATGAGCCCGACTGCTAGTCACAGTCTATGAGATAGGGTAATCTCTAGGAAGCTCATGAATAGGCCAGGAGTATGACTTATATGCTCTAATCCGCGGGGATGCCTGACAGCCTAGTATCAGTTAAGGACTTAAGTGAAACTTATTCACACAAAACTGCCAATTCAAGGCTTAGTCCATTGTGCAGTTGTGGATAAGTGTAGCTTCTGTTCTAGATGGATGTTCAACCTTATTCGGTCTCCATCGAAACACTGGTATATTAAAACAATACTGTGGATCAAGGCATTTGACATGTGTCTTTGAGATCTGGTGGGGGATTATAAGAATTAATACGGGCTGGGCCCAGTTTTTATTTCTAATTAATTCCTAGAGAATCTCAAAGGCCCATGTGCACGTGCTCAAATTGATTAGTCCCACATGGAGAATTGAAGGGGAGTTACACCACTTTATAAAGTGGAACGTGGTAGCCCCCTTGTGGAATTGAAGAAAGCCAACACACGCGTGCGCTCGCTCGCCTCGCCGAGCCGAGCCGAGCCGTGCCGCGCGTCGAAAAGTGCGAAGCGTGTGCGTGTGTGTGTCGTCGGCAGCACGCGGTGCGCGCACGTTTTTCTTTATCTATTCGAAAATCGAAACGCACCGACTCGAAGTAATGGCGAATTGCGGTTCATTACAGGTGTGATGGCTTCGGCCACCGTTGATGGCAATCGCTTTCCTCGGTCTCTGCCTCTTCGTTTTTGGGTTTTGGCTATTACAGAGTGAACTGTTCAGTTTGCTGTCTTCTCCAATTCACTCCACGAGAGACTCAAAAAGGATCTCTGAGTTTGTTGCTGTTGTGTCTGACGATCTCCATCCCGGCAAGTCGCGTGTACGGTCGAACTGGGAGAGCAGGCCTCCGGAACCCCCGTCCTTGAAGGCTGTCACGAGCGAGGACGAATAAGGTTTTGGGGGCGTTCGCGCGATCGCTCATTCTACCGTTTCATTCATCGATCGCCGCCGGATCCTCTGCTTCATCTGCGCGACTACTACTACGACGTCCACTACGCCATGGCGAACGACGATCTCACCAACACTTCTTCTCTTTATTCGATCTCTCGGTTACGGGTATATCAATCTCTTACTTGTTGTTTGTTTATCTTTATTATCTATTGTTATCTTGAACACTGAGATAGCAATAATACTTTCTGTTTTTCTGAAAATTAGTATGACTATGGTGTTCATGTCTGTTTGCTTTATGAAAAAGTCTAGAGTATTATCCATGATTCATCTAGTATATTTCTGGATTAAAGTACTTCCGAAAATGCTTATATTTTCAACAATCCAAAAACCTTATTATAGGCATTTTTTGTCAACCGGCTTTGCTACTGCGCTCAAACCCTCTGAGTTCGATGGTGCGAACTACAAGAGGTGGCGCACCAAGATGGTGCTTTGGCTAACTTCCATGAACGTTTTCCATGTGGCAAACAGCAAACCTGAAGAAACACTTACTCCTGAATAGGAGAGAGCGTTCGAGGCTGCTGACAACCTTTTTAAAGGTGCCGTGGTTAGCGTTCTTGGTGAGAAGTTAATCGATGCATACATGGTGATCAAAACTAGGAAAGAGATGTGGGATGCACTCGAGGCCAAGTTTGGGGTTTCAGATGCAGGCAGTGAACTGTATCTCATGGAGCAATATCATGACTATAGAATGGTTGATGGCCGTTCTATAGTTGAGCAGGCTCATGAGATACAATCCATGTTCACAGAACTTGAGCACTTCAAATGTGTGTTACCGAACAAGTTTGTCGCGGGAGGCATTATTGCCAAGCTTCCTCCTTCTTGGAGGAATTTTGCTACTTCTCTGAAACATAAGAGACAAGAGTTTTCTGTTGAAAATCTCATTGGGTCTCTTGATGTTGAAGAGAAGGCGAGAGCAAAAGATACACACACTAGAGGTAATGAGGGACATTCTAGTGCCAATGTGGTGCAGAAGAAGAATGGCCAAGCTCAAAAGTTCAAAGGCAAGAACAAGACTGCACAAACAACTAGCTTCAAGAAGAAGAAGAAAAACACAAAGGATGGCATTTGCTTTGTGTGTGGCGAATCTGGCCATTGGGCCAAGGATTGCAGCCAACGCAAAGGTGGAAAGAATCAGCAAGGGTAGAATTCCAAGTCTGCTAATGTTATTGTTGGTACCACTGAGACAGGAACTTCAGGGTATGGTAATTTACTGTAACGTCCCAAAATTTAGCTTTTCAAAAATCTTTTGAGTAGTTTAGGTCCCTGAAAAATTTCACCAATTTTATTTGAATTAATAAAGCTTAATTGGAATTTTTCTAAATTAAAAATATTTAATTTGACTAACATAAACATCAATTTAATCAAAATCTATTTTATTTGGCTTCCTGGTGTTTCCAGGAATTTTCTGGTATTTTCGGGGATTTTTTTGGATTTGTTTGCTATTTATTCTATCTTATGGATTTATTGCCTTTTAATTCAAATTCGAAAATCAGTTTTACTTTCTCTCTCCTCCCACGTGAACAGTAGCATGCAGTACTGTTCACACATTTTTTCCGGCCGCGCGTTGCTCTGCCGAACAGCCAAACCGATTTTCCGATTCTGTTTTCAATTCAAACTTCAAATCTCAATATCTTTTCACTCGGTGCATATAAATACGAGCCGTCTCATACCACGCGTCCGTCTCGACGTCCTCTTCCAATCCCCTGATTTGGTTTCCTCCGAATCAATCTGTATTCAACGCAGTTCGCAGAATACCGAGTTCATCCGAAAATCTTCCGCTGCGAGTTTCTCCTTCGTCCGACGTCCGCCGGCCGAACCGTCTCATGGGCGTTGGATTCGCGTCGTCGTGCTACGTCATGGTGCCAGCCCTTCGCTGAAGTTCGCGGAGTTTCGCCGTCCGTCGTATTCCAACCGTATTCTTCGCGTATTCTCCTTCCTCGGTGAGTATTTCTCAAATCCGACCGCACCATCGCGTCCGGCTCGTCGTTTCCTTTCCGTTTTGCCCATTCATCACCGCCGCGTCGCAGCGTTCCGCCGTCCACCCTATGGGCATGCTCTCTGTACATTATTCATTTATTCATGTATGTGTGTATAGACCAGCCGTGAGTCCAGGTGTTGTTCTTGCTCGCCATGACCGGCCGTGAGTCCATGTTTCGTTCGTGCTCGCCATGACCGGCTGGCCGTTTGCCTCGGTTAGTTGCATGCAGTGCGTTTTCTTTAATCCTTGCCTTCCCATCTCATTTTAATTGGCCTCCATCTCCATGCAATGCATCAGGAAGCAACCGCATGCACCTGTGTCCTCTCTATTAATTTTCCTTCTTTAGTCCACTAATCTGCAAAGATTTGTTCGATTCATTAATTTCTCTACTATGTATTCTATTCTCACTGCCATATATTTCTTCTAATACTTGCCATCTCCAATCACCATGCCAATGCATCTTTGTGTTCCACGAACCGGTCGGCGAGCTCCTGTCCTCTGTTCCTGTTGATATGTATGTTTGTATACATGTGCGTGCGTGTGTCTATACATATATATATGTATGTATGTATGTATGCATGTATGTGTATATGTATGTATATATATATATATATATATATATATATGTATGCATGCATGTATATATGTATACATAGATATATATATCCTCTCACTTCCATGTTGACCCCACATGTCATCCTTCCAAATTAAAACCCTAACTATTAATTCTCTCTCTTACATGCGGGTCCCGCATGTCAGTCAACCTTGGTCAACCCTCCTCCATGAGCTTGGTCCACCGTGGACTAGCCTATCTCCGTGGACCTGGTCCATAGACCAGTGGCCCACATGTCAACCCTAATCTTATTTTTGAGAATTAATTTAATTCTTGAAAAATCATTTATCTTATTGGTCCCACATGTCGTTCTCTCTACCTTATTTCTGGAATTATTTTTAATTCTAGAAATTCATAAATATCAGTCGGTCCCACATTTCATACACTCATCCAATCTCTAATATTTTTGGAATAGAATATTCTGAGAATATTCCTTTGACCCTACTTGTCAGCTTCTCTCTCTTTTTTTATTTTCATCATTCCAAAAGCCATATCTTCTTCATCCGAGTTCCGCTTGAACCCATCCGATTCCTCCATGCATCTAAAATTCAATATCTATCTTCCAAATCATTCAATTTCAATTTGGAGTTTATTTGATTTGTCTTTTGAATTGTGTTTGTTTTGCGCTATCTTTATCGTTAGACATTGAAGCCCGGAATCGTCCGAAAGAGCTGAAGAGCAAGGAAGTAGAAGATTGAAGATAAATAAAGACCATCATTGCTATAGCAAGGCAAGTTATACCTTTGATCATATTGAACCCAGTTTTCAAAATACTTTGTTTCAATGTATTGCATTCTATTTCAAGTATTTATTTAAATGCTTTTGGGATAGTTATTAATCCAATTTGTTATATCCACCTTGTCTATTGTATGCCATGATCTTTTGTCACCCTAGGTTGGTTCATTATTAGTTGGTATTATCGTAGCACCAACGTGGGTTGGTTAGATACGATTAGACTGCTTAGCCATGCCACGAGTCATCATTTCATCTGAGTCGCAATTATAAACTTGACTAAGTGATTATGAAACTGTGTGATGAAACTGTGTGTCTTTGTGTCTTTGTTACTCGTTGATGGCATGTGTTGCACTTAATCAACAGGGTGGGAAAAGATTTAGACTGAGGCAAGTGGTGGATCTGTGTGAACGGTGGAGCTTTGTGCTATAAACTTTGTGATTTGGGTTAAAACTGGAAGTCTTGCCTTAGTCAATTAAGGACTTAACTTTGTGCGCCATTGAACTGGGCCTTACTGTACGACCACATGCTTAGTATGGGCTGGGCCTGACTTAGTAGGTTATGGAGTCTTGACATTGACAACTCAGGTTGTATTTAAGCTATGTGATGGGCTGGAGGTGTGATATGTCACATCGCGGACGGTTATTTGCATCCTCGTCCAATGGTGTGTGTCGTTCCAAGGGCCAGTGTACAAATTGACTGCAATAAAGCACACCAGAGTGTCATTGTTTGAGATGAAGTCTCTGAAAGGTTTTGTTGTGATCAACTCTGATCCGGTTGGTTTCATCGTGTGGGTAAAGTGTACAACCTCTGCAGAGTGTTTAAATCAATCTATTCGAATAGCCGCGTCCTCGGTTATGGACATGCTCGGTAATTTCACACGAGGGGTAGATTTTCATAAAACAATTGGAAAGGGTCAGCTGTGTGAGATAACTTGTGCAGCTGTGTGAATAACTTGATTAGACTGTGTGTTCTTTGTGAAATCAATTGTTAACTTATTATTGCCTATTTGTTTTGAATTATGCTTTCAATCTATTATTTGTATTCGATTGCAAATGTTGCATTTCTGCAAAATAACCACAGAAGCCATTCCTTTGGAATAAGCCATCATCTATAAATTGCATTCTGTGGTATGACTTGCGAGTACGGTGTGTACTCACTCTTGCTATAAACAATCAACAGAAGTGGAAGAATCATCAGTCAACAAGGTCTACCTCAAGGATCGTGGAGAACTAGGTCGCGCTACCCCAGTGTAACATCCCTATTTTCAGAGCTTCAAAAATCTTTTAAATAATGGTAGCAAGAAAATTCATCATTTGGATTTATTTGAATATTAATTTAAAAAGCTTAATATGGACTTTAAGGACAAATTGATTTAATGTGCTTAATCCCAACATCAACAATTGTCAAAATTATTCTATTTAGATTCTACATGCTTGGATATATTTTATAGAATTTTCTGGAATTTTTCCCAAGTCATTTGCTATTTTCTAATTGCTATTTGCATTTTCTGGATTTATTTAAAAGAAAAACCTATTTTAAATCCTTGAATAATCGGGCGAAGCCCAAAGACTATTCCAAACGCCAGCCCATATCGCCCGGGCCGCTCGTCACATTGGATGCTCGACGCGCGTGCCCTCGTCCCGACGGACGCGCGCGCTCAACCCCGCCTTGACCCGTTGGATTGTCGCCGCGTGGCTTCGCCCGCTGATCTCGCTCGCTCGCACGCCCGCGTTCGCTTCTAGCCGTTGGATTTTCATCGCGACGGCACTTTGCACCCACTCGCCTCGCTTCTCTCGCGGTGGGACCGCCACCGAGTCGCCGCTCTCGCGCTCTCTTCTTCTTCCTCGCGCAAGCGCTCTCCCGCCATTGCTTTGCTTCAAGTTTATCCGACAAAACCGATTCGATTGCTTATTCTTCGCGCCGACCCGCCAAATCATATCTCTGTTATTCCATATCCGTTTCAAACCAAATCAAACCCCGAACCGGTTTCAATCTGTGGATATCGTGAGGATATGTGCACGATCTCAGGATGATGAGTCAAT
Source organism: Hsuehochloa calcarea (assembly GCA_036346395.1). NCBI lineage: Eukaryota > Viridiplantae > Streptophyta > Magnoliopsida > Poales > Poaceae > Hsuehochloa > Hsuehochloa calcarea. The sequence continues at coordinate 2,670,294 of CM070612.1, read as the reverse complement.
TGGAAATGGCGTTATTGGTTTGCAAAATCTCGCGTTTTCGGGTTTGTTCCAAGGTCGAGCCATCGGTCGACCGGTTGTCTTGGCGGTCGGATCGCTGATGGAGCGATCCGACCGCCATGGTGGCGGTCCGACCGCCGATTTGAAATTTGGGTTTTGAGTGGGCCAAAAATAGGTTGTGTAGGCAAGTGAGGAGTCTCTGGATGTGGTCCCATAATTTTGGAGCTCCCAATCAAAAGTTCTATTCGATTGAAATTTCCGAAGGTTTGAATTTCTCGCTTGAATTTTGGCTAAGTCATTTGGACCGGTCCGACCGCCGTTGTGGAGCGGTCCGATCAAGATGAATCGGTCTGACCGCCCACGTGGGCGATCAGACCGGCAATACTGGAGGAAAGCCAAGTGTTGCATTGAGTTGATTTTGAGTGTGTGATTCTCCGAACTTCAATGCTTTATGGATGTATATCGCATTGCGGAATCGACGTGGGTCAAGTTGTGAAGAACTTGTTCCGGAAGCGGTTTGTTTGTCTATTGTCGTGCGGTGGCTTGCGTGTCAACGACGCTAACGGTGAGTGGATCGGGACTACGCTTGGAGAGCCGAGGTCGAACGATCGGGGATATCGGGTGAGGTCGTGTGACACAAGCATGGCGCAGATGGACAAGACGGATCGAGCGGGTGGTTCGATCATACCGGTTGGATCGGCGGTGCGGATATCGGTCTGCGAGTCTCTGGGGGTTCCGATGGGATTCGGACAGAGAGGCTTGGCGTCGATGAGAACCGCTGATCAACCTACACGTGGTGAAGCAGGCGATTGCTTCAAGTGTTATTTGTGTGTGGGTCCCATGTGTAAGTGACCCAAAAAGGGAAACCCTAGCTCTCTAGTATAAATAGGAAGGGGAGAGGTGGAAAACACAAGCAAGCATTCATTTAGCCCCTTCTTCCTTTTCTAGGGTTTGGAGGAGAGGAGAGGAAAACTAGGGTTTGGAGTGTGCTCCTTGTTGAGCTCTTGCCCTCCTTGGTGGAGAGGCTTTGTAAGCATCTATTGTGGATGATCAATCTTGTGATGCTTAATTGAAAGATCAATTGCTCCCTTTGTGTTCTTCTCTCTTTTGGATGTTTTTGATGCTTCCTTGATTCAAAGGTTCATGCTTGGTCTCTTGGCCTACTCTACCTTGCTTTGATGTGTGGGATTACTTCTAGAGTCATCTAGATCATCAAACCCCCACAAGCAAGTCTTGAATCAAGATTTTCCCTTTTTTAGGGTTTGAGCACTTTTTGATAAAATCTCGAGAGATCGATTCTGCGAAGTGGATCTGACGGATCGTCGCTAGAAATAGGTCTCTAATATCATTAGGGAGGTGTGCTAGAAATTTGGTCAAGTTTCATTGGTTGAATCAAAAGTTGGATCAAATTTCGTTTTGGTTTTGGGTGGAGTTTTTCAGTACTGGACTCTACCGGTCCGACCGGCCTTACAACGGCGGTTCGACCGCCCGTACTCGATCACGGGTTGGGTTGGGTCGAACCGAACCGCCCACCGGTCCGACCACGGTTAGTTGCTTGGCCGATCGCTCCTTGACCGTCGGTCCGACCGCCCGTGGTAGCCGGTCAGACCGCCCGTGTCCAGTGAAGAACTTTGAGTTCTTTTCTCCTTTTGTGTCGTGTGCTTGAGGGGCTTATCAAATTCAACACAAGGCTTCCGTTGTGTGCTCACTGAACTTCTTAGCTCTCATAGCTAAAGGAGTAAAGTACGTGTTGGTTTTGATTTAGGCGAGAAAGTTTTGAAAGCGCCTATTCACCCCCTAGTCGCCTTCCGGTCCTACAAGTGGTATCAGAGCCGGTTAGCTCTCTTCTATAGATCTTAACCGGTCTTTGGAGCCATGGCGACTGACAAGTACTCAACCAAGCCACACATTTTTGAGGGAGTTGACTTTGCATACTGGAAGGCTCGTATGCAAGCGTATATCGAGGCTCAAGGGCACGCTATTTGGCTAAAGGTGAAAAACCCTTATGTCGTGCGGTAGATGACGATACGATCACTCGGATGTGGAGGCCAACAAAGAAGGCTCGGAATTATTTGATCCAAGGCCTTAGTCGATCCGAGTTTGAGCGTGTTGCTCACTTGCGGTCCGCTCATGAGATCCGCGACACTTTGTGATTATCACGAAGGGTCCATCGCGATCAAGGAAGTGAGATGTAACCACTCAAAAGGTTTACTCGAAGATCGAACAAAGGCCCGTGAGTCTTTGGATGAGCTGTGGGAAGATTCTCTAAAATTCTTCATGATCTCCGCTACTGTTGACTTGATATTTTACGAAGTCGAAAATGCACGCCACTTCGGGTGCTCTTGATGTGAAGGTGCAGGGTATGAAGATCACTTCCATCAATGACAACATCATGTCATGAGTGAGCTTACCATGGATAAGCTCTACTCGAGGTTGAAGACGCATGAGATTGATTTTATCTCGCCTCCCAAGACAGAGTCGATGGCTTTGGTGGTCGACAAATCCAAGGGTTGCTCTTCCGATTCTCTTGATTGTAGCTCATCCGCTTTTCATTATCTCGCTTACATTCTTTGAGTGATGAGCAACTTGAGAAATTGCCCGAGGATGACTTAGCCCTCCTTTCCACCAAATTCACAAGAGCGTACAACAAGGTGAAAAATAGGAGGAGGAGTGGACCTATCACGTGCTTGAATGTGGTGAGCCAAACCACATTCGCTCCAAGTGCCCCAGTGCTAAAGGGCAAGGAGGAGAAGGAGACAAGAAGACATCCCAGAGAGGATGCAAAACCCAAGAAGACAAACTATCGGAAGTTTGTCACCGGGTCCTGCCGCTCTTGAGAATGTTAATATGAGCGATGTGGATTCGAAGCGGAGGACGACGAGAGTGATTCTCGTGGCAAGAAGAAGGCGCATGACTTCACCCTAGCATGTGTTTCATGGCCAAGAACACCACGACAAATGATTCCTCCAAAGATGAGGATCCTTTTAGTGATCCCGATGAGGTATGCCCTTCTATTCTTTGAGATGAAAAGGGCTCGGTGCTTGCTGAGCATGAAATTGCATAAGCAAGTAAAAATGATTAGGAAGCGAGGACATTATGATTGATAATTTGAATCTTGAAGTTGTTAGGCTTAAATCTATCAATCCTGCGATATTTGTGATTCTGCACTAGCTTGCTTAAAGATTTGACAAGCTTGAAATCTGCTCATTCCTCTGTCACAAATCAACTAAAAGATGCTCTCGATGAACTAGAATCTTTCAAGTCTAGATCTGCTTGTTTAGATGTCATTCCTCTTGATGTGACTGCCATGGAAGCTATCCCTTTAACTTGCTCTAATTGTGCTTTGCTAGAATTAAAATTGGATAGTTCCTTAAAAGAATTGCAAAAGTTTGATGCTAGTCACACATGCTCTCATTGTAAGGATAATAGGATTAAGATGCAAGAGATGACGAAACATTGATTTACTCTAGAGTTGCTTCTTGTGAAAATTGTCCCAAGCTTACAATTGAGATTGAAGCCTTAAACAAGACCACGGAAGAAAAGGCTAAAATTGAAAGATCCATGTCTTTTCTCGCTTCTAAAAGGTTATTGATTCTAACTCTTGTGTTTTGAATCTTTGAAGTTGAAACCATGGTTAGTCAGATACAAGAGGCGTTTAGAGTCAAGTTTAAGGAGCAGTTGAGTAGGATTCAGGAATCCTATTGTGTGTCTTGTGAGGCCTTCAAAGTGGAAGTGGCCCTTCTTAAGAGTAAGCGCAATGAGGTAATCAAGTCTAGCAAGTGTGCTAGATGTGAGGAGTTAGTGAAAGAGAATGATTACCTCAAGGTGACTCTTGAGAAATTTTCAAGTGGGAAAAGAAACTCAACATGATTCTTGATCAATCCAAGGTGAGCGTGAAAAATAGTGGTCTAGGTTTCAACCCCCTAGAGCATTCCAAGAAAAACCCACCTAAGATTGCTAGAGTTGTGAAGAATGGTTTGTTTGAGCTAGAACCTCCTAAGCCATCCGGGGTTGTTTTCAAATCCGGTGGTTTTGCTCAAACTCTTTCTGGCAAGAAAGGTGCTTTCACTCATTCTGTACAGACCCCTCAAAAGGTCCAGTACCATTGCACCTTCTGTAAGAAAGAAGGCCATACTGTTGAGTTCTGCTTCCGGAGAGCAAAACTTGAGAGAAAAGAGAGGATGAGCGTCCTAAGATCCATTAGAGGAGTCCCTTCTCCAGATGTAGTCTCTAGAGCTAGGCAGCCTGTTTATCGTACCACACATAGGCCTAGATTTGTAGAGAACTTTGTAGACTCTTTTGGTGGGTCTAGGCAGCATGTTGGATTAGGACATCGTGAGGAGAGACACCGGGTAGCACCTAGACAGGGGGAGTATCGATCTTTTGGTAGATCGTTTCGGAGAGGTCTAGGTGGTTCTCATGTGCATTCTTATGATTTTATTCTGATCATGTTTCACTATTTCTCTTCTTTGTTCCCGGACATCGTGCTTCTCGATCTTTGGATTCCTCGTTCATTTATCACTAACCCCAGTACTGAGGCACGGATGTTTTCTGATTGTGCCTTTTAGGTCCGTCGTGCGAGGAAGGAGGACAAGTGGCTTGTTGACTCCGGGTGTTCTCGACATATGACCGGAGATTCTAGATGGTTCTCCTCCCTCACACGTGCATCCGGCAATGAATTGATTACATTTGGGGATGCTTCTCGGGACCGTGTTGCAAAAGGGCACCGTTGTCGCGTCAATGACAAGTTCATGCTAAAAGACGTCGCTTTGGTGAGTAAGTCGAGGTATAATCTTCTATCGTGTCTCTCACCGCTTGATGAGGGTCTAGAAGTGAGGTTTAAGAGAGGTGAGTGCAGAGTTCTAGATTCCTCGGTGAGCTTGTTTTGAGATCTCCGTGTTTGAGAAGATTTTACAGGCAAATTTCAGCATTTCTTCTCGCTTCTAGTCCTAGGTGTCTTGTAGCCTCTGATTCTCATGACCTTGTTTTGTGGCATCGTAGACTTGGGCATATAGGTTTTGATCATTTGTCTAGAGTCGGTTGCAAGGACTTGATTAGAGGTTTGCCTAGGTGAAGGTCGCGGAGATCTTGTGTGCTCACCTCAGACATGGTAAGATGGTGTCCGCTTCCCACCCACCTCTTACTTTGGTAATGACTGATGGACCGGGCGACTTCTTCACTTAGATCTGATTGGTCCTTCTAGAGTTCACCATCGGTGGTGGGAAATGGTATGTCTTTGGTGGTTGTGGATGATTACTCCGGTATTCATGGGTTTATTTTCTTACTTCTAAGGACGAAGCATTTGGATTCTTTAAAGATTTGGTCCTTAGAATTCTTTGTTGATTTACTGGAGCTTTGAGAGCCATTAGGAGTGATAATGGGACGAGTTCAAGAACTCTTCTTTTTCTACCTTCTACCGATAGGGAATTGAGCATCGTTTTCTTCTCCTAGAGTTCCTCGTGAGAATGGTGTTGTAGAAAGGAAGAACAGAACCCTTGTAGAGATGGCTCGGACCATGCTAGATGAGCATTCTACTCCTAGGAGATTTTGGGCTGAGGCGATCTCTACTGCTTGTCATATCTCCAATAGGGTTTTCTTGAGATCTGTGGTTGGGAAGACTTCTTATGAGCTTAGATTTGGTCATTCTCCAAAGGTCTCTCATTTCAAGATTTTTGGTTGCAAGTGCTTCATTCTTAAACATGGCAATCTTGATAAATTTGAGTCTAGATGCTTTGATGGCATATTTCTTGGATATCCTGCTCATTCTCGTGGCTATCGTGTTTTTAATGTTGATACTAACAAAATTGTTGAGACTTGCGAAGTCACTTTTGATGAGGCTAGTCCTGGTACTAGACCCGATGCTTGTGTACAGGTTTACGAAACTCAAGAAAGCATCTTCGTCGATGATGATTCGAGGATGAAGACCCAAACCATCCTCCTGCTACCTCACGAGAGGGTGGAGAGCTGCTACTACTACTTGATGTCGGTCACCGAGCAGCCTCCTATCCCCACCGACGATCCGAGTGGCTCTGTTCCTACCTCCACAACTCATGAGGTAGAGGCCACGTCTGCACTCAGAGCACCACTTCATACAATGACAACATCCACTGAGCAGATGATTGGGGATCTTCAAGAGCGAGTCACTCGCTCGTGTTTATATCTCCCGATTCCCATGCACATTCTCGCTTTTGTTGCTTCTTTTGAACCCCGAGATATCACCCATGCTTTATCGATGCCTCTTGGGTCAATGCCATGCATGAAGAGCTTGAAAATTTTGAAAGAAACAAAGTCCGGTTTTTAGTTGAGCGACCTTCCACTCTCATGTTATTGGAACAAAATGGGTGTTTAAAAATAAGCAAAGTGAGGATGGATTGGTTGTTCGCAATAAAGCTAGACTTGTTGCTCAAGGTTATTCCTGTAGAGGGCTTAGACTTTGAGGAGACCTTTGCTCCAAAGAGCTAGATTGGAAGCCATTCGCATTCTTTTAGCATTTGCAACATCCAAGGGTTTCAAGCTTTTTCAAATGGATGTTAAAAGTGCCTTCTTGAATGGCTTCATAGAAGAAGAGGTCTTTGTCAAGCAACCTCACGGGTTTGAAAATCAAAATTCCCAAACCATGTTTTTAAACTCTCTAAAGCCTGTATGGATTGAAACAAGCTCCTAGAGCTTGGTATGACAGCTTAAGAGTTTCTTGCTTGAAAATGATTTCAAAATGGGAATGGTTGATAAAACCTTGTTCACTCTCGTGCATGGCGTTGATTTCTTGTTGGTTCAAATATATGTGGATGATATTATTTTCGGTGGTTCCTCTCATGCTTTGGTGTCTAGATTTTCAGATTCTATGAGCAGTGAATTCGAGATGAGCATGATGGGAGAGTGACATTCTTCCTTGGTCTTCAAATCAAGCAACCGAAAGAAGGCACCTTCGTCCACCGAGTAAGTATACAAAGGACCTTCTTGGCGCTTCAATATGGGAAGCGATAGGCCAATGTCTACTCCCATTGCAACAACCACCGTCTTTGGACCACGATGAGGATGGAGAGTCCGTGGACGGAAGAGTACCGCATATGATTGGCTCCTCCTCTATCTTACAAATCGAGGCCGACATACAATTCGCCGTATGTCCGTGCGCTCGATTTCAGCTTCCTCGTGCTTCTCATCGTCAAGTCAGACGCGCATCTTCGGTATCTTCAAGATACGCTTGATTTTGGACTCGGTATTCTTCTTCTTGGCTCTTTCAATTCGAGCATTTTCGATCTTGATTTCACGGTGTAGAGTTGATAGGAAGAGTACTTCGGCACTTGTCATTTCTTGGGCACATCTCTTGTTTCTTGGTCTTCTAGAAAATGTCTTACATTGCCTGATCTGGTGAGGTGAGTATGTAGCTGCCGCTGGATGGTTGCTCTCGTGTTCTTTGGATTTTATCCACGCGGGACTATGGGTTGTCTTTGGGAAGTGTTCCTCTTTTACGTGACAACACTACGCAATTAATATTGCCAAAACCCGATGCAACATTCGGGACTAAACACATTGACATTCGATTTCATTTTCTGAGAGACCATGTTGAGAAAGGTGATGTTGTGCTTCACTTTGTAGAGTCTGAGCAACAGCTTGCAGATATTTTCACTAAGGCTCTTGACTCCTCGCGTTTTGCTGCTTTGCGAGGAGAGTTAGGGGTTATTAGTCCTATTGGGCTGTTTTGAGGGGGAAGTGGCTCTGCTTGCATTCATTGTATCATAATGCATGTTTCATTTCATTTGTCTTGCATTGTATATTAAAACTAATGGAGCTTTGATTATTATCCTGTATGACTTGTTTTCATATTTTATACCTTGTCATATCGAGTGATAGCCTGCTAGACCTCTTTTATGGCTCTTCGTGTTTGGCTCGACTTTTGCCTTGCTAGCTTTATATTCTTGAGAAATCAATCAAATCATGTCTTGTTGGATCTTGTGACTAGTTTTGCTCTAGTGATCCGCTTATGATTCTCGCCATGTCTTACAAGTTGAATTGAGTCTTGAACTTATTTTGAGATGGAAAATGAGCTTTTTACCTTCTTAAGTCAAGCAAAAGAAAAAGAAAAATTTCTGTGCGAAAAAACTGATCTCACCAATCCTCTTTCATGAGACGGCTTGCCATTGCACTAGGCATGAACTCAGGGGGAGTTTTGGATGACCTAGATCATTCTTTTAAGCTTATCGCTTGAGATGGTCGCGGCAAGGCTTGAGATCTAGCACAGCAAAAAGGGAGAGAAAGAAAAAGAGATTTTGCTCAAAAAGGGCTATGTGCTTGAGCTTTGCTTCAAAAGAATTTTCTTAATGCTCAAAATGCCTCAACTCTTGTTTTGAGTCTCTTTTTACTTATAGACATGGCTTGATTCATCTTTGGTTGCTTTGAGTGAATCTATGATTTTGAGCAACTTGTCATGATTGCAATTCTGTTAATCTCAGATTTCTGCTATCTTGGTTTTAGCTTTGCAGTACACGTTTTGCCATGATTGAATATAGCGTCTTCTCCTTATATGGCGTGGTATAATACTTGTACTGTCTTCATGTATAATGGTCATTGCTCCTTTTTACTAAAGCTCAAAAATAAAGTCATTCCTTCATGCTCTTTCTTTTTCATGCATCTTGATGAATTCATTGTCAAAGGGGGAGAAAGATTGTGAAGAAAATGCATCTTGGAGCTTTTGGTGTCATACATAAAGATTGGTTTCATATATAAAGAACACACAAACAAAAAAAAAAAACAAAACTTTTGTGAACCTTTTGAAAATTTGTGATCTTGGTGAGTTGAGCTTCTGGGTTTATTGCCTTTTCCTGATTTGATTTGAAATTGAAGAATACTCACAATGATCAAAGGTCAAATAGAACAATGTGCCTTTCATTTGGACCTAAGTGAGATTTTTGGCTACTTTCTGGAATTTGAATTCTTTTGTGCTTTCAATGCCTTATCTCACTTGCTTACACTATTCGAAGCCCGACTTGGTGGTTCCTAGGCTTTTTGTTGCTTATGGATCAAGTTGTGCCTTTATGCGAAAACGGCGTATTTTTACTTTTCATTTTGAAAAACCACATTTTCTTGAAAATTGCCAATGTGTTCATCAAGGGGGAGATTGTGGATATCGTGAGGATATGTGCACGATCTCAGGATGATGAGTCAATTGGAAATGGCGTTATTGGTTTGCAAAATCTCGCGTTTTCGGGTTTGCTCCAAAGTTGTCGGCATCGGGCGGTCTGATCGGTTGTCTTGGGCGGTCGATCCGCCCGTGGAGCGATCCGACGGCCATGGTGGCGGTCCGACCGCTGATTTGAAATTTGGGTTTTGGGTGGGCCAAAAATAGGTTGTGTAGGCAAGTGAGGAGTCTCTGGATGTGGTCCCATAATTTTGGAGCTCCAACAAAAGTTCTATTCGATTGAAATTTCCGAAGGTTTCGGAATTTCTCGCTTGAATTTTGGCTAAGTCATTTGGACCGGTCCGACCGCCGTTGTGGGAGCGGTCCGATCGTATGAATCGGTCGGACCGCCCGTAAGCGATCGGACCGGCGATCACTGGAGAAAGCCAAGTGTTGCATTGAGTTGATTTTGAGTGTGTGATTCTCTCGAACTTCAATGCTTTATGGATGTATATCGCATTCTTGAATCGGCGTGGGTCAAGTTGTGAAGAACTTGTTCCGGAAGCGGTTTGTTTGTCTATTCTTGTGCGGTGGCTTGCGTGTCAACGGCGTCAGCGGTGAGTGGATCGGGACTACGCTTGGAGCCGAGGTCGAGCGATCGGGGATCTTGGGTGAGGTCGTGTGACACAAGCATGGCGCAGGATGGACAAGACGGATCGAACGGGTGGTTCGATACAGCTGGTTGGATCAGGCGGTGCGGATATCGGTGCGAGTCTCTGGGGGTTCCGATGGGATTCGGACAGGAGAGGCTTGGCGTCGATGAGAACCGTGATCAACCTACACGTGGTGAAGCAGGCGATTGCTTCAAGTGTTATTTGTGTGTGGGTCCCATGTGTAAGTGACCCAAAAAGGGAAACCCTAGCTCTCTAGTATAAATAGGAAGGGGAGAGGTGGAAAACACAAGCAAGCATTCATTTAGCCCCCTTCTTCCTTTTTCTAGGGTTTGGAGGAGAGGAGAGGAAAACTAGGGTTTGGAGTGTGCTCCTTGTTGAGCTCTTGCCCTCCTTGGTGGAGAGGCTTTGTAAGCATCTATTGTGGATGATCAATCTTGTGATGCTTAATTGAAAGATCAATTGCTCCCTTTGTGTTCTTCTCTATTTTGGATGTTTTTGATGCTTCCTTGATTCAAAGGTTCATGCTTGGTCTCTTGGCCTACTCTACCTTGCTTTGATGTGTGGGATTACTTCTAGAGTCATCTAGATCATCAAACCCCCACAAGCAAGTCTTGAATCAAGATTTTCCCTTTTTTAGGGTTTGAGCACTTTTTGATAAAATCTCGAGAGATCGATTCTGCGAAGTGGATCTGACGGATCGTCGCTAGAAATAGGTCTCTAATATCATTAGGGAGGTGTGCTAGAAATTTGGTCAAGTTTCATTGGTTGAATCAAAAGTTGGATCAAATTTCGTTTTGGTTTTGGGTGGAGTTTTTCAGTACTGGACTCTACCGGTCCGATCAAACCTTACAACGGCGGTTCGACCGCCTGTACTCGAGATCATGGGTTGGCGGGTCGAACCGCTGTCCACCGGTCCGACCGCTGGTTAGTTGCCGGTCAGACCGCTCCTTGACCGTCGGTCCGACCGCCCGTGGTAGCCGGTCAGACCGCCCGTGTCCAGTGAAGAACTTTGAGTTCTTTTCTCCTTTTGTGTCGTGTGCTTGAGGGGCTTATCAAATTCAACACAAGGCTTCCGTTGTGTGCTCACTGAACTTCTTAGCTCTCATAGCTAAAGGAGTAAAGTACGTGTTGGTTTTGATTTAGGCGAGAAAGTTTTGAAAGCGCCTATTCACCCCCCCCCCTAGTCGCCTTTCCGGTCCTACACAATCTCCGAAAATCTTGGAATTCAAAAACCCGGTTGTTTCGGATCCGATTTGGGGGTTTCCAAATCTCGGCATCTCCAGGTCTATAAATACTCCCTTAGCTCACTTGGTCTCCGCAACCCTAAACCGCCACTCTTGTCGCCCCGATCGCCCTAGCGCCGCCGCATTGCAAGCTTTAGGGTTTTCGGCCGAACTCCTTCTCCGGTGGATTGCGCCGCCGTCGTCGTCGCCCTTGCTCCACCGACTGCACCATTGTGATCAGCAAGTCACAGGCTATCTCGTGCGCACCTTCTCGTCGCCGAGCATCGCCGAGGCGCCCGTCCGACAAAACCCGAGCTCTCTCGCCGCTTCTTCCTCGCCGCGGCCATCTCGATCAACCCAGTGCTCAAACCGGTGCCCATGTGTGCGCATTAGCCTCCTCTACGTTGGTACCACTCACTCGCCGTGATCGCCGCTGTTCGCCGTGACCATCGGGTCCGGCGCCACGCCCGCCGTTATCGCCCGGCTCGGCGCTTGGCGTCGGCCGGTCTTTGGTGTGGCAGCCGCGTGGCGCCAGATCAGCGCCAGCACACGCGTGCGTGGCCCGGTCCACCGCGCCAGATCTCCCTCGGTTCGGTGCACTCGGTCCACCGTGAACCCGAGACTGACAGTGGGTCCCACATGTCAGAATTCTATTTAAATTTAATTCCTTTTTCCGGAAATTCTCGGCTGACGCAAGCATTGCGCAATAATTCGATTTTCCTTTATAAAAATAATTCGGGAAATTCGAGAAAATCCAATTTAGGGTTTTATTGATTTTCCAATCTTCCAAAGCCCATATCTTTTGCATCCGAAGTCCAATTGAGCCCATTCAAATTTGTAAATTCATATAAAATTCAGATCTATTTATTTATGAATTTTATTTAATTTTTGGAGTTTGTTTTGCCTCTGTTATTTATTTGTTTTGTTTCTTTTGTCTCGTTTGCGAGTAGACGTCGATACTTCGGGGAATTTTGCAGAAGAAGGAGCACCTCAAGACCAAGACCAATATCTAGATCTATTCCAAGGCAAGTTATACCTTTGATCATATTGAACCCAGTTTTCAAAATACTTTGTTTCAATGTATTGCATTCTATTTCAAGTATTTATTTAAATGCTTTTGAGTGTAGTTATTAAATCCAAATTGTTATGCCACCTTGTCTATTGTATGCCATGATCTTTTGTCACCCTAGGTTGATTAATTACTAGTTGGTATTATTGTAGCACCAACGTGGGTTGGTTAGATACGATTAGACTGCTTAGCCATGCCACGAGTCATCATTTCATGTGAGAGTTGCAATTATAAATTTGACTAAGTGATTATGGAACTGTGTGATGAATCAGTGTGTCTTTGTGTGCTATTACTCGTTGATGGCATGTGTTGCACTTAATCAGCGAGGTGGGAAAAGATTTAGGCGAGGCAAGTGGTGGATTCTGTGTGAATGGTGGAGCGTGTGCTTATTAAACTTTGTGATTTGGGAAAAAGCTGGAAGTCTTGCCTTAGTCAATTAAGGACTTAACTTTGTGCGCCATTGAACTGGGCCTTCTTTATGCGACCACATGCCTAGTATGGGTGGGCCTGACTTAGTAAGTTATGGAGTCTTGACATTGACAACTCGGGTTGTATTTAAGCTATGTGATGGGTGGAGGTGTGATATGTCACATCGCGGACGATTCACGCATCCTCGTCCAATGGTGTGTGTCGTTCCAAGGGTTTGTGTGTACAAATTGACGGCATAAAGCACACCAGAGTGTCATTGTTTGAGATGAAGTCTCGAAAGGTTTTGTTGTGATCAACTCGATCCGGTTGGTTTCATCGTGTGGGTAAAGTGTACAACCTCTGCAGAGTGTTTAAACCAATCTATTCGAATAGCCGCGTCCTCGGTTATGGACATGCTCGAATTTCACACGAGGTAGATTTTCATAAAACAATTGGGAAGGGTCACCGTGTGAGATAACTTGTTCAGCTGTGTGAAAGAACTTGATTAGACTGTGTGTCCTTTGTGAAATCAATTGATAACTTATTATTGACTATTTGTTTTGAATTATGCTTTCAATCTATTATTTGTATTCAATTGCAAATGTTGCATTTCTGCAAAACAACCACAGAAGCCATTCCTTTGGAATAAGCCATCATGTATAAATGCATTCTGTGGTATGACTTGCGAGTACGGTGTGTACTCACTCTTGCTAAACAAATCAACAGAAGTGGAGGAGTCGTCGCCTGCTTTTGAAGAGGAATTCTACGAAGGTTGAGCGTTAGGGTCTTGATCCCAGTCGGTTGCCTATGGTAAATTGATGGGAGCCACCGGAGTTTATTTCGTTTCCGCTGCAGTTTATTTCTTTATTGTCAGCCTTGCATGGCTTAATAAATGTAAAACTCGACCGTAAGGTCCCAACAGTTAATTGTTATTTAAATGTACTCGTTTATTCTTATATTCGTTGTATGGATGTGATATTTCATCAATGTTGACACTGTGTGCACTAGCGTGATCCTGGACTAGTGCAGAATACACAGAGGGTCCAGATTTGCATATTTGGGTCCCGACACCCAGTCAATTGCCTGTGGGCATATGGATGGGCTTCACTGAAGTTATTCCGTTACGTTCCGCTGCAGCTTTATTGAGCTAATTGTCTTCTGAGACATTAATTGTAAGCTTTGACCTTAAGGTCTTTACTCTGATAATTATTGTTATTTGTCTATTTATTAGTCATCTTTGCATATGGAAATGATATTTCATCGATGTTGCCACTGTGTGCACTAGCGTGATCCTGGACTAGTGCAGTATACACAGAGGGTCCAGATTTGCATATTTGGGTCCCGACATTTACCTACTGTTCTTTCCGTATGTCATTCTACCGATTGGTGGATAGACACTGGTGCTAATATACATGTGTGTGCTGATGTTTCATTGTTCTCTTCTTACCAGATCACTCGGGATTCAGCCGTTTTAATGGGGGAACGGGTCACATGCTACTGTTCATGGTGTTGGTACGGTCGATTTGAAGTTTACTTCGGGAAAGATTGTGCAACTAAAGAACGTGCATCATGTGCCATCTATCAATAAGAATCTCGTCAGCGGATCTCTTCTGTGTAGAGATGGCTTTAGACTGGTATTTGAGTCCAATAAATTTATCGTGTCCAAGTGTAGACAATTTGTTGGTAAATGCTATGTGTACGGAGGCTTGTTCCGTTTATCTCTTTCAGATTTGTATAATAATGTTGTGAACCATGTTTGCAGTGGTAATGAGACTACTATTTAGCATTCACGACTTTGTCACATAAATTTTGGTTGTATGACGCGGTTAGCCAGTTTAGAGTTAATCCCGAAGTTCACCATTGCCAAAGGTTCTAAGTGTCAAGTTTGTGTGCAATCAAAGCAGCCTCGTAAGCCTCATAAGGCTGCGGAGGTAAGAAACTTAGCACCATTAGAACTAATACATTCATATCTGTATGAGATGAATGATGTGTTGACAAAAGGTGGTAATAGATATTTCATGACTTTGATTGATGACTCCACTAGATTCTACTATGTGTATCTTTTGAAAACTAAAGATGAAGCTCTTCACTACTTTAAAATCTATAAGGCAGAAGCTGAGAACCAACTTGAAAGGAAAATCAAAAGGGTTAGGTCTGATCGTGGCGGCGAGTACTTTTCTAATGAGTTCAATTTATTCTGTGAGGAACATGGTATAATCCATGAGAGGGCGCCTCCTATTCACCCAGTCAAACGGGGTTGCTGAAAGAAAGAACCGCACTCTAACTGATTTGGTTAACGCCATGTTAGACAAAGCTGGTCTTTCCAATGCATGGTGGGGGAGGCTATATTGACTTCATGTCATGTTCTAAACAGGGTTCCCACAAAGAATAAAGAGATAACCCCATATGAACAATGGGAGAAGAAAAGACTATCACTTTCATACTTACGCACTTGGGGTTGTTTGGCGAAAGTCAATGTGCCAATTTCCAAAAAGCGTAAGCTTGGACCAAAAACCGTGGATTGCGTCTTTCTAGGCTATGCTCATCATAGCGTTGGATATAGATTTCTAGTGGTGAAATCTGGAGTACCTGACGTGCATGTCAGTACAATTATGGAGTTCAGAGATGCTACATTCTTTGAGGATATTTTTCCGATAAAAGATATGCCTAGCTCGTCGAGTCAGGAGCCTGATAAACTCCTAAATCTGTCATTCCAATGGAATATTTTGAGCAAATTCTTGAGGAGGAAGACAATGAAATTCTGAGGAAGAGTAAAAGACAAAGGACTGCAAAGTCTTTTGGTCCTGATTTCATTATGTACCTTGTGGATGATACTCCCAGTACCATTTCTAAAGCATATGCTTCCCAGATGCGAAATACTGGAAGGAAGCAGTACGTAGTGAAATAGATTCCATTATTTCTAATAGAACTTGAGAGATCACTGAGCGTCCTTATGGTTGTAAACCTGTAGGATGTAAGTGGGTGTTCAAAAAGAAGCTTAGGCCTGATGGTACTATCGAAAAGTACAAGGCACGGCTTGTGGCCAAGGGTTATACCCAAAAGGAAGGCGAAGATTTCTTTGATACTTATTCACATGTGGCTAGATTGACCACTATTCGAGTGCTACTATCTCTGGCTGCCTCACACGGTCTTCTCGTTCATCAGATGGACGTTAAGACGGCTTTCCTAAATGGAGAGTTGGACGAGGAAATTTACATGGAACAACCAGATGGATTTGTAGTAAATGGTCAAGAAGGAAAGGTGTGTAAGTTGTTGAAATATTTATATGGTCTTAAACAAGCACCTAAGCAATGGCATGAAAAGTTCGATAGAATTTTAACATCTGCAGGCTTTATTGTGAATGAAGTTGACAGATGTGTGTATTATCGCCATGGTGGGGGCGAGGGAGTCATTCTATGTCTGTATGTTGATGACATACTGATCTTTGGGACCAGCCTTAATGTGATTAAAGAGGTCAAGGATTTCTTGTCTCGGAATTTTGAGATGAAAGATCTGGGAGTAGCTGATGTTATCTTGAACATCAAACTGTTGAGAGGTGATGATGGTGGGATTACATTGTTGCAAACCCATTATGTGGAGAAGGTTCTGAGTCATTTTGGTTATAACGATTGTAAATTCCCGCCAACACCTTATGATCCTAGCGTATTGCTTAGGAAAAATCGGAGAATAGCCAGAGTCCAATTGAGATATTCTCAGATAATTGGTTCACTCATGTATTTAGCTAGCGCTACCAGGCCTGACATCTCGTTTGCTGTGAGCAAACTAAGCCGTTTTGTTTCCAATCCGGGAGATGATCATTGGCATGCTCTTGATAGGGTAATGCGCTATCTAAAGGGTACTATGAGCTATAGCATTCACTATCTGGGTATCCTGAGTCTTTGGAGGGTTATAGCGATTCAAACTGGATATCTGATGCTGATGAGATTAAAGCCACAAGTGGATATGTCTTCACACTTGGAGGTGGAGCTGTTTCATGGAAGTCTTGCAAGCAGACCATCTTAACGAGGTCAACAATGGAAGTAGAACTCACAGCATTAGATACTGCCACTGTTGAAGCCGAATGGCTTCGTGAGCTCTTGATGGATTTGTCGGTGGTTGAAAAACCGGTACCAGCTATTCTGATGAACTGTGATTGTCAAGGTGAACAGTTCTAAGGATAATATGAAATCATCAAGACATGTGAAGAGAAGACTGAAGTCTGACAGGAAAATGAGAAACTCCGGAGTAATAGTTTTAGATTATATCCAAACAGCTAAGAATCTGGCAAATCCCTTCACAAAGGGTTTATTACGAATGTGATAGACAATGCATCGAGTGAGATGGGTTTGAGACCCACGTGAGGTATGCCATAGTGGCAACCCATCCTATGTGATCGGAGATCCCGTGAAGTAGGATTGGCGAAACAAGCTATTGGTTAACTAAGAGGAGAGTACTTTTACAGACCCACTCCATTGGAGATGCAATTCTCTCCTAAATATGTATGGCAGGTTGTTGTTTTTATCTTAATGTGTTCTATGGTTTGTTTAAGCAAAGATGTTGTCCTACAGAGCAGTCTTGAAAGAACACACCTATATGAGCCCAACTGCTAGTCACAGTCTATGAGATAGGGTAATCTCTAGGAAGCTCATGAATAGGCCAGGAGTATGACTTATATGCTCTAATCCGCGGGGATGCCTGACAGCCTAGTATCAGTTAAGGACTTAAGTGAAACTTATTCACACAAAACTACCAATTCAAGGCTTAGTCCATTGTGCAGTTGTGGATAAGTGTAGCTTCTGTTCTAGATGGATGTTCAACCTTATTCGGTCTCCATCGAAACACTGGTATATTAAAACAATACTGTGGATCAAGGCATTTGACATGTGTCTTTGAGATCTGGTGGGGGATTATAAGAATTAATACGGGCTGGGCCCAGTTTTTATTTCTAATTAATTCCTAGAGAATCTCAAAGGCCCATGTGCACGTGCTAAAATTGATTAGTCCCACATGGAGAATTGAAGGGGAGTTACACCACTTTATAAAGTGGAACGTGGTAGCCCCCTTGTGGAATTGAAGAAAGCCAATACACGCGTGCGCTCGCTCGCCTCGCCGAGCTGAGCCGAGCCGTGCCGTGCCGCGTGCGAGTGCGTGTGCGTGTGTGTGTGCGTGCAGGCACGTCGGGTGCGCGCACGTTTTTCTTTATCTATTCGAAAATCGAAACGCACCGACTCGAAGTAATGGCAGTGACGGTTCAGTTACCAGTGTGTGATGGCTTCAGTTTGCATTGGTTGATGGCAACCGTTTCCTCTGGTCTCTGCCTCTTCGTTTTTGGGTTTTGGCTATTACAGAGTGAACTGTTCAGTTTGCTGTCTTCTCCAATTCACTCCACGAGAGACTCAGAAAGGATCTCTGAGTTTGTTGCTGTTGTGTCTGACGATCTCCATCCCGGCAAGTCGCGTGTACGGTCGAACTGGGAGAGCGAGCCTCGGAACCCCGTCCTTGAAGGTCATCCACGGCGAGGACGAATAAGGTTTTAGGGAGCGTTCGCGCGTCGCTCATTCTTATTGTCTTCATCTGATCGCTGCTTCGGATCCTCTGCTGCATCTGCGCGACTACTACTACGACGTCCACTACGCCATGGCGAACGACGATCTCACCAACACTTCTTCTGTTGTTCCGTCTACTGGTTCTGGGTATATCAATCTCTTACTTGTTGTTTGTTTATCTTTATTATCTATTGTTATCTTGAACACTGAGATAGCAATACTACTTTCTGTTTTTCTGAAAATTAGTATGACTATGGTGTTCATGTCTGTTTGCTTTATGAAAAAGTCTAGAGTATTATCCATGATTCATCTAGTATATTTCTGAATTAAAGTACTTCAGAAAATACTTATATTTTCAACCGTTTAATGTCATGGTAACTTGGTAGCTACAAATAGAGTAACAGTTTGAGAGCAACGCCACCATCAACTGATTCCCGAGAGAAGAATAATTGCAACTAAACAATAGCGGATGAGCAATTGATGCGAAAGCAGATGATTGTACTGCTGAGTGCTGACTTGTTGCCTCTCTGAAATGGTTGATCCAGGTCTTGGAGCTCCGGACACTCTCTAATATCCATACTTTTTATTTGTGCAATTGCTAGTGAATTCTGACAGAATTACGATTTCAATGTCCCAAGAGCAACCAGATTATGCAGGAAATTGGCCACGGGCGCCTACTTTTGCTGTAACAGCTCATTTTGTACTATTTGAAAATTTGCATGAATTTTATGGATTTTCAACCCAAAAAAAAAATGATGCATTTTGTGAATTTCTGAAAACTTGGTTGCATTTTAGGAAACTGGAGACCTGTGCACAGGGAGGCCGAGGCAACGGTGTCGGTGACTAGGGTTAGGGAGGGAGCGGAAGCTGAGCCGGTCGGCAGCGAGGTGCTCATGTCGGGTAGCGAGAAGCAAGATCGGGATCGAGAGAAGGCTGATACCATGTAAACGAGTATTGGAGGTTTGCCGCATGCCAAAGGCTGTGCTGGCCTAGCTTCCTATTAATATTGCCAGATTGGCAATAGGAGATTACAACTGATTAAAGAAGATTTACAAGATCAAATATAATCTCAACTACAGTGACAGAGACAGGATTTTCAAGATGGAGATGCAAACTTAAGTAACACATAGTTCTACTGACTCGTGACTAGCTGACTAACTCACTACTAACTGTTCTACTGTCATTGGCTGTACCAAAAGTTACTACATGTATATATATACATTATATATGGCAGGTATTTTTCCAAAAAAAAAAAAAAATTGGGGGTACAGTTGTACAATGCACATGAGTGGTGGGAGGCATCTGTCCGAGGCTACTTCTGTGTTATTAGTTAGCCTTATGATGTAGTGCGCGGATCGCTAACAATTGGAACGGTACACCGTTGTATAGTTTTTTCTCATTCGTTAATCTGTGTTGATCAGCATCCCGTTCTTAACTTGTGTTAAGCTGTTCGATCGACGTCAAGGGACAGCCTCAAGGCCACGGCGCTGACGTTCCCCGGCGTCCAAATGGCCCGACAGCCACACGTCCAAATCGTTGTTTGGGTCCTGTGCTCGCGTAAAATTTTGGTCTCACGATCTCGATGATAAACAATATCATGTAAAGTCTGGCTTAATTTTATTTCAAAATCATATGTGACTAGCTTATCCCTAGACGGCTAGACAACGACAAAAAATAACAATAGCTAGCAGGAAAGTCACTTTTCCTTTCCTGTAAATTTGCTCTATTGAGTGATTTCTCATCTTATTCTGAACTTATTGCATGTAGTTGTAATAAGTTCATGAGTTGGTAATTTCGTAAGCAAACAAAGGAATATACAACTAAACCTCTTGTCAGACGCACTACAGCGCCCAAGTTATTTGCCGGATGTAACCTCTTGTCGGACGCACTACAGCACCCAAGTTATTTGCCGGATGTGCTACAGTACCCATAGCCCCCCACTTGGTCTTTGATCCTGGCAGTTCGTTTTTCCTTTCGCGTTCTTGTCAAGTTCATATGTAATGCAAAATCATCCGATCGAAAATCGTAGAAGGGGAAAGCTAA
This sequence comes from Hsuehochloa calcarea, assembly GCA_036346395.1. Taxonomy (NCBI): domain Eukaryota; kingdom Viridiplantae; phylum Streptophyta; class Magnoliopsida; order Poales; family Poaceae; genus Hsuehochloa; species Hsuehochloa calcarea. The sequence goes on along the minus strand of CM070612.1, from coordinate 2,650,219 downwards.
GTAGTACGACAAAATGGAACCCTGTTTCATTTCGGCCTTTCCAGTAACATGTCCAGGAAGCACAATTCGCTCGCTGCAAGAACTAAAGCCTCATCACTATCTACTACTACATTACGCACAGCTTCACTGAAAAGATCAGTGGCGGCTGCTACCTCAAATATGGACAATATTTTAATGGGCGCAACTAGCGCTCGGACGTACGGTCCGAGTGCTAGCGCCGTACGACCCGAACGCAATAGCAGGGATGCAGGGGCGAGCCGAGGCGGTCGGCGGCCGGAGGCCGGAGGCCGAGCCGGTCGGGCGCGATGCAGGAACCGAGCCCTTGCACGTGGGGAGCGAAACATCATCGTGAAACATCGTCTCAAAGAACATCAGAATAAAAAACAAAGCATTTGAAAAAAAAACACATTGAAAAAATTGCAACATCCCCGTGAATAGTATACAACACTTTTTTTCTACAGATGCAACATATTTTTTCTATAGATGCAATATTTTTTCTCTACATATGCAACATCTCAAAGAACAGTATGCAATATTATTCTCAACGGGATGCAACATTATTATCAACAGGCTGCAACATCAACATCAAAACCAGAAGACAAAACAAGATGAACATAAAAAATGAAGAACACCAGCTTCCTCTAGACGCAAGTGGCTCACCGGCGCCGCGAGAGGGCCAAGCCTCGGGCCGAAGGCCAGGCGCGGGTGCGAGCTGCGAGCAGGCCGAGTAGCAAGGACGCAGAGGCGAGCCGAGGCAGCCGAGACGGCCGTGCACGGCGAAGGAGCCGAGCCGAGGGGGCTTCACCCATGGCGCAAGCTTGGCCTAGGAGAGGCCGGGGCAAGGAGGTGAGGCTGTCGGCGTGCGGAGTGATGTCGGGTCTTGCGCGGAGTGGGCGACAGAAGAGGTCGTCGCCGAAGGCAAGCGGCCCGCTGACCCAGTCTGGCGATTTTGGGGGAGAGAAAGAAGCATGCGGAGGCGATTTGGGGAGAGGAAGAAGCACACAGAGCCGGTTTGAATGGATAAGCGACTCGTGTAGAGATGAGAAAGAAATGAACGTGAAGACAGATGGTGGATGGTAGGTGGAAAAAACATAAATACAGATGTTGGATTAGTAGTTATGACCGTTCAACACAACCGGACGTAAGGCCTATATCAATTCCCTATTTTAATTCTAGATTTTATTATGATGCAAAGATCACATAAAACTAGAAATACATAAAGCAATACTAACAACAAGCAACTCATTACACTTCTAAATATACACAATAATAGGATTATAATAGCATAGTTTGATCGCACAACCAACTTACAGTCGGGCTTGATGAAGAACAGGAAAGAGCGCGGACTTGAAGTAGTGCAGAACGTAGATAAAGCAGTGAAGCGAGCGGTCACGTAGACGCCCTACCCAGAAACCTTATTGTCACACCCTGCAGATGAATTCCACGACAATGGTTCATATATATATACCAGCTCGCCCCCCTTCCCGGTGCACACCGAGATGGAAGAAGAAGAACATGGAAATGAATCAATTGTGTCAGGTTTGGACGTCTCCAAATCTTTTTAAGTTGAGACAATTACTTTCTAGTAACTGCGTAATAAAGCACATATTAAACTACTAGTCACTAATAATTCAAAATCAATTAATGGTAATTAAACCTGATTACACACTAGTCTACAGCTTCGACTATATTATTTCGACCACACTGGTCTATGGATCTAACCACTATTTTTCAACCACGGTGTTTCGACCACTTTATTTCGACTACACTGGTCCATGGTTTCGACCACAGTGTTTCGACTACATTGGTCTATGTATTTGACCACTTTTTCCCAACCCCATTTTAAAAGGAGAAACAAATGTACGGTTAGCAAAAGAAAGATGTAATAGGTTAACGACACCTTCATGGTTGCAAGTCACAAGTCATGCGATTGCCACGTGAATATGCGCATGTGCATGCATTCGTGTGTGACTTTAGCTATAGACCTCCTCATATCACCCTATATCATGTGTCACATGTTTCAAATGGTGGCAAAGACTCCACCTTATAAATTACTACCCCACCACTTGACTAAGCAATATAGAAATAAACTATGCATGCTTTGAAATTTCAGAAATGAATAAACTTTTACACATATAGGCCCAATTCTAACACCCGTCTCGTCGGTTGCCGACGGAGGGTCGCGGACTACGATCCAGCCTTGGCCGGAGTCCCAGTCCGGCACGGACGATGGCGGGCACGCCAATGCTCTAACCCTCTTGACCGGACACTCTGAAAACTCATCTGCCGCTGCTTTATCAGCAACAGTGCTAGACATGCTGCTGTGAACTTTGATCCAGCCTTGGTCGGAGTCCCAGTCTTCTGGCCACTCCAAGAGAGAGCATGCCATTGCCCTGATCCTGCCGATCGGGCTGTTCCAAATGTCGTCCGCCTCGTCGTCGGTCTCCAACTCCCACAATGCCGCGTCCAGCGCGCTCGTCGGAGACACCCATGTCGCCTTCACCTGTTCTTTGTTGAATCCGCATGACATTGCCACGAACGGGTGCTCTAAGAGCTGCGCCGCCGTGGAACGGTCGCTGGCGTGTCTTTGCAAACACCGGTCCAAGAAGTCCTTCGCCTCCGGCGATAGCCAGGGAGGCACCTCCGGCACGGCGTCCGTGTACCCGATCCGGCGCACCGCCTCGAGGATGTTGTCCGTGTCTCTCCACGGGGCGCGGCCCGTGGCCATCTCGATGACGGTGCAACCCAGCGCCCACACGTCGGCGGCGGGGCCCTGCTCCTCTCCGCGCGCCACCTCGGGTGCCATGAACGCCGGCGTGCCGCCAAACACCTGCTTGGAATCGCCCGACGCTCTCGCACACCCGAAGTCCGCGAGCTTGGCCCGCCCGTCGGCGCCGACCACCACGTTGCTCCCCTTGACGTCTCCGTGTACGATGGGCCTCCCGTGGAGATAATCGAGCCCCCTCAGCAGGTCCGCCGCGTACGCCCTGAGGGCGCCCTCCTCGAGGCGGCCCCCGTTCCTGGCCACCACGTCGGCGATCGACCCGCCGGGCGCGAACTCGAGGAACAGATGGTGCTCGCCGCGCTCTCCGCCAGAGCGGAACCCGAGGCACTTGACTACGTGCGGCGAGTATAGCCCGGCCATGACGCTCCACTCTCGCCGCAGCTGCGCGGCAGCGCGGTCTCCAGCCGACTTCACGACGAAGAGCTCCCCGGAGGCGTCGTCCGCGGCGAGGAACACCTCGGCGCCGGACGCGCCACGGCCGAGCGCGCGAAGGCGCGTCCAGCCGCCGCTGCCGATGCTTGCCGCGGCCATTGCCTCCTCCTTCTTGGCCTCTTTGCTGTGGTAGCTAGGGTCGCGAGGATTCGTCAATTTGCGATGCAGTGCGGTGTCTGCTCGCCAAGGTATTTATGCCTAGAGGCTGGCACGTGGGCCCTTCCAATTAGCCGGTGCATGCAGTGTGAAAGCACGAGGAAAGTGGGGAAATTGCTGCTTGGTAATGACCGGCTGGTAACTCAACAGTGCAGAGTTTATCAAGGAAAGGCGTGTTTAGTATTTTACCTTCATTCATGCCGTGTGAATTGGGAAACGAGCGGTAAAGTAAAAGGAAGGCGTGTTACTTTTCTTCTTTTTTTGTTTTTACATGAACAGTACATCGGATCAAAATAAAAATTTAGCACGGATTAATTCATATATACTACGTGTGCACCCCTTGGTTAAAAAGTTATGCACCCTGGTTCAGCCCAACCTCTGACTGGATGATGTATTTTTGCCAATGTTTGCCACATAAATTACTATTTAGTACATTGTTGCTTGAAAATTATATATGTTATTATATATATATGGTAACGTAGTGAACCTCGATCATTTTCATTTTAGTTTCGCCCCTGCGCCCAAGCATTCCCAAAGGATAAGGAGCGCGTTGACAAGGAGGGAGGAGCTGTCAAGACGCGGAGGAGGGCATCCGCATCCCTTCATCGTTTTCATCTCGGTCGTTAGCTGCAGGCGAGACGTTGGTATACCCTCTTTGCTAGCCAGGCTAGCAAGCTGTATATACATAGCTAGCTTCTTGTACTACGATGACATCGATTCACAGTTAATGGTTGCTCTGAATCAATTAATGATAAATCCCATGCATACATATACACTGCAGGCTAGCTAGCTAGCTAGCTATATAGCTTGGCTCGACGACAAAGCTTAATTAGCTTTATATGCCTGCATGCCTGCGTGTATCGATCCAAACCAGCGCGAGGGATATAGCTTTGGGTTCTCAGCTGGGTGCGCTGATTAAGCTTTGGCTGCTGCCGGCTGACCATCGACTGATTTCACTGTCCTGGCTTATTATTCGATCCCGCCCAGGTGACATGGCAGCATGACCACTGATAGCTCTAATGCATTTTCCTCCTTTAAACCGATTCGGGATATTACATCGGCCTTACTATCCTTGTCCCTCTACTATAAGCTCATATTCTCTTGTTGAGTGATCTCCTTTTTGACTTTTTCTGACACATATTTTTCCACTTATGTTTCGCTTCTGCCTCCACCTTCTCCGCTCCCCCTCCACCTTCTTCGCTTCCCTCTCCTCCGGCTCCACCTGTTCCCTCTCCTCGTGTCACAACCCCAAACTTTTAATGAGTTTTATATACATCTCTTAACAATTTAATATCATTTTGGAGCATGATCATGGAATTATGAAATTTCCAAATTTCCAAATTAGAGAACAAAAATTGAACCTAAACTTAAATTCTAAAACAAATAAGAATAAATGTTTAGGTTAATATCCAGGAAATAATTTATTCAAATACTATAATAATTATCATGAATAAATATGATTTTTATCATATTTTTAGAATTCCATTTGACCTAGAGTAAAATGCAAACTCAATTAATAAATAGCTACCGTTGTTGAATTTTTAGTAAGTAATTAAAATATAAAAAAAATTAGGTTCTACAATGTCCTATGAACTCCTATGAAAAATTTCATATTTTTATAAACTTATTTGTTGTGTTTAAACCTCGGTCAAAGTTGGGCATTTTGAAATTGTTTTTAGTCAATAGTCCGACCGGACTGTTCGGACCAGGTCCGATCGCACCCGTTCCAACCGGACCCAATCGCTGTTGAGTTTGACCCAACCCATTCGGCTGCGTCGTTTCCCTTCCAACACTGACGGGCGGGCCCCTTTGTCATGTAACATCCCCAAATTAATTAATGATGATTAGTATGCATCTCATTAACGTGATTATGGTTTTTGAATCTTTTGCATAATTTATTGCACTTGGATAATCACAAAACAAATTGAACCTACAACTCACATTGCCAGCCGTCCAAGTCAAAGTGTTTCACACCCCTCCAGAAGCCGAAGCCCTCAACCAATTCCGGCTTTGGTCCACCGGAGCACCGTGCCAGTGCTTTCTTCCCCGCGACCGGCCAACATCGTCTCCAGCGCCGCCGCATCTTCTCCAACGAGCCTAGGCTCGATTATCTCCACAATGAGCATCCTCATACATCCATTTACTTTCCCCAAGCACTCACTGGCTCTCTCGTTCACTCTAGGTCGCCGCCACCGTTGAACCTCCATGCACCACTACCGGTTGTCGCCGTCAGCCCAACTCCGGTCACCTCGGCTCCCTCTGGGCACTCCGGTAAGACCCAATCACCTCCCTTATGCTCATGCTTTCACTAATTTGACCTCTATTCCCTCCGAGCTCCGTGGCCATGTTTCATCCTCACGGCTGGCCACCGCTCGCCATCGCCATGCCGCTACTGTGCGCCTCGTGTTGCGCCTCTACCACCCCTAGCCTCCTTGTCCTCCGGGCAACCCATTTTGGTGGTTGCCGGCACCTCCGCGCCGCTCCCTTACCGGCAGCGAGCTAGGACCCGAGCCGCTGCCTACCTGCCCTGCTTTGTCGGAAACCGACAAACACTGTAGCCGGTAATTAGGGTAAAGATCGGTTGATTAGGATTTAATGACGAGATCACTGTTGGAAATTCGGGTTAGCACATTAAATGCTTAGAAAATGGTCTATGACATGTAGGCCCCTTGGCCTGGTTAAGTGGTAGCGTAAATATAGTTGGTACGTTTACCCTTAAGAAAAGCGTATTCTTTATATACTGAAACCTAGTGTACGTATTTGTAATCAGAAGGTGTATTTCCAAAAATACATCTCTGACGTCATTCTCGGCGGGACCGAGTCAAAGTTGACTCACCAACTTTTGATCGGGGTCCCTTTATAAGTGATCAAGTGACTAGAGTAAGGGTCGATGGGAAAAGTATTATTGTAGTTAGAAAATTCCGAAATGATTTATGTACACACAGAAAAATACAATTAACTTCAAAAATTCATAACTAATTTATTTTAACTCTAAAAACAGTTAAACCACTTTTGTTATTTTTCATTTTAGATCAACTTTATTATAAAATAGGTTTCAACCTGGTCACTTTCACAGAAAATATATTTTGTGGAGAATGCTCCAAAATTGAATTATTAATACATTATAACTTGCTTTTAACTTTGAAAATTCATAACTAATTCATAAAAACTCCAAATGAGATGAACCAAATTATTTTGGTCATGTAATAATATTATCTATCCATTTTTGTAATCCTCATGTCCACTACTACTCCAGAAAATTTTGCGAAAGCTTTAGATGCGGTGAAGAGTGACAGATTCTAATTTATTTGGATTTTCTGGAAAACTGACTTTCGAACTGTCGTAACTTTTGTATAGATCGTCCAAATCAATTTATTCTTATTGATAAATTCACCTAAAATCATTCTCTACCTTATGTGAATTTTTCATGATTTTTGGATGACTTTGAATTTTTGAGTCTTTTCGGTATTATTCGTTCTTATTGTGCTTTCGACTTCTTTCGGTAGATTCCGACGATCCTATTGTATTCGAGAATGATCCTCTGCAGCAAGATAGTAATCCTCAGCAAGGCAAGCAGTTTGATCATAATAATTCCAGTATTTTCAAGTCTAATATATTGATTTCAACTTGTATGTATGCATTGTTATTTTGTTGTTAAATTATAGTTTGATTAGTTGATTCTATAGTTGCATACTCTGTAGGTAAATAATTACTCTCTACTACCTGAGCCTAAGTTATTTGTTGTGATTAGAGTTCTTTGGATGGGCTCTTGTCACTTAGTAGATTACAAGTTAATATGCTTAGACATGCTTAGCTATTGGTAGTATTGGGCGATCATCGACTTAGTCGATGATCTTGATCACACAAAACTTATTATTACTCCATTATGTCCAGCACCTTGTGCTTTGTTAATTTGTAAATCTAAAACTGAAAATAAAATTGTTTTAGACTTGGGCATAATGGTATGTTGGTGTGATCGTTTGGTGTGACAAGGAAAGGTACCCGAGTCAACAAGAACCGAATTTCTTGCGCCATTGATCTAAGCACTTTTGCGTGCTAACCACACGAGAGGGATATGAGACCTCTCTTGACTAAGTACTTTGGGAGGTATTAATTATTGAAGTCGCTGGTGGTAAGAAAAAGGGAATGTTTGTTTTGGGATGAGAGGGATGGGTTCCTTTCTAGGTTCGCCATACCCAGGAGCACCCGCAGTTGCTTCGGCTGGGCCGGTGCGTCCGAGTCAACGTATGGGTCCTTAGTGGGAGCTCGTAACGGTGGTTCACTAAGAGTTAACCCCCATACGTGTGACTCGTAATAAGTACAATCCATTGGAAAGCGTCTCGTAGGACTTAGCCTTGCCGGCATATCTAAGGAAGTGTGCTCTATTGCATGGCAACAAGGCGGTCTGGCGTGTGGGTACATTGGTACACCCCTGTAGGGTTAAATCTATTCGAATAGCCTCGTCCTAAGTTATGGACAAGCTTGGTTATTTCCTGCAAGAATTAGACTATAACCTTTAATTAAAACTTGACATAGGTGGTATGAATGGGTAATTCATGCTATTATTGTAGTGACTATTGGGTTAGTCACTTCCAGTATGTTGTTTTCATCTATTTATTGTTATTATGTTGTTATTTACTGTTATTTGACCAATAAAAATATATTGTAAACTTGCTTTTAAATGTACTACATTATTGCAAATAAAGATTGCTTTGTGCTGAAAATGAAACATACAGGCTCCACTTAAATAAGCTTGCATGTAGTGTATGTATAGGCTTGTTACTCTACACGTAAGTCTTGCGGAGTACAAATTTTGTACTCATTTGCTTTGCTTAACTATTTGTTGCAGAGGAGAAAGGTGAGCCCCAAGGGCCTCACTTTTGTGAGATGTGGTGCGGGTTTGACGACTAGCTTGGCGGTCTGGTTGGTTGTCTTGTGGGTAAAGGCACACTAATTGGCTCTTTTGTTTATCGCCATCTTATGGCATTTCGCTTCCGCTGTTTAATTAGTTAATTGTATATCTTTTGGCCGATCGGCCTCCCTTTTGTAATAACTCTACTATGTATGTCTTTTGATTTATCAAGTGTTGCTTTGGTTCTATGTCTTGAATGGAATTGATGCACGAATTTTGTATAATGGTGTGTATACTGTATTTCTGAGAAGTATACATATCTCGAAGATATGGGTTATTTTATTTGTGATGCTAGAGTCAATTGATGACTAAGTATTACAAACTTAATAAACCGGAGTCCTCACATATCAACACCGCCTTCGTCTTCCTAGGCGCTGCTCGCCCGCATGCGCTGTCACCTTGCATGCTCTCCACCGAGGTTACCAAATCGCCGCCTCATGCTTCCCTTGACCGCTGGCGAAGCACCTCCTGGACGTCATGAATCTTCTGAGCCCATCTTTTCTTTTTCACTCGCACTCGTTCACAAGCTGTTCTCTCATTTTCTTTTTGGCCGTGGTTGAACTCGAAGGGAGCGTCGTCGCCTTGATGCCTCCCACGAATCCTCGACGCCACCGCCGGACTCCACTCACTTTGCCACATCCATTTTTGTCGATTCGAGGTTTTCTCGTCCCCTGAATCGTCAAAAGCCATATCTTCGGCTTCGCCTCCAGCCGCCACAGCCTCAATAGCTCGTAGCTGCCCCGGTAAGCTATTCTTTGAATCTCTTTGTCCGTTGTGATCGCAGTGTTCCGTAGAGCCTACTGGTACGTTTAATTTGATTTTAGAGCATCACTGAAGGAGATTTTCCTCATCTTCTCCGAGCGCGGTGGACCACTACCATCCGCGTTTCGGTCGTCCCCGACCTCTTCCATTGTCATCCTCTTGTGTGCCGCGATACTGATGGCCAGGTGATCCTAAAGCAACATTCCCCGTGCTCAATCGATGCCCGAAGCACCTTCTCCTCGAGCCCGCTCCTTCCGCTCCGCCATTAGCCGCTGCAAGCCCGCCGCCAGTGATCTCTGAACTTCCTGTCACTTCGAGCAACTTCGCAGAGTTCTCCCGCCCATATTTGTGTTGCTCGCGAGTTCGGAGACCAGCTCCTCTGCTGGATCGCCTCGCACGGCCGTGCTGGATCGCCTAGCACGGTCGTGCCGGATCTCGCCCGGCGAGCGCCTCGTTTAACCGCCGACAGTATTAGGGTAATGACTATCATCAATTCTTAATTAAGTTCTTAATGTGTGTATGACAAGTGAGCCCATTTAGCCAGATTAGTGAAAGTGCATGTTTCGAAATACGTTTTCACTTATGAGAAGCGTTTGCCCTAGCTCCCCCTGCACCTACCCTTGTCCCCAGTAACCCAGCACCAAGCACCAGTTCGACCGCTTCGACTCAGAGAACCCCGCACTAGGATGACTGCACGCAAGAGAGTGCGATGCCCCAGTCCGCCACCTGTTATCAACCTTGGAGAGTCCTGTCGTGGATGCAGCCTCAGCCATTCCTGCTCCTGTTCCCGCTCGCCCAACCTCGACAGCGATCGTTCCTATTCCTGTTTGCCAACCGTTAGTCGCAGCCATTCTCGCTCCCGCTCCCTAGGCAACTGCACCGCTTGTGGTGGTCAGCACCCGATGGAGGAGTAGTTAGGCTAGTCTAGATTAGGTAGCAGTGCTTGCTAGGCAATCTTTTGGTTGCAAGCACTTTCTGTTTCTTTCTTTTATAGGCGTTGTGGTTTGTACTCTGTGTCGTGGCTTAACATAGCCTATATGTTATGTTTAGGAGTCATGTAACACCTAACCCCCTTAATGTAATGCAGCCATTCTAAGCTTTGTATTGTACTTGATTCTTCCTCTTTGCTGGTTTGAAGTTCTTTTGTTGTGCTCTAGAGGGCCAGTAAACCCTCATATATACGCTCTAGTTCTAAGCCTCAATCGTTCTTCCAGATGGCACATAAGAGAGCAGCAGCCCAAGGACATGGTGTCAGAGTTTCAAGCAGAGGCCGTAGTCATGGACAAGATCTACCTCCCCCGCCGTCAGCAAACCCGGCCCTAGCCCAAGTCCTATTTAAGCATAATCAGATTCTCCAAGCGATACTCACCAGCAAGCAGGCTAGAGCAGCCAACCACGGCTCCAAGCTAGAAGACTTTCTTAGGACCAGACCGCTACCCTCCTTGTCAGCAATTTACCCCTGGAAGTTCAGGAATTGCTTCGTGCTACGGAAAAGAAGCCTTATCTTGCACGATGTGCAAAAGATGACAAAGCAGACTTTGCCACCCATCAACTCATAGGATCATCCAAGAGAAGCAGTCACATTGAAGATAACCAAGCCAATACACCAGGAAGACCTCAAGAGGCTAACACTTGCTTCGGTCGCGGAGATCTGGGACACCTCACCAATAGATGCCCCAGAGGTCAAGATTCCAAGGCGTTCATCATCCGGCCAATTGCGGCCCGCCACCAAGAGCTCCAACTCCACTCCAACCCCGCATCCCGGTGGGAATTTTTTCGCCTCCACCTTGTCGGACAACTGCGAAGAACCAACCCTAAGAGACACCTTCACTACTACAGTTGTAAAGAAAAAGGACACTTCGCCAATAGATGCCCTCAGAAGAAGCTTCATCTTGCACAAGGTGCAGAGGGAAACAAAATAGACCTTGCCACCCCTCAACTTAAAGGATTACCCAAGAGAATTGGTCACATTAAAACCACCATGCCACTACACCAGAAGACCCTAGAAGGCTATCGCTGCTTCCATTGCGAAATCAGGACACTTCGCCAATAGATGCTCCCAAAGGAAGTAAGGCCAAGAAATCAAATGTTTCCACTACGGCAACATAGGACACCATGTGCCCAGATGTCCCCAGCCAAATCCTGAAGAACCCACAAGGAATGCCAACGCCACTGTGAGACCCCGGTTTATCCGACTTGTAATGCTTAACCACCCATTCGGTCCTAGCATCACAAAGCAGATAATCCGAGACTCGAGACATGTATACTTCCCAGAAATACAGTATACACACCCCTTTACAAAGTTCATGCATCAATTCCATTCATTCACATAGAACCGAAACATAAACAACAATCCAGAAGATAGCATAAATAAAGGATAGTCATTACAAAAGAGAGACCAACCGGCCAAATGACAAATACATAAAGAAATTTAACAGCGGAAGCAAAAGTACCATAAGATGGTCATAAACAAAAGAGCCAATCAGTGTGCCTTTAACCCACAAGGCAACAGACCGGACCGCTGTAAGATCGAGGTGGCCGACTAGAGGGGGGTGAATAGGCGGTTTTAAAAACTTTATCGGGCTAAACCAATATATAATTGCGGAAGCTAATAGCGAATTGGTTTTGCACAATTAAGACCTAAATCAACTAGGCTCAACTAAGTGCACCGACAATATGAACACAATACAAAGTGAGCAATCATACAAGATATATAAGCAATTAAAGCAAGAATGTAAATTGCTCAAAGTAAAGCACAAGTAAACACAAGATGACACGCTTATGTTTTACCGTGGTGTTCGGAGACTTGCCGGTCTCCCCTAATCCACGTTGAGGTAAGCCCAACCCGCGTTGGACCGGCTCCTCAAAAGAGCCCACACCTCCGAGGTAAGTCCAACACTAGGACCGGTTTCAAACCGAACCAACACCTCGCTCAACTATGGTTGCTCTTCCTCCACTCCGGAGATGGCGAGCACCAAACCACTCACAACCGTCGGGCCTTCTCACAAGCTTCTTGAGAAGGTCACCGAGCACGACGCCTCCACGCCGTCTAGGTGTCAGCAAACACCAAGAGTAACAAATCCGAACTTTCACTTGAACTAATCAAGTGTCAACGCTCACGTGGATACACAATCCACTACCTAAGGCAACACATGCACTTAGGGTTTACTCTCTAATCTCACCAAGTGCAACACATGCACAAAAGAGAATAGAGGTTTGCTCTTAGCTCAAGAGGCTCACAAAGAGTTCACAATAGTTCTTAGCAACATCAAGAACCTCCCCAACCGCCAAGGTGGCTATATATAGCCCACACACAAAAACTAGCCGTTGGGAGACAAACCCCGAAAAATCGGAAATCGGAAGTTCCGCCGCACAAAGGCCTGGAACTACCGCAGAGAGAGAAAAGGCACCGCAACGGCTATGTCGACGAGAAACTAGCCGTTTGATTTTTAGTGCTTGAACTACCGCCAACTAAACATCGGACGTTCGATTCTTCTAAGTTCCGCTCAACACATAGCGGAACTACCGCACATTGAATTTTGGCTAAGTCCCCAAAATGGTGCTTCTCGGAAAAACCAACCGCCGGATTTGAGCAACGATTAATCGGAAGTTCCGCGATACACTCGGAACTTCCGCACTCGGAAAATCGGCTAAGTCCCTAAACCGCCGCTCTCGAAAAATCAAGCCGCGGAAAATCGGACGGTCGGGTGCGGAACTTCCATAGTTAAACCGCGGAACTTCCGATTGTCTGTCGAAATCGAAGTGGCTTTTTCAACAACTTCAATTGCAAAACACATTTGCTAATTGACAAGCCATGCCAACAAGAGTCACAAGCAAGATTCCCAACAAGTTGCAAAACACATTTGCCAACTTTTGGAATCATACCACAAGGAAAAAGGTACATGGACTTTCACCATTTGCAAAACGCATTTGCAAACTTAAGTCACATGCTACAAGGGTTATGCATGAGCCTCGATTATTTGCAAAACACATTCGCAAATAAATAGTGTCATGCCTAGATGAGCTAGAGCAAATATAATGAGCTATCAACACATGACTAACTCAAACTACTAGTTAAGACCCCTCTTAATAGTACGGCAACCTATACTAGCAATCCGGTCTATCAACCAAACACCGAGACCGGTAAAAGACTAGGAACACATCCTTAGCCCTAGCTAGTCATACCTTTGCCTTGTATCTTCTTGAAGATTGATGACGCACATCAACACTTCAAGTCCGGGTCCTTGACTTTGACAATCATCAACTCATGATGATTTCTTCACTTCGGGATCTTGTCTTGAACATCATCAACACATGATGATTTCTCCATCCCGAGTCTTCACATGCATCAACACATGATGCAATCCTTCACTTGACCTCCATCAACACATGATGGGTCTTCTCTTGTCTTGATGATCAACTCATGATCATCTCTTCTTGATAAGCATCAACTCATGATGCATCATTTACACCAAGCTCTTGACTTGATGATCAACTCATGATCATCCCAAGTCTTCATCATCCTGGAACATAACCTATATATCCAACTCATGGAAAATGTTAGTTCCACAATGTGATCATCACTAATTACCACACCATACCATTAACTCATAATGGTGGGACAAGATACCTCAATCTTTCCCTCTTTGGTAATTGATGATAACCACTTAAATTCTCATAAATTTAATGAAGATAAATGAGAGAACAATTGAGTATATATAAACTACACAAGTTATATATACTCTAACATGAGTATACAAGAACTACACAAGTTCTATATACTCATGACATGAGTATATACGAACTACACAAGTGTTGTATACTCAAGTGTTTTGTTTCAACGTAAAGATCCCAATATATGTGGAAAATGGAATATGGATCAATACTAATGAAACCACAAAGTATAGGATAAAACTCCCCCTAAATGTGTGCATACACAAATGTGTAATAAGGTCATATGCACATATTCAAGTTTAACTTAAGGTTGAGTTCAATCCTATATTTTGGATCCGAGACATGCAACAATATATAAGATTGAGATGTCGATTGCATACCTCGTTGTGTTTCACCTTTATATCCAAATGAGACTACACAAAGATAATACTTGATAAAAGAGTTAGTCTCATATTTGGATTTGTCATTAATCACCAAAACAATCCATTAACTCATAATGGCGGGTCTAGATCTTTCAATCTCCCCCTTTTTGGTGATTGATGACAAATCCATTATCAATAACAACATTTGGATATTCATAGACATAAGATAAGAATTTAAACTAATGAACTATGTCTATGCATCATATGAAGTGAAACATAAAGCATTAAACAAAGTGCATATGAAAACATTTTCCCCCTTACAGAGCTGATGCATATATTTTCCCTCTTTTGGCATGTCTAAACAAATCAATCATCCAAATGAATATTGATAAACATTCTCCCCCTTTTGGCATAAATCACCCAAAAACACAATATAAATCGAAGCCAAAAGGAGCCTTTGCAAATGGATACCACTTGCAAGAAAAAGAGGTTGGTCACAAAAAGTATAAATTGAACTTATATGACCAAGGGGGTAATTTTGTTCTCAAGATGTGAGAGGAGAAACAAGGATAGGTTACAAACCTTTTGATCATAGCATTCTCCCATTGTAAATCAAAACATTGAGAACCACTTGAAATGATAGTTGAAACAAATTCAACTAACCTCCCCTTTTGAAAAGAAATAAAGATAACCTCTCTTTTTGACAATTTTCACAACCTATGTTGAGAGAACATAAAGAACAATGCTTGAGAGAGATTTTTTTTAAAAAAAAATCGACAGAATTTCTCTTGTAAAGAGGACATCCACGACAGGAGACAAGAGGATATAATCATCCACAAATATATTCATTCATAATCACATCTCATCCACATCTCATGCAAACATAAATCATGACATAAAGACATGTTCTCACACAGAGTAGCAAAAGATAGCATAGCCAAAATGAGAGTCATACGACCAAGTAGTCATAAAAGATATTACAATTTTTGCATACAAGGTCTAATGACCTAAATAGAACAAATGGCTACTGCTCAGCAGGAGGGTCTTGAGGAGCATCGACTGGAGGAGCAACAGGAGGATCAACTGGAGGACCAGCAGAGGGGAGCGCGGCGGCGCCGTCCAAACCGAGCAGTGGCGGAAATCGCTC
This sequence comes from Hsuehochloa calcarea, assembly GCA_036346395.1. Classification (NCBI taxonomy): domain Eukaryota; kingdom Viridiplantae; phylum Streptophyta; class Magnoliopsida; order Poales; family Poaceae; genus Hsuehochloa; species Hsuehochloa calcarea. The sequence goes on along the minus strand of CM070612.1, from coordinate 2,634,989 downwards.
TGCGAATCTGGTGAAAGTGCGTCAAGACTAGCAGCAGGGCGTCGAGCACGGAAGTGGTCGCCTCTGGAAAGCATCCAACTCGCAAAAGTGGCTGCCTCAAACGCATCCAGTCTAGAAGTGGTCGCTGCCTGGAAGGTATCCTGGGATGCCCTCATCTCCAACAAGGTGGCATAAATCTGATCCATAGTGGCTTGACCTTGTGGAGGAACAGCAGCAGCAGCAGGAGGTGCAGCTTCAGGTACTTCTGCTGGAGCACGCCTAAGATTGGCAGGGATTGGAGGACCTTCTCTTGGTTTATAGGCTTTATGCGCTGAAGGTAAAGCTCCATTATATCCAGTTTGTTTAATGATCAAAGCCATAATGTAAGGTGCAAAGTTTATCCGTTTGACTCGATCATTCTTTGTTCCTGCTATCTCCCTTATGATAACATCCACAACATCAAACTTCCTTCCATGCATGATGCATTCCAATATATTCCAAACATGTCCTCTAATGGCATCATAATTCCCACTCTTAGGTAACATAGTATGATTAATGATCCTATTTACCAAGCTGGGAATAGGAAGAAGTCCTGTGATCTTACCAGGACAAATCTACGTGTGGTGTCATAAAATTCACCAAGCCAAATAGGAGAACTGTTCCATCATAGATTTGCTCATATTCGCTTGATTGGATATTCAGTGCATGTTCAAAAGCACGCTTTGTGCAAGAATACCTCACTGTCCCTGTCATCCAGGTGAGCTGAGAAAAATCTGGGGGAATGCATACTGTGGCATAGAACTGACGGATGATCTCATCACTATAATTGCATTTTATAGCCACAAAGTTGTGAATCCCAAATCATTGAAAGAGCACAGAGGTACCCTCATATTTGTCAAGCCCGCTTAGGTAGGACCAATTAACATACTTGTGATCAGCAAAAGGCTTGTTTGGTCCATAGAAAAGATCGTAGACTTGTCTTTGAAACTTGGTATGAAATCGAGGGTCATCACAGTTTCCTGGAAGTGAGTATTGATCTTTACTCCGTAGAAGAGTGTAGTCGTCTGCTGTGAGTCCCTTAAGATCAATTTCCATTTCTTCCGGTTCACCTAACTCCTCATCAGATTCATATTCAGATTCTTCTCCTGATTCACCTTCTTCTGATCCTGAATTATCAGATTCTTCCTCATTTCTTGAAGAAGATGCGCCAGCATCTGAATAGTACTTCGGGACTGACACCTTCATCCTAGGCATCTTCAAGAACAACAGTGGATGAAGTGTCAAAGGATGATTCAAAAGAAAATGAAAATCTCAGGTTCTGTCAGATAATCGAAGCTCAGCAGTTGACCGCCGAACTACCGCTAGCGGAAGTTCGCGCCTCAACAAATGAAGTTCCGATTTTCCTGGCCGACTCTAGGGCAATGAAAATTTTTGATTTTTCAGTATTTTGATGGATTGAGTCCATGGAATCGATGCATAAACATCATACAATACTGAATAAACTAGTTTGCCCAAGAATCTACCACAGATTTCAACGACATTTCATTTTCCCCCAAAATCTCAACCTAGGGTTCATGAGGGGTATAGATCCAAAGGGGATTGGAAATACCTTGAGCAAAGGAGTGATTGAACCCTGGGGATGCAAGAGATCGGTCGAGATTGAAGAAATCACCGAAGAAGAATCAAAGTGTTCGGTGGAGTTTTTGGAGAGAAGAGAGGGGGCTCGGGAGAGAAGTGACTGCGGCTGGAGAGAGAGAGAAATAACGGAGGAACCGCAGGTAATTAAATGCTCTCAGCTACCGGAAATCGGAAGTTCCGCATTTGAAAAGCGGAAGTTCCGGACATCGGTAGTTCCGCGCTGAGGGCCTAAGCTCCGATTTTCCCGACGCGCTAAGAGAGCTGAAACGAAGCTCCGCAATACAACGGCGGAAGTTCCGACAAACGGAAGTTCCGCGCCTAGAATGCCGGAAGTTCCGATTATCCTGACACTTCAGGAAAGAACTTGGAATTTGATTTTTATGCAAATGATCCCTAGTTTTGCACTCAAATAAATATCATTCAGGATCATTGTACATTAAAAGACTAATGTCTATCCAAGAAAATAATTTTTATGAATTAAGTTTTGATTTTGCAAATGAAGCCTCATTTTCATGAAATTTATCAAAACAACTCAAAGAAAATATTTTGATGATTTTAAAGCATCCAATTTTCTGTATGAGTCATAAATACCATTTTGAACCTTTTCATATGAATAATTTTGGTTCAAGTGGCAAAACTCACTTAAGTGCAAGAAAGTGACCATTTAGGTCAAGGTAGTATTTTGGACGAGTTTGATAATCAAATATCCTTTTCTAGGTTGGTCTTTTGAAAATCCTTTAAATACCAAAAATGTTTAGAATAACCAACTCTAGGATTTTTCTTTTGTCAAGATTTTCAAATTCCTTTTAGAATAGATTTTACACAAAAATTTAGTTTTGGTCAAAAACAAGATACTATAATGTAGGATTTTGGCTAGAAACTCATTTTCACTTAAAATAGGTTTTTCTAAAACCAAAACCTTTGGTAAACCTTTGAAAAGTATTTGTATACCTTTTGCAACTAGTTTTTCAAAGAAATACTAATAATTATGAAATTTTTGACTTTTGGCTAAAAGGCTCATTTTTGAAAAACAATACTAGCACTTAATTTATTTGGGCACATTTTAGGGATGTGATATACATGACTATGATTTAGCACTCCCCCTTAATGTGCCACTACCATCTTGCTCAAGATATTAATAATGAACATTATGAACAACGAGCAAGAACACCCCTTTTAAAAGAATTTTCATGAAATGCAACCTACACAAGGTATAAAGGGGCTAGATACTTCAATGTAAATACTTGTTACCGAGATGGCATTGGTTCTTGATGTGAAACGATTATCCTCAAACTTAGCTCCAATTTGATATATGATGACATCCATCTTTATATGAATAAGCCAAGTCTCCAATGCCTCTCCAAGTACCTATTAAGCATTTAAGCGCATTTTGGTACCCAAAACTAGGTTGGGTCCACGAATGTTAGTCACAATAGATTTGGGCACCCAAATGGCCCTAGCATTAGTTTTATGTGTACTAACTATTCTAGCAAACACATTGCCATTAATATCCTTCCTAAGCAAATATTGATCATTATAAATAATGGGCTTAGGAGTGATACCTTTGGGACAATCCTTACTCATATGTCCCTTTTCCCGGCAATTATAGCAAGTTCGAAGTTTGTATTCATCTTTTACCTTCTTTACTTGCTCCTTGCCGGTTTGCCTCTTCTTTGATGACAATTTCTTGTCATTCACTTTGTTTGGGCACACGGAGGCGAAGTGACCCTTTCCATTGCATCCATGGCACTTGGCATTCTTCATGTGTCTTGCATTGTGCCTTGTCTTGCTATTCTCTTTTTTCTTAGGAGTGAAGCCGATTCCACTCTTATCTTGCAAGCGTCTTTGCTTGCTCAATATATCGTCAAGAGTGGCCTTCCCTTTTAGGCCTCTTTCCAAGTCATTCTTTAATTTGTTGACTTGGGCCTTGAGCTCTTTGTTTTCCTCTACAATGTTAGTCTTGCAAGATATCGAGGAAATAGGAGTATCCATTTTAGAGCAACAAGGCATATCAATTAAATCATCACAAGAGGTAGATATGCTAACTTTAGATGAAATGCAAGATGTAGGAACTATGCATGGCATATCATCTAATAACTTGCATGTAATGCCTATATCCACCTTGGACTTATTAAGATCCTTGAGAAGGAGAGTCTCATGAGCTTCTTTTAGCTCTTCATAAGAATCCTTGAGAGAAAGAAATTCTTTCTTCAAGACTTTGAATTTTGACTTCTCCTTGCCAAGATATTCATTTAAGTCTTCTAACATTTCCATCAACTCATCATAGGTGGGTTCTTCATTTTCGTTTACCTCATCATTACCTTTAGCCATGAAGCATTGAGTTGATGTGGAGGGAGTTGTTGACTCATCATTATCGGAGCTAGAAGTTGAACATTCTTCTTCCGATGTCCACTCCTGTGTGCAATCATTACTAGTAGGTGTGGACATTTCATATTTATCTTGAAAATGTGTCCACATAGCATGAGCGCTCTCAAGATTGCACACTTCATCAAACATCTCTACACTCAAAGCACTAAATAAACCGTTAATTGCTTGAGCGTCGAGATGTAAGTTTTTCTCTTCCTCAATTGTTGGAGCAAGATGATCCAATGGAGGAGAAAAACCAACATCTACAATCCGCCATATTTTTGGACTCATGGCCCTAAAATAACAAGACATGCGGATTTTCCAATGAGCATAATCTGTGCCATCAAATAGAGGTGCTTCACCTAGGTGCACTAAATCTCTAGTTGCCATCCTTTACTCTCTAGACGGTTAAGTCTAATAAATGAGAGACCAAGCTCTGATACCACTTGTAAGATCGAGGTGGCCGACTAGAGGGGGGTGAATAGGCGGTTTTAAAAACTTTATCGGGCTAAACCAATATATAATTGCGGAAGCTAATAGCGAATTGGTTTTGCACAATTAAGACCTAAATCAACTAGGCTCAACTAAGTGCACCGACAATATGAACACAATACAAAGTGAGCAATCATACAAGATATATAAGCAATTAAAGCAAGAATGTAAATTGCTCAAAGTAAAGCACAAGTAAACACAAGATGACACGCTTATGTTTTACCGTGGTGTTCGGAGACTTGCCGGTCTCCCCTAATCCACGTTGAGGTAAGCCCAACCCGCGTTGGACCGGCTCCTCAAAAGAGCACACACCTCAGAGGTAAGTCCAACACTAGGACCGGTTCCAAACCAAACCAACACCTCGCTCAACTATGGTTGCTCTTCCTCCACTCCGAGATGGCGAGCACCAAACCACTCACAACCGTCGGGCCTTCTCACAAGCTTCTTGAGAAGGTCACCGAGCACGACGCCTCCACGCCGCCTAGGTGTCGGCAAACACCAAGAGTAACAAATCCGAACTTTCACTTGAACTAATCAAGTGTCAACGCCACGTGGATACACAATCCACTACCTAAGGCAACACATGCACTTAGGGTTTACTCTCTAATCTCACCAAGTGCAACACATGCACAAAAGAGAATAGAGGTTTGCTCTTAGCTCAAGAGGCTCACAAAGAGTTCACAATAGTTCTTAGCAACATCGAAGAACCTCCCCAACCGGCCAAGGTGGCTATATATAGCCCACACACAAAAACTAGCCGTTGGGAGACAAACCCCAAAAATCGGGAAATCGGAAGTTCCGCCGCACAAAGGCGGAACTACCGCAGAGAGAGAACGAGCACCGCAACGGCTATGTCGACGAGAAACTAGCCGCTTGATTTTTAGTGCGAACTACCGCCAACTAAACATCGGACGTTCGATTCTTCTAAGTTCCGCTCAACACATAGCGGAACTACCGCACATTGAATTTTGGCTAAGTCCCCAAAATGGTGCTTCTCGAAAAAACCAACCACGGATTTCGAGCAATCGATTAATCGGAAGTTCCGCGATACACTCGGAACTTCCGCTCTCGGAAAATCGGCTAAGTCCCTAAACCGCCGCTCGGAAAAATCAAGCCGCGGAAAATCGGACAGTCCGGGGTGCGGAACTTCCGCCGTTAAACCGCCGGAACTTCCGATTGTCCTGTCAGAAATCAGAAGTGGCTTTTTCAACAACTTCAATTGCAAAACACATTTGCTAATTGACAAGCCATGCCAACAAGAGTCACAAGCAAGATTCCCAACAAGTTGTAAAACACATTTGCCAACTTTTGGAATCATACCACAAGGAAAAAGGTATATGGACTTTCACCATTTGCAAAACGCATTTGCAAACTTAAGTCACATGCTACAAGGGTTATGCATGAGCCTCGATTATTTGCAAAACACATTCGCAAATAAATAGCGTCATGCCTAGATGAGCTAGAGCAAATATAATGAGCTATCAACACATGACTAACTCAAACTACTAGTTAAGACCCCTCTTAATAGTACGGCAACCTATACTAGCAATCCGGTCTATCAACCAAACACCGAGACCGGTAAAAGACTAGGAACACATCCTTAGCCCTAGCTAGTCATACCTTTGCCTTGCATCTTCTTGAAGATTGATGGCGCACATCAACACTTCAAGTCCGGGTCCTTGACTTTGACAATCATCAACTCATGATGATTTCTTCACTTCGGGATCTTGTCTTGAACATCATCAACACATGATGATTTCTCCATCCCGAGTCTTCACATGCATCAACACATGATGCAATCCTTCACTTGACCTCCATCAACACATGATGGGTCTTCTCTTGTCTTGATGATCAACTCATGATCATCTCTTCTTGATAAGCATCAACTCATGATGCATCATTTACACTAAGCTCTTGACTTGATGATCAACTCATGATCATCCCAAGTCTTCATCATCCCGAACATAACCTATATATCCAACTCATGGAAAATGTTAGTTCCACAATGTGATCATCACTAATTACCACACCATACCATTAACTCATAATGGTGGGACAAGATACCTCAATCTTTCCTCTTTGGTAATTGATGATAACCACTTAAATTCTCATAAATTTAATGAAGATAAATGAGAGAACAATTGAGTATATATAAACTACACAAGTTATATATACTCTAACATGAGTATACAAGAACTACACAAGTTCTATATACTCATGACATGAGTATATACGAACTACACAAGTGTTGTATACTCAAGGGTTTTGTTTCAACGTAAAGATCCCAATATATGTGGAAAATGGAATATGGATCAATACTAATGAAACCACAAAGTATAGGATAAAACTCCCCCTAAATGTGTGCATACACAAATGTGTAATAAGGTCATATGCACATATTCAAGTTTAACTTAAGGTTGAGTTCAATCCTATATTTTGGATCCGAGACATGCAACAATATATAAGATTGAGATGTCGATTGCATACCTCGTTGTGTTTCACCTTTATATCCAAATGAGACTACACAAAGATAATACTTGATAAAAGAGTTAGTCTCATATTTGGATTTGTCATTAATCACCAAAACAATCCATTAACTCATAATGGCGGGTCTAGATCTTTCAATCTCCCCCTTTTTGGTGATTGATGACAAATCCATTATCAATAACAACATTTGGATATTCATAGACATAAGATAAGAATTTAAACTAATGAACTATGTCTATGCATCATATGAAGTGAAACATAAAGCATTAAACAAAGTGCATATGAAAACATTTTCCCCCTTACAGAGCTGATGCATATATTTTCCCTCTTTTGGCATGTCTAAACAACAGTAAAACAGTCCTGGAAGTGACTACACCATTAGTCACCACAACAATAGCATGAATTACCCATTCATGCCAACCATGTCAAATTTTAATTTTTAAAAGGTGGTAGTCTAGTTCTTGCACGACCTTACCAAGCATGTCCATAACCTAGGACGAGGCTATTCGAATAGTTTTATCCCTGCAGGGGTGTACCAATGTACCCACACGCTAGACCGCCTTTTTGCCAAGCTATTAAGCACACTTCCTTAGGTATGCCGGCACGGCTAAGTCCTACGAGACATTTCCAATATTGTGAATTATTCACGAGCCGCCCGTATGGATAGAAACCCATATGTTGTGTCGGAGTCATTGTAAAGCCTCGGTCAACTACCCGTCGCAGGTAAAGCCTTGGACAACTACAATGCTCCTCGAGGTGGAGAGCCTACCCGGAATCTCCACCACCGCACACCCAACACAAGAACACCGAGAACACATATCATGTTTCACACAACACACACAACCCCCTCCTGCGACTCGGAGATAACCCACGCCAAAGTACTAAGTCAAGAGAGGTCCCATATCCCTCTCGCGTGGTTAGCACGCATAAGCGCTTGGCTTAGTGACACAAGTAACACTTCGGTCCTTAGGGACCTGGGCACCTTTCCTTGTCACACCCAACAATCACACCAACATGTCATTGTGCCCAAGTCAAATCATTTTGTTTCATTTTCAGTTTTTACAAAACTAAAGCATAAGGTGCTGAACCAAAAATAAACAAAATGATTTGTGTGATCAAGGTCATCGACTAAGTCGATAACCGCCCAATTCTACCGGTAGCTAAGCATTTCTAGGCATGACATCGCAAAGACAGTAAAAGAGCATAATTAAATCACCGGGCTCTAATTCACCAGCGATGATAATAGCTTATGGTTGTGGCAGGGGATAACATTTTAATGGCAACAATGCATTAGGAATAGCTACCTCTAAAAAGGGCAAAAATAATTGGACACAAAAGCAATGCATACATATAGTTTGTAAACAAGATATTAGACTTTGAAAGTAATGAGACATTTATGATCAAATATCTTGCACGCTTGTCGTGGGTCGTGTCTGCTCTTGTGGATCAACAAGATTATCAATGTGCTCTTCGGATCCTATCGAAAGAACCAAAAAGAACCAATAAGGCAAAAAGAAACCGAAAGGATCCAACAGTCAACTTCAACAAAAAGCTCTCAAATTTTTACAGTAGAAAGAGCATGATTTTTATGAACTAATGCAACAAGAACCAATTGATTTGGATTCTCAATGCAAAAGTTATGCTAAAAACAATTTTGCTCAGCTCTAATAGTGAAACAGTACCTAAGCAATGATTTTAGTGAAATTTTCTAGAAATGTAGAGCTACTGAAGTTTTTACAGAAAAACAAGCACCTCATAAGATGAACAACCCCACAGGATTCATCTCATTTGGAGCTTTCAATAAATAGTTATGAATTTTCCAAGTTAAATCCATTTTTCAGTTGTACAGATAATCAGTTTAATGCTTTCTTTCAAAATCTAAATTTTCGGCTGCAGAAACATAGTTGAAACCTATTTTAGAATAGAGTTCATTAAAAATGAAAAATAACGGAAGTGGTTTGACCGATTTTGGAGTTAAAATGAATTAGTTGTGCATTTTAGAAGATAAAACTATTTTTCAGTTGATAAATAAATCCTCTCGGGAAATTCAGAAATTAAATCGACGTGGACGAACGAGGAGCGTCGATCTTGGATCCGACGGTCCGCGTTCACGGAGCAACGCGCGAGCGCGCGGGATTCACAAACCCTGAACGTTCACCGTTGGATCTGGATCCAACGGTTCACGTGGATCAGGACGTCCGGCGGTCCGAACGTTCACACGCATAGGAGCCGTGGATCTTGGATCCAACGGTCCACACGGATCGAACCTTTCGGACGGTCCGAACGTTCACTCGAACCGGGACCGTTGATCTTGGATCCAACGGTCCAAACTCCGGCGCTGACGCCGCGCGCGCGCGGCCGCGAAACCCTAAACGCCAACCGTTGGATCTGGATCCAACGGTTCACGTTGAATCGAGCGCGGCGGGCTGATCGAACGCGTGCCCACGCACGCGAGCCGTTGATCTGGGATCCAACGTCCCGCGCGGACCCGAATCGATCGAACGCTCTCTCTGCTATGGGCCGTCGATCGAAGATCAGACGGTCCAGAATCATCGACAAAAGACGACTCGTGCTTTCGTCCGACAAAATTTACAGAGGCGATCTCCGGCTAATCGCCGGCGATCTAGAGCACGGCTAAGCTAACCAAGAGCACCAACAAGATCCTAATACTAACGCGCATCTACAGCAGCAAAGAATCGAGCAATGGATGACTTACCCGAGCTGGAGACGAAATTGAAGGTTTTCGGCCGAATTTGGGGGAAAACCGAAATTGATCTGCTCTCTGCAAGCAAACGAGAAATTGAGTGAGGGTTATTGCTCACAGAGAGGAGAGGAAGCAGGGGCAGCAAAGAATTTGAGCGAGAGAAACCGGAGCACCACTTTCACCGAAGAACTTTGAAGCTCTAAGAATGGCGATAATGGCGATCAAGGTGCAAACTCAAATTGAGCTCAAACAATGCACTAACAGTGGCTCTGGAGCTCAAGGGTGACCGAAAGAAGCTAGGGAAGCCACTGGAGGAGTTTTATAGCCGAAGGAGCAAGGAAGAAGCAACGGCGTTAAAATGGTGAGCTCACTGAGTTGAGGTTGACTGAGAGCGATGGGAGCAAGTGAAAACAGTGGAGACCACGACTATGGAGGCGGCGGAACAAGAGCATTAAATGCTAAGAGTCGTTGGCCGAAAGGTGGAAGAGACGACACACTGCCACGCTCTGAGATTTTCACCAACTACTGTTGACTTCGGTGAGCGCGATCGGAGGTAGACGACGAACGGCGACCGTCGGATCGAATCGAACAGCTCAAATCGAACGGGTGATAATAACGATTCAACGCGCTTGATCTCGGCCGCTGATTTAGAATCCAATGGTCCATGTTGCGCGAGGCGCCGATGGTCCGAACGTTCTCTCTTTTCAGAGCCGCTGATCTTCAGATGAACGGTTCAGAGCGTAGAGGGGAGGATCGGCGGTCCGAACGTCACCTCGAGCGCAGACCGCACGATCGAGATCTAACGGTCGAAATTGAAATCGCCGATCGCGGCCGAGTCGGTCGCTTAGTTGATCCGATCGAACCGAACGGCTTGAACCCGAGTGTGACTTGAGTCTAAGGAATAGTAAAAGCTGATTTTGAGTTATTTGCTGAGCTGACTTAGGATAATTAATTAAGATAGCAAACAAGCTCCAAAAATTATGAAATTTTAAATGGAGATTGCTGACAGCAGGAGGAACCTTATATAAAATTTTCAGAGACTTTTATGCACTGCATTTTTCTCTAAAAATTCCAGAAGGCTATTATAGGAGTTTGACTAATGTTTGACTTGTCTCAAAAATTATCAAATAATTGCTGAAAATTATGAAATAATTCTGAGGTGTTAAACATCACTCCTAGGTCCAATGAAAATTATTTCCAAAGGTTGGGCACAAGATTTTCATGAAGGAGATTTGTGTTGGTGTCCAAATGGCCATTTGATTTTTGATTTCACATAATTCCTTTACAAAAATTATGGAACTGATTACAAAAATCAAGATCAGAGAAAAAGTTTTAATTTCTCCTTATTTTTATTACATTTGAAACATAAACCAATTTTGGGATGTTACAGCCACCAACCCCAGCCTCAGCAAAGAAGAACTTATCAAGAGCCCCAACAAGAAGTAAGCTATGCCTACTGAAGTTCTACTACCAGATCCGAAAGCTACACCAAATGCCTTATGCTTTGAATGTGGCAAGACAGGACATGTCGCCCAATTATGTCCTCCAATACGACAAGTTACAAGAGGAGCATGCTTCACATGTGGGCAATATGGGCACTATTGCTACACGTTCCCGGTTCCCTATTGTCCCTGCTATGAGGAACACCATCGATAAAAAGATTGCCCTATAAACCAAGTAGTGTGCACACGTTGTGGAGAAAAGGGACATCAAAGTGCACTAATGTTGTGTAAACCGCCCAATCATGATGAGGACCACCGTACGGTAATGCCCGATGAGTAAAGTTGTGTGCTTCCTCTGCAAAGGACAAGATCACTACCCCAAAGATCGCTCCTCGCTCTCCTGCCACACCAAGACAAACCGAAAGCAAAGGACCGCTTCTAAGCCGATGTGAGACTCGTCGTGAATGAAGTTGGTAAAGATAACCAGTATCAAACACCCTAGCTTTTAAAGGGAAGTAACCATACTACACAAGAATGTCCGAATACTTCAAAGGAAATGGGAAGAAATGAGAATGTTCTCTGCACCCTCACCGCTAGACAACTCAGAGCGCATAACTCGATAGCTCACCTCCTTCAAACCACACTGCATTGTCAAACTCCTTCCGACCATGCCGCGTTGTCGACACTCCTTCAGACCATACTATGTTGTTGAACTCCTTCTGACCACGCTACGTTGTCGAACCTCCTTCAGACCACACCACGTTGTAAAACTCCTTCCGACCACGCCATGTAGTTGAAACTTCTTCCGACCACATGTAGTCGATACCCTTTACGACCACATGTAATTGAAACCCTTTACGACCACATATTGTCGAAACCCCTTTACGACCACATGTAGTCGATACCCTTTACGACCACATGTTATCAAAACTCCTTCCGACCACATGTAGTCGATACCCTTTACGACCACCTATAGTCGATGCCCTTTTCGACCACCTGTAGTCGATACCCCTTCCGAGCACATGTAGTCGATACCCTTTACGACCACATGTAGTTGATACCCCTTCCGACCACATATAGTCGAAACCCTTTCCGACCACATGTAGTCTAAACTCCTTCTGACTACGTCGTGTAGTCAAAGCTCCTTCCTACTACGTCCTGTAGTCGAACCTCTGTAACATCCCAAATTGGGTTTATGTTTCAAATGTAATAAAAATGAGGATAAATTAAAACTTTTGCTACCTCATGTATTGTTACAATGTGTGAAACCTCTTTCTTTAATTGGTGGAAATTCAAACTCCAAATTTCCCCAATTAAACTCAAGTCATAAACCTCCTCCATGAAAATCTTGTGCCCAATCTCTGGAAATAATTTTCATTGGGCCTAGGGTTGATGTTTAACACCTCTGAATTATCTCATGATTTTTAAAAATTATTTGATAATTTTTGGAGGCAAGTCAAACTGGTCAAACCCCATTTTCCTCTCTTCTGGAATTTCTGTAGAATAATTCAGTGCATGAAAATCTCTGAAAATTTTATGGAAAGCTCCTCCTGCAGTCAGCAAGCTCCAGTTAAAATTTCATAAATTTTGGAGTTTGTTTGCTACCTCAAATAAATCCTCAAAAACTAGATGTTTAAAATTCAAATTCTAAACCGGTTTGCATTGTTCTCGGGTTCGAACCGACTCGGGCTCGAGCCACTTGACTCGGTCGAACCAACTAACAGACCGGCGCGACGCAATCGGGCGCGGAGTTGTGAGCCGTTGGATCAAGATCGCACGGTCCAGATCGAGCGAGCGTCAATCGCTTAAATCGAACCGATCTATTGCACCTGCTCGATTTCAATCCAACGGCCGGCGCGATCGCCTCCTTCCTCCGTCCGGCTCGCCACAAGAAAGGCCATGGCGTGCGCAGAGGGAAAAGTCGCGCGTGCCGCCCCTTCCCTGGCCGCTAACGCCTTTCTATGCGCCGCATTTATTGCTCGTCGTGGTCCTCCTCAGCGCCCCTCTCCAACCGCCTCCGTCGCTCTCTCGCGCTCAAACGGCGGCTTGACCCGAGCGGTTATCGCCGCTGCCCTCGCCATCCCCGGCTATTTAAGCTCCTTGGTTCTCCCTTGGCTTCCTTTAGCCACACCGCAGCCTCTAGCTAGCACTCGCAAGCTCACTGGAGCCATAGATTCTCTGGGAGCTCTCGGCGCCATCGACGGTTTTGGAGCTTGGTGAAGTCTGCAGCGGGGTCTTCTTCCACAAGTCTTTGCTCCTCTCGCTTCCCTCTACTCATCGAAGCTTAACCTCCGCCAATTTGGCTTTTGACAAAAGGAGCACTCAATTTCGACTTCCCCTTTCTACCGAAATCGCCATTCTTCTTCGCTCAGCTTCTCGACTTTTCGGTGCATCCTTTGCGCCTGTGTAACCTCTTTAGCCCCTAGTGGCTCGGCACCAGCCCCGTGGACCGCAAATGAGCCATTTGTCGTTGTTCGTTTCCACTTTGCGGTCACCTCGCCTTCTCTCCGCTGCCGGCTGCTCGGTCACCTCACTAACGCCACGGTACCATTGGGTGCGCAAGAGTATTAAGGACTCATTTTAGGCGTTGCTCGCACCGCCAGCCAGAGCCGCCGGCGGCGAGCCGCTCTCCTCCGACATTTTTGCCGACGAAAACAGACGTTGGTTTGAACGCGCGCTGCTGCGAACCGTCGATCTCGAGATCTGCGCTCGGATCGCGCCAAAAATTGAGTCATGCGCGCCTCGCTGCGGGTCCGTTGGATCCAAGATCAACGCGCAGATCTGAGCGAACGCTCGACCACCGGACCGGGATCCATGTGAACCGCCGGATCCTGCATCCACGGCCTCGTGCGCATGAACGTTCGGACCACCGAACGCTCGGGCCACGTGAACCGCTGGATCCGCATCCAACGGTTGACGTTTGAGGCTTCACACACAACAATACCGGGCTTGGGCCGTTGATCCGTGGATCAACGCCCCGTGTTCGCCACGCCGATTCTCATTTCAAATTCCGAGAGGATTTATTTATCAACCTAAAATGTGATAACTTGTAAAATGCATAAGTAATTCATTTCAAATCCTTTTCGGGTGATTCAAATTTTGTTGGTTATGTTTTTAACTCATATTTAAGTTAAAAATGTTTCCAACCTCAGTATAGCTCCAGAAAATTTTGCTAATGAATAGTAGCATTTTGATTTATAAAAGCCGAGCAAAATTGTTTTGGTCATATCTTTGGCATTAAGAATCCAAATCAATTGGTTCTTGTTGCTAAATTCATTATAAATCAAGACCTTGCTACTGTAAAAATTTTAGAATTTTTGGAGGGAGTTTACTGTTGGGTCCTTGTGTTTTATTCGTTCTTATCGGTTGCTTTTTGCTTTCTCGTTAGGATCCAAGAGCACATTCATAATATTGTTGATCCTCAGAACACCTTGACCCACAAAGAAGCGTGCAAGATATTTGATCATAAATGTCCCATTACTTTCAAAGTCTAATATCTTGTTTACAAATTATACGTATGCATTGCTTTTGTGTCCAATTATTTTTGCTCTGCTTAGATGTAGCTATTCCTAATGCATTGTTGCCATTTAAAAGTTATCCTCGCCACAACCATAAGTTATTATCTTCACCGTGGATTAGAGCCCGTGATTTAATTATGCTCTTTACCTGTCTTTGCGATGTCATGCTTAGAAATGCTTAGCTACCAGTAGAATTGGGCTGTTATCGACTTAGTCGATGACCTTGATCACACAAATCATTTTGTTTATTTTGGTTTAGCACCTTATGCTTTTGTTTTGTAAAACCGAAAATGAAACAAAATGATTTGACTTGGGCACAATGGCATGTTGGTGTGATTGTTGGGTGTGACAAGGAAAGGTGCCTGTGTCCCTAAGGACCGAAAATGTTGCTTTGCGCCATTGATCCAAGTACTTTTATGTACTAACCACATGAGGGTTATATGGGACCCCTCTTGACGTAGTACTTTGGCGTGTGTTATCTCCGAGTCGCAGGAGGGGGTTGTGTGTGTTGTGTGAAACATGATATGTGTTCTCTGTGTTCTTGTGTTGGGTGTGCGGTGGTGGAGATTCCTGTAGGCTCTCCACCTCGAGGAGCGTCGTAGTTGTCCAAGGCTTTACCCGGGAAGGGTAGTTGACCGAGGCTTTACGATGACTCCGACACAACGTATGGGTTTCTATCCATACGGGCGGCTCGTGAATAATTCACAATATTGGAAACGTCTCAGAGGACTTAGCCGTCTTAAGCATACCAAAGGAAGTGTGCTTAATCATGTGGCTAAAAGGCGGTCCGACATGTGGGTAAGTTGGTACACCTGCAGGATAAATCTATTCAATAGCCTCGCCCTAGGTTATGGACGCGGGGATTTCCGCAAGATCTAGACTTCAACAACTGCTTTTGTTTTAAAAATTAAAACTTGATATGGTTGGCATGAATGGGTAATTCATGCTATTGTTGTGGTGACTAATGGTTTAGTCACTTCCGTGATGCTTTTCTCGTTGTTGATACTTGATTACTACTGCTTTTATCAAATAAAATCAGATTTGTTAAATTGCTTTCGATCTATTACATTATTGCAAATAAAACTTGCTTTATGCTTAAACATTTGAGTCCTATCCTGCTCCACTTAAATAAGCTTGCATATAGTTATTATATAGATCTGTTATCATTCCTATATATCTTAAGTAGTACATTCAAAGTACTCACCCGCTTTTCTTTGTTGCTTTTTTGTTTGCAGAGGAAGAAGGTGAGCCCCAAGGGCCTCACTTTTGTGAGTTGTGCTGTGGATTCGACGACTAGCCTGGCGGTCCGGTCGGTTGCCTTGTGGGTTAAAGGCACACTGATTGGCTCTTTTGTTTTATAGCCATCTTATGGCACTTTTGCTTCCGCTGTTAAATCTCTTTATGTATTTGTCATTTGGCCGGTCGGCCCCTCTTTTGTAATGACTATCCTTTATTTATGTCATATTTTGGTTTGTTGTTCATGTTTCGGTTCTATGTGAATGAATGGAATTGGTGCATGAACTTTGTAAAGAGGTGTGTATCTCGCACTGGAAGTATACATGTCTCGAGTCTCGGATTATCTGATTTGTGATGCTAGGACCAAGTGGATGGTTAAGCATTACAAGCCGGATAAACCGGGGTCTCACAACCTCCCTCCGACCACGTCAACTCGAAGTGAGCAGTACTCGAAGCCCATAGTACTTGAAGCCAGCGGTACTTGAAATGAATAGTACTCAAAGCCCACAGTACTCGAAGCCCGCAGCACTTGGAACTAGCAGTACTCGAAGCCAGACCTTCAGAAGCTCCGTCCTCCTCCGTTATAACTCCGATTCTAGTGATTTTTATTTTTAAATTTGTCTAAATTCAAGACCTTACTAAAGGCACTAATCTTATTTAAATTGGAGTTTATTTGCTATTTATTGTATATTTATTTGTTCTCTTTGCCTATTTATTCTTATTCCGGTGAGTTCGTCCGAATAGAGTTCAAAGACGCAGGAGATCTCCAGTTTGAGCAAGCACAGGACTTTCAAGACTCTCTCCCCTCCACTCGAGACGAGTTAATACTTTGATCATTTTGAACCTACATTTTACATAAATTATATTCTTTTAAATTACCAAAATTGCATACTTTAATTCTTTAAGCAAATGTATGTTAAACCTTAATGTAGTTAAATAATCATTTGATGATTAATTAATTATTACACCAACCTTTGGTAATTGAATCCATTATTCCTTGTCACCCTGGTAACTATGTGGTAATTACTAGTTACAGGTTGTACTTAAGCGACATGCTAGTCTTGCTTAAGTACCGGAGCATTAAATATCCTAATCACCATCTCGTAAAATCATGAAATTGGATTTGGGCAATCATTGTGAGCAAATGACTGAGATGGTTCAGTTAATGTATGTTGCTCCTTGTGGATATCGTGGGGATATGTGCATGATCTTAGAGTGATGAGTCAATTGGCAATGGCGTTGTTGGTTTGATGAATCTCGATTTTCTAAAACTTCAAAGTCTTTGTCCAGTCATTGGTGGTCCGATCGCTGCCGCCGGGTCGACCGGCCGTGTGGCAATTCACCCGGCAATGCTTGCCGGTCCGACCGACCACAGTTGATGATGGAGTTTGGGGCTAGGCCAAAAATAGGTTGTGTAGGCATGAGAGGGGAGTCTCCTGGATGTGGTCACATAATTTTTGGAGCTCCCAATCAAAAGTTCTATCCATTGGAAAATTCCAGAGAGCTTGCGGATTTTCAAGTTGAAATTTGGCTAAGTCATTTGGGGCGGTCCGACCGCCGTTATGGAATCGGTCCGACCGCTGGGAAATCGGTCCGACCGACATGGTAGGGCGGTCCGACCAGCTTCCACTTGGACTTCGGCCATTTTGGCATTGTTGTGTTTTCGTTGTGTTTAATGCATGAGTTTCAATGCTTTATTGTTGCATATTGCATTGTTGAGCTAATGTGGGTCAAGTTGTGAAGAACTTGTTCCCGGAGACGATTTCTTTGTCTATTGTTGTGCAGGTGGCTTGCAGGTCAACGACGTCAACGGTGAGGAGGATCGGGACTAAGCTTGGAGAGCTGAGGTCCAGAACGATCATGGATGTCGGGTGAGGTCGTGTGACTCAAGCATGGTGCAGAATGGACAAGATGGTTTGAACGGGCAGTTCGTTGCAGCTGGTTGGATCAAGCGGCGCAGGGGTCGGTGCAAGTGTCTTGGAGGTTCCGATGGGATTCGGACGGGAGAGACTTGCCGACATAATGAGAGCCGCTGATCAACCTACACGTGGTGAAGCAGTCGATTGCTTCAACAGATATGTGTGTGTATCCCATTTGTATTGGGCCTTAATAGGAGCCCATGAGAGAAACCCTAGCCACCCTATAAATAGAAGGGGGAGATGGAAAAAACCTCTTGAATCATTCATTTGGAAAAACTCTAACTTTTCTAGGGTTTGGAGAGGAGAGGCTAGGGTTTAGAGAGAAATTTGTTTGTGTGCTCTTTGATTGAGCTCTTGTCCTCCTTGAGGGAGTGGTTTTGACAAGCAACATCTTAAATCAATCAATCTTTGGATGTTTGTTCAAGAATGAAGTCTCATATGTTTTCTTCTCTCTTTTGATGATTTTGGTGCTTCCTTGATCTGGGTGTTTATGCTTGGTCTCTTGACCGATTTTACCTTGCTATGATGTGTGGGAATACTCCTAGAATCATCTAGATCATCAATCCCCCACAAGCAAGTTTTGGATCAAGATTTTCATATTTCTAGGTTTTGAACACTTCTTTGGTAAAACCTAAAGAGATCGATTCTTTGAAGTGGATCTGGACGATCGTCGCTAGAAATAGGTCTCATATATCCTTAGGGAGGTGTACTCCAAATTTGGTCAAGTTTCATTGGTTGAATCAAAAGTTGGACCAATTTTCATTTTGGATTTGGGCATTATGTGTTGCCTCTAGACTAAATCGGTCCGATCGATTTTTTACCGCCGGTCCGACCGCCCGACAGTCAGACCGCCAATTGGTCGCCGGTCCGACCGCCAGCAAGAAGACCGCCTCTTACACCGGTCCGACTGCCCAATGAGATCAATTCTCCATTATTGAGTCTTGTGGTTAAGGGGTAATCGGATTCGGCACAAGGCTTTCTCTGTGCATTTACAGATCTTCTTAGCTTTCATAGCTAGAGGATAAAAGTGCGTGTTGAATTTGATTCAGGCGAAAAATCGAGAAAGCGCCTATTCACCCCCCCCCCCTCTAGTCACCTTTACGATCCTACACTCCTCAAAAACCCTAATAACTGCTATTACCCCTTCTGGGCGGCTGGTATGGTGGATGGTATGTGAAGGGTTACGGGCAAGGCTACGATAGCATAAACAAAAAATTTACCGCGCAACCAAGAAACCACCGCTAGTAATAGATCACGAGATTACCACTAGACGCGCCGACTCGTAGCGGAAGTAGAGTCATTGTACCGAGTTGATGCAGTCATAGTCGTATTCACGACGCGTCTCCTCCTTCAAGTGGTCATACTCGCCGCGCGACTTCTCCTCCGATACCGGTTATCATCACGAATTGCGGATCATCCTAGTGCTGATGCTTCGCAACAACACCTCCGAGGTATCCACACGTACGGGGCAGGATCACCACACACTGGAGTGCTAGAACCGGCGGCATGGTGGAGAAGGCGTGGCTATTAGGGTTTCGAGAGTTCTTCCAAAGATCATCCTTTCTCGCACCTCGTGCCACCGCCCCTCTTTATATAGGCATCCATGATGGGTCTCGACCTTGAGGCCCATTAAGAACTCGTGGCCTATACGAATTCACCATCCAAAACAGATCCTAGCCCTTTAAGTGTGTGACCCTACAGGTTCATATGTAATCGTTTATGACTCAAAAACTCTTTTCCGACCACCAGTCGTTAGCGGTACCAGCAGTACATAACGATTCCCAAAAACACATAGAATATATCTGACGAACCTTGATGTAATATGATCTATGAACAGTCCTCATCACTTACGATCGATTCAGATCACCATACGACTGATTGTATTTAGTTCCGACCAGTTCGTAACTCCTTATGACCAAGTTCTCACCATTCTGTGATTATGTTCGACCAATCTACGACCAGCTCGTATCTCCATACGACTAGTCCATAACTGATCGAACTAAACGACCTACTCGTGCATTCTCCCTTTACCTCACGAGGTCTGGTTGAACTCCAGGTGAGAAGTTGTGTCATCCATGGACTGTTCACAGCTCAGTAGGTTCTACTAGTCTAGCCTGATGAACATTGAAATCAACCCAAAAAACGAAGCTGCAAATAGGTCTAACTTTTGATCTACAACTCCAAACTCGATGAAACTTGGAACACACCTTCTCTAAGATATCAGGAACATATTCCAATCGAAGATCGTGAAGATCCTTGGAAAAGTAACGACCTTTTTCCGTTTGAGAGGAGGATGGTCCAAAACCGAGTCAAAATAAAAACTAGATTCAAAATCTTGCTCGTGGGTTAGAGATGATCCTAGATGATATCCCACGTGTTACAGTAAGCAAGATTAGGGGCAGAAACCAACGGAAAACTTGTGAATCAAAGAAAGCCCTAAAATCATAAAATAGAGAGCAAGAACGAAAAGAGACTCATCTCAAGAAAACTTCCATAGATTGATTTGTGATTGTTGCTGGTTTACAGCCACTCCAATACGGAGGACAAAACTCAATATATGAGCACACAATCAATCTCCTCTTCAAGAATCCTAACCTCTTCACTCCCTAATCTCAAAAACAAAAATACGGTTTCTAAATAAGCAAAAAGATTAAGGGAGGTGCTCAGCACCCTCCCATATTTAGAGTGGAGGCTAACCTTCTAGAAGAGTTCCTATTACGCACCCGTTAAGCCCACACACAAACGGGTTTAACTCACGCACGTATTTTAAAGCGTCGTCTTCATCTTCTCTTGACCTAAACCTGTTGGACCGAAAAGGCGACTAGAGGGGGGGTGAATAGGAGCACGCTCACTTTTTCACAAAGAATGGATTCAATCCAATTTCACTCCAATAGCTATGAAATCTATGAAGATCTATATACCAGTACAGCGGAAAGCTAGTATTGTATCCAAACTTATATCCCCAAAGCAAAAGAGCAAAATGTAACTAAATTGAATCAAGCGGCGGTCAGACGTATTGCTAGCGGTCCGACCAAGCAAGGTGACCGATCGACCAAGCACTTAAGGGCTGGTCGACCGATTCTCTCCGAGGCACTGCTTCGGATCTCAAACCAAATGAAACACGATCTAACTTTTGATATATCCAATCAAACTCGACCAAAATTGGAACACACCTCCCTAAGGATATCTGAGAACTATTCTAAGTGACGATCGAGTGGATCAAGACAGTAAGGCAATCAAAAGCTCGGAAATCAAGGAAACACCTCAAAAACTCAAATAGAGAGAGAGAAGACAAATGAACTCATCTTGAAGAGAAATCTTCTTTGGATTGATTTGATAACGTATCGATTACAGCCAAACAAACAGATACGCATGGACACAAGATCAAAACAACTCTCTCTCTCTAGAACCCTAATCTCCACTAAACCTTCCCTAAGCACTCAAGCCAAAACTAGGGTTTCAAGTAAAAAAAGGTTGGAGGGGTACAGCCACCTCCCTCCTCTATTTATAGTGGAGACTTAAACCTTCTAGAAGAGTAACCCAAATGGGCTCCCGTTAAGGCCCAAAACAAACGGGTCACATACGCACGCTTCTCGAAGCGCCGTCTTCATCTCCTCTTGACCTACTCCGCTTCTCCACGCCATCTTGCGCCGCGAATCGTCAAAAGGTCACCAAGACGGTATTTGGTATAATTACCAAAATACCCCTTCTCGATCCTTTCGCAAAGACCGAGTCCCATCTTTGTGAAGCACCTCCCATGCTTCGCCACGTGTAGGTTGATCAATGGCTCTCAATATATCGACAAGTCTCTCCCATCCGGCTCCGACCAGAACCACCATGGCACTTGCACCGACCCCCGCGCCGCTTGATCCAACCGGTCACACCGAACTGCCCGTTCGGTCGTCATTGTCCATTCTGTGCCATGCTTGACTCCATTGACCTCACCCGGCTTCCCGATCGTTACGACCTCGGCTCTCCAAGCCTAGTCCCGATCATCCTTGCCGTGACCGTCGTTGGCCTCTGCAAGCTACACACCAATAGACAAAGCAAATCCAAACCGGGAACAAGTTCTTCACAACTTGACCCACGTTAGTCAAAACATGCATCATGCAACACATATGCACTGAAACCCATGACTTTGACCTAACCAACGAACAACGCCGCCAAGGCCGACGTTCAGGATAACCGGCCGATCGCTTCTCGGGGCTTGGTCGATCGCCGACCTGCTTGGCCGGAACGCCACCATAGGCCGGTCCGACCGCCGAAGGACTTAGCCGATTTTCAACTCCTCAAAATCCAAACCTCATGAAACTTTAAACCAATAGAACTTTTGACTGGAGACTCCAAAAATTATGAGACCAAGTGCATTTGGATCCCCTCACTTGCCTACACCCTCTATTTTTGGCCCAGCCCATTCTGACCATTTTGGTCACGGCCGGTCTGACCGCCGCACATGGCCGGTCCGACCGATTGGGACCGGCCGACCGCCATGCTATGGCTTGGTCGGACCGCCCGCCCGTAATGCCCGAACAATCTCAAACTTTGTCGAAAACCCGTGAAACGACAAACCGTTAACGCCATTGCCAATTGTCACATCATCCTAAGATCTGGAGCATATCCCCATGATATCCACAAAACCGCTTCTCCTTGCGTCGTCTTACGCCGCGGTTTAGCCAAAAGCAAACAAGACGGTATTTTAGTGATATTACCAAAATACCCCTTCTCGATCCTTCTCTGAAGACCGAATCCAATCTTCATGAAGCAATCCCATGCTTCACCACGTGTAAGTTGATCAACGGCTCTCATCATGTCGGCAAGTCTCTCCCATCCGGCTCCCACCGAAACCACTATGACACTTGCACCGACCCTCGCGCCGCTTGATGCAACCCATCGCACCGAACTTTCCGCTCGGTCATCCTTGTCCATTTTGCGCCACGCCAATCCAATGACTTCATCCGCATCGCCGATTGTTCAACCTCGCTCTCCAAGCCTAGTCCCGATCATCCTCACTGTTGACCGCCGTTGACCTCCAAGCAACCTGCACAACAATAGACCAAGAAATCGATTCTGGGAACAAGTTCTTCGCAACTTGACCCACGTTAGTCAAAACATGCATCATGCAACATATATGCACTGAAACTCATGAACTTGACTCAACAAACAAACATCGTCACTACAAGGGCCGATGGAACAAGTGAAAATCGGTCGATCACACCTATGGGCGGTCGGCCCGCACAAATAGGACTTAGCCGATTTTCAACCCCTGAAAACCGAAACCACTCTGGAAATTTCAAACGAATAGAACTTTTATTGGAGACTCCAAAAATTATAGGACCAAATGCAATAGAATCCCCTCTCTTGCCTACACCCTCTATTTTTGGCCCAGCTCAAAAATCCACTTTTTGTATTTGGCCGGTCGGACCGCCGCCATGGCCGGTCTGACCGACGCCTTGGCCGGTCAGACCGCCACTGACCTGACAGAACTGAAATGTTGCCAAAAACGAGTGATTCGACAAACTTTCAACGCCATTGCCAATTGTAACATCATCCTAAGATCATGAGCATTTCTCCATGATATCCACAATCTACCCCTTGATGCACACATTGGCAATTTTCCAAAAATATAATTTTTAAGGTTTAAAAAGTAAACTACTCACGTTTTCACACAAAGCCACAACTTGGTCCAAGAGCAAGAGAAAGCAATGGAAATGACCAAGTTGGCTTCAGATTAGTATAGGCAAGTGAGATAAGTCAAAAGAAAATAAGAAAGCTTCATTTTCCAAAGAAGAGTCAAAAATCTCACTTAAGGTCCATATGAAAGAACAATTGTTCAAATTGACCTTTGATCATTGTGAGATTCCAAGAATTGCAATTCAAGTTCATAAATGGCAATAAGATCATAAGAATACAAATTAAAAGCTCCCCCTCACTTTGATCATCATTTTTCCAGAAAATTTCGTTTTCTCCATAATCGCCAAATTGCTCACCCTTTTAATATTTTTGCTACTTCTTCTCCCCTTTGACAATGGAGTCATCAAGAAATCACGTCTTCCTCTCATCCAGAGATAATAAATGAAGATATAAGGAAGAAGTATAAGAAAGAGCATGCATGAAATGCAATGGAGTGACTTCATATTTTTTTAAAGTTTTGCATATTTTGATACAAAAAGCTTTGAAGATTACCCAAAAGAACAAGCTAGCATTTCTATAATCACACAATACATATCAAGCCTGACAGCGCTAGCAAGATCATGTTAAGACATATATATCAAAGCTAAGCTAGAAGGCTCAAAGTAAAAGCGATGAATTGTAACAGTTTAAGCAAAGCTTCAAAACTAGTAAGTTCATCAACAGAGATCATAAAGTGATAATGGCTATGTCAGAATGTCAATGTGAGATCAAGAAGCTAACAATGACCATCCGAGAGACAGAAAGCCCATAATTGAATCATTTTGCTCAAAAGCTTCAGTCACCCATTTTTTACAATAGTTTTTTATTTGCAATGAATATTGATGTTGATTAAAGGTCTATCTTAGTGAAGAACATCATGTACTAGTTACCATCCACAAACTCTTCCTAAGCTTCAACCAAGGCAATTTTAACAATTTTTCATATGCAATGAATTTTGATGTTGATTAAAGGTCTATCTTAGTGAAGAAAATCCTGGACTAGGAGCCATCCACAATCTCTTCCTAAGCTTCAACCAGGGCGATAAATCTTGAGGTTCATGTTAATTTTGACAAGCAATCCCCATAAGATCATCTGGATCATCAAACTATCTCCAAGTTCATGTCTTTGACAAGCGGTCGTGAGAATAGTTTGGCACATATTTTGAATTTGATTTTTCATTTTGCAAAAGAGCATTTTTAATTCTCAAATGAATGTAAAGCTCAACAGATGTTCAATCCTAGATTCAAAAGCTAACAAAGCAATTTTGACAAGGCCAATGTCACAAGAGGATCACTAATTGCGCAACTTAGCTAAAAGATTCATAAATTACAATTTTTAGTTCAAGTTGTCTTAAAATTCTAGCTCATACAGCAAAGACTTATCTATATATGTGAAAGCATGATAATTCTAGCAAGTCAAAGAACTAGACATGATATTGAGCAAAAATTGAAATACTAAAGCTCAAGAGGGTAATAAGCAAAGCTTTATTAATTTTAAAAGACGAAAAGTAAAGCTTATATTACAATGCATCTTTTTGAGATTTTCATATGAATGCAATATGATACAATAAAATACAAGAAAAACCTAAAAGCCTAAAAAGTTCAAAAAGATCAACAAGTTCTAGAAAAGAACAAGGAAAGATCAAAAGAACAAGGTAAGTTCAGAAAAGAACCAACTCCCCCTCAAACCAACCCATATGGGTAAATTACCCCTAACTCACTTCTTAAGGTAGCAAACCTAGTTGGGTCTGAAGGCTTGGTGAGGATATCAGCTAACTGAGCCTCGAACTCCACAAAATGTAGCACAATATCACCCTTCTCTACATGGTCTCTAAGGAAGTGATAGCGAATGTCTATGTGCTTGGTCCTAGAGTGTTGCACAGGGTTCTTAGCAATATTAATGGCATAAGTGTTATCACAGAGAAGAGGAACACTAGCAAAAGATAACCCAAAGTCCTTAAGAGTGGACACCATCCACAAAATCTGACTACAGCAGCTACATACTCAGCTTCTACAATGGATTGTGCAACAGAGGACTGCTTCCTAGAAGACCAAGAGACAAGAGAAGTGTCTAAGAAGTGATAACTGCCCGAGGTACTCTTCCTATCTAAGTGACAGCCCGCAAAATCAGAATCAGAAAACCCCCGAATGGACAAAAAAGAAGAGCAGGAATACCAAATGCCATACTGGAGGGTAGAGTGAAGGTACCTGGAGATGCGCTTGACGGCGTGGCGATGTGAAGTCCTCAGAGATGCCTGAAACCTCGCGAGGCGGATTGTTAAGTGGATGTCCGGTCTTGAGGCCGTCAGTATGTGAGGGAGCCGATCATGTCATGCAGACTCGTGTTGATCCACAGCTTCTTCCTCGTCTGGATCCAAAACAGTCGAAGTCGCCATGGGAGTGGCGATCGGCTTGCAGTCACCCATATCGAAGCGTTTGAGCAAATCTTTAGTGTACTTCGTCTGATGGATGAAGATTTCTTTCTTACACTGCTTGATTTGAAGCCCCAGAAAGTAGTTGAGCTCTCCCATCATACTCATCTCAAATTCTCTGGACATGGTCTCAGAAAAATTGAAAACAAGAGCATGAGAAGAACCACCAAAGATAATATCATCTACATAAATCAACAAGCGTGAAGTTATTGCCATACTTAAGAATGAATAGAGTTATATCCACTTTACCCATGTCAAAATTATTCTTAAGCAGGAAAGTCTTAAGTCTATCATACCAGACTCTAGGGGTTTGCTTAAGACCATATAGGGCTTTGGACAGCTTGAAAACATGGTATAGATACTTGGGATTCTCAAAGCCCGGGGGTTGCCTAACATACACTTCCTCCTCTATGTAACCATTCAGAAAAGCACTCTTGACATCTATTTGATGCAGCCTAAAACCCTTAGATGCAGCAAAGGCAAGCAGAATGTGAATGGCTTCTAATCTAGCAACAGGAGCAAATATTTCATCAAAGTCTAAACCCTCAACTTGGATAAAACTCTGAGCTACCAATCTAGCCTTATTTCTAACCACAGAACCATCCTCATTTTGTTTATTTTTGAACACCCAACGGGTTCCTATCACATTATGACCACTAGGAGGCTCTACTAGGTTCCAGGCCTTGTTCCTCTCAAAGTTCTCTAACCTCTCATGCATGGCATTGACCCAGCTAGAGTTAGATAAAGCATGTGATATATCACGGGGTTCAAAAGAGGCAACAAAAGTAGAATGGGAGTAGAGACTCGGATCATGATACCTGGAGCGAGTGACTCGCTCATGAAGTTGACCGATCATCTGATCCGGAGGATGACTCTTCTGAATGTGAAGTGGAGCGCCCGGGGGTGATAGCGTCTCTTCGACCTCCGCAGGTACTGCTGATGATGAAGATGCAGCAGGAGCCTCAAATGAAGGTGAAGTAGTCGCAGCAGTTCTTGCCGAATGGGAACCTCGGCAAGAGTGAGTGAAGGATGTATCGCCTTCGTCCTCATCTTCCTCCACAAAGATGCTCTCTGTCACCTGTAAATCACCTGAAACATCGGATCTAGCTCCAGGGCTAGTCTCATCAAAAGTAACATTGCATGTCTCCTGGACAATGTTAGTTTCAACATTAAATACCCGAAAACCCCTCGAATGTGCAGGATAACCCAGAAATAAACCATCAGAAGTTTTTGATTCAAATTTATCTAGGTATCCTGTCTTTAGAATGAAACACTTGGCTCCAAAAACTCAAAAATAAAAAACAGAGGGTTTTCTACCAAAGCGAAGCTCATATGGAGTCTTGCCCAAAGAAGGTCTCAAGAAGACACGATTTGCAATATGGCAAGCTGTAGCAATAGCTTCGGCCCAAAACCTCCTCGGTGTGATATACTCATCTAGCATCATCCTAGCCATCTTGACTAAGGTCCTGTTCTTCCTTTCCCCCACGCCATTTTGAGGAGAACTGATGCTCAACACCACGCTCAGCACAGAAAGATGCAAATGAGGTATTCTTGAACTCCGTGCTATTGTCACTGCGGATCGCTCTCAAGGCACCCGGAAGTTCAGAAGCCAAACGAAGAACAAGGTCATGATAATGACCAAAAGCTTCATGTTTCGAAGTAAGAAAGAACACCCAAGTATATCTCGAAAAATCATCAACTATGATAAGGATATACCATTTGCCACCGATCGATCAACTCGAAAGGGCCAACAAAGATCCATATGAAGTAATCGTCTTATCTCGTCGGTCCATGACCATAGTCACTGATGGGTGTGAAGAGGCAACTTGCTTGCCATGCCTACAGGGCGCACATACAGCATCCTTGGCAGCTTTGAGTTTGGGCAAACCTCTCATGAGATCAAGGTTGCTAACTCACGTCAGATGATCAAAATCAATGTACCCCAAACGTCGGTGTCAAAGCCAGAAATCAAAAGACGATACAAGCAAACATTTAAGAGTTCCAGCAAAAGATTCAGAGAAATCAGCTCTAAAGATTCTACCAACTCTAGAAATTCTAAAAACTAGCTCACCAGCATAATCAAGCACACGACAAGTATTTTTCTTAAATCTAGTAGCATAGCCATCATCAAGAAGCTGTTGGACAGAAAGGAGATTGTACCTTAGCTTGTCCACAAGAGTGACGTCCTTCAGGATGAATTTGTTGTTCACCCTGATCGATCACATCCCTTCAATCCGCCCTTGTGTATCATCTCCAAAGGTGATGAAGTCATCACCCGTTGCCTGCGTGAAGGAGGTGAACCATCTTGAATCTCCAGTCATGTGGCGTGAACACCCGGAGTCGACGAACCACGTGTTCTTCCCCCTTTCGCAGTGATCCTGAAAATCAAGGCACAAAAAAACGATGTGTCTCAATACTGGAGTTAGTTAAACATGACTTGGGAACCCAGTACTGAGACACACGTCTACGAGTAGTATGCAAAGCGTATGCTATCCTTGACTCTATTAGAAGTTATATCATGGCGACGACGATGACGGGGAGGCAAGCGATGCGGCGATAAAGCGGCCACCGACGGTAACAATACCGCGGTGGCGGCGCGATGGGCGACGATCGACGGCGACCTTTGGCGGCGGTGGCGTCCTTCATCGAGGGACGGCGGCCTCGCGCGGTGGTTCGATCCGGGTGGGACGTCGAGTCGGGCGATAGCATCGGGCCGATTCGACCGGCGGCGGCCCGATTCGACCGGCGGCGACGGTGTCCTTTGACGAGAGATAGGCTGTAGGTTAATGTCCTAGTTCTGATACCATGTTATAAATATTGTGTATGTATTCATGAGACCCAATAGGCAATATAGAGAGAGAGAGAGTACAAAGGGGATATTACAAGAGAAGATGTTATACACATATAAGGAAATACAAAAGACATATAATGAAATACAAAATAATTCCTATTCTAACACAATAGACCATCTATTTATTCATTGTCCACTTGCTAAGTACTTGTGGGGTGTGATTCAATGTTCTTTTGGGTTTAGAACTCTGCCGATTTCTATTCAGCATTTGTGTGGTGTTTGGATGGATGAGTTTCCTGTCAAGGCAAAGAAATTGATTGCGATCGGTGTGGAAGCTGTTCTTTGGACAATTTGGAGAACAAGAAATTATGCTTGTTTTTTAAACAAATTTCTACGAGACCCTACATTGGTTGTTTTTCATATACGAGACCCTACATTTATTCATTTCACAAGCGGGGGCCAAGCTGCTTTTGGTGGGTGGCATCTGACGTCTTCAACCGCTCAATAGGATGGGGGGGCCTATGGTCAAAAGACTGGAGAATGGAAAGGTGAATAGTGCAGTGACTCGAGAACGGATGATTCTATATGAAGACTGAAGATGGTGTTGCATTTTGGAGAGGAAAAAAAGCTTGAATGTGAACGTTTGTGGCTTGGTTGGCTAGATCTGTTAGAAGCAGTAAGTCAGAAAAATGTTGTTTTGGTAGTGGTTCTGACAAAGTTAAATCTCAGTTGAGCTCTCATCATCGGTTTACCTTTCTCTGCTTGTAAGGACACATGTAATGCACTTTCTGGACTAGACGTCATGTAGCGGATTATGTTGGAGGTCCACAAGCCCACATAGAACATATTGTGGTGCAGACTATAGCTGATACGCAAGTACATCGGTCTTTAAATTACCCATATTGATCCTTGCTGGATTCAGCCCCTCCTGGCCTGGCCAAGCCACGTTGTCCCCCAAAAAAAAAAAATTGCGCTTCTTGGGAAGTCGCCTCGCTGGCACGTCCAGTGGTCTCTGGCTCCTTGCGTGCCTGCACGGCTTCGCCAGCACGGTCGACGCGCGTCCGTTGGCCCATGTAACTGCCAAATTTGTAAAGAACGAACCTGGGGCATCCACTCCTCTAATTCAACCAAACAAAAGAAAAGAAAAGAAAATCAGAAAACTGTTAGACATAACGATCGAAAATTACAGAATTATTGTGTTTTGGAACTCTGGGAGAATGAACATCAAAGTTGTTCATAACAAACTGTTATTTAGAAGAGTAAAATGCATAGAGGGTCCCTCAACTTGTTCGAGTGTGACATCTAGGTCAGTGTACTTTGAAAATGCACATCTAGGATACTAATGTAACATAAGTGAGCCATTAGCCCATCCTAGCTATCCACGCAGACAACTATCGTACGTGTGGCATGACATGTCATCGAATGTCAGGCTATGTGAGTGTGGCAGCGTCGAGGGAGTATGTCTTCTCCCTCGCGGGACTCGTCGTCCTCCGGAGAGCGCCATGTCTTCTTGTCACGCTCGGGCCCTTACCGTTAGAGCTCGTTGTCAAACTCACACGCTTTGATACCTGCATGATACGATTAAGACGGATAGATGCGGTCTTGTTGGACCAGCTTCAAGTAAGGGCACATGGGTGGGGCGGATCGAGATACTCTGCTATTGCAACTAGCAACGGCAGAGCTTCAGGAAAAGGCACATGGGTGGGGCGAATCGGAATCCACTACCGTTGCAACTAGCAAAGGCAGAGACACACAGTGCTCTCTACATTAACTCTTCTCAGCCGTTAGATGGAGTGCGAACGGATGATATCGATAGCTACAGTACCATCTGAATAGTCTTTTTGCTACAGTATTCTATCTATATGGTGGGGATGTACAGGGGGAAATCCACATGGGTTTTCTACAAATGTTCTACCAATTGCTTTGAATCAGACGGGTAGGGTCTAGTTCGACCAACCGAATAAGTACTCAACCAGAGGCAGGGGGGAAATATTGTGTGCAAGATTTTCTGAAAACGATACACCACCAACCTGATGTTCACCGACGTGTCATGCCACGTGTACGAGAGTTGCCTACGTGGGCAACTAGGATAGGCTAATGACACACTTATGTCACATCAATAACTTAGAAGTGTATTTTAAAAGTACAATGACTTGGAAAGAAATGGAGAATTGAATGAAAGGTTGAATGTCTGTTTGATTACGGACTGAAAACTGGAAGCACAAGCGTACTGAGCTTGAAGATGAAGTAGGAGAGAGAAAGTAAAGGGAATGGGAAAAAAATATAGAAAAAAAAATAAAATAATTAAAATAAATTTAAGATAATTCAAGAAAATTTCACAAAAATCCTTGAAACCTGAAAAGAGCGAACAAAATAATTTTGAATTTAATTAAAGTTTATTTTAATCATTTAAAATGATTTTATTTTTCTAAAATTCCAAATTAAGCTTTAAATTAATCCAATAAATTGCAAATGATTCATTTTTTAAAAAAAAACTTCAAAAAGACTATTTGAATTATTAGGAAATCCAATTTAAAAACCAAATCTTTGAATTAATTATTTTGAAATAAATTTTTAAAAGGACCAAAATTTGAGATGTTACACAAGAAATTAGAACTTGTGAAGTTAATGTAAGTAGTAATAGAATAGAATATCAAAAGAAGCATTACAGTATCCTCTAAAGTCGAATTGTCTAAACTAACTCTACAACCAAGGAGATAGAGAAAACATGCAGAAATTAACATAAAGAATAACTGACTTGATAAATTTAGTGACTAAATCGACCTCCCAATCCAACACTAGATAATCGCTACCGCTAAATTTACCTCTACACCAATATTACCAAGCATACTGATCCAGCATGACCAAATTTACCTTCTAATATTTCGTCCATCTTTCCACACCAAGCTTCCAATCCAAGTACACAACATTAATTACTATGAAAAATTAGACTCCCAAATAACGATAGACTGTAACTATCACCTGAAGAAAGAACAAAATGCAGAGCTGAAGCTGTGGCAACTGATTGGAAGCCAAAGCATCTAAGCAGTCATCCAAACCAAACCAAATGTGATCAAACATGTAGCAATTAACAACGCAGCTAAATTTATCTCCAAACCCTTTGTTACATACATCCTTTCAAACTAGCATTCCAACTATACATACATATAGTAATTAACAACAACTCATCACTCACTTCAGAATTATCCCTAAATTGCTGTATACATACAGGAACAAGAACAATAACCATGGTACGTCAAGCCGCCGCGGCAGTGCCTTCCTCTTCCCTCTTCTTGGCCTCCTCCTTCTCCTTCTCCTCCTCGTCCTCCAGCTCCGCGGCGAGCGCCTCGAGCACGACCGACTTGGGGTTCACCATGGGCGGGCCCTTCTCCCTCCCCTCGAGCTCGTCAAGATCAAAGGTGATGAGCCTGTCCCAGTTCCCCCCTTCGAACAGCACCCCGACCTTGCCGTCGGTGACGCGCTGCACGATCCGCAGTACATGTGGTACGCGTTGTTGGGGTTCTTGACGAGCACCACCATACCCGGGAGGAACAGCGGCAGCTCCGGCGGCCTCGGCCGCTCCGCCAGCACGACGGCTGCGATCCCGGTGGCCCCGGGTTTCGTCTGGGCCTTGGGAGGGGGCGGGTTCTTGGCGACGAAGTCCTTGAGGCCGACCTCGCCGCCGGGGAAGCCGCCGGTGAGGCCCATCATCTCCTTGTCGAAGGCGGCCGGGTCCACCGGCGGGGCCTCCGTGGGCGCCGTAGGAGTGTTGGGTGATGCGGTGGGAGAAGGGGGGGTGGAGGAGGAGGAAGAGAGTTCTTTGCGGATGCCGACCTCGCCGTTGCAGAGGCCGCGGCCGCCGAGGAGGTCGGCGAGGCGGAAGGAGGCGGAGGGAGGGGGGAGGCGGATGCAAATGCGGGGTTGGGGGTGGTGAGGCAATGGTGGGGGCCGGAGGAAGGAGGGGGTGGTGGGCGCCATGGGAAGAGTGGGGGGCAGCAGAGCAGCGCACAGCAGAGAGCAGAGCGGAGCAGGGGAAGCGAACGTGTGGAAGTGGAGACGGGGGAAGGGGGGGGTGATGAGGCGCCCCGTGTGCTGGCTGACACGTGGCGTTGCGCCTCCGTTCTGCGGAGCAGGGGAAGGGGTTGATGTGGCCGAGGAACGGGCGCCGTACGATGAGAGAAAGCTATGGCTTGGATTTATTTGAAACCAAATGAAAGGAAAGAAACGACGATATGGGCAATGCTGGTTGAAATGGCCAAAAACGAGGGAGGGTCCCAAACGGAGCTGCCGCTACTCACCAAACATATCTGACAGTGGGGCAGACACTCTCTGGTGCATAGGCAGAGAGCAAAACACACGATAATATTTGTCACCTTTCTATCTCCTTCTCAGCGAATTACTAGTATCTTTAGTTAAAGCCACACCTTTTCAGATAAACCAAACACAAACTTTTTCGTGTGGAAACTACAGATCTACATTCATCAATGCTTTATACAATGAAGGGATAATTGATCAGCCTACTCTATAGAGCGGCACTCGATGTTTTGCACTCTATAAAGCGCAATTCATTATTTGCTACTCTATATAATTGGTACTCCCATCTCTTTACTACTTTTGCTCCTTTTTTTTAATGATTATATCCATATTCTTCCTCCACCACCATCTTCTTCCTCCTCTTTTCTTCTTCTTGCCCAGTCATGGCGGAATACCTGACAGATAGGATGGGTCCGTGGCCTTGCCGGTTGTGAGGACCCCGGAATATTGGAGTTTTATACCGAATTAATAATCATACCAAAAGCAAAATTTTTAATCAAGAACAATCAAGTCTCAATTAAAAATAATACTAGAAGTATAATCATTAACAAGGTATAATTCCAATATTCAGTTCCTGATATGCTCTCATGTTAGCTCCCGTGATGAGTGCTAACATAGACATATCCTTACAACATTATATCACAAGCATACACGATTGGAATACATTAATAAAAATTTACAGCGGAAACATTAAGTAAATCATAAATGAAAAAGGAAGTAATAAAATAAACTTCCCAGTGGAGCGCCACAACCCAAGGGCAACTTGATCGATTAAAGCCAAGTACCAACGTGAATCAAGGCCAACTTGAAATATTACCTAGGACGTTCTTTACCGCAACAAGTGGAAAATTCCACCGAGTACGGAAGGTACTCAAAGAAGACTTACACAAACTATTTAAAATAAAGTGTCCGAGAGGTCCTATACAAAGGATTAGAATTTTTAGATGCATAAGGTTAACAACAGAAGGTTATAATGGTTAAATTTTGCGTAAAGCAATACATCTTAACCTACACTTGCTAGGTTTTAGTAAAGCAATTTAATAAATCAATTTGGATTAAAACAGAATTAAATAAAAGTATGATCATAATTAGTATCAAAATCAAGTGGCTACAACCACTAACAATAAATTGCATGACTCACTATCATGTCGAAATTAATAATTCCCAAAACCCAAAATTAGAGCAAATTCTATACAGTGACATCAATCCAAGCGTTGTCCGTGAATCAGTGGACACGGCTATTCGAATAGTTTTAATCCTGCAGGGTGTACATCTTTACCCACACGACTTAGTTAGCCCGTAAGCCTCCTAATAATAGCACACCGCCTTTGGTATGCCGTAAGGTAAACTAAGATTCGTATTTTTCAACAAGTTGACACTATTGAGTTGGATGACCCATGTGAAACCGATCCCGCTTAAACAACGATCGATAGCATATATTCAACCGAGGTTCACATGTTGTACAGGAATGCCGACCAGTCAATTAAATGCAAACTCGTGTTAGCCACACATATTACACATGCATCGGGCCCTCAAGGTACGTACATGCGATGTAACACATCTACGCCTTACCCTTCTAAGAACATCCGATATCGATATAAGCTCCACATGGCATACGACACGGCCCAAGACTTAAGCATCTATGCCATATGAAATCAATACACATGTCCTTACTCTCCAGATCCAACTCAATAATATTAACCCTTTACTTAACCAAACAATACCCATACACTGCGTGTGGAAGTACGTGGGCTTGAATTGGGCGTCGAGTTCACCCTTAATCAACCTGCATAAGACATCCACAGCTCCCATTCTCGCACTAGGCACCATCACTAACATCCACTTGTCCGATTTGAATTAAATTTAACAACAAGATTTAGATTCATTTCGATTTAAATAAATCGAACAAAGAACCAACAAAAATAAAAATGTATTTGTTGTTCCCTGTGTTTGACAAGATAAGCACGCCAAACACTACCGCTCTATGGATCGCATGGCTAAGCAAAATTGAAATTTAATATTATATCACCACAAACTACCTTAGGTTGAGTGTATGATCAATTCAAGGTAAACCACAATTGTCGTTGTAACTACCTATTGATGATCACAATTAATTTTAAGAAAATTAGCATGCAACAATATCACCGTGTTTTGTAAATCTACGCTTCAAAAATTGGGATCAACATGGTGCGTAGAGGATGCTTGCCTTAAGGAATGTCCACTTGTTCACTCTCGAGGCGTAATCATTCACGCTATGCAATTCGGAATCTAAAAGAAAATACAATAGCGAATAAATACCGATAAAATCGAGAATCCAAAATGCTCAAAAATGTATGATAAATACATATTAATGAGGTTATGATTCTAGATGCATTTAAGTATAGATTTTAATTTAATAAAATTCAATTTCTTATGGATCGTTAAAGTTAATTCAATTTCGTGGAATTACAATGATCGACAATGCTTAGAGTTTAGGTGATGTTGTTTTCCTTAACAGACACCTAGTACTCACAAACACTCTCTCCGGTATTCTAGGTATACAACCACGATGATCGTGCACCAAAATCAATCATCTAATATGCTCTCTTCTTTCTAAGCAGACTTTGATGGTGATTGTGTGCACATCTATTATCTACATCAGCAGGCTTGATTAATCTATATACACTACGCTTGATTTTATTTTCTAAGAGTCGATTTATCGATATTTAATCATGACGACTAAAACTTAGATCGATTGCAATAATGATATGGTATTAATAATACTTACTAATTAACATCAATTTAAACAACTCAAACTATAGCCATTACAAAACACTAAAATTTATTTACACAAATTCTTTAATTCCAATTTTATTCCACACTTAAACTACTAATTTTTAATCTTAACCCTAATCACACCCTCTCTCTCTCTAATGTCGCCGACACTTCCTCTCTCTCCCTTCCCGATTCTCTCTCTCGTAAACATCTCTTTCTCTCGCCTCATCTCCCCGCCGACGCCCACGCTTCTTCTTCCTTCCTTATCTCCTCTCGGCTCTCCGTCTCTCCTGGCGATTTATCTTCTCTGCGCTCGGCCACAGCGCCACGCTCTCTCCTCCCCGGCTCTCCTGTGGCCGCTCCTCCTGCTCTACCGCCTCCGCTATGGCCCCTATCTCGCCTCCCTCCGGCTGGCGGCCGAAGGACAGCGCCGCCATGCGTCGCCTCTCCGGCTCGACCTCCTCTCGGCCCTCCCGACGGCCCGGCTCAGGCTGCGCCTCGGCTATCTCCTCCCAGTGGCCGCCCCAAGCGCCGCCGCCCCGAAGTTCTCCTCCTCGCCTCCTCCCGGCCCGGCTCCTAGCGCCACCTTCTTCTTTACTGGCGCGATCAAGGCCAGCCACCATCGCCCTTGGTTCGATTTCCCTCTACTGCCAGATCGGGTGTGCTCGGCCCTGCTTGGCCTCCCGCCTCGGTCCTCTCCCCGGTGCCCTAGCTCTGCTTCTACTACCCAAAATGATTTCGCTTACTTGATTTTATTAGGTTGCTTTCTTTAGCCGATTTGGTTGATGCTAAAGCGTATATTAATTTGATGCATGTTCAAATTGATAGCCCGGATGAATCGCCATGGTCGGGTCATTTCTTGGGGTTTGGTACATGTGGTTGGGTTCACGATGGTGGAGGTGGGTGTTGGGTTCGCTTGCCATCGAGGTAAGACCTCACCGATCTCCTCTCTACCCTACCCCTACTGCTCTGTGATGATGATGAACTGAGAGCTATACTGATTGTTCTACTGGATATCGGGGTTGATTCTATTGAAATCGATGATTGATGATGTGCAAATGATGTGCATGATGATGGGTACCGGGTTACCTCGGATGATTTTAGGGTTTGGAAGAAGAGGGTTGCGATCTTTGGCTTTGGCCGGTGCTCCCCTCTGGGGCCCTTCTGCGGTGCTCCCCTCCTCCCGAGCTTCCTGGCTCCTCGATGCTTCTTTCCTCCTCTTGCTCCTCCCGGCTGCTGCCGTCATTGGCTTGCCTTCTACCGGGTTGCAACATCGATTGATGATGGTGATGTCGGCTTGGCTTGGCATGTTGATTTGCTCTGGACTTTGCTTTGGTTGTCCCGCTCTTGATTGCCTTCTTGTTCTTGCTTCCGAGAAGAAATGGAAATGGGGTTACTGAGGGAATTGGTCACAAAAGGAATTGTGTTGCTTGCTCCTCACGGCTATGGGATGTGGTGGTCGGGCTTGTGTGTGCCGCTTTGCTGGTTTTGCGTTGAGTTGAGAAATCTCCGAAAGGGGCCGTCTTTGTCCCTGTGTTTTGTCGCTCGCTTTTGTCGCCTTGGTGGTGGTCGGTGGTGCTTGGCTTGGGAGGCAAATGAGTCATCATTGCAATTTGCAAATGAGGCTCATGCATTTGTGCTTATCCAGATGGCTCCGTATATTTTTGGTCAGGGCATTTTGGTTCATTGGCTAGCAATTCCTTATGCAATGGATTTATGATAATTGAGGCAATTCAAGATATCGAGGTTTTGGATTTCTAAATGCCGAATGATGAGAACCTACGAAATAAGATTCGCCTATTTACTTAGTTTAGTCTAGGTATCTTGGGTATCCGGTCGACTAACTGGTCACCTAGGTGACTTGAAAAGTCAAGATGCTTGCTAACCTGTGTTGGTGTGGGTAGTCGCGATACTCAAGGTGCCGACTAATCTAGGTAGATCGTGAACCGCAATGATTCCAATGGTATACCGACGGCAATTTATTTTATTCTAACTCTATTATATCGCTTTTGAACAACTAATAGTCTTTTGATTGGTTGGCGGACTATGGAGCCGCAAATGGTGTTTTGATTGGTTCAAGAAGATGGTTTGGTGGACAACGATGGATCGCAAGATTTCAAGGAAGGCTTTAGGAGACATGCAATGCAAGTTTTATTTTAATATTTTTGTAAATGATTCAAAGTTGTAAAACATAATATGATATGATGTAAATAAATTCTTGTTTTACTTATATTGAGAAGATTGTTATTTATGATAAACATTGTAAAGTTTTTAATTAAATTATTTCCCAGAGAATTTCTTAAGTATTTATTGTTGTCTCTCTTTGGAGTTGTGATTGGAGTTACCTTTAGACTTGATTAGGATATTTACAAATACAAAATTTATGCAAATGCTTCAGAAATAACAAATATAATATAAAATACATATAATTACTGTTTATTAAAATTGGGGCTGTTACACCGGTGAGGAGGTGGTCGTGAAGCAAGTGGTGTTTGGACTGGTGCTAGTGACCGAGGTGGGAGAAGTTGACGGGAACGCCAAGCGATTTGTAGAAGGTGGCCTTGCCGCCTTGGATGGTGGTGGTGGAGCTCATGGCATCTGAGGACAACAGCGGTAGTGGAGCTCGCGGTCGATAGTGTTGCACCTGATATGGACAGAGGTGTTGGAGCACACAGCAGCCGAGGATGACACTGGCGAAGGCACACTGGATCTGGCTAAATCCACCTCTCCACCGGATCTGGTTTGTGGAGACGGTAGCACGTCCTGCCCTTCTAGAGCTCGAGGGGAGAGGTTGGTGTTTTCAGTGGCGGAGGCACACCAGATTTGAGTATTGTACTATGTACAATGGTATGCATGTTTATACCGAGGCGCACGATTTCAAAATTCAAAACTCCAGGGGAGACCGAGGGAAATGTGGGGCTTACGGGAGAGAGATAGAGGTGGTAGGTCCCACATGTACTTTAGGTGCTCCCTAATTTCCTTAATCCAACAAAAAAAACAAAAAAACAGGAAATCAAATTCCCAGCACTAATCTCGATGCACAGTGCGCGGCTGTGATAGTGGGAGCACCTGGACATGCGTTGAGAAGGGCATTTCCGGCCGCAAGGTCCCTTTCATTTTCCCTTTTTCGATGGGGATTCTGGAAGGAAGCCTTGCATTCCTGCCAAAGTGCCAAGCGTAGAGGCGGGAATGAAGAGGACCGGACCAGAGGAGTTTTAGAGTTCCACGTCTGGCCCACGGGCCCCACCAGCCCTCGCTCCCCTCCTTCCAGATCCAAACATACGCCCGGCCAGTGTTCCCACAAGAAACATCACTGACACGCGGGCGCGCCAAAACGTCATGCCCCACACGCATGGTGATGAGCTGTACCCTTATCCTGTAACCTTTAACTCCCACCCCCGCCTTTTCTGGCACAAGAAAAGTTAGCCGAGCAGACGGACGGACCCACCTGTCAGTGGAGCCTTACCCACCGACGGAGCTCCTGAGTGCCCGTAGCCGCTCACGTAGGCCTGGACCGCGGGCGTCCGCGTCAGCTCGTCGCCGACATCGTGACCCCACGGAAGTGATTTCCTCCGTGGGGCCCACACGTCAGTATGCGAGGTCGGAGTCGGGCGGCGAAACTTTACATAAATACCCCTACTGTTCAACTCAAACTTGAGATACACCCCCCCCCATACGGGTTGTAACGTAATACTCCATTTACCTGTGACCTTGCTAGCACGAGGTACATGCAACGTGGGGAGCTCGGATCTTGATCTCCTGAAAGAGAGTAAGACAGGAAAGGGAGGAAGCGTGGACATCCTCTCACATAATAGCTGGATTGGGTGCGTAGACAACATAAGAGAGAGAAAGGCTGTGGCATGGAACAAGCCATCATCAAGGATGGGTTCATGGGGAGAGGAGCATCATGGGTAGGGCTAGCGACGATGGGGCGGCTACGACGATGACGACGATGGGTAGATAATACTATTGGATAAAACGAGTGGTAGATCTGTAGCGACGATGTTCAATAGTGTTTTGATTCAGATCAGAATCAGATAGTGGTTCGGGGATTTTGTCTTGGAAAGTAAAGATAGGTTGTTTTAAAGATCAAATCTATGCGATGTGTGGGAAACCGTTACTGTGGTTAGACGCATGTACGTGGGACCCCGAAACCGGATCCGTTTCAAGCCAAGCGATTGCGCCGAAAACACAATCCAAAACATGAAACGAAACCGATTTCATGATTCCCGGATATGCGTCTCATGTTAGTTCCCAAGAATCAGTGACTAACCATAGTCAAATATGCAAAAATTAAAATCAATGTTACAATTTCAATAAATCGGACCTTATGGCCCGATTTTTCATAAACGGCCGGCCAGCCAAATATAATCAGAGTTTAATAAATCGCAGTGGAAGATAAACATAGAAATAAAAGGAGAATACCAGGTTGGCATGCCCATACCCACAAGCAACCAACTGGGGTTAAAGCCGTTGCACCTGCCGTAATCATCCTCACCTGAACAAGCAGATATCTGAATTGAGTACAAAAGGTACTCGCAAGTCTTACACAAACTAATAAAAGAAATTTTATGATAGACACTATACAAAGGAGAATAATTTATACATGTTAAAGGTTGATCAAAGGGAAAGCTTTTATGGCTTAAGTTTTGCATAAAACACACAAGTTTCATCCAACTAATTTATAAATGTCATTTATTAAACACAATTTTGACAAAAGAATTTTAAATGACAATGATAGAAACATAAATCAACAATACCAAAGTGGAAACCCCACTTTGATAAACTAAACTGCATGACGTACCTGTCATGTCGATACCAAGTTGTCCCATGACAAATTTTAATTTTGAGCCTAACGATGGTATCATGCCAAGGCCCAAGTGATATCCGTAACCGTGGACACAGCTATTCGAATAGTTTATAACCCTGCAGGGGAGTACATCTTTACCCACACGACTTGATCAGCCCGTAAGCCTCCGGATAATAACACACTTCCTTTGGTGTGTCGGCCGGAGAAATCAAGACTCGGTAATTTTCAGCAAGAAACTCATATTGAAAAGAACCACCCTTGCATGATAAAATCCCGCTTAGTGCTAGATATACCGCCCACTAACTAACCGGGCATGCAAGTTGTGTCGGATGGGCCAATGTAAGGAGTTAGCATGTGGGTCGACCACCCAACATCAAAATAAAAATAGCGCCCACGTGCACATTATATCCTTTTATTGGGTTCCTAAGGAACATGAGATTTCACGGTCCCATGTCCTCACACCACCTGTGTTTTCAATTCAATAAAACTTTCCCATTACTTAATCGAGCGGCGCCCATACTATGGAAGTACGAGTCATACTTGGAGTGACAGCCCAAAGTTCGGTCCTTAACTATCCGGACAAGTCTTTCCAGTGAACCCGAATCTCGTACACGATGGCACCCACACCACTAACCACTTGTCCAGACCAAAATCAGTTTTAATTAAACAAACTTTAGACACAAAAATCAGATTCGAAGATCTGAACCAAAAGCATAAATGTAAAACTTGTTCAGTGTTTCCCACGATTGACGATATAATCTCGCCAACCAAAACTACCAAATCCACCGACTTGCATGACTAAGCATTCACATAAAGAATAAATATACCAATACATAATATCTAATCTAAACATAACTGTATGGAATGATTAAAGGTAAGCCACAATGATTAGGATTTAACTAACTAGAATCATAAATTATCAAAATAGCATACACGCAATTATCATTGCATTACAAAATACTAAATTACCAAAACTGGGATCGAAATGATGCAAGAGGATGCTTGCCTTATTGGAAGTCCACTTGTTCACTCTCGGAGGCGTAATTGTTCACTTCGTGCAATTAGGAATCTAGAGAGAAAATACGATAGTGAATAAACACCGATAAAACTGAAAAATCCAAAATGCTTAAAAATGCAATGAGATTTACATATTAGTAAGATTACGATTTTAGATGCATTTATGTGATAATTTTAGTTCAATAGGAGTACATTTCAATTAGTTAGCAATTTGTGAAGTTTAATTCAAACTTCATGCTTACTAAAAGCGTTGTTTTCCTTAACCGCACACCTAGTACTCACAAGCACTCTCTCTTGAGGTCATTCTATAGTATAATGGCTCTAGGCTCAATAATGTGGAAACCCGTGTTTTAACGTACTAAAATGAACTACTACTCATACTCGGATATTACTAAGTCTAACAAATTTGATTCGTACCAAAACGACTAATTGGTTTTACTTAACTGTGCGCGTGTTCGCTTATTAGTCTTAAAAAAAACTCGGCGCTGGTTATTTTAATTATTTACTCACGATCAAAGTATGGTTGATGCTACATATTATTTTTCTACTTTATGGGGCTCTACCGGTGGTTTACTTATTTTAGAAAGTTCAATATTAGTACTTTATACATTTTCCTATTTTTATTCTAGACCGGCCTAACCAAGGTAATTTGCCTGTACGAGATTTAGAAATCCATTTTTATGGCGATTTGACTGAAACTTATAGGTAACCCACTAGATTATTTATCTAACGCAGTAGCAATTTTATTAGTTTTATTTCGCCCCTTTTTCTCCGCCTTTAATGTTTCTATCGGTCGGTCTACTGGTAAAATATTCGTACGTGGCCTAAAATTATATACCTTTGGCGATTCGCCCGAAAATCATAGGTATGCTACGTACACGGTCTCTCTACTTATTTTAAATTTAACAAAAAATTTCTACAAAATTTTCTTTCCTACCCCTTCTTTTCTTTTCCTAACTTTCTCTCTCCCCACCTACCTATTTGGCCGACCAAATTTCTGTGCTCATCTCCCCTAAATCATTCTCCCAACTCTCCTGGCTCCCCTTCTCAAACATTTCTCCCCTCGGATCCCATCTCCCTCTCCACTCTACTGGTGCCGCCGCCCTGGGCTCTCGGCCCGGCTCTGGTTCCTCCTCGCATCTACGCGTGACTCCCCGGCTTCCCCGTGTGGCTCGGCCCCAGCCCGCCTCCTCTTGGCTTGCCTCCGGCCCGGCTTCTTGGCCGTCGGCACGCCAGTGTCGCCTCTCTGCGCCCGACGCCGCCTCCGGCTCCTCCACTGTTCACCTCCTCTGGCGCACTCCACACTGCACAAGCCCGCCTCTTGATCTCCGGCTGGTGTGTTACGGCCCGGTGGCTCGGCTTCCTACCCACCACTATACTGAGGTGATATTACTTCCTTTAACACCTCCCTCTACCCCCTTCCCCTAATGCTCTGCGATGAATATTGAAAGCTGATATGCTACTGAGGGATGCTCAAGGTGATGAGTGGTAGAATGGTTATGGTATAAATGGTGGTTTACCTGAGGGTTGGGGTTGGGTCGGTTTTTGGGGTTGTGGCCGATGTGGTGGCTGGTGGCGATCGAGATGGTGATGTTAGCAGTGAGGGTGGATGTCCTCCTGCTGCTAGTCTTGTTGTGGCCTTCGGTGGTCAACCGTGGTTCAAAGGCCGCCACCGGCTTCGCTCTTGCTCTCCGGCTTCTCCCTGACTCCCTAGGGTCTCGACTTGGTTACAGTAAATGATCAGCGATGGTGATGCTTGCTTGGCTTGACGTTGTGATTTGTTCTTGGCCTTTGTTTTGGGTTGATTTGCTCTTGGTTTCCTTCAGTGGTGCCCTGAATGGTGCTTGCGGTGGTGCTTGGCTTGTGAGATGAATGAGTTGTGAGGCTTTTATTGGGGAATGCACTCGGCTGGGAGATGTATCCAGGTGCTTCCCGTTGTGATATGAGGAATGCACTCGGCTGGGGATGTATCCAGGTGCTTCCCGTTGTGATCTATTAATGACCTTTATGCCCTAGTGCATATCCGTATGGCTGTCACATATATTTTTGGGCTATGGGCATTTTGGTCCATTGGCTATCAATTCACTATGCAAGGGATTCTCTGCAGTTGAGGCAAATCAGTATACGTAGGTGTTAGATTTTCCTAAACACCGAATGATGAAACCTACAGAAATAAAACGACACCGATTTACTTAGGTTAGTCTAGGTATCGTGGGTATCCCGGTGCCGACTAATCTGGGTTAGCCTAGATGACTTGAAAATAAAGATGCCGGTTAACCTAGGTTGGTGTGGATGGTCTCGATACTCAGGGTGCCGACTAATCTAGGTCTATCTGGGAACCGTAATGATTCCTATGGTACTCTGACGTCAATTCATTTTATTCTAACTCTATTATATTGCTTTTGAACGGCTAATAGTCTTGTGTTTTGATTGACGGACGATGGAGCTGTGAATGGTGTTTCGGATTAGGTCGAGGAAGACGGTTTGACTGGACGGCGATGGACAGGCAAGATGTCAAGGAAGGCTTTAGCGACATGCAATGCAAGTTTTATTTTAACCTTTTGTAAAGTACTCAAAGTTGTAAAACATAATCTGCTCTGATGTAAATAAATTCTTGTGTTACTTGTGTTTATCAAAAAAAAATATTTATTCATGATAAATATTGTAA
Organism: Hsuehochloa calcarea; assembly: GCA_036346395.1. Taxonomy (NCBI): domain Eukaryota; kingdom Viridiplantae; phylum Streptophyta; class Magnoliopsida; order Poales; family Poaceae; genus Hsuehochloa; species Hsuehochloa calcarea. The sequence goes on along the minus strand of CM070612.1, from coordinate 2,590,752 downwards.
GGTTTTAATAAATTATTTTCTAGAGAATTTCCTAAGTATTTATTGTTGTTTTTATTTGGAGTTTCGATTGGAGTTACATGTTTAACTTTGATTTGAAAATTTACAAATGCAAAAATTTATGCAAATGCTTCAGAAATCAAATGTATACTCATGAGTTGCATAATAATTTAGTTTAATAAACTTGGGGCTGTGACAATGTATCAAAAGCACCCCCATTGCAAATTGTCATGTCTGTGTTTACTTTCTTTGTTATCCATTTTGCCGCTTTCCTAAGCATTTAAAGATGAAAATACAGAGATTGCATGATCCTAGATTTGCAAGATTCTGCTTAGCAAAAGCTTTTTTTCTTTCTTTCTCCTATGTATGTACGGGTGGCACGGGCCCATTTATGCACAACTCGACTGGCCCAACAAGTTAAACGGGTCGTGCCATGCCATCCCGTAGGCTCAGTCGCCGACCCAGGCATGACACGCTGAGCTCACGGGGAGTACCATGCCGACTCGAACACGATTAGCTCGACAGGCCAAGTTGGTTTGTTTTACCTATCAAGAAGTTCTTGGTCTTTCCCTCGTTCCCCATCCACCACCTCCTCCTCCTCCGCCGCCGCAGGAGTCGCATGCCCCACCGCCACCGATGCCACGAGAAGGTGACCAAGGTGGAGGCGGAGAAGAAGACTGGCTAAATGGGTCGTCTTTGTGTCGTGCGTGCACACGACATCGTGTATGTTGTGCCGGCCTGACCCGCTGGACTGAGGTCGCGGCCCAAGCACAACACGGGGCGTCAGCTGGGCTAGCACAACCCGTTTAGGTGTTGTGCTTGTGTCGGGCGGAGACACGACCCATTTGGACATGTCTAGTTTGTCTCTTTTGTCATCACGTTCTTGCTCCGCTACTAGAAATTCACCCCCGTATTTTGATAATTATGTTAATATATTACATGCTCACAAGAGAACTAATAAACCATAATGTATTGTTAAAATTTTTCCCAATTGTAAAACATATATCTTTTGAATGATCCGGTTCATATTTACCTGCATTATCGTTCATTGCTTGTCAGTGTAGTGCACGTAGTATTTAAATTTTAAAGATACTAGTTCAATGTTCGTGCTTTGCTATGGATAAATAAAAAAATTATATTTAGCTCATCACGTCGAGTGTAATTGTTTTTTTGTGTAAGCTATCGGTTCTGCCATTGCACTCGGCCAAGCTCCGCTCTGGCATATATTCACACCTTCACTACCATATTCGATGCCCTCGGCTCTGCCGCTGCGGCACCGCACGTCCTGTCTCCGCCCCATGCTTGATCTGCTCCGCACCATTGACCGCGCCGCCTGTTTTGTAACGCTGTCATCGTGTCAGCTCCGCGGAAACCGGAAGATGCAGTTTCACTAGACGGATTAAAATCATAATTTGTTGCGGAATTGTTAAGAGATCTTATAAAGAGAAAGAAAATTATTGAGATAAGATTGTAGCTTGTTACAAGTTTGTTAGGGAAGCTAATAAATAGAAGAGAAAATTGTGTGAGAGGTTCGCACAATACGCCTTGACATATACCATATAAAAAGATATTGCTGCCGGTCCAGGGGCATAACTTGGCTATGATACTTCCCATGCTGGGGCTGCCAAGCGTGAAGAACAGTAGCACACATCAGCGACCATATTGGAGATAAAAAAATCTCAAAGCACAAAAGAACAAAGGAGAAATAAAACCAATTATAATATATTTATTCTATGTACCAACACACCAATTCAGAGAACAGAAGGATTCATATTTAGACAAACAAAAAAACCACGAGATAGTCGTAGCTAGAAGGGAAACCAGCAGCAACAACCTCATCGATGCATGCGAGCCACGTTATGTCTGGATCTCAGAGGCCGCCTACCGGAGGCATCCATCTAGATCGACAATGCACCGGTGGTGGCATCCAGTTCGGTGTCCTTGTCTGACAGCCACAATACCACCGTCGCCGACGACGTTATGCCCATTGGCATTGCAAGGCTTGAGACTCGGGGCACGACAAGTGACAAGTGTGGTGGGTGACGTCAATGGCGAGCATAATAACGTGTGTAGAAGATGGGCGTGAAAGCGGCAGGGGACGTGAGGTCGCGGGAAGGCAGTCGTGACAGTTGTAAGTCAGAGAGAAGAAAGCCTTAGAGAGTTGTGGAGGTGAGTGGCGAGGGGAGCACCGATGTTTGGGAGTAGAGGGCGCGTGATTCGAGGGAGGCGAGGCGACACCAGGAAGGTGCTACGTTGCGAAGAGAATAGGAAGGGTGTGTTTGTTAGACTCACATGGCGGTGCCAAAATATTAGTGAGGAAAGAGAAATAAAAAACACGTTACTTATCACTACTAGAGTCTTTTAAAAAAGTAAATATAAGCCCATGTAACCTCACCTAATTTAAATGCTTGATTTGGGAGGCGCAAGGCGGACTACCAACCATCTAATCGATCTTTTTAAAAAAGAACTATCTAATCCATAGCATCATATCGTTGGAAGGAGAGAACAAAAATATAAAAACTAAAACCCAACGAGAAACAACACCAATAATCGCTGCCTTAAATTGTTTATCCTAACCAGACCCCCGATGATGCCGTTGATTATCGTCAACCATCGTATCCACGAACAAAATTAAGGTGCTCTCATCAACCTTCCCAGCCAGAATTAATTGGAGATGACTTCACAGAAAAGAAGAGCAGAGAAAGGAAGCAAGGAAGATTCCCCAATTCCGTCCAATTAATCTGCCCATCTGACACCTACATTCCAATTTAATTACCAAGAAAATGGTACGACTTAGGACTCGGACCAGTACCTTATTAAGTCACCTACAGCTACTACTACTTAATTATCTCCCTCTTTATTTAACTCGAATGGATTAAATAGTTTTTTTATTATTGAAAAACCCGCACTGTCCACGAGAAGTTCACAGTAAACAGCTCAATTCCGTTTGGAACACAAAATCGCTGCGTCCTACCCAGGTTTCGAAAATAGACAGATTTCGGTAATATCGGTTCTATTGGCGGCTACCGATAGAAATTCAAATCGGCTTCGAAAATCTCGGTTTGGATGAATTTTATCAAAAAAATTTTGAATTTGCTTGAATTTTACTCAAAGTTGATTTTTTTTAAAAAAATTTAAAATCCAAAAAATTCAAATTTTTTTTTTTGAAAATTTCGGCCAAAATTGGCTGATTTTTGGCCTTTCCGGCAACTCCCGGTAAAAAAAACTCCGGTAGAGAAAACCCTGGTCCTACCTCCTAACTGGGATTCAGGACCCAAAGGTACATTACACGCGAAGAGAAAAGGAAAAAATAACGAGGAGAGAGAGAGAGAAAAAAAAGCGAAATCCAACCTGGTGCGACCGCACCGAGATCCCTCGGGGCTCGCCCGTGCGACGCACCCCCTAGCGCGCACGAGAGGCCACAGCACGCGACCGACAGCTGGTTCCCACCGCCAAAAGGCCCCACCTACCAGTGACGTGAAGCTCCTCTGGTGGTATCCGTCCGGTGCGTGTAGCGCGTGAGCCTCAGCCCCGGCCCGGATGGCTATAAATAAAGCCCCCACCCCTCGCCTCCTCCCCTCACACCCACCCCCTCCCTCCTCTGCCTCTTCTCTTTTTCGAGAGAAGCGGCTAGCCGTCAGCCCGTCACACACACGGCCACCGACCGACCGACCGCCCGCCCGCTCGGGAGGAGAAGCCACCCTCCCTCGCCCAAAAACCAAACCAAAAAGGGTAGGAAAAAAACTTGAAAGAAAAAGAAAATACAAACGCATCGCAAGGGGAGCAGAGGAAGCGGGGCAGAGAGGGAAACCCTAGCCAAAGCCGCCGCCGCCGCCGCCCGCCCGGACGGATCTGGCCGACGATCGCCTGGTACGGAGATCCCCGCACCCCACGACTCCTCCTCCGTCCCTCCTACAGCGCCTCGATTGGAACACTAGGACCGTGCCACGCGATTCGACGCGACGCGGGGGTGGACGGAACGAATTTGGAAGGGGTGGGATGGGGGACGGCGAAATGAAACCCTAGCGCGTGGTGGCACGCGGGTCTGATTAGAGGACGAGAGGTTTTTTTTTCCTCGGGGTTCGGGGCTGCCGAATTCGGGCTTTTATTGTGGAAAGAGTTTTGAGGAAGGTGATTTTGCCGAATCTGGAAACGAAATGGGGATCAGGGTTCAGAGGGGGGGGGGGGGGGCAAATCTAGTAACTGTTTGGGGGGACGATTCATGCTTTCTAGAAAATTTCGTATAGATTTCCTGATTTAAGACGGGCTATAAATACTGGCGTCATGGTAGATCGACCAGAGCAAAGGGGGTTGTTATGGCGTCATAGCGTAGCAGTAGTAAAGGAATGGTACGTGCTCTTTTTTCCCCTTCCCTTTAGAGTGAAATGTTCCATGTGCTGCTGTTAAATTTTCTTTACAATCTTGCTAATTGATTCTACTGCTTGACCTAGGCTTGGCAGCTACATTATTTTGCTATCAGTATTCAGTAGGACAGTAGCTGTTCTTGCTGTTGTCTAGGGTTACGTGGCTCATCTGCTTAGGCTAATAAAAGAAGCATATTGCATTGGTTTGTTCCAATAGGGGATTATTTGTCAAATTTGAATATTCCTGTTACATTGTGGTAGTCGTCAAGATAGGTTGTGCCCCATAGAATATTCGAAGGTTGGTTACACTGTTGCTATTCAGGTGTCCTGTTTTGTTCATTAACAATACCAGTTGCGCCGTAACTGAAATTGTGTAGGATTTGGACTGATTGAGGGTGGATTTGTGGTATGTGTCTAGCAGAAGGCGCTCCTTCCGCTTTTAATTTGGAGTAGAGTAGCTGTGTCTAGCAGAAGGTACTCCTTCTGTTGCATGTAGTTTTTAATTTGGAGTAGAGTAGCTGTGAATAATTGTTGTGTTTTGGTCAAGTTTGTATAAAGCGTTTGTTTGTCATTTATACATGTAGACATTTATTCTGTTATAGTTAGCTTATAACTCGGAGTTAAATAGTTCATCTGCTTAGGTCAATTGACGAAGCATTTTGCATTTTCTCTGTTATGGCTGCATATGGACTTATATGTCAAATTTGCATATTTCTTTTATGCTGTGGTAGTCATCAAGCTTGGTTATGCCAAGTAGAAGATTCTAAGAGTCCATTATGCTGCTGCTACTCAGGTGTCCTGTTTCGTTACTTAGTTCAAATCAGTTGCTGTTTGACTGAAATCATGTAGGATTTGGACTGGTTCTGTGGATTTGTCTGATGTATCTAGCAGAAGGTACTCCTTCCGGTGTAGATAGCTTTTAAGTCGGAGTAGCTGTTAATCGTTGTTGCATTTTGATCAAGTTTGTATAAGGGATCATTTGTCATTTGTAGATACATAATCCATTTTAGGTAGCTTTTAATTCGTAGTAGCTGTAAATCATTGTTGTGTTTTGGTCAAGTTTGTATAAAGGGTTCATTTGTCGTTTATAGATACATATTCCATTTTAGCTAGCCTTTAATTCGTAGTAGTTGTGATTCATTGTTGTGTTTTGGTCAAGTTGGTATGAAGGGAGTATTTGTCGTTTATAGAAGCGTTTTCCGTTTCAATTAGCTTTTAATTCGGAGTAGCTGTAGATAATTGTTGGTGTTTTGGTCAAAGCTGTATAAAGGGATTACTTGTCGGATGTATAGAAAAAAAGTATTTGTTCACGTGTAACATAAGGTCGTATTGATCATGCATCCATGCAGCTAAAAGCATGGAGACCATGTTTCTTTCATTTATCATACTCTTTTTGCTATGTCAGTGAGGGTATCGGCCATCTTCTATTATAGGTCCTTTTGATAGGGTAGCTTTGGTATGTTTTGGGTATCCAATCATAATATGTTTACAGTTGAACTTCGGGATTATGATGGAAATTGTTATTACCAGATTAGACCTATGATTGGGTGGAGTCAGTGAAATGTTTCTAGATTCGTTGAGCTATGCTCTTTCTCTTGCTGTTCTTTATGTAATCTCGGTTTGATAGGAAACCCATTTTTGGGTTAGAAGAAATTGAAACTATTCTCGTAATACGAGCTTTAATTTGTTTTTTTAATAATTCAGTACTTTGTTAAGATTGGAAAAACCTGACTACCGCATCACTCTAATTTATGTAAGTGAACTGACATCTGTTTGAAAAACTTGACTACTGCATCACTATAATTTATGTTAGAAGTTCAACTGGCATCTGTTTCTTAAATAGAATGTTGTGTATGCTGTCTTTTTTTATATTAATATAATGGTGCGCATGATATCACTGTTGTCGTCATTTATATGGCATTGCTGTATGGCTTCTCTTTGGAACATGGCACCAAATCTATGCTAGCCTACTTGCTCTTAACTTAGCATTTCCATGTATACAATAGGCCAATGCACCATTGATCTTTTGTTCCCTTTATGTTCTACATACTTATTTACTTTGTCTGTAAAAGGGTCTGCCTGGATGCTGAGATCCTGTATCGCTAGAATCCAAATTCTTGAAATGGGTAGGAAGTGGACAACAAGAGGACGAAGTGGACTGGGTCGGAACATGAAAGGAATCCAGCGAAGATTGATATTCAGGTCACACCACCTGATTGAAATGTTTCTTTCCTGCAGTACCATGAAATGAGGACTCTGCTGTAATTGTTCACTTCCTAGTTCAGTTCTCCAGGCCTCTTGTTGGTGGGCCATCTCACTAGCGGACCAAGCATCCAAGCACCCTTTGAACACCCTGTTCTTGTTGTATATTACTGATATCTTGTGCTGGTTGGTGTTACAGATATCTTTTCCTACAGAAGGTCAACAGTAGCTCTCCTCCACTAGGTGCTGTTATCCCAGAAGATTGTTACTGGGTCTGCTAGTTAAAAGATTCAAGCTATATGCATTTACACATGAGATGGGGTCTCGTGGAAGGATGTTATTTGACCTTAATGAGCTCCCAACAGAAGCTGAAGAAGAAGCTGCAGTTGTCGAAGCTGCGGTTGTGTCACAACCTCAGAAGTCCCTTCCTGTTCCCACTACACATCCTCAAATTTGTTTCCGCCAGGGAAGTATCTCAGTCACAAGGGATATTGAACAACCATGCCTTTAAGCACACATCCTCTGGTTCAGGTTTTCAACCTTTGTGAGGAGCAAAGATTCACAAACTACAAAGGAACGAATCAAGACAGAGGAGAATTTGAATGCGAGTGTAGCATCTACATCTATGGTAACCAATCATATATCTGATAATGTTGCTCAACAGGCTGAGCCCTCCAATCAGATTTCACAAGCAGTTGAAAGAGAAGAAGGAGAGTGGTCTGATGCAGATGGTGCTTCTGACACTGCAAGAAGTAGTGTCAGCAACAAAGAAGAGTCGGCTGGTACTGCAACTACTCAAGTGAAAAAAGAATCCCAAGAGAGTGGACCTACTTTTGTTAAATCTGGTGATGTGATTAAAGATGACACTGCTGTTGAGCCTAGTGACATTGAAATGGCTGATGCATCTAAAGATCTAGTGGTCCGTGGTCCCACAGGACTAGAGAGCATGAAAAATTTAGAATGTAAAGGAAATCAACCTGGGATGATTTAGACCCGTGCAACAGGTCAAAGGATGTTAAAGGAGTAGAGGCCACTTATGCATTGAAGTTTGTGAACAACCCTGCAAAAAGACCAAAGTTGGATGAACACAAAGAGGCAATGCTAGGTAAAAAGCGAGTCAGGAAAACTGTGTTCATTAACGTTGAAGATGCAAAACAAGCTGGCACAATGAAGACATCAACACCCAGGAGACAGTCATCCTTTCCAGCTCCAATCGTCACACGTACTGTGAAGGAAGCTTCTCGTGGTGTTGGTGGTGTTGGCGAAAGAGCTGCAGAAAAACAAAGCCTGGTCATCAGGGACCAGAGGCAATCTGAGATGATGGGTTCAGAACGAAGTAATTCTGCAGATCCAAGTGACCAAAATGCTGAATCCAATGGTGATGTTGAGTTGGGATCTCAGGGCCGGCCAAAGAAAATGAATGCTGAAGAACCCCCCTCAGATGGGTATCAACAATCTGTCCCAAGGCAGGCTTCTTTGAAACAACCTGTGGATTCCAAGCAGTTCAAGGGCCGACCAGTCTCTTCTCAGAGAGCAGTTGTAACAGGACAGAATAATGCAGATCAGAAACCAGCCAACAAAAGGTCTCTTGTTTCCAAAAAACAAGCTTCAGCAAGTAACACACAATATCAAGACACATCTGTTGAACGACTTATACGTGAGGTGACAAGTGACAAGTTCTGGCACAATCCAGGTTAGTTCTTCTGCATTATCCATGTTTGTTTTGAATTTATTTGGTTTGACTAACACCATTGCTTCTGAAACTATATACTATGCTACGAGGAAATGCATTGCGTTTATATGCTTGCAAAGTTTGCGGAATTTTCCTATTTCTGCTTTCTCTCGAATGCCATTGTTCTGTTTTAGTGACTCCCATCAACATAAGGGGTAATGTTACATGCTGTAACGAGAGTGTTGTCCTGTAGACATACATACTTTATTTTTAAAATGTGGTAAACTGTATGTTAATGTTCACCACTTGTGTTCTGTACTTTAGATTGTTGTATTTTTCTCAAAGTAGAGTTCTATGTGTTTCTTCTCTCATGTTTGATACTGTGCCACTGATATTTGTTTTTAAATGCATGCGTTGTTCCTAATGTTTGCATCTTCACTGTTTGTTTCATCCTAAAATGGCAAAACCACTGTTTGTGTGTGTGCTCTGAGTTTGACAAGCCAAGTTTTACATTTCTTATCTGAACAGAGGAGGCAGAACTTCAGTGTGTTCCTGGAAGCTTTGAATCCGCTGAGGAGTACATTAGAGTTTTTGAGCCTTTGCTTTTTGAGGAATGCCGAGCTCAGCTATATAGTTCCTATGAGGAGAGTCTTGAGGCTGTATCAAGGGATGCACATGTAATGGTGCGTGTGAAAACTGTGGATAGGCGTGAAAGAGGTATGCTACTATGTTACATCACATATTTTTTTTTTATTGACGTCACTTTTGTAAAGCAATTATAGAAAATGTTGTCTTTTCATTTTTTAATGCAATCACCTGACTGAGTTGTGGTTGATGCATTCAGGGTGGTATGATGTTGTTGTGCTACCGACGCATGAGTATAAATGGACTTTCAAAGAAGGTGAAGTCGCAATTTTGTCGTTAACTCGGCTTGGTTTAGGTAGCCTACTGAATTCTTCCTCTTTTATTTGTTATAAGCATGCATATTTTTTCTCTCAAAAGAAAATGTTTTGACAACTGCGCTTTTGTACCTATTTCTCTGTTTTTAGCTGCCCAATCAAGTCGATCTAATAGGAGGACAATTGGTTCAAATGAAGATGTTGAGTCAGAGTGTGGACGGCTTGTTGGTACAGTTAGGCGCCATACGCCTATCGATACACGTGATCCCATCGGAGCAATTATCCATTTCTATGTTGGGGATTCATTTGATTCTAGCAGGTACTCAAATGTTCGTGACACCACTGTTCTTTAGCTGTCCTAAGCTCCATCTTATGATAAAACCTCATTTTTGATGCACTGAACTAGTATTTGTTAAACATATTAACATAGTTTTTATTGAATCTTGCTGTTAGTTCATTGCAAATGCATTTGTTCTTGTGAATGCTCATTCTTTAGGATTCCTTTTTTTTGAATGTTACATATCTCTGATGTTGTTTGCTGAGTAAGATTTCTTTGTCCACTCTGTTCCCTTGATACTTGTATGTAGTATCAACCATAAATGATATTTTCTGTAAGATCGTTTTCTTTAATCACATGCATATGATAGGAGTTGCAAGCTGAACTTATTTAGGTCGACTATGCTCAGGAATATATCATGTTAGACATGCCTAGAGCATGCACTGCACAATGTATAAGGAATATATCATGTAGACATGCCTAGAGCTTGCACTGCATAACGTATAGGGTTAGTTGTCACAAACAGTTATTTTTGGTTGATACAATAAGCAACACTATCCTGTCTAACATGTAAGCTTGTCTTTTGCTTTTAAGTTCATGTTCGTCACACTCACAGTTACATTGAACAGTTGGACATGCATGCAAAAACCATTTGCTCTGCAATTCACTGTAGCTTCTAGTTCTGGTTTGTTTAATGCTGGCAACCCAAGCAGCCTATTGGATGAATCCAAGCTACATGTCCTGCTATGTGGTTGGTTTTATCTCATACGTGCATGGAGGTAGAGTTTTCTGAGATTTTAGTTGCTAGGCATATAGGTTCAGCTCACACTTCTTTGCTAAGTTTGCTTGATTTATGAACAAAAGTGTTGACCTTTTCTCCATTGTTTATACATTTGTTAACCGAATCCTTTACCTTAAATGTCTTATTATTCTTTTTTGTTGTATTTGCAGCAGTGAGACTAATGTTCTGAGGAAACTCCAACCTCGGAGTACCTGGTATCTAACTGGTCTTGGTTCTCTTGCAACAACACAAAGGGAATATGTTGCATTGCATGCATTCCGCCGCCTTAATTTGCAGGTAATGTGTATTATACTTATGTTATCTAGTTTTCTTGGTTAATATCATTCAGTTGATGTTGATAAAAATCTTTCCATCAGATGCAAAATGCAATTCTTCAGCCAAGTCCAGAGCACTTCCCCAAGTATAATGAGCAGCCACCTGCTATGCCTGACTGTTTCACTCCAAATTTTGCTGATCATCTCCATCGTACTTTCAACGGACCTCAGCTATCGGCAATTCAGTGGGCTGCAATGCATACAGCTGCTGGTACTAGCAATGGAGTGGTGAAGAAACAAGAACCATGGCCTTTCACATTAGTACAAGGCCCGCCGGGGACAGGGAAAACCCATACTGTGTGGGGAATGCTAAATGTTATTCATCTTGTTCAGTATCAACATTACTATGCTGCTCTGCTCAAAAAACTTGCTCCTGAAAGTTACAAGCAAGTTAGTGGTAGTGTTAGCAGCAGTTCCGAGGCTGTTGCTGCAGGGTCAATTGATGAAGTTTTGCAGAGCATGGATCAGAACCTATTTCGCACGCTCCCCAAGCTTTGCCCCAAGCCACGGATGCTTGTGTGTGCCCCATCAAACGCTGCAACGGATGAGCTGCTTGCTCGTGTTCTTGACCGTGGTTTCATAGATGGTGAGATGAAAGTCTATCGCCCTGATGTTGCCCGTGTTGGAGTTGATTCACAATCTCGTGCTGCCCAAGCTGTTTCAGTTGAGCGAAGGACAGAACAGCTTTTAATGAAGGGCCGCGATGAAGTAATTGGGTGGTTACATCAGCTAAAATGCCGTGAGCAGCAGTTATCGCAGGAGATAGCGCTTCTACAGAGGGAACTTAATATGGTTGCAGCAGCTGGTAGATCCCAGGGTTCAGTTGGGGTAGATCCTGATTTGCTTGCTCAAAGGGATCGTAACCGTGATATTCTGCTTCAGAAACTTGCTGCTTCAGTTGAAAGCAGGGATAAAGTTCTGGTAGAGATGTCACGCCTGCTGATATTAGAAAGCAGGTTCCGTGTTGGCAGCAACTTCAATCTGGAAGATGCTAGGGCTAGCCTGGAAGCCAGTTTCGCCAATGAAGCAGAAATTGTTTTTACAACAGTGTCAAGCAGTGGCCGCAAGTTATTTTCTCGCCTTAGTCATGGCTTTGATATGGTTGTTATTGATGAGGCTGCTCAGGCCAGTGAAGTAGCAGTCCTCCCTCCACTTGCACTCGGTGCAGCTAGATGTGTCTTGGTTGGTGATCCACAACAGCTCCCTGCGACTGTTATTAGCAAAGCAGCTGGAACTTTACTCTACAGCAGGAGTCTTTTTGAGAGGTTTCAGCAAGCTGGTTGCCCTACCATTTTGTTGTCAGTGCAATACCGGATGCATCCCCAGATCCGTGAATTTCCATCAAGATACTTCTATCAAGGGCGCCTTACAGATAGTGAAAGTGTTGTAAACTTGCCTGATGAGGCATATTATAGGGATGCATTAATGGCACCTTACATTTTCTATGACATCTCACATGGCCGTGAGTCTCATAGAGGTGGGTCATCTTCGTACCAGAATGTTCATGAAGCGCAGTTTGTGTTGCGTTTGTATGAGCATCTTCAAAAGTTCCTGAGAGCTAATGGTGGCAATAAAACATCTGTTGGTATAATCACTCCATATAAGTTGCAGTTGAAATGTCTTCAGCGGGAATTTGAGGAGGTTATGAATACCGACGAAGGGAAGGATATCTATATAAACACAGTTGATGCTTTTCAAGGCCAGGAGCGTGATGTGATTATTATGTCATGTGTCCGTGCCTCAAACCATGGTGTGGGTTTTGTTGCAGATATACGCCGTATGAATGTTGCTCTTACTCGAGCTAGGAGAGCTCTATGGGTACGCCTCTGCCCTTCTTAAAAATTATACATCAAAAGCATGTACTAATGTTGTTTTAGAGATGCTCCTAGATGTATGGCATGGTACTAATAATCTTTGTTGTTTTCCAGGTTGTTGGTAATGCAAATGCTCTCATGCAGACAGAGGACTGGGCGGCACTGATAGCAGATGCAAAGGCCAGGAAATGTTTCATGGACCTGGATAGCATTCCCAAGGACTTCCTTGCCATGAAAATTTCTTCTAACACTCCAGGCAGGAATTCTTCAAACAACATACGGAACATGAGGACTGGTGGACCAAGACCGAGGCATTTGGACATGCTTCCGGAACCCAGGGTTGGCATGAGGGTTGATGAGGATGAGCGCCCAGCTCTGTTACAAGAAATGGTAGTTACCGAATTTGGATGATCTGGGACGTCCTGGTGAAAGGTCTAGGGATAATTTGCAGTTTGGAATGCCCAGGAGGCCGAATTCATCCAATGGTTCGAGGAGAGAAGTATGAGGAGAATGCATTGCTATCTGCAGCCTTGCATGTCCAGTGCAGCATGGAACAATGATGAGCAGCCTTGGGACGAAGCTTGGATGGAGCAAGGTGTTGCCTGTTCAGAAGATGTGCACTTGCTTGTGCATTAGATTCCTTGCGCCCTGGGTGGGGGTGGTCATGAGAAGGCATTGGTATTGGCAGATTCATGATGAAACGAGTAGGCCTCTGTACAGGGGGTTGCAACCATAGCTGCCGGCGACTAGCTAATCAGATGCTATCGTGTTGGATGGGCTATGACTGTTGATTTGTCAGATTGTGGAACAAAGAAAGGCTGCCTCAAGTCCTCAGAATTGTGCAGGACAGATTATGTCCATTTATATCAACTAGACTTGACAAGGCTGTCAGCTGGACAGATTTTGTCTGGCATTGCAATACTTGCTTCGGTGTGCTATAACAGGATCAATCATATTTCCATTCCATAGATGTATACATGCATGGGCATTTCCATTTTGAAACATGCCAGGAGAGGAAAAAAATCTCTCTGGTTCTAGAGCAGGTTAGGTTTCAAGCATTGTTGCGAGATTGCTGCTAGCCGCGAACATGCATGCATGCTTGATATGTCCTGTAGGATCAGTATGCTAACATAGGCAGGGCTTTTGTAATATATGACGTAAGCTCCCTCCCTCTGTATACAAAGTCCGCATCTAGAGAAAGTTGATTATTTGATTCTGCTGTCGTCGTGTTGTTACCTGTGGTTCTGCTTGTCATGGTCCGTTGAATGCTGTGTCGTGTACATGGTCGGAAGATGCTATACCATGTTTTTCAGTTGTGATATTCTCCTGATTTTGCATCGTCTTGCTGTTTGTGAACTTGTATGTTGATCTTTGGTGTGGTTTTGGTCCTTTTCAGTGAAGGGAAGTTGACCTGTTGATGTTTCTGTCAGTCATCGTGGTCTATTGGTCCAGTGTCTTGCTTGTGTTGACTAAAAAGCAGCTGTTTTTGTTTGGGATATCTATCTTTGTATGCAAGTGAAATACTTATAACGGTGATGATGCTGTTACAGGCTTGTTGCAAATCGTGCTGCTACCTGGAGCACGGTACATCTTCTCCATCTTTGCTTGGATGCCGGTGGTTTTGTGGTGGTCGTCTGAGATGTCAGCTCAGGTTAGCATTACACGTTTTCCATCTTTTCCGGTGTCAGGTTTGCTGCTGCTCCATTTGTCTTGGGAAGCATTTTCCGTACTCTCCGGAGTATATACTAACAGTTCTAATATACCATTTAAAAAAATATATTATACTTTTTTTATCACTTTTAGTATACTTAAATATCAATTATAATATACTCCAATAGTCTAATGTCACTTGATTGAAAAATCTCCATTTGAGCATTTTATTTTTGCTATATACTTTTTTTTTTTCATATATAAAAAAAGTGTACACAAATTTTGCTTTAAAAAGTGGGTTTTAATAAAATTTTCATAGAACTCACCTTGTATAATTATTATCAGAGTATGCTCATATATGATTTATATATATATTATTGGAGTTTTGCATGCCAGCCCAGCTTGTATGGCCTCTGTGGGTTGGTGCGTGAACAAGATAAGATGGCCAAGTTGGCGTTTTTATGCATCGATCTCCTCAGGTGGATGTATCGGTTCTTTGGTACTCCAAACCAAACATGACACGCTTTGGATTGTAATTGGTTGCTAATACCTATTTTACTGTCGCCGGCATAAGCGGCAAGCAGGGAAAGCAGCTGAAGCTGGACTGGATGGTCTTCCTGCTGCATGCAGTGTGTTGGGTTCAGGCCAGTTTGGCTGCAGATCTGCTGATCCAGGCACGCCAAATCCTTGGCACTGCTGTCTCTTGCTCCCGTCGGTTGCGAGCGCCATCAGGTGAAACCCATGGACCGGGAGGCTTGGACAAGCTGTCTCCTCAGGCTGGCAATGTATATATATTACATTAGTAATGCTGCCTCTTGTTCTTCGCTGGTGGGGCCCGGTTAAATCTCCCTTTGGACAACAACTTCTGTATGTACCAAAGTGCTTGTATTTATTTGCCATATCCCAGGGTTAAAATCTGATCTTTTTGGGAGCCATTTCTTAGAGTTTGTCACGTATACACTGTAGTTCAAATCTTGATACCCGTCTTTACGTACACGTTAGCGAGTTTCTAGTAGGAATTTTATGTGATCGCAGATTTATCTTCGACTTTCATATTTCTAGGCGTTTTCTAGGTTAATAGACAAAAAACCTGATCTTTTTTTTTTTCAAAGTTAAATAAGCCAGGAAACCGGCGAAAAACTGCCGTCGGCCCATCTAGTTTTTGGGTCGGTTGTTGGCACCCTTTGTTGACTCCTGGCTGCACGCTTTGGTTGCCCAGAGATGCTGTGGAAGCATTCTACGTTCGTTCCAAATTGCAGAGAACCACCCAAACTGAACAAACACTGGCAACTAGTAGTGGCCCAGTTTGCAAGCCACTGGCTTGGTTTGCTATGCGCAACGTGCAATTAAAATTACGGAAAAGTTACAAAACGCTATAGCGTTTTAATCTGATCCAACGGATAACACTACATGATGCACCAGAGCCGTCTGATTCCACATTTACTTTACGCCCGTCCACTGCAAGTTTTCTGTCCTGTGTACCTCTCATGTTGATGAACCACGAATGTCCTATTCTAACCCGATCTTTCGATGAGAAGGTAAGTTCGGTAGTAGTCGCTCAATTCTTACGATCTTGACTATGAACTCGCAAGGCTCGAAACCACGTAGTCGCTGAACTGCTCGACAAGTCGTTATCAACCGTGCATGAATACCCGGATGACCTGATTACGAAGATCAATTCCTGCATACACCGAAGAAGCATGCAAGAACAAGATAAATAAGCAATCTGAAATTGCGGATATGAATTAAAATTGTATTGATAAGTGGGGTTATGAAGAACAATGTCGCTGTTGATCTCGCCGAACAAGATGACAAAGTATAAAGTAGCAAAGATAAACTTTAATCAACAAAACCCATCAAACTGAGAGACCATGTGAGAGGTCCTCCACTCTGAGTGATGAGTATTTGACAAGTGTGTTGATTAGATTGAGAGTTGAGTTTTTCGGTTTGAACTGCTTCGGCCGAAGTGAGTGGAAATCGGAACTACATTGTATGGAGCGGAAGTTCCGATAAATCGGAACTACCGGTGTTGGAAATAGGAACTTCCGTTTTTTCCTGGGTTTTGAGTTCGGCTGAAGAAAATCGGAACTTCCGCACAAGGTGTAGCGGAGTGTCCGATAATACTGACATTGAGTGTTCTCTGAGTTGTTAATCGGAATTGAAAATCTGGGTTTTCGGTTGTTCCGACAATCGGAAGTACCGCAGTGTTAAGCGCGGAACTTCCGATAATCCCGATAAATCGCGGATGTTAGAAATCGGAACTTCATTTGTAGTAAATCGCGGAACTTCCGATTGTGTCCGTAATCGAGAGAAGATTAATTTGTGATTTTGATTTTGTATGAGTTTGAGTCTTATACAAATATTGATGCTATGATATTGTGCAATGCTATGTGATGTGTTTTTGTCTGTGTTGACTGCAGGGCATCAAGATGGAGTCGTGGCGAGACACATGGACCGGACTAGGCGCAGGAGGCGTTGAGGTCAGAACGGTCGGGATGTGTCAAAGACGGCGTGAATCTTGAAGCGGTTGCAGTCGTGGACAACAAGGTGTACGGAGGCTTCGGAAAGGTGCGCAAGGCGAAAGGGTCTTTTCGCAGCGGCAAAAGTGGAGGCGGTTCCGTTCGGTGTAGCGGGCTTAATGGGTTGGAGGCCCATTAGCGAGGCTATAAATAGGGGAGAACCACGGAGTTAGGGTTAGACCTTTGAGAGAAAATTAGGTTAGCTCTAGAAAAGGATTTGTTTTGCTTTTTGAGAGCTTGTTGAGAGGGAGAGTATGATCTGAAATCTTATGTAATCATTCCTCTGTGTTTCCATCTGTAAACATTTGATATCTATCAATGAAACTCTGAGTTTTGATTACTTGGTTATGTCCTCTTCCTTCTCTCTGTTCTTCTCTTGAATAGCTAGGGTTTTGATGTATCTCTTGATTCGTCTTATGAAATAGCTTGAATCTTCATATCTAGAATCGCTTTGATATTGCTAATCTATTATCAAAGTTTCATAAGTCGAGAATCTGAGAATCATGCCTATTGTGAGTTTTGGTCTTTCTTGCCCCTTTCTCAAGAAATCCGTTCTTGGCTCGATTATTGAATCTTTGGTTGCGATTCTTCTCCATAAGGTCAAGATGATGTTTAGGATGATGTCCTGTAAAACTTGACCTGAGAAGAGCATTCAAGATTAATTAGTTTGATTTTTGGGCAAAACCCGAGCGCTCGTTCTTCTATCGGATAATCTGAGCTTCCGATTTTATGCAATGGAATCACATAGCGGAACTTCCAGCTATACATCATGGAACTACCGCAAGCGGAACTTCCGCAATCTACTGTCCGGAACTTCCGATTTCGAGAAGAACAGCCTGAAACTTGTTTTTGTTATTTGATCTTGCTTCATTTACCTTCTTTAGATCTTCAGAGATCTTTGTAGGCTGATTTTAAATACAGTGAAGGGGAGTATTAATTTTTAGGCACCATTCACCCCCCCCCCTCTGTTGCCATTTCGGTCCTTCAATTGGTATCGAGCCGTTAGCTCTTCTTGATAGATCTTAACCGGTCGGTTGAGCTATGGCAACGGACAAGTATTCCACCAAGCCTCCGCTTTTGATGGTCCGATTACCCTTCCGAAGAGCCGAATGGAAACTTACATCCGTGCTCGGGGTATGCCATCCGGAGAAAGGTGAAGGTTAGATTTGTCTTTCTTCGCCGATGAGAACATCAATGCCGGAAACATGGCGATGTTGAGGCAAATGCTAAGGCAAGGAACATAATCATTCGTGGCTTGAGCGTATGAGTTTGATCGCATTTCTCATTTGATTTACGCTATTTACATCCGGGTGACCTCGATGCATACCATGAGGGCACTACCCGATTAAGACGGTTCGACAAGACCGGTTCAAGCGTGAATACAAGAAATTTGAAATGCTTGTTTGGTGAATCTTTAGACGAGTGCTTTTGGCGTTTTCACAAGATTTTGAGCAACCTCCGAGCGGTCGGTCTTACATACCCCGACTCGGATAACGCCGACGAGATGCTTTCGCACTTGATCTTCGTGTTTGGGAGATGAAAGTGACTACCATCAAAGATAGCACGGACCTCTCGACCGACTCTTGATGCGCTTTACTCGCGCCTCAAGACTCACGAGATTGACATTGTCTCTCAAGGTCGAAGTCACAATGATGGCTTTAGTCACCGATCCCACTTCGATCTTCTTCGAGTCGATCGTGGGTTCTCCTAGTGCTCTCTGTGACATAACCGATGATCGCTTAGAGCGACTTGAGGATGAACAAACTAGCCCTCCTAGCTCTAAGTTTTCCCATGCTTACAAGAGGAGGAGGGATGGTAAAAGAGGAGGTCCTATGATTTGTTTCGAGTGTGGTGGCCCCAACCACATCCGAGCAAACCGTCCCAAGCTTGGGAAGGGCAAAGGTGACTATGGCGGTCCAAGCAAGAACGACTACATCGACAAGAACCGCAACACGAAGCCCTCAAAGACTGATCAAGGCAAGAAGAAGTTCCGCAACTTTGGGAAGGCAAAGAAGTTGTTCCATCGCGTCCTCACCGCCTCGATTTAACCGGACACCAGCGAGGTGGAGGGTGGAGTACGATGATGGGAAGGACGATCATGATCCCAAGGACGACGGCAACTTCTCCCAAGATGTGCTTCATGGCCCTTGGGGCGAATCGAGCGACAATGAGGCGTACTCTCGACTCGATGAGGTTAGTCCCACTTATGACCAGCTTAATGATGCTTTTCTTAAGCTAGGTAGATTCCATGCTAAGTCTAGGGCTAAGTGTCTTTGGGTTGGAGAAGGAAGTAGCTAGACTATCACGGAGCTTACTTTACTTACATCCGCTCCTCCCTTGATGAATGTGACACATGTTTGTGCTTTGATTGATGATATGGATAAACTAAGGACCTTACATGATAGTGTGTCCTCCGAACTTGACATGATTAAGGTAGAGAACATTAGCCTTCTTGTTTGAATTAGAGATGAGTAGGGTAGCACCTCCTTCATCCACTACCGTTGAGGCTACTCGCTTGCACCTCATGTGAGGTTAAGGACAATTCGCTTAGAGGTCTTTATACCATGTTGCTTGATCTCGCTGAAACTTGTGAAAATTGTAATAATCTCAAGATGAACCTAAAGCAGGCAGATCACAAAATTGTCAATTTCAAGTCGCGCTACTAGAGCCTATTGTTTCTTGTTTAAACTGTCCTAAGTTAATCACGAACTAGAATCAGATCTAAGCAGCTTCAAGAAATGATTGATCACAAATAATAAATTGGCTCAAGATGCTTCTAAGGATCTTGTTAGCTCACCATGCAAGCAATGTAATAAACTAAAATGTGATTTGATTGCTTTGGATGAAAAATGTGTGAAGCTAACTAAGGACCTTCTAGAGACACAATCATCTGCTTGTATTGTGTGTCTTTGGGAAGAAGTCTAAGGGTTTGGTAGAGACGCCTAGCAACGTGAACCAATCAGTTAGCAGTAGGACTGTTCCCCCAAAGTCGGCTGTGCGTGCACAAGCCAATCTTTCCTCTGTTGTTGGTTCTTCTTCTGCTCCCTTACCTTCTGCTGTCCCTTCTTCCCCGCTCTTCTTGCACCTCTCTCTTTCGGAGTGTCGTGATCTTATGAACACTCTCGAGAGGGTTGTAGGAGGCAAGAAGAAGCTCAATCTCATTCTAGAAAAATCTAAAATTTGCAGATTTAATCAGGGTCTAGGATATGATATCCAGGAGGATATGAGGAAGCATCCACCGTCGTGCTCAAAACCATAGCACCGTGTGTGATCAAAACTAAGCCTGTGGGCCGAGAAAGTAAATTTTAAGTCGTGGGTTTTGTTCAAAGGATTTACGACGAAGGTGATTCCACTGCAGCTTTTCCCCTCGTAAGGCGAAGTATCATTGCACCTTCGCCGTAAAGATGAACATTTAGTTGATCATTGCTTCAGCGCGCAAGATCGCGAGAGACCGTGTTGAGTCTCTTAGGCACATTCGTGTCACCCGGATCTTGAGTGCACCTAAGACCAACACGAGGTCTAGGTTTGTTCCATCGATGATTTTGGGCAAGATCGAGGACTTGGTTTTTCCGAGTTTTCGAGTTTCGTCCTCATGCTCCCTTTGGTCGTAACTCCGCCGTCCCGAGGGTAGATCTCGCTTTTCTTTCGAGATAGCTACCATGGCGAGATCAGCATTCGCACTTCGACTCGCTCTCCCAGAGCGATCGGATCCAAAGAACAGTGAGATCTTTGACTTGTTGAGTGACAGAGAGCGTAGGGTAGATAGAGGTCGGCCTTGCTTGACTACTTCATCTGTTCGCCGTGTTACTCAAGATTGGGTGCCAAAATCACCGCTGATTCACCCCAAGATCGAGACTTTACTGCTTGACTCGTGGTCGCCGGCCGGGAAGGAAAGGTCCGGATTGTAGACTCGGTTGTTCACGCCATATGACCGGTGAGTCTCGTTGGTTTTCTTCCCTAGCCCGCGCCTGTGTGATGAGACGATCACCTTCGAGATGCTTCATTTGGGCGCGTCATCGCTAAAGGTACTGTGAGCATTAATGATTCTTTTATTTTAAAAGATGTTGCCTTAGTAAGTAAGCCGCAGATAATCGCTTTCGGTTTCTCCACTTCGATGACGGTTTCGAGGTGAGTTTTAAGAAAAACAATTGCAAAATTCTTGATTCTTCTGTAGTCTAGTTTATGGATTTCTCGATATGGGAGGATCTTTCGTGCTGATTTTTCCGGATCTTCCGATGATCCTCTCCGATGTTTAATTGCTTCAATCCCGTGATTTGACTTTCTCGCATAGGAGACTTGGTCATATAGGATTTGATCATCGACCGAGTTAGCGGCCACGATCTCATTCGTGGTTTGCGAAACTCAAAATGGTCAAGGATCTTGTCTGTGCTCCTTGCCGCGACGGCAAAATGGTTGCCGCTTCACATCCTCCATTCTGAAGACTATGACAGATGCACCGTGTCAATCGCCCATATGGACACGATGGGACCAAATAGAGTGCAATCGATGGGAGGGAAGTGGTACGTGCTTGTCGTGGTCGATGACTTCTCGAGGTATTCTTGGGTGTTTTTCTTAGCCTCAAGGATGAGACGCTTACTCTTTTCGTGGTCTTTTGGTAGGCTTTCTGTTGAGCTCCCAGTGCATTACGAGCAATTCAGACCGATAATGGCACCGAGTTCAAGAATTCCTACTTTGAGAGTTTTGTGGTGAGACAGTGTAGAGCACCGCCTCGTCTCCATACGTCCCCCAACAAAATGGCGTTGTGGAGAGGAAGAACCGTACCTTGGTCGAGATGGCCAGGACGATGCTTGATGAGTACTCTACACCTAGGAAGTTTTGGGCTGAGGGAATTGCTACTGCTTGTCATGTTTCTAACAGAGTTTTTCTTCGGTCACTCTTGCATCGCACTTCTTATGAGTTGAGATATGGGCGAAAACCCAGTGTCTCGCATTTTCGTGTGTTTGGTTGCAAGTGTTTTATTCTGAAGTCTGGGAACCTAGATAAGTTCGAGTCACGATCTTGTGATGGGATCTTTCTGGGTTACTCGACTTCTTCTCGTGCCTATAGAGTCTGGAACTGCGAGTCTAGTAAATTGTTAGAAACCTGTGAGGTGACCTTCGATGAGGCCAGTCCAGGGACTAGGCCTGATATCTCAGGTTCCTTAGAGCAGTCTGAGTCCATCTTTGTGGACGATGAGGAGGATGGAGATGAGGGTTGTTTACCCGATCCAGTTCCTTCTCTTCCTCTTGAGGTGCCTTCTTCCACCGCACTCGAGGAGATCACCCTTACCTTCGCTTCTTCGAAGCTAGTGGCTCTGCTCCTATCTCATCTCGCTAATGAGGTAGAGGCCACTTCTTCATCTCACCTGACCTCCAAGACACATTCAAAAGGACCATCCTTCAGAGCGGATAATTGGAGATCTCTTTGAGCGAGTCACTGCTCAAAACTGCATGTCTCTATTCTGTCTCCATTCTGGCCTTTGTTGCCTCGTTTGAGCCCAAAGACGTTTGTCATGCTCTTTCGATGAGTCATGGACTAACGCCATGCACGAAGAATTGGAAAACTTTGAAAGGAACAAGGTCTGGTCCCTTGTTGAGCCCCTCAAGGTCACAATATCATTGGGACCAAATGGGTGTTCAAGAACAAGCAAAGTGAAGATGGGTTAGTCATTCAAACAAGGCTAGGTCGGTAGCTCAGGGTACTCTCAAGTTGAGGGTCTAGATTTCAAGAGACTTTTGCCCTCAGAGCTAGACTTGAAGCCATTAGAATCTTGCTTGCCTTTGCAGCTTCTAAGGGTTTCAAGCTTTACCAGATGGATGTCAAGAGTGCCTTCCTCAATGGCCTTATTGAGGAAGAAGTCTATGTGAGACAGCCTCCTGGTTTCGAGAACCCCAAATACCCTAACCATGTCTCAAAGCTTTCCAAAGCTTTGTATGGACTCAAGCGAGCTCCCGAGCTTGGTATGAAAGGCTTAAGTCCTATCTGTGAGCCATGGTTTTGAGATGGGTAAAATTGACAAAACCTTGTTCATTCGCCGCCTTGGCACCGATCTTCCGCTCGTCGGATCTATGTGGATGACATTATCTTTGGCGGCTCCTCGCGTGCTCGCTTCCCGCTTTTCCGATGTCATGAGCTCGGAGTTTGAAATGAGCATGATGGGCGAGTTGAGCTTCTTCCTTGGCTTCCAAATCAAACAGACTCGGAGGGTACCTTTCTTCATCAAGGCAAATACACTCGAGACCTCCTGCCGCTTCGACATGAATGATGGAAAGCCAAGATCAACTCCGATGGCATCTACAACCGCTCTGGATCCGATGAAGACGGCGAACTGTTGACCAAAAGGAGTTCAGAGCATGATTGGCTCTCTCTTGTACCTCACGGCCTCGAGACCGGACATACATTTTTCGTGTGTCTTTGTGCTCGGTTTGAGCTTCTCCTCGCGATCTCATCGACAAAGCGGTGAAACGATCTTCGGTACCTTCGAGCTACCATTGACTATGGCATCCGGTACTCTTCTTCTTCTTGTCTATCTCTTAGAGCCTTCTCCGATGCGACTTTGTTGGTCAGAGGATAGATAGGAAGAGCACTTCCGCACTTGCCAATTCATTGGCACTTCTCTCGCCTCCGGTCGCCGAGGAAGCAATCCGGTGTTGCGCACCCACTGCAGAGGCCGAGCACGCTGTCGCGACCCGCTTCTCGTAGTCAAGTGCTTTGATGGTCTCGACCTGCAGGATTTCGGCTATCTATCGATTGCGCTCCACTCTTCTCGTGATAACACGTCTGCGATTTGCATTGCAAAGAATCCAAAGCAACATTCTCGGACCAAGCATATTGATATCGATATCACTTTCTTCGAGACCATGTAGAGAAGGGTGACATTGTGCTCCGCCAGGAGAGTGAGCACCGTTGGCGTGATATCTTCACTAAGCCTCCGGGCGACTCTCGGTTTTGGCTCTGCGGAGAGCTTGGTGGTTTGTCCTTACGGATCACTGTGAGGGGAGCTTTGTGCTACTCTTCAGATTATATTATATTATATCATATTATACGCTTACTCCTTTCTCGTTGCATTTCTTTTAATATTTTGGGTCAAGTCCTTCCAAAGATAGGTTAGAATGGTTCTCTTGCCAAATTGCTTTGATGCTACTTCTTGTCTTGTGCTTCTAGGATGTCGCTTATTAGTCGGTTCTTCCTCCTCTAAGTAGAGCTTACTCACTTCTTATAGGTTCTAGCAGGGTCGGGCCACCCTTGGGTAGACAGGGATGTGTTTGCTCCTTAGTGTAAGAGTTGATCACCGATAGTCCTAGAATCATATGGGGTAGATAAGAACCCGTCTGAGCGATAGTTTTCTATATCTTTTCTATGCTCTAAAGGATCGCTTTTCTGCTTTACTTATCAGATTCTCGTTTTTGTTCCTTTGGTTCAGGGGGAGTTATTCTTGGTTATTCCATATTCTTAATTGTGTCATAACTCAACCTGAATTAAAAGATGCATCTCATTCTGAAGGGAATCTAGATTTTTGTGTATTTCATCAAGCATTGCATAATAATCAAATGGAGCCTTGTTTATTATCCCTTATGATCTGCTTTCACTATTTTACATCTTGCCATGATTTATGCTAAAGCGCTAGATCTATCATGACTTTTATGTGTAGTTTAGTCTTTGCCATGCTAAGGTATTTAAAAATGCTAAACTTGAATTAAAATCTTGTCATGATAGCTCTTGAGACTAGTCTGGTTGAAACTATCCTTTTATGATTTTCGCCATGTCAAGTAGGCTGAGTTGAGTCCTGAATCTCTTTTGAACTTTTGAGTAAGCTATGTCAGTTTGTTAAGAAACATGACTTATCTCTAATCACTGGTCTAAAAACTTCAAAAGCAAAAATGATCTCTTTTGTGCGAAAAAACTGATCTCACCAAATCTTTCTCATGAGACGGCTTGCCATTGTACTAGGCATGAACTCAGGGGGAGCCTTGGATGACCTAAGATCACCTCCTTAAGTCTGTTGCTTGGAGTGGTCGCATAAGGCTTGGGATCTAGCACATGTTTAAAAAATGGTTGAAGCTCAGGAGGCAGTTGTGGATGGCACCTAGTCCAGAGCTTGCTTTACTGAGATAAAACCATAAAAAGTCTTCAGAAAAATAAAAATGTGCTAAAATTGCTTATCTTCAAAGAGACCGAGTTCTGGATAAAATGAGTCCTTCTTCACCTGGTAGCACTCTAAACTGTTCAGTATGAGTCTTCTTGGTTCAACTTAGATTATTTGACATGGCTTGCATCATCCTTGGATATTTTTAGCTAGACTTCAATCTTGGCTTATTTAACTTGCTAAAGAATTTGATCATTAATCAGATTATGGACTTTCTGTCTTAGCTTTTCTATACATCAATTGTCATGATCTTGATAGCATTCTTCTGTGTTATGGCTTGGTGTAATACTCTAATAGTCATTTTGGATAATCTACATGGCTCCTAATGCTTAAAATGAACATCATATAGTCTTTTCCTCCCTTTTCTTCATATTGATGATTTTATTGCCAAAGGGGGAGAATTTTTGTGAGAAAAAGCCTTCCTTCTGGAGAAAAGCCTTGAGTTTTGTGCGAAAATTGCTCTTTCATCTCATCTCAAGTCTTTCTATTTTTGTCAACTTGGTCTTGAGCTTAATTACTCTTGTTTAGACCTTGGTTGACTGTAATCTCAAACTCATCTTATGCTTTTTCGGTAATTGTCAATATACTCATCAAGGGGGAGATTGAGAGACCATGTGAGAGGTCCTCCACTCTGAGTGATGAGTATTTGACAAGTGTGTTGATTAGATTGAGAGTTGAGTTTTTCGGTTTGAACTGTTTCTGGGCTGAGTCAGGGAAATCGGAACTATCGCTGTGTATGGAGCGGAAGTTCCGATAAATCGGAACTACCGGTGTTGGAAATAGGAACTTCCGTTTTTCCTGGGTTTTGAGTTCGGCTGAAGAAAATCGGAACTTCCGCACAAGGTGTAGCGGAGTGTCCGATAATACTGACATTGAGTGTTCTCTGAGTTGTTAATCGGAATTGAAAATGCAGGTTTTGGTTGTTAGACAATCGAAGTACCGCAGTTGTTAAGCGCGGAACTTCCGATAATCTGACGACATGCGGATAATTAGAAATCGGAACTTCCGCCGTGGTAAGTCGGAACTTCCGATTGTGTCCAGAACTGTGCAGAGAAGATTAATTTGTGATTTTGATTTTGTATGAGTTTGAGTCTTATACAAATATTGATGCTATGATATTGTGCAATGCTATGTGATGTGTTTTTATCTGTGTTGACTGCAGGGCATCAAGATGGATTCGTGGCGAGACACATGGACCGGACTAGGCGCAGGAGGCGTTGAGGTCAGAACGGTCGGGATGTGTCAAAGACGGCGTGAATCTTGAAGCGGTTGCGAGTCGTGCACAACAAGGTGTACGGGAGGCTTCGGAAGGTGCGTAAGGGCGAAGGGTCTTTTCGCAGCGGCAAAAGTGGAGGCGGTTCCGTTCGGGTGTAGCGGGCTTAATGGGTTGGAGGCCCATTAGCAGAGGCTATAAATAGGGGAGAACCCTGGAGTTAGGGTTAGACCTTTTGAGAGAAAATTAGGGTTAGCTCTAGAAAAGGATTTGTTTTGCTTTTTGAGAGCTTGTTGAGAGGGAGAGTATGATATGAAATCTTATGTAATCATTCCTCTGTGTTTCCATCTGTAAACATTTGATATCTATCAATGAAACTCTGAGTTTTGATTACTTGGTTATGTCCTCTTCCTTCTCTCTGTTCTTCTCTTGAATAGCTAGGGTTTTGATGTATCTCTTGATTCGTCTTATGAAATAGCTTGAATCTTCATATCTAGAATCGTTTTGATATTGCTAATCTATTATCAAAGTTTCATAAGCTGAGAATCTGAGAATCGTGCCTATTGTGAGTTTTGGTCTTTCTTGCCCCTTTCTCAAGAAATCCGTTCTTGGCTCGATTATTGAATCTTTGGTTGCGATTCTTCTCCATAAGGTCAAGATGATGTTTAGGATGATGTCCTGTAAAACTTGACCTGAGAAGAGCATTCAAGATTAATTAGTTTGGATTTTTGGGCAAAAACCGAGCGCTCGTTACATTCTTGATCGAGATAATCGAGCTTAGATTTTATGCAATGGAGTACATAGCGGAACTTCCGCTATACATCGGAACTACCGTAAGCGGAACTTCCGCAATCTACTGTCCGGAACTTCCGATTTCCAGAAGAACAGCCTGAAACTTGTTTTTGTTATTTGATCTTGCTTCATTTACCTTCTTTAGATCTTCAGAGATCTTTGTAGGCTGGTTTTAAATACAGTGAAGGGGTGTATTAATTTTTAGGCACCATTCACCCCCCCTCTGTTGCCATTTCGGTCCTTCACAAACCCTAAGTGTGGCGACCACTATGTAAAGGAGGAAGAGAGGGGCGGCAGCCGCGGGTACTGTTCACACTTGAATAGTACCACATAAACAGTGCCAAACCCTAGGTGTCCAGCCCGAATTACAAGGCCCATGACAAATTAGCATAGGTGGCGCAGCACCAAGTTCCTTTATTCAAATATAGCTAAGTGTTGACCTAAACAACTTGATATATAGTCTTCATGCTAGATTATGCTAAGCCTCAGTATATAAATATTAATTCCTCGTGTGATCATCTCCATACTTGGTGCTGCCATCATCTCCATTTATATTGCTTCCCGATCCTTGATTCCTAAGTAAAATAATATATATTACGTGCTTTAGGCAGCATCATAGAGTTCATAGAATATGGATGCACTCCGAGAAACAAAGTCACCTGATAATTTAGTTGTCGAGCACGTGCTATAGTAATTGGTCATTGCATATCAGAAACAGTAGGGATGGTTGTATCAGTGGAAGGGATATTCTCATCATCCTCCCCTTCTTGAATTAGAGTCGTCCTGGACTCAAGGTAATCTTCTGCTCCCAAGTATGGCTTCAAATCTGCAATGTTAAATGTGAGACTAACCCCAAAATCTACTAGCAGATCAAGCTTATGTGCATTATCATTAATCTTTTTTAGCACTTTAAAAGGACCATCAACTCTAGGCATCAATTTTGACTTTCTCAAGTTAGGAAACCTATCTCTGCACAAATGCAACCAAACAAGATCGCCAGGTTCGAATGTTATTTCTTTTCTACCCTGACTACCCGCAAGTTTATGTTGTGCGTTCATTCACTCTATATTCTCTTTTGTTGTCTCATGCGTCTTCAAAATCAATTCAGCACGTTGTGTAGCATCAATGTTTACCTTTTCCGAAGATGGTAGAGGTAATAAATCAATAAGAGCGCGAGGAATAAATCCATAAACTACCTGAAAAGGGCACATCTTTGTGGTTGAATGACGTGAACGGTTGTAAGCAAACTCCACATGAGGTAAGAATTCTTCCCACAACTTCAATGTAATACCCCGAAAATTAATCAAGATGAGAGAGAGGCGACACGAAATTGGAGTCCGCATGCGCCCGACTTTATCTAGAGTTATTCACTTGGATACGTGATATTACGGTAAAGTGTTAGTAAATTTTGGTACGGTCGTTACCATGGTTAGAATTGGTCGAATTGCTTTAAAGGGTAGAATGTAATACCCCGGAAATTAATCAGGTAATTAGGAATTTAGCCAGGAGAAGAAAAGGCAATAAAAGAAGAGAAAAATACATGAAAATAAAGGGGGATTTCTGCTTTTATTCGACAACTTGGGCCTGGGCCGCGGTCCAGGAGGGGCCCAAGTGTGGCCGGCCATAAAGGGGGGGTTCCCACCCCCCAAAACCCTAATCCCCTCCTCCTCTCCCCATTCCTCCCACTTGAGTCGCCGCCTCTCCCGACCTCTTCCCTGCGCCACTGTTGATCGTCAGTTTTGGGTAAGTTCTGTACGTTTTCTGATCTTCTCACCTCTTAGAAAGTTGTAGCCCTTTGTCTTTGCTTTCTTTTGGCACCGAGATCATCTGATTTGGAGTTATGGTTTAGGAGATATGGTAGTTTTACCGCGACTGTCCAGGAGGGCTGACGTGATTTGGCAGATTTTCTTGTCGGGCCATTATGATTTACTTAGAGGCCGAATCTGTTATTTTCGTCTTCTAGAGTTTTGTTCCTGATGTCTTTATCTTTCTTTTGGCACTGAGATCACTAGATTCCGCCTTACGGTATAGGAGATATGAATTTTTAATCGCGCACTGTCCTGTCTGCCTGAGAATTTGGAACTGCTGGTTTGCCCCTCGGTTTTGATCTAGTTAGAGTCCGATTCAGAACTTCCAACCAACTAGGTTTTTGTAGCCCTTGAAATTATCTTTCCGAGTTGATAAAGATCACCTCAATTGGATCCGTATATTGAAAGTTACACCATTTTCTTTGCTACTGTTCTGTAATCTGGACAGTTATCTGTTTGTGTTTTCATCTGTTGTTTAGGCCACTGTTTTGGCCGAATCAAAAGATCCAGTCAACTAGAGTTTCGTAGTGTTATGCGTTAAGAGTATTTGAGCACTGGTTTCAAGTCATTCGGATTTACATATATTTAATTACGATTTTTCTCGTACTGCTGTTCAGAAGGGCTGATATTGGCTGATTAGTTAATTCGTCATTTTGAGTTTTTGGTTTTGTTGATTAGATAGAGGGTTATGGTAAAACGCTTGTAGCCACGTCCTGTCTTGTTATTCTTATTTCGAATGAATATTTGTGTAGGCGGTGGGGCAGGGAGTGGAGAAATTCCGTCGTTGCCTCCTAACTCGTCACAACGCGGAAGGCAAGTACATGGTAGAGTGGTGAACAATGGGTTGTTCACCATGATTATTGTTGTTACTTATCATGCTATTTATTATGCTTTCGTTCAGCTTATTCTTATACATGATATTGATGACCTTGAGTGAATGAGATTATGATATTGAGATAATGAGGAGGAGATATTGAGTTAATGAGATGGACTATGTTGATGAATAAATAAAGATGTCGCATCATTTACATTCATCATGACAGGGGTTGCATGAGCCAGGTCGGTGAGAAAGTCATGTAACTATTCCGGTAAGGTCGGTGAGAAAGATACATGACTAGTCCGGAGAGCTCTAGATAAAATCCTACTTTGGTGGGGACTTCACGGAGTGAAGGATAGAGTGTGTCATCGACGGGTGAACACTCCACTGCACTCTGCAGTATCGGTGATGAAATGCATATGAGCATGAGCATGTTGGTGCATTCGCATATCTAAGTAAATTGTTAAATTGTGCAACTTTACCTATATGGAATATGACTTGTTTGTTTGAGAATGACAATGGAATTAACTAAATGGATGATGATGATAACTTTGATTATGGTTAATAAACTATTGTTTATGGCTTTATTATGTATTTGCTGAGTCTTGGACTCATTCTTGCTCTATTGTTGTTTTTAGGTGACCAGTGATGACGTTTTACTCGGGAAGGGCTAGCGCACTTGGAATCATGCACTTCACCCAATTATTTGATTCATTGAACATGAGAAACTTTTAGAATAACATGAATATTTATATCTAGGACATGATGGTATTGAATAACCATAGATGCTTGGTTTATGTTAATCTTGGTTTATTATTTTGCTATGCTCCTAGGTCTAATTTATTTATGATTGTCATAGTGTTATGCTTGTGTTAATGCGACCCGTGGACGGGTTTTAATGTTGTTATGCTTGCTGAAATTTCATAGTGTGTTGATGTATATAGATGATAAGAGTAGTTTGGTGGCATTCTGGGCTCGGTGTTGAAATGGGTGTTACTGCTTAGTATCGAGCACGGCTTTAGGTCCGTGGTGAATAGCTTAGCAACTTAGGTAACTTGATTTGTACAAAAAAATATGTTAATGGTTAATTAACTTAAAACTTGACACATTTGGTGCGATGGGATGGGAATGGGCAAAGCATTGCATTTACGTTTCGTTATGTAGCATTGATTATTCTTGATATGAATTGATTATGAATGCTTATGATTTGGTTACGTGATTGTTATATGTGATGATAGTAGATGCTTTGAGAGGTAGAGATTGTGGTTATGGCCATAGGTATGGTCGGTTGTACTTGTCGTTGGTGGTAGGGAAAAGGAAGTGTTTACTCTGAGAAACTTTGTTATGAAAGTTGGGGATGGGTGTCCTTGGGAAGCTTGTTGTTTTCTTGAGTTTCCATTGGGATATTCTGATTAGCCATTGTTGGTTGGTGAATTCTCATGGATTAGTGGGTACAAAGCGACGTGTTGAAAAGTTCTATTTGGTCCTTGAGAAGTTCATTGTGGTTGATGGTTGCTTCGAGAAAGATTAATGTGTTTCCGTTGGCTTAACTTGTCTCTTAAAGCAATTATTGTTTTCCCAATTGTTGAGTTATTCTTGCTACTGGTGAGCTTGGTTAACTGTCAAGGTTGACCTTTGAATTGAAGTTTTGTCTTTCTTATTGGTAAACATGATCCATGTATTTCGCTTGATGATTTGGATAATGAAGGTTTTCTTTTGCGAGTCTTTTAGTATGTGGAAGGTTTGACTCAATGTAACTCTTTTGGGTATTCTGAGCGTTGAAGTTGAATGGTTCTCTTTTATGAAAGAAAATGTTAAATCCTTTTAGCGATGTATTCTCATGGTTAAGCGAGAGGTTACTATCAAAGAAATTAATGGGTATGATATGGGTTATCAGCCTGGGTTTGCAGTGCGGTGCATAATAAATTTTAACGAGTACCTCGAAGTGAAATCGTAAGTCGATATTGTCCTCTAGTAGTTCTTGATGAGCTGTGAATATGAGGGTGACTATACTTTGTTGGAATCAATAGAGTTATTAAAAGTGTGGAACATTGATGAAATGGTTGATTATTAGAATTGTGTAGTTTGCTAAACTTGTTGGATTATTTGGTCTCGATAGACTAATCTAACGGTGTAGAATGAGAGACATAAGGATTTGTTCGACTGTTGTCTCAGTAGATAATGATATGGAACTTTCTTTGATTAGTTACTTGATGATCTTGTGTATGCCCGAGGGAATACAAATAGAGAAAGAACCATAGATTCGTCCATGATTGGATAACCATCAATGGTTTATGATAACCTCCAGATTGGAATTAGTGTGTACTAGATTAGTGTGAGCATTGTTAAGAGGTAAAGGGTTGAAATTTAAAAGTAATTTATTCATGTGTGTTTTATGTGGTTGGCATGCGGCTGCATGGCCTTGTTAAAAGAGGTTTGCTTTGATAGTGTGGTTTGTGTATCAGATAATCTCTAGGACAGGTTGCCGTTAGAATATTATTGAAATAACAGAAATATTATGAAATAGTTTATTGTGTTTCTTTTAGAAGGGTTTATGATATGATTGAATAGGAGATGTGTTTGCATGACGATGAAATTGTCGGATAATAGTATGCCTCGATGAAAGGGTTTTGTATAACCTATTAAATTGTGTAGTAGATTCCTCTAAATTAAAGTAGTTGTTGTAGTGAGGTTGCATGATTTTAGTATACCCTCAATTTGAAGTTGAGATGATACAAGTAATATGGAACTGTTGGTGAGCGCTTGGGGCTTTGTAATGAAGGAGATGATGATAATGATTCTTGTAAAAAGGGTATTATTCTTGATGTTAGTAAGATGGTCTGCAAGAGATTCTGACTCGTTGGAGTGGTAATGATTCCTCTAGAGAGAAAGTAAGTTAATGGTCTTTCGGTATTATCGACTAAAGAAAATTTTTGAGTTTGGCATTCATGGTCTGTTGGGAGTTCATGATCTATGTAGTAGATGAAATTAATTTGAGCAATATGACGTATTAGGAGGTTCTATTTGGTTCTTAAGTGATTAATGTGATTTGATTTTAAATGCACCTCTTGTTTGGGTTCTAAGTAATGATGGAACCAAAGAAAATTGCTTTATTTGCTAACAGGAAACAAGTATCTTGCGTAATTGGGGTTGGAGTTAAGAATTGTAATCTGCAACTTTTCTATCATTACAGCTTAAGAGTTTCTTGGATTTTCATAGCAATGTTTTATTATGATTTATGGAGCTTCGAGAATCTAGTGGAACTTTTTCACTCAACTGTGGACACATATTTTGTTTTTGAGATCATTACTATTTGACTGTTTCTCTTGGTCTCGTGCTCCCTCCAAGGAGCAACGTTTTTTTGTGTGTTGAAATTTGTGTATGTTTGTCTCTTTCCTTTTGAGCAAGGGTTTAACTAACTCGTCTTGCCAAGTCTTATAAAGTGCCATATGAGACTGGTTGGTGGTGGACAAGTATATGGTAGTGGTGAAGTTTTATGAACCAATTTAGGTAAGGAACGGTAGACTAACCCCAAAATCTGCAATGTTAAATGTGAGACTACCCCCAAAATCTACTAGCAGATCAAGCTTATGTGCATTATCATTAATCTTTTTTAGCACTTTAAAAGGACCATCAACTCTAGGCATCAATTTTGACTTTCTCAAGTTAGGAAACCTATCTCTGCACAAATGCAACCAAACAAGATCGCCAGGTTCGAATGTTATTTCTTTTCTACCCTGACTAC
Source organism: Hsuehochloa calcarea (assembly GCA_036346395.1). Lineage (NCBI taxonomy): Eukaryota > Viridiplantae > Streptophyta > Magnoliopsida > Poales > Poaceae > Hsuehochloa > Hsuehochloa calcarea. Next base: position 2,557,721 of record CM070612.1, on the reverse strand, counting down.
CCGCAAGTTTATGTTGTGCGTTCATTCACTCTATATTCTCTTTTGTTGTCTCATGCGTCTTCAAAATCAATTCAGCACGTTGTGTAGCATCAATGTTTACCTTTTCCGAAGATGGTAGAGGTAATAAATCAATAAGAGCGCGAGGAATAAATCCATAAACTACCTGAAAAGGGCACATCTTTGTGGTTGAATGACGTGAACGGTTGTAAGCAAACTCCACATGAGGTAAGAATTCTTCCCACAACTTCAATGTAATACCCCGGAAATTAATCAGTATGAGAGAGAGGCGACCTGGAAATTGGAGTCCCGCATGCGCCAGCTTTATCTAGAGTTATTCACTTCAGATACGTGATATTACGGTAAAGTGTTAGTAAATTTTGGTACGGTGCGTTACCCATGGTTAGAATTCGGGGTCGAATTCTGTTTAAGGGGGGTAGAATGTAATTCCCCGGAAATTAATCAGGTAATTAGGAATTTAGCCAGGAGAAGAAAAGGCAATAAAAGAAGAGAAAAATACATGAAAATAAAGGGGGATTTCTGCTTTTATTCGACAACTTGGGCCTGGGCCGCGGTCCAGGAGGGGCCCAACTTCGACAACTTAGCACGAAATAAAAATCCACCATTCACAATAAATTTATTACAACTTTTGCCTTCTTTACAATTATGAAAGATATCTTTAAAATCATCATCATGCACATACTGTTCTTTAATTTTCTCTAAACCAAAAATTCTGAAATCAAGTTGAGATAACATGCTATAACGACGAGATAAAGCATCAGCAATAATATTATCCTTTCCTTTCTTGTGTTTAATGACATATGGAAACGATTCAATGAACTCAACCTATTTAGCATGTCTACAGTTCAGATTCGCTTGACTACAAATGTGCTTTAATGATTTATGATCAGAATGCTCGTGGTTGATTGATGATTAAGATGATCCTAGATATATTCCCACATGTCACGGTAAGCTAGATCACGTGAATAAATCAAGTAAAAACTCGCAGATCAAAGAAAGACTCAAAATCATCAAATAGAGAGAAGGAAAGCAAAGAGATAAAACTTTGATCAAACTTTCCTTGGATTGATTTGATATGATTTGGGTTTACAGACACTCCATCAATGGAGGACAAAGCTCAATCTATGAGCACAAAATCAAATCAAAACTCTCTAGAACCCTAACCTCCACATCTCCTCTCCTTAAGCAAATTAGGGTTTCAAAACAATAAAAGAGTTGAAGGGGGTGCAACCACATCCCTCCTCTATTTATAGTGAAGGCTTAGATCTTCTAGAAGTTTGACTCAATTGGGCTCCCGTTAAGGCCCAAAATAAACGGATCACACACGCACGCATTTTAAAGCACCGTTTTTTATCACCTCCTGACCTAATCAGCTTCACCTTGCGCCATCTTGCGCCACAGGTTGGCAGAAGGTCACCCTTGTCCATCTTGCAAAACGCTTGAGTTCATTGACCTCACCCAGCATCGTCGATCGTTCTGGACCTCCGCTCTCCAAGCCTAGTCCTGATTATCCTCGCCGTTGACCACCAAGCAACTTGCACAACAATAGACAAGCAAAACGAATTCGGGAACAAGTTCTTCACAACTGGACCCATGTTAGTCAAAACATGCATCATGCAACACACTGCACTGAAACTCATGACTTTGACCTAACAACCAAACATCGCCGCCACGAACGACGATCCATCCAGTGAAATCGGTCGACCGCAAAGATGGCGGTCGACCGCTTCTAGCCGGTCGACCGCCACTGCTTGGCGGCCTCGACCGCCGCTTGGGACTTAGCCAAATTCAGCCCCTGAAAATCTGAAACCTACTGGAATTTTCAAACCAATAGAACTTTTGACTGGAGACTCCAAAAATTATGAGACCAAGTGTAATAGAATCCCCTCTCTTGCCTACAACCTCTATTTTTGGCCCAACCCAAAACACCAACCTTCGACCGGCGGTCGGATCGCCATCGCCGGTCCGATCGCCTTTATGGCTGGTCGATCGCCGCTTGGCCGGCCGACCGCCAAAGACTCGACAAAGATCGGTTTTTTTTTTGCCGAAAACACGTGAAATGACAAACCTTTAACGCCATTGCCAATTGTCACATCATCCTAAGATCAGGAGCATATCCCCATGATATCCATAATCTCCCCCTTGATGAACACATTGGCAATAATCTAGAAAATGTAATTTGGAGGTTTGAAAAGTAAAATAGTTTTGTTTTCGCATAAAGGCACAACTTGGTCCATAAGCAAGAGAAAGCAATGGAAATGACCAAGCTGGCATCAGAATAGCATAGGCAAGTGAGATAAGGCAAGAGAAAGCATAAAACTTTAAATTCCAGAAAAGAGTAAAAAATCTCACTTAAGGTCCATATGAAAGAACAATTGTTCAATTTACCTTTGATTATCGTGAGGATTAAGAAATACAATTCAAGTTCAGAAAAGGCAATAACTGATAAGAATGCAATTCAAATGCTCCCCCTCACTATGATCCTCAGATTTTAGAAAATTTCAAATTCTCTAATTTTCTCCCCCTTTTTAACATTTTTATATCTTCCCCCCTTTATACAATATTAAAATATCTTCTCCCCCTTTGACAATGGAGTCATCAAGGAATCACGCCTTCCTCTCGTCCAGAGATAACAAATACAGAATGGAGAAAGAAACATAAGAAGGAGTATGCATGAAGTGCAATGGAGTGGCTTCATTTTTGTATTTTTCAATTTTTGATTACAAGAAGCTTTGGAGATTACCCAAAAGAACAAGATAGCATTTCTAATATTGCACAAACAACATATCAAGCCTAACAACGCTAGCAAGATCATGATAAGACATATATATCAAAGCTAAGCTCGAAGGCTCAAAATAAAGCAATAGATTTGATCAATTTAAGCAAAGCTTCAAATTTAGCAAGTTCATCAAAAGGGATCCTAAAATGATACTGGCCATGTCAAAATGTCAAAGTGAGATCAAAAAGCTAACAATGCAATTCTGACATGGCCAATGTCACAAAAGGAGCACTAATTGCGCAACTAGCTAAAACATCCACAAATTACAGTTTTTAGTTCGAGTTGTTTTAGAGTTCTAGCTCATACAGCAAAGACTTAGCTATATATGTGAAAGCATAATAATTCTAGCAAGTCAAAGAACTAGACATGGCATTGAGCAAGAATTGAAATACTAAAGCTCCTAAGGGTAATAACCAAAGCTCCATACAAGAGGGTAGAGTGTAAATACCTGAATATGCGCTTAGCGGCTTGGCGATGGGAAGCTCTCGGAGACACCTGAAACCTCGCACAGAGGCAGACCGTGAAGTGGATGTCCGGTCTTGAGGCCGTCAGGTACAGGAGGGAGCCGATCAAGTTGCGATACTCGCGTTGATCCACGCCTTCTCCTTCCTCATCTGGATCCAAAACAGTCGAAATCGCCATGGGAGTGGCGATCGGCTTGCAGTCACCAATGTCGAAGCGTTTGAGCAGGTCCTTAGTATACTTCGTCTGATGGATGAAGACCCCTTCCTTACATTGCTTGATTTGAAGCCCCAAGAAGTAATTGAGCTCTCCCATCATACTCATATCAAATTCCCTGGACATAGTCTCAGAAAAACTGGAAACAAGAGTGCGAGAAGAACCACCAAAGATAATATCATCAACGTAAATCTGAGCAAGCAGGAAGTCATTACCACGCCTAAGAATGAACAAGATCTTATCTACCTTACTCATCTCAAAATTATTCTTAAGTAAGAAGATCTTAAGTCTATCATACCAGGCTCTAGGGGCCTGCTTAAGACCATACAAGGTTTTGGATAGCTTGAACACATGATGTGGGTACTTGGGATTCTCAAATCCTGGGGGTTGCCTAACATACACTTCCTCCTCTATGTAACCATTCAAAAAGGCACTCTTAACATCCATCTGATATAATCTAAAGCCCTTAGATGCAGCAAATGCAAGCAGAATGCGAATGTCTTCTAGTATAGCAATAGGAGCAAATGTCTCATCAAAATTTAACCCCTCAACTTGGCTAAAGCCTTGGGCTACCAACCTTGTAACATCCCAAATTGGGTTTATGTTTCAAATGTAATAAAAATGAGGATAAATTAAAACTTTTGCTACCTCATGTATTGTTGCAGTGTTTGAAACCTCTTTCTTTAATTGGTGAAAATTCAAACTCTAAATTTCCCCAATTAAACTCAAGTCATAAACCTCCTTCATGAAAATCTTGTGCCCAATCTCTGGAAATAATTTTTCATTGGACCTAGGAGTGATGTTTAACACCTCAGAATTATTTCATAATTTTCAGAAATTATTTGATAATTTTTGAGACAAGTCAAACATTAGTCAAACTCCTATAATAGCCTTCTGGAGTTTTTAGAGAAAAATGCATTGCATAAAAGTCTCTGAAAATTTTATATAAGGTTCCTCCTGCTGTCAAGCAATCTCCATTTAAAATTTCATAATTTTGGAGCTTGTTTGCTATCTTAATTAATTATCCTAAGTCACCAACAAATAACTCAAAATCAGCTTTTACTATTCCTTGACTCAAGTCACACTCGTGTTCAAGCCATTCGATTCGATCGACCAACTAATCGCACCGACTCACCACATCGGGCGTGTTCAATTTCGACCGTTAGATCTCGATCGTGCGGTTCGCGCCGAGGTGACGTTCGGACCTCCGATCCTCCCTCTCGCTCAACCGCTCATCTAGAGATCGCGGCTCAAAAGAGGAAACGTCGACCATTCGAGCGCCTCGCAACGCGTGACCGTAGGATCCAAATCAACGGTCCAGATTAAGTGAGCGTCAATCGTTATAATCAATCCGTTCTATTTCACCGCTCGATTAAATCCATCTACCTCTTTCGTCTTCTTCTCGCTTGCGCGCTACCGGTAAGTCAACAGGTGGCGTGCATAGCACCCTTCGGCAGAGCCCACGCGGCTCCTTTTGCCAACGGCTCTTCCGCATTTAATGCTCCGTCCGGCCGCCTCCATACGCCGCGTCTCATTCTTTTATTCGCCTCGTCGCCTCGGCCAACCTCAAAGACAAGATGCATCTCCATTTTTCATCCCGTTGTTTCTTCCTTGCTTCTCGGCCTATAAAACTCCTCCAAAGGCTTCCTTATCCTCCTTTAAACACCCTCGAGCTACTTCTTCACTTCTAGTGCATCGAGTGAGCTCAATCGTAAAAATTGCTCTCGGCGCCATTGTTGAAGCTTCAAGTTGTTCGGTGAAAGTGGTGTTCTTGGCCTCTCCTCCGAACCTGTTGCTTCCTCACTTACTTGGCGCCTCATAGAGTATTAACCTCTGTCGATTTTGCTTTTGGCGTGAGAGCACTCAATTTCTATTTTCCCCTTTCACCAAGAAGGGTGATCTTCTTCTTTAGCTCGTAAGTGCACCATTTTCAAACTCCTTGCTCCTCCGCTTACTCCCATCTTGGTGCGCATTAGCCCTCAATCAATTTCACATTTGGCGCGAGGATCTTATCAATTTGATTTTCCCCAAATTCGGCCGAAAACCTTCAATTTCGCCTCCACTAGGTAAGTCGTCCATTGCTCAATTCTTTCTCAGAGATGCGCATTAGTATTAGGATCATGTTGGTGCTCTTGGTTAGCTTAACTGCTTTCTAGATTGCCGCGATTAGCCGAGATCCTCTCTGCTAATTTTGTCGGACGAGAGCGAGTCGCCTTTTTGTCGATGAATCGACCGCCGTCGATCTTCGATCGATGGCCCATAGCGAGAGAGCGTTCGATCGATTCGGTCCGCGGGACGTTGATCCCGATCAACGGCCACGTGCGTGGCGCGTTTCGACCAGCCCGCGCTCGGATCAACGTGGACCGTTGTATCCTAGATCAACGGTCCGGATCCGATGAACGTTCGGACGCCAACTTCGCTGGCATCTCGCTCGTTAGTTTTTCATCCAACGGTGGTGATTAGGGTTGGCGCGTTCGCTCTGTTGTTGCGCGTGTGGATCGTTGGATCCAAGATCAACGGTTCCTATGCGTGTGAGCGTTCGGACCACCGAACGTCCTGATCTGCGTTAACCGTTGGATCCAAGATCGACGGTGCAGATCGGAACAAACGTTCGGACCGCCGGAAACTCTTTGGCATCTGGTTCGTTGGATCCAGATCCAACGGTGAGTGCTTAGGGTTCGCACGTGAGTTCTCATTGCTTTGTGTTTGGGCCGCTTGATTTGGATCTTCGCCCGCATTTGTCCACGCCGCTTATCTGAATTATATTTCTGGGTAGAGTTATTTATCAACCAAAAATAGTTTTATCTTTGAAAATGCATAAGTAAATCATTTTAACTCCAAAATCGGTCAAACCACTTTTGTTATTTTTCATTTCTAATGAACCTTATTCTAAAATAGGTTTCAACTATGTTTCTGCAGCCGAAAATTTAGATTTTGAAAGAAAGCATTAAACTGATTATCTGACAACCAAAAATGGATTTAACTTGGAAAATTCATAACTATTTATTGAAAGCTCCAAATGAGATGAATCCTGTGGGGTTGTTCATCTTATGAGGTGCTTGTTTTTCTGTAAAACTTCAGTAGCTCTACATTTCTAGAAAATTTCACTAAAATCATTGCTTAGGTCTCGCTTTCAATATTAGAGCCGAGCAAAATTGTTTTTAGCATAACTTTGGCATTGAGAATCCAAATCAATTAGTTCTTGTTGCATTAGTTCATAAAAATCATGCTCTTTCTACTGTAAAAATTTGAGAGCTTTTTGTTGAAGTTGACTGTTGGATCTTTTCGGTTTCTTTTGCCTTATTGGTTCTTTTTGGTTCTTTCGATAGGATCCAAGAGCACATTGATAATCTTGTTGATCCACAAGACACCACCGACCCACAAGCGGTGCAAGATATTTGGTCATAAATGTCCCATTACTTTCAAAGTCTAATATCTTGTTTACAAACTATATGTATGCATTGCTTTTGTGTCCAATTAATTTTGCCCTGTTTAGAGGTAGCTATTCCTAATGCATTGTTGCCATTAAAAGGTTATCCCCTACCACAACCATAAGTTATTAATATCGCTGGTGAATTAGAGCCCGTGATTTAATTATGCTCTTTATCGCCTTGCGATGTCATGCTTAGAAATGCTTAGCTACCGGTAGAATTGGGCGGTTATCGACTTAGTCGATGACCTTGATCACACAAATCATTTTGTTTATTTTGATTCAGACCTTCGCTTTTGTTTTGTAAAACCGAAAATGAAACAAAATGATTTGACTTGGGCACAATGGTATGTTGGTGTGATTGTTGGGTGTGACAAGGAAAGGTGCCTAGGTCCCTAAGGACCGAATTGTTACTTGTGTCACTAAGCCAAGCGCTTATGCGTGCTAACCACGCGAGAGGATATGGGACCTCTCTTGACTTAGTACTTTAGCGTGGGTTATCTCCGAGTCGCAGGAGGGGTTGTGTGTGTTGTGTGAAACATGATATGTGTTCTCGGTGTTCTTGTGTTAAAAGTGCGGTGGTGGAGATTCCGGTAGGCTCTCCACCTCGAGGAGCATTGTAGTTGTCCAAGGCTTTACTGCGACGGGTAGTTGACCGAGGCTTTACAATGACTCGACACAACGTATGGGTTTCTATCCATACGGCGGCTCGTGAATAATTCACAATATTGGAAATGTCTCGTAGGACTTAGCCGTGCTTGGCATACCTAAGGAAGTGTGCTTAATAGCTTGGCAAAAGGCGGTCTCAGCGTGTGGGTACATTGGTACACCCTCGCAGGATAAAACTATTCGAATAGCCTCGCCCTAGGTTATGGACATGCTTGGTAAGGTCGTGGCAAGAACTAGACTACAACCTTTTAAATTAAAATTTGACATGGTTGGCATGAATGGGTAATTCATGCTATTGTTGTGGTGACTAATGGTTTAGTCACTTCGGACTGCTTTTATTTGTTGCTACTTGATTACTACTGCTTTTATCAAATAAAATCAGATTGCAAAATTGCCTTTGATCTATTACATTATTGCAAATAAAACTTGCTTTATGCTTAAAAATTTGAGTCCTAACTCGCTCCACTTAAATAAGCTTGCATATAGTTATTGTATAGATCTGCTACCATTCTTATATATCTTAAGTAGTACATTCAAAGTACTCACCCAGTTTTTTGTTGGGTGCTTTTGTTTGCAGAGGAAGAAGGTGAGCCCCAAGGGCCTCACTTTTGTGAGATGTGCTGTGGATTCGACGACTAGCTTGGCGGTCCGGTCGGTTGCCTTGTGGGTTAAAGGCACACTGATTGGCTCTTTCGTTTTATAGCCATCTTATGGCACTTTTGCTTCCGCTGTTAAATTTCTTTATGTATTTGTCATTTGGCCGGTTGGCCCCTCTTTTGTAATGACTATCCTTTATTTATGTTATCTTCTGGATTTTGTTTTTGTTTCGGTTCTATGTGAATGAATGGAATTGATGCATGAACTTTGTAAAGGGGTGTGTATACTGCATTTCTGGGAAGTATACATGTCTCGAGTCTCGGATTATCTGCTTTGTGATGCTAGGACCGAATGAGTGGTTAAGCATTACATGTCGGATAAACCGGGGTCTCACAAACCTAGACTTGTTTCTAATCACAGAACCATCCTCATTTTGTTTATTTTTGAAAACCCAGCGGATTCCTATAACATTATGGCCACTAGGAGGCTATACTAGGTTCCAAACCTTGTTCCTCTCAAAATTTTCTAACTCCTCATGCATGGCATTAATCCAGCTAGAATCCGATAAAGCATGTGATATATCGCGGGGTTCAAAAGAAGCAACAAAAGCAGAATGAGAGTAGAGGTTTGGATCATGATACCTGGAGCGAGTGACTCGCTCATGGAGATTACCTATCATCTGATCCAGAGGGTGTTGCCTTTGAATGTGAAGTGGCGCACCTGGAGAGGAAAGCATCTCTTCGACCTCCGCAGGTACTGCTGATGATGAAGATGCAACAGGAGCCTCATCTGAAGGCGAAGTAGTCACAGCAGGTTCTTGTGCTGGAATAGGAGCGTCAACAACAGCAGGTCGAAGAACATCATCGAGTCCTTCATCATCTTCCTCTATAAATATGCTCTCTGTCACCTGTGTATTACCTGAAATATCTGATCTAGCTCCAGGTCTAGTCTCATCAAAAGTGACATTACATGTGTTGAGGATTAAAATATTCATATATTATCTTAATATATGATAAAGACCATACGTCTTCGTGGTCGTAACTTCTAAGACCACCGACCTAACTGGTCGTAGATATTACAGAAGTTATATAATAGATACCCTGGTCGGACAAAGTTCCATACCTAGTCCACGACCAGGTAAGTGCTCGTAAAGCTATGAACAGGCGTCTGGGTCGAGTCCCCGACTACGCCACTCACTATGTGATGAATGAACCATGTGTTTCATATTCCGCATAAGATAACACTATCACGGCTGATGATTTAACGTTTCCCAAATCATTAACCGCAGAACAGTTGACATCTTCACCAACCGCCTCTGCAGTTGGTGGAACCGTCAAACTACCGCCTCTTTCCGACCAGACGCGTCGCTCCCCAACGGGTGTCTCCTCATGAGATAACTGCTACCGCTTCATCAAGTATTTAAAGAGGACCATAGAAGGCCGGAGGAGAGACAGACAACGGCGGGAGACGTACAGAACAACAACACAAGCAGAAGACATCACACAAGACATAGTCAAGTGTTGTGTTTTTAGATACTCTCAGTGTTTGTAATCGTGAGTTCATAGCAATAAAGAGCAAGTCAGATCCATTCTCAGGAGTCACTCACATTTTTCCTCTTTTCATTTATATATTCATAAGATCGGCGATTTGATCGTCGATAGCTGGCGCCATCCGTGGGGAAGATAGTGCAAAATTTTTGAAGAGGTTCTTCGTTCAACTCATCCGCTTTCTTCATATTCGTAATTACAAGTATGGCAGGAACATGGGATGAGGAGAACTGGTTCGACCTGGATGACTACTCCAATCTTGACATGGAAGCCTGCATCCAGGCCATGCAACATGGGGAATCTTCATCCTCCTCCGATGGTTCGCAAGTCGCTGACGATAGCGAACTTGAGCGGATGGATGAAGATACACCATTGCGCCAAGAGGCGCTCTCTGAGGGACAGGTCGTTCCGACCAGTTCGGAACGTCCGAATGTTTCTCCAAGCCCGGTTTTCCCGACCGGCGAAAAAGGTGACAACACCTCAGCCCCACAACCCGAGGGTCAATATACCCTTGACACAATCATGGCTGACAGATATTCACCAACGGCCTCTGGAAATTCCAGGGACCAACAGCACCTGGTAACGGTGTCGATGAGACCCTCACCGGTAATGGGCCGAGTGGGGATGGTAAAACTTCGATTCGATCGGCAATTGTCGAATCGATCGAGCCCGCCACGAAGACCTCAGGAGGTTCTCATCTCCGACCGGTCTCCATCGTGGAAGTCTCTGGTAGAAGCACTGAGAAGTTCTCCACTAGTCACAATGGAAGCTCCTCAGAGGATCGTTGCTGGAAACATGAGGTCAACGCGATCGGAAATACTGATCGTGATGCCACTCACAGTCCTGCACACCCTGCCTCGCCACCACCTACTGATGGAGATGGCGCGGGCAATCAAGCACCACCTGCCAGAGGCAACAGAGCTGATGGACGTCCATCAGTTAATACGCGTGGTGCAGCCCCACCAAGGATGACAGGCCCGACGGAGTTAGGCCAAAGGTCCAGAGGAACTTCGGGTCTCCGAACGCCAACATCTTCGATGAATCCTCTGAGACCTTCGGTAACGGTTCAGAACTTGTGTCGTATTCAAGATATTCTTAATAATACTGACCCTGTTCTGGCCGAAGCTCCGGGCTTTACCCAATTGGTGGAGCAGATATCGGAAATTCTTCAACGAACTGTGCAGCGCACGGAAGCGTGCAGGGGGCAAAGGATGTCACAAAGTCTAACGGTGACTTCATCTCAGCGCTCCTTCCTCAGTAGAGGGCAGCATGGTCATCCACCGGTACCAAGACCTCCTCGGCGATTTCGACCGGTAGGTCATGAAGGAAGAAGGTTGTTTCAAACAACGACCTCTTCCCCTAGCCAAGGAGAGCAACAGCTTGGCCCAGATGATCTCCGTCATCATCTGAACCATGCTAATGGTCAAAGGCGTCATGATAACGTTTGTGACCAGATCGGGACGACGGAGCCACGGCGTTCAAATCGAAGAAACCGATCTCCTACTGATCATAATCCGGCACCTTTTCCAAGAAGGCGCTATGAATCGATTCTGAGTTGTCGAGCCTTTTCGCAGGGGCTCAAGGCATGCGTTGGCTTAATAGGTTCCGACCTGCCAACATGGATAAATTCGATGGATCTCAAAATCCATTAGAGTTTCTCCAGATATATACCACTGTCATCAGAGCTGCTGGTGGTGATAAAAACGTGATGGCTAATTATTTGCCCACGGTTCTGGAAGGATCTGCCCGGTCTTGGTTGCTTAACCAACCGGTCGGATCTATTTATACTTGGGAATAGCTCTGCGATCATCGATTGTGAATTTCGAGTGCACGATCGCTCGAAAGGAGGATGATCTCCATCGAACTCGGTAGAACCAAAGGAAACTCTCGTCGGACATCAAAAGGTATAGCGAGTTCAAATTCTATTCCGAGATTGCGAGTCTTCGTGATTCGCATTCAAGGCAGTTTAAGGAATCGGCGGTTTACGGAGGACATCGCTATGAATCCTCCACGAACAACCGTCGAAGTTTTTGACATGGCTGATAGATATGCAGCCGCTAGTGAGGCGGTTGAATGGAATGAAGCCATGGATCGAAAAGATAAAATCCCTCAACCTGGCCTTGAGAAGTCAGAAAAGAATCCCAAGAAGGTTTCCAAGAAGAAGAAGCACCGCAAAATGGGCACCAAAGAAGTCCTAGCGGTTCCAGATAAACCGTTCAAGGGTAAGAAGGATTATACCGGTCGGGGCAAAGCCAAAGTTCCGACCGATGGCCATAATAAGGGTAAGAAGTGGTGTCCACTTCACCAACAGGCAGGGCATGACTTGCGCACCTGTCGTGTTTGGCAAAAGAAGCTGGAGGATTACTATGCAGGTAAAGGCCCGCTTCCCGCAATCCAGGAGTTGGGGGAAACAAGTTCCAAAAAGGACAAGGATGGCGACGAAGAGATGGAGTACCAGGAGCCTCAACGCACGGTCAATATGATCTTTGGAGGATCTTCTTCGTACGACTCGCGCCGTCATCTGAAAGCCATGGAGCGAGAGGTCAACCTATCGGAACCTTCGATCATCACCAAACCATCAAGATGGTCGGATACCGTAATCTCCTTCAGCAAAGAAGACTGCCTCGTCTCATCAACTCGACCGGGTAGGTTCCCTATTATCGTAGAGCCTACTATTAATAATTGCAAAGTTAATTGAGTTTTAATAGACGGTGGTAGTTCTTTAAATATACTATTTTCGGGAGCTTTAGAAGATATGCAGGTTCCTAGATCAAAGGTAAAACCGGTGAAATACGCCTTTCATGGCATAGTTCCTGGCTCTACCGCCAAACCGATAGGACAAGTATCCTTACCGGTTACGTTTGGAAGCCCTGATAACTTCCGAACGGAAAAGATTTCATTTGACGTGGTTGATTTTGAAACCGCGTACAATGGAATTTTTGTCGTCCGGATTAGCAAAATTCTTGATAGCCACGCACTACGGGTATCAAAGTTTGAAAATGCTCGACCAAAAGGTGTGATCATGGTTCGTGGAGATCGCAAAATGGCATACGATGTGATCGAAGGTCTTTAGAGCGGTCGATGAGTCACGACAAGAAATTCGACTCGTCATCTATGCGAGTCAAGCACCTGCACTCCAAGATAACACCCAAACCGTCCGACTGGACCAAAGAGGTTCCGCTGACGAAGCGCTCCTCCAAGAAGCGCCATGTCGGGCAATGATGGTGGATCCTTTCCAAAGGTATCGATCGGAGAGGACTCGATCCTAAATAGGAAGAGTCGCCGTTTCCTTCCTCCGAGCAAACAAGGATGTATTCGCATGGCAAGCGTCCGACATGCCCGAGTCCCTGTGGAGGTGATCGAGCAAAGCTAGCGCCCACCGACAAAAATCGGCCAAGCGAAGCTCGGGCGTTTACTTTTGCCCGACCAAGGGCGCAATCCATCCAAATTGACAAGCTCTAAAGGTCGGGTTCATTCGTGAAGTACATCACCCTCGGTGGCTCGCTAATCTCAGAATGGTTAGGAAGAGTAATGGGAAATGGAGGATGTGTATAGACTTTACAGATCTTAATAAAGCTTGTCCGAAGGATGATTTTCCCCTTCCTCGCATTGATCAACTTGTAGACTCTACCTCCGGGTGCGAGTTATTAAGTTTTTAGATGCTTACTCGTGGTACCACCAGATTAGTATGAGTAAAGAAGATGAAGAGAAACTTCCTTCATCACTCCATTTGGCACTTCTTCGTTATGTAAAGATGCCCTTTGGTCTCAAAAACTGTGCAACTTTTCAAAGATTAATGCAGAAAACCTTCACCCACAAATAGGTCGAAATTTGGAAGCCTACGTTGATGACTTGGTAGTGAAAAGTGTTAACTCCGCACCATATGCTTGACCTTAAAGAGACTTTCAATAACTTGAGAAGCCATAACCTCAAGTTGAATCCGAGAAATGTGTGTTCGGGTTTCACTGGAAAATTGCTTGGTTTCCTAGTTTCGCTAGAGGTATCAAGCAAACCCGACGAAGATATCGCCCATCCATCGATGCGCCCCACCACGAAGAAGGAAGTATGAAGCTAACCTATCAGATGGCGTCATAAGTCCTTTCATAGCCGTGTTAGGGAAAAGGACTACCTTTCTTCAAACTCCTTCTAAACATGGAAGTTTCGAGTGGACGACGTGGCGAATGATGCCTTTGAAAAACTCAAAGAGTACATTACGAGTGCCCTGGTCTTAGTCTCTCAAGACCGGGGAAACATCATTGATTTACGTGGTCGCAACGCCACAAGTCGTCGTGGTGTCTTGGTATCGTCAGAACGTGAAAACGCCCAACGACCAAGGTATTACGTAGTTTAAGTCTTACATGGGCCAAAGGAAAGATACCCACAGTACAAAAGTTGCTTTACGCTTCCTTATGGCTTCAAGGAAACTAAGGCATTACTTCGTGCCCACAAAGTGGTCGTGCCTCATCGGATATCCCTTAGGTCAAGTCCTTGAAATAGGGAATCGTCGGACGAATAGCAAAATGGGCGGTGGAACTAGGGACGTTCGACCTCCATTTCATCTCACGAACAGCCATAAAGTCTCAGGCAATAGCAGAATTCATTGCCGAGTGGACAAACCCGGAATCTAAGCGAGAAACCGAGTACGAGCACCACGACGAGTGGACAATGTACTTTGACGGTTCCTTAATGCTTAAAGGATCGGGGGCTGGAGTCATCTTGATATCCCCTACCGGCGAACACATCAAGTATGCCGTCCAGTTTAACTTTCCTGCTACAAACAATGTGGCAGAGTACGAAGGATTACTGGCAGGACTTCGAGTGGCTCGTTCGCTCGGGATTCGCAAATTGCTAGTGAAAGACGATTCTCAACTAGTAGCGAATCAAGTAGGGAAATAGTACCAATGCTCGAGTACCAAGATGTCTTCCTATCTGGCGGAAGTACGGAAATTCAAAAGCACTTCTTGGTTTCGGATCAACATATTCCTAGAAAGGAGAACTTTCTAGCGGATCGGTTAACACGGATGGCCTCTACTAGGTCAACCGCTTCACCGAGTTTTTCTCGAGCAACTCGATTCACCCTCGGTGGTCGAGCATTCCGAGAACATCGATAGTTTACATCGGTCAATTCTATTGACTCGATAACTTAGATGCTCCACGGTCGCTGGCGATCAAGGTAGAGACGGATGACATCGATCTACAATTATCTTCAGCATGACCTAATTCCTGAAGATGATGTAGAGGCTGATCGTATAGCACGAAAGGCCAAATCATACACTCTAATCGAACGTACCTTGTATAAACGGGGATCTCATGGAGTGTTGATGAGATGCATATCTCAATCGGCTGGCATTAGGTTGTTAACCGAAATTCATGAAGGAGTCTGTGGAGCACATCATTCCTACGGAACCTTGGTCTGTAGTTAAAGAGGAACCGTCAAACTACCGCCTCTGCAGTTGGTGGAACCGTCAAACTACCGCCTCTTTCCGACCAGACGCGTTGCTCCCCAACGGGTGTCTCCTCATGAGATAACTGCTACCGCTTCATCAAGTATTTAAAGAGGACCATAGAAGGCCGGAGGAGAGATGATAACGGCGGAGACGTCTGTAACAACAACACAAGGTAAGACATCACACAAGACATAGTCAAGTGTTGTGTTTTTAGATACTCTCAGTGTTTGTAATCGTGAGTTCATAGCAATAAAGAGCAAGTCAGATCCATTCTCAGGAGTCACGCATATTTTTCCTCTTTTCATTTATATATTCATAAGATCGGCGATTTGATCGTCGACAACATGTCTCCTGAACAAGGTTAGTTTCAGCATTAAAAACCCGAAAACCCCTCGAATGTGCAGGATAACCCAGAAATAAACCATCAAAAGTTTTTGACTCAAATTTATCTAGGTTTCCTGTCTTGAGAATAAAACACTTGGATCCAAAGACTCGAAAGTGTGAGACAGGGGGTTTTCTACAAAATTGAAGCTCACAAGGAGTCTTGCCCAAAGGCGGTCTAAAAAAGACACGATTTGCAATATGGCAAGCAGTACAAATAGCTTCGGCCCAAATCCTCCACGGTGTGCTATACTCATCTAGCATCGTCCTAGCCATCTCGACTAGGGTCTTGTTCTTCCTTTTCACAACGCTATTTTGTTGAGGGACGTGTGGAGAAGAGAACTGATGCTCAATTCCACGCTCAGCACAAAAAGAAGCAAAAGAGGCATTCTTGAACTCTGTGCCATTGTCACTGCGGATCGCTCTCAAAGCACCTGAAAGTTTAGAAGCCAAAAAAAGAATAAGATCATGATAATGATCAAAAGCTTCATCCTTCGAAGCAAGAAAGAACACCCTAGTGTATCTAGAAAAATCATCGACTATGATAAGAATGTACAATTTTCCACCAACTGACCGAACCCTAGCAGGACCAACATTATCTGTGAGACCCCGGTTTATCGGGCTTGTAATGCTTAACCATCCACTTGGCCCTAGCATCACAAATCAGATAATCCGAGACTCGAGACATGTATACTTCCCAGAAATGCAGTATACACACCTCCTTACAAAGTTCATGCATCAATCCCATTCATTCACATAGAACCGAAGCAAAAACAACCATCCAGAAGATAACATAAATAAATGATAGTTATTACAAAAGAGAGGCCGACCGGCCAAATGACATATACATATAGAATTTGAACAGCGGAAGCAAAAGTGCCATAAGATGGCTATAAAACAAAAGAGCCAATCAGTGTGCCTTTAACCCACAAGGCAACCGACCGGACCGCCAAGCTAGTCGTCGAATCCACATCACATTTCACAAAAGTGAGGCCCTTGGGGCTCACCTTCTTCCCCTGCAAACAAAAGCAATGGCAAAGCCTGTGAGTACTTTGAATGTACTACAAGACTTACATGTGGAATAACAAACCTGTACATAACTATATGCAAGCTTTTGAGTGGAGGTCAGATGTTTTACTTTTAGCATAAAGCAAGTTTTCATTTGCAATAATATAGTACATTTAAAAGCAAGTTGATAAATCTGTTTTAATGTTCAAATAACCGTAAATGACAACATAATAACAAAGAGATAGAAGACAACAACAATCCCGAAGTGACTAAACCATTAGCCACCACAACAATAGCATGAATTACCAATTCATGCCAACCATGTCAAAATTTTAATTTAAAAGGTTGTAGTCTAGTTCTTGCACGACCTTACCAAGCATGTCCATAACCTAGGACGAGGCTATTCGAATAGTTTTATACCTGCAGGTGTACCAATGTACCCACACGCTGCATCGCTTTTTGCCAAGCTATTAGCACACTTCCTTTGGTGTGCTAGCACAGCTAAGTCCTACGAGATATTTCCAATATTGTGTATTAACTGTGAGTCGCCCGTCTGGATAGAAACCCATACGTTGTGTCGGAGTCATTGTAAAGCCTCGCTCAACTACCCGCCTCGAGTAAAGCCTTGACAACTACAATGCTCCTCGAGGTGGAGAGCCTACCCTAATCTCCACCACCGCACACCCAACACAAGAACACATATCCTTTTCACACAACACACACAACCCCCCTCGCGACTCTGAGATAACACACGCCAAAGTACTAAGTCAAGAGAGGTCCCATATCCCTCTCGTGGTTAGCACGCATAAGCGCTGGCTTAGTGACACAAGTAACTCGGTCCTTGATGACCTAGGCACCATTCCATTCACACCAACAGATCACACCAACATACCATTGTGCCCAAGTCTAAAACAATTTTATTTTCAGTTTTTGACTTTACAAAGTAACAAAGCACAAGTGCTGGACCTAATGGAATAATAAATAAATGTGTGATCAAGATCATCGACTAAAATCGATGATCGCCCATTGCTACCGAAACTAAGCATTTCTAAGCAATTAATTCGTATTCTACTAAATGACAAGAGCTCATCCATCGAGCTCAAATCATAGCAAATAACCTAGGCTCATGATAGTAGAGGATAAACAAGTCCTACAGATTATGCAACTATAGGATACTAACCATAATTTAACACAAAATAGCAATGCGTACATACAAGTTGAAATCAATATATTAGACTTGAAAAATAATGGGATTAACATGATCAAACTGCTTGCCTTTACTTGCTGGAACTCTGGACATTCATACGAACATTCTCAATCGCACTTTGAATCGTCGCCGCTCATCGTAAGAATCGCCAAATGAAAACACCGAATAAACACCAAGAACTCCAAGAGTCCAAAACTCAAGAAAGTAATACCGAA
This sequence comes from Hsuehochloa calcarea, assembly GCA_036346395.1. Lineage (NCBI taxonomy): Eukaryota > Viridiplantae > Streptophyta > Magnoliopsida > Poales > Poaceae > Hsuehochloa > Hsuehochloa calcarea. The sequence goes on along the minus strand of CM070612.1, from coordinate 2,539,745 downwards.
GATAGAAGAATGATTTTAGGTGCAATTAGGTGATAATTTTTTTTATCGAAATTGGAGTTCATTTCAATTAGTTAGGAATTTATGATGTTTAATAAACTTAACAGGACACCTAGTACTCACAAGACTCTCTCTCCATGCATTCTATGTATACATCCACGATGATCATACAATCAAAATCAATCCTCATATATCTTTCTTCTTTTATATTCTAATACCAAGATACCAAAACACTACAGTAGACTAGTCTCAACTAGAAATATTACGGAAGTTACTTAATGATGTAATAACATTCTATTATGAGGGCAACTTTATATAAAAGAGTATTTGGACTAATTGAATATTTATCAACCAGATAATTATCCTACTACAGATTCACTTTCAAATTTGTTGATCCACTATAGTGACCTAATTTTCGCACACCACATTTATAAGCCTAAAAGAAATGAGTTTGCAAAAAGGGTTCCCCTTAACATTTGCGGAGTTTTTCCTAACCACCCCCCTATCTTTCCATTTACTTCATCAAAGGACCTTACATGCAACACAGAGGGCAGCAGCCACCTGCGTCCATTCCACCCCATGATGCCTCCAGCACTCACCAAAACGTACATGCTTTAGCCAAAGGGTAATACACCACTGGTGCCGGCGGCCGAAGGCCGAGCCGGCAATGGCGAGCTTGAGTCAAGTCTGGGCCGAGGGCGGCAGCCATCGATGCCCAAAATGCGACCGGGGTGTCGAGGCGTGTGTGGGCCTCGGTGTGCACGCTGAAGGCCGGCGGCTCGTGAACCGCAGCGACCACCAAGGCCACACCGAAACCAGCAGCAGGACGACCACCACCCCCACAGCTGGCATCACCATCTTGACACCACCGGCCACCACATCAGCCATAGACCAAACAGACGCAACCCCAAATCTCAGGTAAACCACCATTTCTCACACAACGAGTTTGTCATTCATCCATTCATCCATACACATGCACATTGTTCATCCCACGAGAGCAAGCTCAGCCATCGCATCACAGAGCGAGAGGGAGAGGAGTAGAGGAGGAAGATCGTGAGGGTTTACCTCGAGAGCAAACCGAGTGGAGGTGGCCGAGCAAATGGGCCGGATCTGGGACGCCAGGCGGCTCGGCCCGGGAGGAGCCGCGGGAGCACTCGAGCGCGGCGCTCTGGGCCGCAGGAGAGCCAGGAGGAGCCGGAGGGAGACCGCAGCCGCCATGGGCCGTAGGCCTGGCCGGATCTGGAGGAGCCGAGGCGGTGGAGTTGACGCCGGGTGCGCCGAGGCCGGAGGGTCAAGGTCGGGCCGAGGGGGCCGGGAAGTGAGGCGCCGAGGGAGCAGGGCCGAGAGCGGCAGCACAGGGGAGCCGAGGCGCGCAGGAGGCGACGCCAGAGGTGGCGGCGCATGGCGACACCGGGAGGGAGGAGGCACGGGAGGAGGCGACGGGAGGGGGAGGCGAGCTTCAGCAGCAGCCGGAGGGGGTGGAAGCGCACGGATCTGGGGGAAGAGAGGCCAAGGAGAAGCTGGGAGGAGGCGGCGCGGAGGAGGCAAAGGCGGTGGGGGCTTGAGGAGCCGGAGGCGGGCAGAGGGGCCGAGCCAGCAGGCGGCCGAGGCGCGGAGGTAGGAGCGGCCGTGGGAGGGAGATCGGGGAGCAAGAGACCAGGAGGAGGCGCGCAGAGGTGAGAAGAAAGGGAAGTGGCGGCGGGTGAGGAAAATGGAGAGAGGGAGAGTGCTTCACCGGGTGGAGCAAAGAAAAAGTGGTCAGGCATTGACTGTGGGTGAGGAGAAAAGAAAATGAGAGAGAGAAAGGACTGTTCTGCCAGCAATGAGAACAAGTGGGCAGTGTTTGTCTGTCACCGGACAAGACACTGTAGGGATAAATAAATGTTAAAGGTGGGGATGACTCTACTGGAGCTCTAAGCATGGGAAATGGCAAGGGAATTGGTGATAGTAATGTTCGGCTACACAAAAATTTGATGAACAACGATTCCGAATTTGCAAAATGGTCGAGGTGTTTACGTGATTATTAGACATAGTTGCTTAGCTCCAAAAATCACAAAATATTTAGGAGAGGTTCTGACATAGATTATATTATTGTGTAATTTTTTGTAGGGTTTTTCATGTGATATGTTTTATCTATAATTCTTTTAAGATTCATAAGTGGTGTTTGACTTTTAATTTCCTTAGTTTGACTGGTTGTTTTAACCTATAAAATAATTTCTAAAGATTATGAAATTCTTAGGGTGAGTCTACAATATGTTCCAGAACTTAGGAAAAATATTTCCCGGCAGTGTTCACTTTATTTGTTTGAAAATTTAGATTCAACTTCAATTTAAGCATGCAAACAAAATGGAAACTGAATAAACTCCAATAATTTCCAGAAAATCCAATCAAGCATATCAAAGAACATCGAATCCATTTGAAATATTTCCCACACTTGAACTTATTTGCTGCAATGAAATGTTTTTTTTAAAAGTCCAAAATTTCATAATTGTACAGTAGATGCTTAACTAATCCAACTTATTAATTTTGGGCTGTGACATTATCCATATGAAGCAACTGTCCCGGTCCGTCAGTCATGACCATAGTCACTGAAGGGTGTGAGGCGGCAACTTATTTGTCATACCTACAGGGCGCACATACAACATCCTTGATGGCTTTGAGTTTGGGCAAACCACTCATGAGCTCAAGGTTGCTAACTCGCGTCAGATGATCAAAACCAATGTGCCCCAAACGACGATGCTAAAGCCAGAACTCAGAAGAAGAAGATGAAATCAAGAATTTGAGAGAACCAGTAAGAGATTCAGAAAAATTAGCTCCAAAGATCCTAGCAACTCTAGTAATCCCAAAAACAAGCTCACCAGTTGAATCAAGCACCCGACAAGTATTTTTCTTAAATATAGTTTCGTAGCCATCATCAAGAATTTAGGAGACAGAAAGCAAATTAAACCTTAGCTTGTCCACAAGGGCGACGTCCTTGAGGATGAACTTGTTGTTCACCCTGATCGATTCCGTTCCTTCAATCCGCCATTGTCTATCATCTCCAAAGGTGATGAAATCATCACCTGTCGACCGCGTGAAGGAGGTGAACCATCTTGAGTCTCCGGTCATGTGGCGTGAACAGCCGGAGTCGATGAACCACGTGTCCTTCCTCTTTCCGCGGTAATCCTGAAAATCAAGGCACACAAGGACGATGTGTGTCAATACTGGAGTTAGTTAAACAAGACTTAGGAACCCAGTACTGAGACACACGTTTGCAAGTAGTATGCAAAGCAGAAGTGCTATCCTTGATTCTGTTTGAAGTTCTGTTATGAGCAATGATTAAACTAACACGAGAGTTATCCTGTCTAGGAACATAATGATGAGCATTTGACACAAATCATAAACCAGGTTTATTCTTTTCTATGTTACCATGTCTCATAAAAGCTCTAGGTTGATTGGCTGAAATTATAGCAAAATTTTTCTAATCATTTTTCAACCTACGCCAACAGAACTCAACCAAATGCCCATCCTTTTTGCAATAGGTGCAATGATACTTGATACCACTGGGAGAAGCACCCTTTGACTTAACAGATGGTTGGGCAAAACCCGCAGATTTAAAAATAGTTTTTGCAGGTTGGGTTTTGAATTCAACTAACCCATATTCCAAGACTTGAGTAACTTTTGGGTTAGAGTTATTTTTAACAGAGTTGTATCCTAATCCTTGCTTCTTATAAGGAGTTTTAGACTTGTCCAGAATCATGTTTAATTGTTTATTACCTTTAGAGAATTTTTCTAAGGTGTACTTAAGATAAACATTTTCTTCTTCAAGATTAACACATGATTCACATGTTTTACCATTAATGGCTCTAGCATATTTCTCCTTATATAAAGTAGCTTCAAGTTTAAGAGCTGGACATAAAGCACATGTAGCAGACTCAATACTGTCCTTAAGCTTAGCATATTTGGCTCTAACTGCTTCTAAGATATCTTTGACTTCATGTTCGCGTTCTAAGCAGAAAGTGCAAAGGCTAGAATCAACCACTCCAGAAGCAACCAACTTGCTAGACTCTAAGCATTTTTCACATGGAGTAGATTTAACCTCAACTAGCTCAGTCCAAGCATTTTCAAGTTGTTGCAAAGCAATATCATGAGCAGATTGCAGTTTAGCAAATTCTGAGTGCAGAGCATGGCAGGATGAACATTCATCAGATTCAAGAGTCTTAGCATTTGTAAGTTCTAAAGTCAAACTATCTACTTGTGACTCTAAGTTATTGTTCTTGGCCATGATAAACTCTAAAGCCTTATCCTGACTCATGAGTTGCTCAAAAATAGTTTCACATCTATCAGAAAGGACATCATAGGAGGGAGGTACCTCATCGTTGTCGTCGTCAGCGGAGTCCGCCATGAAGCACAAGCCGGTGAAATCCTTGGCCTTCCCCTTCTTCTTGTTTTGAGGGATCTCCTCCTTGTCCTCCTCGCTCCCGGAGTCCACATCGCTTAAGGATTGTTCCCCAAAAGCGGTAAGAACCCGGTGAGCGGCCTTCGTCAGTTTGGCAGCATCATACCTTGAGTTGTTCCATTGGGGCTTCTTCCAAGCTGGATTTCCTTCCTTATGGTTACTCTTTCCTTTCAGCTTGGGGCAATTTGCCCGGATATGATTAAGCTCACCACACTCATAGCAAGTCACGGGACCTCCTCTCTTTCTGTTTCTCATATTGTTATAGGACCGTATGATATTTTTGACTATGAGGGCCAACTAGGCCTCAGGGAGACTCTCAAACTCCTCTTCATGAATTGCAGATAAACCAGCAAGCAAAAATCCAAAAGAAGAGTCAGAAGACCCATCAGAAGCTCTCTTGAGCGGGTCTGCTACCAAAGCCATGTTTTCCTTCTTGGGATGATTAATCCTCTTGATCTCATGAGTCTTGAGCTTGCTATAGAGCAGCTCCAAAGTCAGATAAGAGAGGTTGACATTCTCCTCAATGGCGGTAGCCTTTATCTTCCACTCTTTGGTGTTGATTGCAGCCAAGAGGTGGGTGGTATTTTCAGACTGAGAATATTCAATACCAACAGCTTTCATATGATTAATCACTTTATTAAAGCGACTAAAAATATCATCGATGCTCTCTCCAGGACGTATCTCGAATTTATTATATTCACGCTTATAGACTGTCTGTCGTATTTTCTTGATTTGGGATGAACCCTCCTAGTAGGTTGCGAGGGTGTTCCAAATCTCGTGCGTAGTCTCAAGATTACAAATCCGATCATACTCCTGTCTACCAAGCCCACTATATAAGAGGTTTTTTTGCCTTATTGTTGTTAGCCAAGAGGGCTGCTGAAGCCGGCGTAGCAACTTCGGGAACAACGAGCGGGGCTCGAACAACCTCCTATATAACTTGTCCTTCGCTCTCAAGAAAGACTCGCATGCGATTCTTTTAATAGGCATAGTTGTGCCATCGAAGATATGCGACTTGGTGGAGTATTTATCCATCGCCAAGTTCAGTGACCGGTTAAGATCAAGATTGAACTAACCGGTCTCTAATACCATTTGTTGGACCGAAAAGGCGACTAGAGGGGGTGAATAGGAGCACACTCACTTTTTTATAAATAATAGATTCAATAAGATTTTACTCCAATAGCTATGGAAGCTATGAAGATTAATATACCAGTACAACAGAAGACTAGTATTGAATCCAATTTAACCCCCGAAGCAAAACAACGAAAAACAACACAAGCTAAGAAACTAAGTGTTGAGTGGTCTGACCGCTAGGTCAATGGCGGTCAGACCGCTCACCCCTGACGGTCGGACCGGTGACCTTGGGCGGTCTGACCGCCGACCTGATGAATAGATCAACAGCCCGAAAAATGAAGTTGTAAATAGATGTAACTTTTGATCTACAACTCCAAACTCGATGAAACTTGGAACACACCTTCTCTAGATGTCAGGAACCTATTCCAATTGAAGATTGTAAAAATTCTTGGAAGAATTATGATCCTTTTCCGTTTGATAGGAGGATGGTTCAAAACTGAGTTAAAACGAAAACTAGATCCAAAATCATGCTCGTGGGTGATTGATGATCAAGATGATCCTAGATATGTTCCCATATGTCACAGCAAGCCAGGTCACGTGAAGAAATCAAGCAAAAACTCACGAATCAAAGAAAGACTCAAAATCATCACATAGAGAGAAGGAAAGCAAAGAGATAAAGCTTTGATCAAACTTTCCTTGGATTGATTTGATATGATTTGGGTTTTGTAACATCCCAAATTTCAGAGCTTTAAAAATCTTTTAAATAGTGGTAGTGAGAAAATTCACCATTTGGGTTTATTTGAATATTAATTTAAAAAGCTTAATATGGACTTTAAGGACAAATTGATTTAATGTGCTTAATCCCAACATCAACAATTGTCAAAACTATTTTATTTAGATTCTATATGCTTGGTTATATTTTATAGAATTTTCTGGAATTTTTCCAAAGTCATTTGCTATTTTCTAATTGCTATTTACATTTTCTGGATTTATTTAAAAGAAAAACCTATTTTAAATCCTTCGAATAAAGATCGGGCCAAGCCCAACACTATTCCATCGTGCACACCACCGCGCCGCGTTAAGCTTTCAACCGTTGGATCGCCATCGCACGGTTGCCGCCGCGCGCCAAGCTTCCTCGCTCGCCGACAAGGGCCCGCGATCGAGTCCGCTGCCTCCGCGGGATCTTCTTCCTCCTCGCTGCAAGCGTCTTGCCGCCATTACCGAGAGCTTCACTCCGCACGACAACGCCGATTCTCTCGCGATTTCTTGAGCCGACCCCACCAAAACGTGTTCCTGCTATTCCTTATCCGTTTCAAACCAAATCAAACCTCGAATCGGTTTCAATCTCCAAAATCTTGGAATTTAAAACCCGCTGTTTCGGACCAATTAGGGTTTCCAATTCTCGCCTCCGAGCCTATAAGTACTCCCTTAGCTCCGCCCGCCTCCGCAACCCTAAACCGCCACTCGCCGCCTGATCGCCTCTAGCGCCGCATTGCAAGCCTTAGGGTTTTCGGCCAACTTCTCTCCGGTGGATTGCGCCGCCGTCCGCCGCCGCTCTTGCTCCACCGACCGCACTGCTGTGATCGCAAGTCTCAGTTACCTCGGCGCACCTCGTCGTCGCCGAGCATCGCCGAGCGCCGTCCGACAAAACCAAAGGTTTCTCCGCCGCTTCTTCCTCGCCACGCCATCTCCACAACCCTGTGTGCTCAAACCAAGGCCCATGTGTGCGATTAACCTCCTCTACATCGTTGGTACCACTCACCGACGGCGAAGTCGCCGCCGTTCGCTGCTGCTATTGGTTCCCGAGCCATCGCCGCCGTCGATCCGATGTGGCGGCCCGTCGGCCCACCTCACGGCGTAGGCGGCGTGTCGCCTTTGTTGGCCCGCGTCGAGTGCCACCACACGGTGGCGCGCCACCTCACCTCGACCGATCCGATCGAGGCTTGGTGGATTTGGTCCACCGTGAGTTGCACACGATGATGGGGTCCCACATGTCGAATTCTTTTAAATATAATTTTTTCCGAAATTCTCACCGACGCAAGCATTGCGCAATAATCCGATTTTCCTTTATAAAAATAATTCGGAAATTCAAGAAAATCCAAATTAGGGTTTATTTGATTTTCAAATCTTCCAAAGCTCATATCTTTTGCATCCGAACTCCGATTGAGCCCATTCAAATTTGTAAATTCATATAAAATTAAGACCTATTTAATGGTGAATTTTATTTAATTTTTGGAGTTTGTTTTGCCTCTGTTATTTATTTATTTTGTTTCTTTTATCTCGCTTATGAGTAGACGCCGATACTTGGGAATTTTGCGTAAGAAGGAGCACCTCAAGACCAAGACCAATATCTAGATCTATTCCAAGGCAAGTTATACCTTTGATCATTTTGAACCCAGCTTTTCAAAATACTTTGTTTCAATGTATTGCATTCTATTTCAAGTATTTATTTAAATGCTTTTGGGTGTAGTTATTAATCGAAATTGTTATGCCACCTTGTCTATTGTATGCCATGATCTTTTGTCACCCTAGGTTGATTAATTATTAGTTGGTATTATTGTAGCACCAACGTGGGTTGGTTAGATACGATTAGATCGCTTAGCCATGCCACGAGTCATCATTTCATGTGAGAGTTGCAATTATAAATTTGACTAAGTGATTATGGAACCGTGATGAATCTGTGTGTCTTTGTGTCTTTGTTACTCGTTGATGGCATGTGTTGCACTTAATCAACAGGTGGGAAAAGATTTAGACCGAGGCAAGTGGTGGATTCTGTGTGAATGGTGGATCTGCGTGATATAAACTTTGTGATTTGGGAAAATCGAAGTCTTGCCTTAGTCAATTAAGGACTTAACTTTGTGCGCCATTGAATGGGCCTTCACCAGACGACCACATGCCTAGTATGGGCCGGGCCTGACCGAGTAAGTTATGGAGTCTCGACATTGACCACTCAAGTTGTATTTAAGCCGTGATGGGTCGGAGGTGTGATATGTCACATCGCTGGACGGTTCACGATCCCCGCCCAATGGTGTGTGTCGATCCAAGGGTCGTGTGTGTACAAATTGACTACAGAAAGCACACCAGAGTGTCATTGTTTGAGATGAAGTCTCGAAAGGTTTTGTTGTGATCAACTCGATCCGTTGATTTCATCGTGGGTAAAGTGTACAACCTCTCAGAGTGTTTAAACCAATCTATTCGAATAGCCGCCCTCGGTTATGGACATGCTCTGAATTTCACACGAGGGTAGATTTTTCATAAAACAAATTGGGAAGGGTCACTGTGTGAGATAACTTGTTCACCGTGTGAAAGAACTTGATTAGACTGTGTGTCCTTTGTGAAATCAATTGTTAACTTATTATTGTCTATTTGTTTTGAATTATGCTTTCAATCTATTATTTGTAGTCAATTGCAAATGTTGCATTTCACGCAAAATAACCACGTAAGCCATTCCTTTGGAATAAGCCATCATGTATAAATGCATTCTGTGGTATGACTTATGAGTACGGTGTGTACTCACTCTTGCTAAACAAATCAATGTATGGAGGAGTCGTCACCGCTTTTGAAGAAGAGTTCTACGAAGGTTGAACGTTAGGGTCTTGATCCCACGGCTGTTCGTGGTAAATTGATGGGAGCCACCGAGTTTATTTCGCTTCACACGCAGCTTATTTCTTTATTGTCACTTTGCATGGCTTAATAAATGTAAAACTCACCATAAGGTCCCAACAGCTTATTTGTTATTTAAAGTACTGCTTATTCTTATATTCGTTGTATGGATGTGATATTTCATCATTGTTGACACTGTGTGCACTAGCGTGATCCTGGACTAGTGCAGAATAAACAGAGGGTCCAGAATTGCATATTTGGGTCCCGACAGGTTTTCACCCACTTCATCAATGGAGGACAAAGCTCAATCTATGAGCACGAAATCAAATCAAAACTCTCTAGAACCCTAACCTCCACATCTCCTCTCCCTAAGCAAATTAGGGTTTCAAAATAATAAAAGAGTTGAAGGGGGGTGCAGCCACCTCCCTCCTCTATTTATAGTGGAGGCTTAGACCTTCCAGAAGTTTAACTCAATTGGGTTCCCGTTAAGGCCCAAAACAAACGGGTCCCACACGCATGCATTTTAAAGTGCCGTTTTTATCGCCTCTTGACCTAATCAGCTTCACCTTGCGCCATCTTGCGCCACAGGTTGGTAGAAGGTCACCCTTGTCCATCTTGCACCACGCCTGAGTTCATTGACCTCACCCGGCATCGTCGATCGTTCTGTACCTTAGCTCTCCAAGCTTAGTTCCGATCATCCTCGCCGTTGATCGTCGTTGACCACCAAGCAACCTGCACAACAATAGACAAGCAAAATGAATCCGAGAATAAGTTCTTCACAACTTGACCCATGTTAGTCAAAACATGCATCATGCAACACATATGCACTGAAACTCATGACTTTGACCTAACAACCAAACATCGCCGCCACGAAGGACGATGATCCAAGTGAAGACCGCTTAGATCGCCAAAGATGGCCGGCTCGATTTTCCTTCGCCGGCCCGATCGCCACTGCTGACCTGGCCCGACCGCCAGTTGGGACTTAGCCAAATTCAGCCACTGAAAATCCGAAACATGCTGGAATTTTCAAACCAATAGAACTTTTGACTGGAGACTCTAAAAATTATGAGACCAAGTGCAATAGAATCCCCTCTATTGCCTACAACCTTTATTTTTGGCCCAGCCCAAAACACCAACCTCTCGACCGCTAGTCGACCGCCGTCATGGCTTGGCCGGATCACATCGCCGGTCCGACCGCTGTGGTGGCCGATCGGATCGCCTTATGGCGGCCCGACCGCCGCCGGCGGTCGATCGTCAAAGACCTGATAGCACTGGTTCTTTACCGAAAACACGTGAAACGATAAACCTTTAACGCCATTGCCAATTATCACATCATCCTTAGATCAGGAGCATATCCCGATGATATCCACAATAATATTGCTATGTCTCTAATGTCTGAATTAAAGCATATAATTCCTTGTCATAAGTAGGATAATTCAGACTAGGTCCACTTAATTTCTCACTAACATACGCAACATGGTTACCTTCTTGAATAAGCACACCTCCAAGTCCAATTCCACTAGCATCACATTCAAGCTCAAAAGTCTTACCAAAATGAGGAAGTTGGAGAAGTGGTGCATGTGTAAGCTTATCTTCCAAATCTGAAACGATTGTTCTTGTTTAGGGCCTCAGATAAAAGGAACACCTTTCTTTATAAACTCATTCATCGGCGCGGCAATGCTGCTGAAATCTTTGACAAAGCGTCGATAAAATCCAGCAAGTCTGTGAAAACTCCGCACTTATGTGACCGTGTTAGGAGTCGGCCAACTCTGTATAGCTTCGATCTTGGTTTGATCAACCTCAATACTCCGTGGAGTAATAACATAGCCAAGAAACGATACTCGATCGGTGCAAAATGCGTACTTCTCAAGGATACCAAACAAATCTGCATCACGTAGAGCATTAAAAATAGCACGCAAGTGTTCAAGATGTTTCTTTAATGTTTTTCTATAGATCAATATATCATCAAAATATACCGCCACAAATTGTCCTATGAAAGCACGTAAAACTTCATTCATTAATCTCATGAGAGTACTAGGTGCATTTGTTAACCCAAAAGGTATCACCAACCACTCATATAATCCAAACATAGTTTTGAATGCTGTTTTCCATTCATCGCCTAACTGCATGCGAATTTGGTGATACCCACTACACAAATCAACTTTAGAAAACACAGTAGAGCCACTTAATTCATCAAGCATATCATCTAGTCTAGGAATAAGATAACGATATCAAATAGTAATATTATTAATAGTTCTACAGTCAACACACATACGCCATGATCCATCTTTCTTAGGTACCAAAATCACAGGGACCACAAGGACTAAGGCTTTCGCGTACGTACCCTTTGTCAAGCAAGTCTTGCACTTGACGTTGAATTTCCTTAGTCTCTTCAGGATTAGTTCTATATGGCGCTCGGTTGGGAAGCGAAGCTCCTGAAATTAAATCAATTTGATGTTCAATCTCCCTAATTCGAGGTAGTCATGGGGGTATGTCACTTGGAAACACATCAACAAATTCCTGCAAAATATTAGGAACAACATGAGGCAAAGAAGGAGGCATATCCTGAAAGGAAAATATGGCTTCTTTGCACACTAAAGCATAGCAATCAGATTTGCTATCATCCATCTCACAAATATCAGATTTAGTAGCAAGGAAAACAGAACCCTTCAATTTAATTTCACCTTTCCTAGCACTAGGTTCTTTCTTCTTCGGGTGCACAAGTGCTTTAGCTACAATCTGATTTTCACTTTTGCCACTCTCTTTTTCTCTATTAGCTCTCTCTAATTCATCCTTTAAAATAGCTTCAGGAGATATGGGCAACAAAGTGATTTTCTTTTCATTAAACATGATAGTATACTTATTAGTTCTACCATGATGCACTGTATCTCTATCATATTGCCATTGCCTACCTAATAACAAAGAACATGTTTTCATAGGTACTCCATCGCAATCAGTATAATCATGATAAGAACCAATAGAAAAATATAATCTCACAATGCGAGTTACCTTCAACTTGCCACAATTGTTGAACCATTGAATGTAATATGGACAAGAGTGTTGTTGTGTGGTCAATGCAAGCTTCTCAACCATGTCCATGTTCGGCAAATTGTTACAACTTCCTTCCTCAATGATTACTCGACATGAACGCTCTTTGATGACAAGATTTGTTTGGAACAGATTGTGGCGGTTATTCTGCTCAGCACGCTCTATTTGTGCACTAAGTACACGCTTCACTATAAGGCTTAAATACTTATATGAAATTTCAGCACCATATAGTTCCCGTCGCGCTTAGATTCTTGGTCATCACCTGCGAGGTCAGTTGCAAGCATAGCATATTCTTCCTCAATGTCAGTAGCTGAAGTATACTCACCATTATCCTTTATCAAGAGAGCCCGCTTGCTAGGGCAATCCCGTATCATGTGTCCATAGCCCTTGCAGCGATGACATTGTGTTTCTTGTGCTCTATCTGTTGAAGAAACCGAAGATGAACTTTGTGCGGGGGCTTGTACCATGCTCTTGCTTGTTTCTAGTGCGCGTGATGGTGTAGTGGAAGTAGATGGACACCGACTGTTGGAGGGGTTCGTAGGTGCAGGTGTTCGGCTGGAGAGAGTAAATGGTGCTCTTGACTGCCCTTGAGTTGTGCGACTTGCAAAAGAACCTGTAAATTCTTTTTTTATTTCTGGATTGACGTCCCTCTATCTCTCTCTCAGCTTTACAAGCAAGATGAAACAAATGAGTGATAGAATTATATTCTTTATAGTCAAGTATATCCTGAATTTCACGGTGTAAACCTCCCAAGAATCTAGCCATCTTAGCATCTTCTAAACCACAACGCGACAAACCAGTTTGCAATTCTTGATAATAATACTGTACAAAATTACTATCTTGTCTTAAGTATTGCAATTTTTAAGCAAATCACGAGAATAATATGAAGGTACAAATCTATGCCTCATTGCTCTCTTCAAAGCATTCTATGTTCTAGGTATGTTCTGATTAGTACAACAATATTTGCTCCACCAAATAGACGCAAAATCAGAAAACTCGCTAGTAGCAGCTCGAACTTTCTTATATTTAGGGAATTCATGACAAGCAAATTTTTATTCTACGGTAAGCTCCCATGTGAGATAAGCACCAGGATCAAATTTTCTAGCAAAAGGAGGCATAGTGAATTTAATTTTACCAAATGCATCATTATGGTCATGTACCCCACGTTGATTTCTTCCCATACATTGACGATTTTGACGAAGCCGACGCTGGTTGCGATCATTGTGAACATTGAATCCATCGATTTCCGTATCAGTAGTGTAGTTGTTCACGTCTTCTTCTTCCACCTCATTTCCCCAAGAGCGGGCAGCAGGTGGTGTGCGGCGAGCAGGAGGCTCCTCCGCTCTTGGCTCACCCTGGGCCGTGGTTTCAGCAAGTGGCTGATGTTCGAGGAGCGCAACACGTGTGTGGAGTGCCGTGAGGTTGTCGTTGATCTTATCCAAGGCATTGCGTACGTTCTCACCGAGCGAGTGCTCCATGTGCTGTACGAGCTCTCTCGTGCGAGGTGTGAGAGACCCCTCACCCGCATGCTCCAAAGTGTGGTCGTTGTTGTTTCCGCCATGTGTAGATCCGTGTGACCCTGCCATTGTTAGTAGAAAATAACGAATAAATCATAGTGTATATGCCCCTATGGACTACTTGGTTATGGAGTTTCATGAGTCACTCTCTCACAATGCCCTACCAAGTTCTTACAAGCTCTTACCAATGCAGCAAGAATGTGGTACAACCGGTGGCTAGTTCGTGATACTCTCACTTGTGAATAGCCCAACGATTGCAAGGAAACGGTACCTGCTGAGTTAGTAGGAAGTGGAGTTCGGAAGGTTAGTATATAGCAAAGGAGTAGCAACTGTTCAAATAGGTATGCAAAGTTGAAAAGTAGTTCAAAGTACTAGTCACAAGTGCTGGTCCTAGTCTAAACCAAGCCTAGTTAGTGCAGCTCGCAAGAACGACTAGGAGCAACAACGGGAAGGCTAGTACAAGAACTATCAAAGCAAGCGAGCAATGTATTAACTATGCCAATCTAAACAAGCAAGAAGAAAAAAAAATCAAGAAAGGAGTCAATTCTGATTTTTTTTTGTTTTTCTTCTTTTTTTGCGAATCCGCAACTGACTCAAATCTCTTCGAAATCCTCTTTCGGGCCTAGGGAGGTATATGTGTCACAAACTTTTTGTAAAAGGTAGGGGTATAAAGGTAATTAAAAGAATCTTAATTTTTTTTAAACTATGATTTTGTAAAAGGTAGGGGTATAAAGGTAATTTTGTGAATCTTAGGTCTCTCTCTCTAAACTATGATTTTTTTATCGCATTACCGAAGTCAGATGAATCTTAGGTTTCCTTCTAGCAACACGAAACAACCTCTTTTAGCTCGCGGCGGTAGGATGGCTGGTGGTTGCAACAACAAGTCGGTATGGATGATAGATGCAATATTTTTTTTTGGCAATTTTCTGAACTCTAGGTATGAAAAATAAATCTACTACTAGAAAACTGGAAACTCTCACCGGTCAACTGTAGCTTTGATATCACTTGATGAACCACGAAGGCCCAGTTCTGGCTCGACTTTTGGTGAGAAGGTAAGTTTTGTAGTAGTCACTCAACTCTCGCGATCCTGGTTACGAACTCACAAGGCTCGAAACCACGCAATGGCTGAACTGCTCGACAAGTCATTATCAACCGTGCAAGAATACCCGGATGACCTGATCACGAAGATCAATTCGAGCAGACATCGAAGAAGCACGCAAGAACAAGATAAATAGGCAATTTGGAATTGCGAATATGAATTAAAATTGTATTGATAAGTGGGGTTCCGAAGAACAATATCGCCGTTGATCTCACCGAACAAGAGGACAAAGTATAAAGTAACAAAGCTAAACTTCAATTAAAAAACTCTAAGGGTGGCGGCCACTATGTAAAGGAGGAAGAGAGGGGCAGTAGCTGCAGGTACTATTTATGTTTGAACAGTACCATATGAATAGTGCCAAACCCTAGGTGTCCAGCCCGAATTTCAAGGCCCATGGCCCATTAGCATAGGTGGCGTAGCACCAAGTTCCTTTATTCAAATATAGCTAAGTGTTGGCCAAAACAACTTGATATATAGTATTCATGCTAGATTCTGTTAAGCCTCAGTATATAAATATTAATTCCTCGTATGATCATCTCCATGCTTGGTGTTGCCATCATCTCCATTTATATTGCTTCCCGATCCTTGATTCCTAAGTAAAATAATGTATATCACGTGCTTTAGGCAGCATCATAGAGTTCATAGAATATGGATGCACTCCGAGAAACAAAGTCACCTGATAATTTAGTTGTCGAGCACGTGCTCTAGTAATTGATCATTGCATATCAGAAACAGTAGGGATGGTTGTATCGGTGGAAGGGATGTTCTCATCATCCTCCCCTTCTTGAATTGGAGTCGTCCTCGACTCAAGGTCATCTTCTGCTCCCAAGTATGGCTTCAAATCTGCAATGTTAAATGTGAGACTAACCCTAAAATCTACTAGCAGATCAAGCTTATGTGCATTATCATTAATCTTTTTTAGCACTTTAAAAGGACCATCAACTCTAGGCATCAATTTTGACTTTTTCAAGTTAGGAAACCTATCTTTGCGCAAATGCAACCAAACAAGATCGCCAGGTTCGAATGTTATTTCTTTTCTACCCTAACTACCCGCAAGTTTATGTTGTGCGTTCATTCGCTCTATATTCTCTTTAGTTGTCTCATGCATCTTCAGAATCAATTTAGCACGTTGTGTAGCATCAACGTTTACCTTTTCCGAAGATGGTAGAGGTAATACATCAATAAGAGCGTGAGGAATAAATCCATAAACTACCTGAAAAGGGCACATCTTTGTGGTTGAATGATGCGAACGGTTGTAAGCAAACTCCACATGAGGTAAGCATTCTTCCCCCATCTTTAAGTTCTTCTTCAAAACAGCGCTCAACATAGTGGACAATGTCCGGTTGACAACTTCAGTTTGTCCATCTGTTTGGGGATGATATGTAGTAGAAAACAACAATTTTGTCCCCAATTTAGCCCATAGTGTCCTCCAAAATTGACTAAGAAACTTCGTATCACGATCAGACACAATTGTATTGGGCACTCCATGTAGTCAAACAATTTCTCTAAAAAATAATTCAGCAACATTTGTAGCATCATCGCTCTTATGACAAGGTATGAGAAATGCACCATCTTTGAAAATCTATTCACAACAACAAAAATACTATCCCTCCCACTCTTTGTTCTAGCCAGTACTAAAACAAAATCCATAGAAATATCTTCCCAAGGTACGCTAGGAACTGGAAGAGGCATATATAAACCTTGTGGATTAAGACATATGATTATCTCCATGCTTGGTGCTGCCATCATCTCCACTTATCTTGCCTTCCGATCTTTGATTCCTAAGTAAAATAATATCACGTGCTTTAGGAAGCATCATAGAGTTCATAGAATATGGATGCACCCCGAGAAACAAAGTCATCTGATAATTTAGTTGTCGGGCATGTGCTCTAGTAATTGGTCCTTGCACATCGTAGAGGGATGGTTGTATCGCTGGAAGGATGTCCTCATCACACGGTGTGCATCTCGCCCACACTGCCTCCTCGATTCGCTTAGAAGCGTGACCAGCGTACAAGAGTTACGAGAACTGGTGTGCTGTGATGGCGAGTAGGTGTCATGTGCGTGACCGGTAGTGAGTAGGCGCGAGTGGCAACGACTGGCGTGTGGCGGTGAGCATGCCCGGCTCATGGAAAACCAAATGAGTGGACAGTGCCCTGTGGTGGTCACTGCTGCGACGCATGCAGGCCTACCGACGATGACTGAGGAGTGGGCGCGGAGGCAGGGGAGGCCAAGGAGCGAATCAGCCGGTGGAAGCTACGACAGGTGCGTGCGCGGGTGACGGTCGGGGCTGCGACGTATGCGATGGGCGGTTTCTCAATTTGCGTCAAAGCTTGGAAAATTCCAGGTTTATGTTTGAAACTGTTTGAAACCCGATTAAACCTAAAACCTACTCAAAAACTTTTCTAAAACATCTTGAAACCCACATCTAAAGCTTTAAGTTTCTGATTTGATGATTGGAACTAATTTGATGTTTCTGTTTTAAAAGTTGAGTTTTCATCGAAGTTTTAGTTTGAATCTAAAGTTTCATTGAAGTTTAAGTTTTTGAAACTTGAGGTTTCATTAAAGTTTCATCAAAGCTCCAACTAAAACCCTATGAAACTCAAGGAAACTGCTATACAGTTGCAATGTATTTCAACGGTATAGCGTGGGCTATCAACTCCATACGAGTGAAATTTGAAAACTCGAAATGTCATGAAACTTGAAACCCAATAAAACCTTATGAAACCCCTGTGAAACTGCTATAGCGTTGGAATGCATTCCAACGCCGTAGCGTGAGCTAGCACCACTCTTAAAATTAGTTCGCATTTCTTCAAGATTGATTGGGCGCGGCCATTCGCCTCGGCCGGATTGCTCCTGACTCGATCCATCTTTCTCAACTCTTAAGCCCCCTCAAGTCTCAACTACTACTGTTCCTCTGTCGTCCAGACAGCTCAAAACTAACAGCTACGTACGTTCGTTCGTTAAACCCCAAACGCAACCAGACAGAGAGCAACACTCCAAACCACATCTTCTCCTCCGGTTTTCTCATCCTGCACTTGGCTCTCTCTTTCTGCTATTCCAACGTAGATCATGCAGGCCGACCAAAACCAAACAGCAACAAAGAAACATAACAAGTTGTCAGTTGACCCAGTTTTGCTTACATAAACTCGCCTTGGATCCTTCACCCTTTAATTAACCTGCCGTTGCGAGCTATGTAATGTAAAATTATAAACTAATTAAGCTGCCTCGTCGCCTCACCGTGCGCTATATCCTATATGCCAACTCGCGGTGGTGGTGACACTCAACGCCAACCAGCTGTTGTCGTGGTAGCGGTCGTGCCGGCGCCGACGACGCCCGGTGGTCGCCAGAGGCAGCGCATCATGCCGGTCAAGAGCAGCGCCAGCTTCCGGCTCACCGCGCTGCCGGTGGTGGTCATGGCGCAGCTGCTCGCCGCCGCCGTGCTCACGCTCACGCTCGTCTGGGTGCTGCACTTCCGGGGGGGCGTCTACTGGGAGAGGAACAAAACCCCACCGCCCTTTTACACGGCACACCCTCTCTTCATGGTCATTGGCCTTGTCATCTGCACCGGAGAAGGTACGTACACAGGCTAATTAACTAGATCAATTCGTCTTAATCTCTCTGCAACTGCAAGTGATATGATGGGCGGCCAAAGGAGCATTGAGCTGTGACTCATGTGGCTTACAATGGATCATGCGTGCAGCGGTAATGGCGCACAGGATCATCTTGGGGCCGCGGGCGGCGAAGAAGGCGGTGCACCTGCTGCTGCATCTGGTCGCCCTCGCCTTCGCCGCCGTCGGCCTGTACGCCTCCTTCAAGTTTCACCGTGACACCGATCTCCCGGACATCCACTCCCTGCATTCTTGGCTGGGGATAGCCACTGTAGCCCTCTATGCTCTTCAGGTGAGTCCGAGGATGCCACTTGCATGCTTCTCTTGTTTAAGGCCAGAATTTTCTAGCCCAGCTGGTCGCTATAAACATCAAAACTTCTTCGAGTTAATTATTCATTCGGACGCTTACACCGATAAATTCTTCAGTAAGTTCCGCTTTCGGTTCTTACAAATTGTTTTGTGGAGATGAATTTGAGCGTGCGCTAATAAGGCTCGATTCTAGTCATATTAGTCATATGATTCTAAGTTTATATAACCTAGATTAACTGGACCGATCCGATCCTACGATAGTCTTAATTTGATAGAATCTTAATATTATTACGATTCTAACAAAAAAAATGGTATGATCGTGATAATTTTTTTTCATGCAATCCTACCCATTTTAATGATTTATTATAAATAATTATTTGCATATGTCCCTTTCATTATAATTTTTTACTTTTTATTTCTTTATGTCTATTATAATTTGCATAAATAACAAATGATATTTCCTTTGTACTACATTTTGGTAAACAAAAGTTTTAAAAGTATAGTTTTAAAAATATAGAAGTGTTAAAATACGAGGTATTTTTTTTAAAATATTTCTTTGGTAGAATCAAATAGGATATTAGATCCCACATCGTTTGTGCTATTCGCGATCCTACCGAAGAACGTTCGATCCGATTCGTAATCACGATTCTGACAAGTTTGTACTAATGCATTGATAAAAATGAATACACGCGCGCACACACGATGCACACGGCCTGCTGCTATGATGTAATTGGCTTAACCTAAAATCCAATACCAAAACAAAAGAAACAAGTCTCCAACTAGTGTTTACTGTCAGCCCGCTCGCTGGTGTCTACGCACGCGAACGCTCGAACGCCTGGATACGAGAACCACACACACGCTAGTGTGGACAACAAATAGAACAAAGACTGATTTTTGTGCTACTGAAATGCTGTAGCATTTTCTTTGCTTTTCTTCCCTTATTATTCTAAAATAACTGAAGGCTTAATACACATATAACTCCTAGCGTTATATGCTGCAATGAAAGGCTACTTATTACCCCACTCCTACGCCACAACTAAAACCTGCTCCTAGTGCTGCCGTTTCACATGCAAAAGAAACTGAAACAATAAACACAAAGGAATAAGCAGCAAGGATTAATCAACAAACAACCCCTAATCCTTGACGCGATTTCTTGATTTCGTCGACATCGCTGGCCATGTCGCTATCGCTGTAGTTGACAAACCGTGACTCTTCTAACTCCTTCGCACAACGACAGTCATAGCTCCGCTTACCAGTAATGTACCAGAGTATATGCTTAACTGCCTCATGTTGCCTGGTGTCGTACCCCAACCGTGGTGGCACCGTGCGTCTGCCGCGCCATGCCACCGGCCACTGAGCCACGCACCATGGTGGCTCCCGTGTGCGGCCCTGCTGGCTTGACGTCGGTGCTCGTCGAGCCACCTATGCGCGCCCTGCAGGTCGCCAGCGCAGCTTGTTGCGTCGCTTGTCGCGCTTTTGCGCCACGCTCCGCGCCATCGCCGCCGGCCGACGCCGTGCCATTTGTTCACGCAGCTATCGCGCGCGCTGCGGCGCCGAGGCCGCGCTAACGCGCTGCGAGCCTCGGGTCGAAGCCGCCGCCGCGCGCCGCCGGGGCGAAGACACCGCCACCGGCCCCATGGCTTACCGTGCGCCTCTTCTCTGTGGCGCTTCCGCGTGACCTTCCAGAAGCCGCTGTTGGCCCCGCTAGCTGCTGAGCGCCGCCGCCCATCCGCATCGTCGTCACGGTGTCCCACGCTTGCTTGGCCGTATCCTTCACCGCCAGCGTGGACAGCATGTCCGACGGCACCGTACGGAGGATAGCGATGCTAGTCTATCGTCGCGTAGTCGGCGCGGATGTTCGACGCCTCCCACGTGCCTTGTGCTCGCAGTTCACCTCATCACGAGGGCCCAGTCGGTGTAGTTCGACCGCGTTAGCATTGGGTAGACTACCGATCCAGTCGTCTCACTTACCAACCGCTGCACCACACGCTCTTGGCCGCCGTTATTGCCGGATCCAATATCGCGATCGCTATTGCTGCCGAGATTGATCGTGCGAGTAGTGCTGCCGTCGCCTTGCTCTGGAGACGACCTGTTAGGAGAACGCGAACCGTCGCGCGCCATCGTCAAGGATCAAAGCTACTCGGCTCTGATAACAAATGTTGGCCCAGCTCCCGGAGAGAACTCACACATTGGCTCTTCCCTGGAACACAAAAAAAATGAGATTAAGAAAAGCTAGAGACAGAGATTTGTGTCGCACACAACCTGCAACTTTTCTTGGTTTTCATTCTCCTTTTATACTGATCTATAGACCCTACGATACATGCATGAAGTGCTACTAATAGCAGCAGTTTCTTATGCCACTAATTCGCTCATAATGCGCCACTGCAGCAATGCACTTCATACGACATTCATGCGCAACATCAAAACAAAAAAACTAAAGTAACTTACAAGAAAACAGTAAATACAATAAAACAGTCATCAAGAATTATTCAACATTTACATATTGTGGTTTTGCAGTGGCTGGTGGCTTTTGTGTACTTCGTGTTCCCTGGGGCTGTGATGACAATGAGGGCGGACTATGCGCCATGGCACATCTTCTTCGGCGTCGTCATCTTCCTCATGGCCGTCTGCACCGCCGAGACCGGCCTAGCAAGTTTCATCTTCCCCGACAACGACTACCCAAGTGAAGCGTTCGTAATCAACTTTGCCGGGCTCGCTATCCTCATGTTCGGCGTGGCCGTCGTCCTAGCTGTCATCCTTCCATCAAGATACTAGCCTGCAAACTTCACAAGTTAGCGCTAGAACAAACTAAGAAGTGCCATGTGTTATGGTTGCCGAAGAACTCGTCTGCGGCAATTGAGATGACTAGGGGGGAACTCTGCTAGTGACTACTGAAACAACATTTCCATTGTTTTGCTCAAGGACATGAATTCAACCATCTATATTCATGGGAGTTTTGGTTTTGCATTCGTTATGCATGGCAAGAGTTACACAAACACTACTGCAAAGTGCAATTACATTCCACCAAACTATAAATGTCTTTACTGATCAACCTACAGATTTATATGGGAACGTAGGGTTCTGGTGCCCAACTATCTAAATCACAACTAGGGTAGCATTAAGACGAGAACTTTCTAGGGTGACACAAGAACTTTCTAGACCACGTAAATAAAAAAATGATATTTGCCAATATCTAGCCCTGTACTAACCTTGTAACTACAAAAACTAAATATCTTTATATTTGAAGAAAATTCCTGCAAAATATGTAAACGTGGTAATTACCACTGGAAATGTTTTACCAGCTTATTGGAAGAAGTAGCGGTGCTTCTTTCTAAGCATATGCATGCATTTTGAGTTGTATTAGGTAGAGTTGCCCGCCACGGGCGTAGTCAGAACTACTGCAGGCCTCGGGCTGGCCTAGGCAATTTTGTCCCAACATCGGTTTCCCATGGTATTTTTAGTCATCTTCCCGTGAGATTTTTTAGTTGGGCCTCGGGCCATTGCCCGAGAGGCCCGAAGGTCAGCTTCGCCTCTGTTGCCCGCTACGCCGCAAAATAACTTTGAATCTGTTATAGTTTTTGGACTTGCAATGTTGTTCAGGTCGAGGTAGATTATAAACATGCACACAGAAAGATGATAGATAAATCCAAAACACCACCATTGTTCCATGGGGCTAACAATGGCTCCAAACCCCATCCATGGAATACAAATAGATCAACACCGGTGACAAATTTAACCAATGATACAACATATACGCAATACAATGGGCTCTTGCCCAGTCCAGCAGTGCTGACATTTGCTTCAAACTACGTAACTTTGGTCGTCAAGGTCCAGCAGACTCGGCTCAATTCATCTAGACCAATTCCAAGATTAACAATATTAAATCTTATGATACACGGCAATTACACGGATGTTTTGAATTCAATTGTTCAGTAGGCATTACATTCATTTTCCATTCTATCATCTGCCAAGTTCTTGTATAACTAAAGTTACCTTGCAACATGCCAGAATGATGGCATCAGCGGTTTGAATAACGATAACGATTCAGTACACTAGTCATCAACCCGTGCATCCGCACGGATATGATATTTTTTAAATATTATTTTCAAGGCTAAGAATTTTTGTAACTTTTAGCTCATAACTAATATGAATTTGACATATATATTTTAGTTTGAAATTATCTCTCAAAATTCTAAATTTTTAAATTTATATAATTTAAAATTTTGTTTTTATATTAAGTGACAAATATATATATTTTCACCTTCGATTTTTGGTGAGTCCATATTATAACGCTATAGATTTAACGTTAACCTTAAGATCTCATATAGAAATCTGCCCGTATTAATTTCTCACGTGTTCGGATGTCATTATTTAGTAAGTATCTGCATCCTACACGGTTATTTGGTGAAGCTATATGCGTTCAAATTGGATGGTTAGGATTTTCCCTTTTTCTCTGATTAATGTGAGAATTTCTAGCAATTTTCTTTTTCTCCAATTAATGTGGGAATTTCCACCTTTTTATAAATTGGATGGTTAGGATTTCCCTGTTTTCTATAATTAATGTGGGAATTTCTAGCCTTTTTATTTTTCTCCGATTAATGTGGGAATTTCTACCTTTTTACATCCTAAGATTAATATGAGGGCTTATACGAGAGCCTCCAATTAGTATATATATAGTTAATGTGGGAATTTGTAGCCTTTTTATTTTTCTCCGATTAATGTGGGAATTCCTACTTTTTTACATGCTAGGATTAATATAGAGGCTTATAGGAGAGCCTCCAATTAGTATACATATAGATAGATAGATAAATTGGATGGTTATGATTTTTCCCTTTTTCTCTGATTAATGTGGGAATTTATAATTCATATCATATGAACAAGCCACAACCATATACACACATGTGCAGACAATCCAATCATCTATAGAACATCCTGCAAATAACACACATGTCGGTATAGATCCGTCAGGAAAGAACTTTTGAACGGATGTGAGTGTTAGGCAGGCACGTTACCCATGCTCGTAACGTGCATGGCCTTCCAACCGAAGATAGCGCAGGCGGCAAGCAAGGCAAGGAGATTATCACGGAGGAAATCAAGGATAGGCTTCCATGTTTAGCTACTCTATTTTTTGGCATGTATCTCAACCAATTCGGTTGCATCCTGTACTTTATATACTCATGCCGATCAATGAAAACCTCAAGTGCGATTCCTAATTCGCCTTCATGGTATCAGTCACCTTTTCCACGCTAGCCTTCTCTCCCCTTCTGTGATGACGAACGACGCTGCCGCTCAAGAGCAACAGGCGCGTGCCACCACCATGGCCCAGGCCGAACTCGACGCCAAGGCTGCACTATGGGCGCAAGCCGTGCGCGTCTCCAGCATCAAACTGCTCGTTCCCATCACGCTCGACCTGCAATCTGGCAACTATGCCCAATGGTGTGGCCTCTTTGAGGTCACCATTCAGAAATACGCCCTCGACGATCATCTCCGCGAGAGCGCCCCCTCGGCCCCTGACGCCCAATGGACGCGCCTCGACGCCCTCGTCCGATCGTGGCTCTACGGCGCCATCTCCCCAACCTCCTCGCCATGGTGATGGACAGCACCGCCACTGCCCACACCATCTGGTCGCGCATCGAGGGCTTGTACCGCGACAATGCGGAAACACGGGCCATCTAACTTGAGCAGGAGTTCTACGGTCTTCAACAAGGCACCATGACCGTAGCCGACTACTGCGGCAAGCAGAAGGGCCTCGCCGATGAACCCTTCGCCGTGGGCATGCCAATCCTCGACAAGGGCCTTGTCCTCAACACCCCGCGAGGTTTCAACTCACGTTTTGCCCACACACGCACTCTCATCTCTATGCTCGAGGAACTCACGCTCGGCGAGGTTTCAACCATCCTTTCTCGAGACGCGGTCGGCCCTTCTCCTCGAGGAACTCACGCTCGGCTCCGAGTCGTCGCCGGCCTCTGCCTTTCTCGCCTCCTCCGGAGGTAGCTCGTCCAGCACCTCCAAGCCCACCATCGGCCACTCCCCCAACTACGGCGGCCAGTCGGGAGCCTCCAACACTGCAGCAACCCCCCCACCGGCGGCAACCGTCGCCGGACCAACAATGGGGGTGGCAACTACCGAGGCGGTGGAAACTCCACCACTTGGCCGTCGCTGCAGCACCCCTGGGCCGGATCGATACTGATGTGGCCCGGCCAGGGGCTTCGGCCCAACTCCCAGGGCCTCCTCGGGCCGTGACCTCCTGGCGCCTTCTTCAGATTCAGGCCGACCAGTGCCGCCCGTTCTTCGCACGGCGCCGCCACCACTACGGCGCTGCCGCTCGTGCGTCGGCGCGCACACGCCACGCCGCTCTGATGCGCATCGCAAGACGCTCCTATCAAGCGCACCCCACCGCACCGACAGCTTCCTGGGATCAGTCCCAACTCATGCAGGCGTTCAACACCATGACGTTGGCTCCTCCCTCCAACAATTGGTACATGGATTCTGGGGCATCCACCCACATAACCGCGCACTGTAATAATCTCTCCACCGCTCACTGCCTTCCTTCCGCTGCTTCCTCATACGCCATCGTCGGCAATGGGTCTCACCTTCCCATAACTCACACTGACACGGCCTCTTTTCAATTTCCCTATCGTTCATTCCAGTTAAATAATGTTATTGTCACACCTTCCTTGATTAAAAATCTCATTTTCGTTCGTCGTTTCACTACGGACAATAACTGCTTTGTGGAATTTGACCTGTTTGGTCTCTCTGTGAAGGATCTTCCAACCAGGAACGTGATCATCAGGTGCAATAGTCGTGGCGACCTCTACCCATTCTCTTGGCCACCACCACCTCCTACAGCCCTCACGGTCCGTCATCCACTTTGTGGCATCGGCGTCTCGGCCACCCCGGCATCCAAACATTGTCACACCTTGCCAGTGCTTCCCATATTTCCTGTAATAAAATCTCTAGTGACTCGTTGTGCCACGCATGTCAACTAGGACGTCATGTACGCCTCCCTTTTCACACCACGTCCAGTCGCACACATAAAGCTTTTGAGTTAATACATTGTGACCTATGGACATCTCCTATCTCCAGTATTTCCGGTTACAAATATTACCTCGTTATTCTTGATGATTTCACTCATTATGTGTCGACATTTCCTATTCGTCTTAAATCCGAGGTTTTTGCCATCCTACGCAATTTCTTTGCCCATGTGGGCACTCAATTTTCCACTTCTGTTCGCAGCATTCAATGTGACAATGGCCGGGAGTTCGACAATCTCGCCATGCGACTCCATCTTCTTTCCCATGGCATTACACTCCGTATGTCATGTCCACATACATCCCAGCAAATGGTAAAACGGAACGGGCCCTCCGCTCTATCAACAACATTCTTCGCTCTCTCCTTTTCCAAGCAAGCATGCCTCCCCACTACTGGGTCGACGCCCTCAACGCTGCCACATACCTTCACAACCTTCACCCAACAAAAACACTCAACTTCGGCATCCCGCACCACGCACTCTTGGGTTCTCCTCCAAACTACTCCCATCTTCGTGTCTTTGGTTGCCGGTGCTACCCCAACCTGTCCGCCACGGCTGCACACAAGCTCGCGCTGAGGTCCACACCCTGTGTTTTTCTTGGCTATCCTTCACATCACAAAGGATATCGTTGTCTCGATCTCTCCACAAATCGGGTCATCATCTCTCGTCACGTCATTTTTGACAAACCATCTTTTCCCTTTGCCGAGTAGCCCACTACGCCTGTGCCTTCCGACTTTGATTTCTTGTCCGTCATCACACACGCACCTACACCTGCTCCCATTGCGCGACCTGTCCGCTCACAGCCGCCACCCACACCACCAAGCATCACAGAAACACCAGCTATTACTTCCGCCTCCACAGTGCCGCCCCACCAGATAGCAGTGCATGCACCAGCGCCACCTCCTCCTACACCTGCCGCGCATGCCCAGGCACCGCCACCCACTGCACCTGCCACTGCGTAGCCGCAACCCGCCACTGTTTTCCCACCTGCCGCACAGCCCATCGCACCCATCGTCAATGCTCATGCGATGGTGACTCGTGGAAAATGTGGTTTTCGGCAGCCCGTGGATCGACTTAACCTCCACGTCGTCGTTCCGTCCCCCATTTCGCGTACTCATCGCGCGGCCCTTGGCGACGAAAATTGGCGTGTAGCCATGCAGCAGGAGTTTGATGCTTTGTGCGCTAATAACACATGGACGCTTGTTCCACGTCCGGCTGGCACTAACCTTGTTACAGGTAAATGGATATTTCGGCACAAGTTGAAGCCCGATGGCTCCTTGGATCGATACAAAGCTCGGTGGGTACTTCGGCTTCTCTCGCCCGTGGTCGACTTCGTGAAACATTCTTCCGGTTGTTAAACCGCCACCGTCTTGCCGCCCTCACCTTGCGCCTCAAACGGTTGGCCGGTCCATCAGCTCGACATCAACAACGCCTTCCTCAACGGCACGCTTGCTGAGGTCGTCTACTGTCAACAACCGTCCGGCTTCATCGACAACTCGCGCCCCACGCACGTTTGTCGACTAAACCGTCGCTTACGGCCTCAAGCGGCCCCGCGCCTAGTTCGGCCAGACGCTTCCTTTCGCCGCCCTGGGCTTTACCGCCTCCAAGGTCGATCCGTCGCTCTTCATCCATCGGCACGGCACCGACACGATGTACCTGCTGCTCTACGTCGACGACATCGTCTTGACAGCTTCGACGATCACACTACTTCGCCGACTGATCGACTCCCTTCGTCACGAGTTCTCACTCAAGGACATGGGCGACATCCATTACTTCCTGTGTCTGCATCGAGCGTATCAAAGACCGGCTTCTTCCTCTCTCGGCCAAGATACCGAGAGAGATCTCGCTCGGGCTCGCATGAGCAATCGCAAACCTTGCAAAGACGCGGCCGACACCTCCGCCAAGCTCTCCTCCAACGGCCCTCCAGTTGCCTGTGCCACTAACTATCGGAGCATCGTCGGCGCCCTCCAGTACCTTACGTTCACGCGACCGGACATCGCGTACGCGGTACAACAGGTGTGTCTCCACATGCACATTCCTCGTGAACCGCATGCTAACCTCCTCAAGCGCATTCTTCGTTACCTCAAGGGCACCATCGACCACGGTCTTCAGCTTCATCGCACCTCACCGGCATCTCTCACCGCTTACACGGATGTCGACTGGGCCGGCTGCCCCGACACAAGGAAGTCTACATCAGGCTATGCGATCTTCCTCGGGGACAACCTTGTCTCCTGGTCGTCCAAACGGCAGCAGGCGGTATCCCGGTCTAGTGCCGAAGCAGAGTACCGCGCCGTAGCCAATGCCGTCGCCGAATCTTGTTGGCTTCGACAACTTCTGGCGGAACTCCATCGTCCTCTTCAGCATGCGACCGTTGTCTTCTGCGACAATATCGCGCGCTATCTTCCACCAACTCGGCCCAAAGATCGCGAGACGAAGCATGTTGAGATAGATCTCCACTTTGTTCGCGAACGTGTCGCACTTGGTGAGGTCCGTGTTCTGCACGTTCCCACGTCTTCGCAGTTTGCAGACGTCTTCAACAAGGGACTACCGACGACCATCTTCAAGGAGTTTTGTTCCAGTTTGAATGTCCGCCCTCCTCCCGTTCAAACTACGGGGTGTGTTAGGCAGACACGTTACCCATGCTCGCAACGTGCATGCCTTCCAACCGAAGATAGCGCAGGCGGCAAGCAAGGCAAGGAGATTAGCATGGAGGAAATCAAGGATAGGCTTCCATGTTTAGCTGCTCTATTTTTTGACATGTATCTCAACCAATTCGGTTGCATCCTGTACTTTATATACTCATGCCGATCAATGGAAACCTCAAGTGCGATTCCTAATTCGCCTTCAGTGAGGACAGAAGAGCCATCACCATCACCAACTCCTTTAAAAGAAGTAAAGGTTATAGATGCAGGGGGATAAAATATTAACACTCAACTTCCGATCTAAAGCTTTTATGCGTGAAGAGAATGGGAAAGATCAAAGACAAACTCAAAATATTCAAAAATTCTGAAAAAGATTAACAATGTTTTGACTTATATAAATCAAAATGGAAGGAAAAGGATTCATATCAGATAAAAAAGATAAAAAAAAGCAAAAGTTGTTGGTTGAATCACTAACCCACTCCTTCCTCTGGTTACTTCTTACTCGATGGAAGACCCTCCAATCCCCATCCTTGTAAGAATCATGTTCCTTCAACCATTGTGGAACATGGACCTCTCGTCCACGTAAGGGAACCCTCGACAATGGGGCCACCTGTAGTGGCTCTTTCCCAATGATTCTTTGTCGTTGCATATCCACCATGGTAGACATACTGGATGTTATTTCATCACCCTCAAAATCAGCATCAATCGCTATCGGGGGAATGTCTTCTGAAAAAAAAACACACCGTTCGATCGCCTCTGCCCTCGCGTGCGCCCACCCGATCCGACCTCCTACTCTTCATGCGTTGGGCGCCGTTCGATGGCCTCCGCCCTCGCGCGCCCACCCGATCCGAGCGCCTACGCTTCATGCGAGACGCACGTTCGCTCGCCTTGGCCTCGATCGCTGCCGTTCTGGTGGTCCCGCCGCGACATCGGCAAGCGCGCTGCCTTAATCGCTACGGTGATCTTCTAGTATGTATAATGCACTAGAGAGCCATTGACTAGCTGTATATACATAGAATGTATGGAGAAGTAGTAGCAAAACGACAGCCAAAACCATTGACTAGCTGTTCTAGGCTGCAATTAATACAAGACTAGTCAAAAAAGTATGTGCCTGCTGTCTCATGTAGTACTAAATTCGAATTTCGAAATTCAAAAATTCTACTATTACAAAACAGGCAATAGAAGACGTCTGTGATAAAATTACTACAGACGGTTCTTCGTTAACCGTCTGTGATATGGATATATCACAGACGGTTTATTAATACAACCGTCTGTGATACTTCACAGACGGTTGTCAGTAAGAACCGTTTGTGATAATGGTAGTCATCACAGACGATTCTTTATACTAACTGTCTGTGATACTTCACAGACGGTTGGAGACAAGAACCGTCTGTGATTCTATGTGTCATCACCGACGGCTCTTTATACGAACCGTCTGTGAAGTATCACAGATGGTTCTGGTAAAGAACAGTCTGTAATAGTTATTTATCACAGACGATTCTTTACAAGAACCGTCTGTGATATACAAGCACTATAAATAGATGCTCCCGACAGGCCCCCCTCCCATTCCATTTGAGGCGCCGCCAACTGCTGCTGCTGCCGCTTCCTCCCCATTGGTCACCCTGCTACTGCTGCCTCCTCTACCGTTGCGCCACCCTACTGCTGCTGCCTCCTTCCATGCACATTGCTGCCCATTCCCTTTTGAGCTGTTACCCCTGCTGCCTCCTCCCCAATTGCGGCTCCTCTGCTGCCTCCTCCCACATTGCGCCACCTTAGAGAGAAGGGTAACGATATGTAACCTTTTATATTTGCTCTAGACTAATCACTAATGTCTAACGATCTGTAAACCTTTATAAATCTCTAGACTAATCACAAATGTGTTTGGTCATTATGAAGGGTACTTGCGGTTTATTAATATAATTTAACACTAATTAATTTGTTACATGCGTATACGTGTAGATGGGCCGAAACTAGATGTACATTGAGAACCGTGTGAGTGAAGAGTATATTAATGGCGTGTTTGCTTTTAGAAGAGCCGCCGAGCAGAATAGGTTGAAGAAGGGAATAAAATTTATGTACTGTCCATGCATTGATTGCGGTAATATGAAAATGTTTAACAACCCGGCGCAGATCGAAGCTCACTTAATACGAAGGGGTTTCAAAAAAGGATATATATGTTGGACCAGTCACGGTGAAGAGCAGATTATATCGGAAGTCAGTAATGACGACATCGCCGAGGAAGTCAACGATATGCAGGGTGTGGAATGTGCTTTTGATGAGGATAGGTCGCATGATGACAATTTGGATCAGATGCTATGCGATGCAGAACGGAACTACGATGAGAGAGAGTTTTGTAAATTCGAAGGCTTAATGGAGGACTCGGGGAAACCTTTGTTCCCTGGCTGCAAGCTGGAATACTCAAGGTTGTCAACCGTACTTGAACTACTAAAATTGAAGGCAAGCAATGGTTGGTCCGACAAGAGTTTTATGGCGTTGTTAGGTCTCTTAGCTGACATCCTTCCGTAGGGAAACGTGTTGCCCAGCACGACCTACCAAGCTAAGAAGGTTTTTTGTCCATTGGGAATAGAAGTAGAAAGAATACATGCATGTCCGAACGATTGTATCCTCTGCCGTAAAGAGTATGCAGATATGCATGTATGTCCCGTGTGCAAAGCATCCCAATACAAGCGTAAAAATACTGCTAAGGCGAAGCAAGTACCTCCTGCTAAGATGTTGTGGTATCTGCCTATGATCCCACGTTTGAAGCGTTTATTTGCGAACCGAAAGGAGGCAAGATTGATGCGTTGGCACTCGGGGAGCGTAAGAAAGATGGAAAGCTCAGACACCCTGCTGATTCTGCCCAGTGGAGAAACTTCGATTGGAGCTTCGAAGAATTAGGTGCAGAATCGAGGAACATAAGGTTAGGGTTGAGTACGGACGAAATGAATCCTTTCGGTAACATGAGCAGCCGACATAGCACCTGGCCCTTGAATCTATGTATGTACAATCTTCCTCCTTGGCTGTGTATGAAGCGGAAATACCTTTTGATGTCACTACTTACCCAAGGGCCGAAGCAACCTGGGAACGATATTGATGTGTATCTAGCACCATTGCTGGAAGATCTTGTGACACTTTGGAACGAAGGGGTACAAGTATGGGATGTAAACAAACGAGAGAACTTCACTTTACGTGCCATGTTATTCTGCACCATCAATGATTTTCCTGCCCTTGGTAACCTGTCGGGGTTCAGTACAAAAGGAGCCAAAGCCTGTCCGCACTACTTAGATGGTATCGAGAGTGTATGGCTGAACAACTCGCGCAAAACTATGTATATACGTCACCGTAGGTTCCTTCCTAGGATTCACCCATACCGCAAGATGAAGAAACAATTCGACGGAAATAAGGAGGACGGTTCAGCTCCAAGGGCTTTTAGAGGGAAAGAGGTCTATGATATGGTTAAGGATATCGATGTTGTGCTTGTAAAGGGACGTAAATTAAGGACCCCTCACAAAAACATCTGGAAGAAGCGGTTAATTTTTTGGGACTTACCTTATTGGGAGCACTTTGAAGTTCGCCACTGCATCGACGTCATGCACGTGGAGAAGAATGTATGTGATAGCTTGATTGGTCTCTTACTGAACATTAGTGGCAAAACAAAAGACGGTGTTAACGCACAGCGTGACTTGGTTGATATGAATATAAGAACCGAGTTAGCTCCGAAAGAGACCGATAAAGGATTTAACGCATTTTCCCGACTTTTGCTACACTTTGTCCAAGGCCGAGAGAAATGAACTGTGTCAAAGCTTGCATGGTGTGAAAGTTCTGTCCGGTTACACCGCCAATATTAAGAAACTTGTTTCCATGAAAGATTTGAAATTAATTGGTATAAAGTCTCATAATTGTCATGTGCTGATGACACAAATGCTTCCTGTTGCAATTAGAAGTATCTTTCCGAACAAGGTCCGAGTGGCAATATTTAGGCTGTGTTATTTCTTTAACTCAATTGCTCAGAAGGTCATCGATCCCGAAAGACTCGACGCTCTGCAGGCCGAGGTGGTGACGACTCTATGTCATCTTGAGATGTATTTCCCTCCGTCATTTTTTGATATCATAGTCCATCTCATTGTTCACCTTGTGAAAGAGATAAAGATATGCGGCCCTGTGTTCCTACATCATATATACCCATTCGAGAGATACATGGGAATTCTTAAGTCCTACGTACGGAATCGATCTCGGCCGGAGGGAAGTATCATCGAAGGTTATGCAACCGAAGATGTCATTGAGTTCTGCGTCGACTACATGGCTCAGGTGGAACCGATAGGTGTACCTCTATCTCGTCATGAGGGGAGTCTGGAGGGTATCGGGACCATCGGAAGGAAAGCAATCACTCCCGATCTAGAAACGTATGTGTAAGCCCATTTCACGGTCTTGCAACACATGACCCAAGTGTCTCCGTACATCGATGAGCACAAAGACATGGTACGCCAACAGAATCCAGACCGGTTGGAGGTTTGGATCACGAGATAGCACAACTGTCGGTTCAACGAATGGTTAAAGGTGCGATTCACTAGGAGGTCATCAAGTGATGAAACGTTGCTATGGTTGACAAAAGGGCCAAAATTTATAATTGTGACATGACAAGGATACGACATAAATGGGTACACATTTTATACGGCACTGGGATAGGAAGAGCATACCCGTAATAATGGCGTCGTGATAGATGTGTTTCATGAGCAGTTCAATACCACCGGGGCACGCGGGTTGAACTCTTACTATGGGTTCGTAGAGGAGATTTGGGAGCTCGACTATGTACTTTTCAAGATCCCCCTGTTTCGATGCCATTGGGTTAAACTTCCGCAGGGCGTGAAGGTCGACAAGTACAACATCACTACTGTGAACCTCAAACATGTCGGATACAAGGATGAATCATTTGTACTTGCTAAGAAAGTTGTTCAAGTTTTTTATGTAACGGATCCGGTAAATAAGAACCGCCACGTAGTTCTTCATGGGAAAAGAATGATTGTTGGAGTTGAGAATGTCGTGGATGAGGAAGAGTACAATCAATTTGACGAGTTGCCTCCTTTCGGAGACGGCATCAGACTGGAGAAAGAACCCAGTGAGGAAGCTAGCTATATGCGCGTCGATCATCATGAAGGACTATATTTCAATAAAGAATGTATTCCATTGTAATTTGATATTGACATGGAAACGTCACGTGTTATGGACTTGTTCTTCCATTGTAATGTGATGTCAACGTAGAATTGCCATGTGTTATGGACTTGTCATCTCTAATGTTGATATTAATGCGGACTTCATTGTATCGTGGAGTATCAAATTTGGTTTCACTTGATTTGGAGTTAAGTTGAAATAGATATAAAATTTTGAAGTCAAATAATTGTTTTGGAGTCATATCATCTGTGATATACATTAATTATATATATGTGTTTGTCAGCATATCACATATGTGTGTGTCTGTTCATATCACAGACGGTTCTGTAATGGAACCGTTTGTGATGACAAACATCACAGATGGTTCCATTACAGAACCATATGTGATTAATGAACCGTCTGTGATATGAACTGTGATGTTAAAATTAGGGTTGCTCTGTTAAGTCATCACAGACGGTTCCATTACAGAACCGTATGTGATAGTTTCATATCACAGACGGTTCATTTATGGAACCGTCTGTGATGTATTATCACAGATGGTTCTATAATAAAACCATCTGTGATATCCCTTTATTAGTAGGGAACCACTAGGGTTTGCGCCCTCATTCTCGTCATTCCCCGTTCGACTACCCAAAGCCACTCTCGCCTAGTTTGGTTCCCCACCTGAGTGCTACTGCCGCCGCCCGAAGCCTCCTCCTCCTCCGCGCCGAAGCCACGCCGCCTCCACGCTGGAGCCACGCCGCTCGGCCTCCTCCTCGACGCCGAAGCCACGCCGGTCGGTCTCCTCCTCCACGCGGAAGCCACACCGCCTCCACGCCGAAGCCATGCCACTCGGCCTCTGTGAGTATTACTTTGTTCAATTGCAGTTCACTTTGATTATATATGAATTCTATCCTTGCGTGCTCCTCATTTCATTCATGATGCGATTATGCGATGCTGGTGCATTACCTTTGTGCTTTATGATGAATATATGGTACAAAAGCCTGTGTGTGAATTGCATTGATTTTTTTAAAAAAATTGAGACGATGTAGCTTTAAAAAAAAAGGACAGAGGTAAAACTTGTGTTCAACAATGTAAACCAAGAACTACTTGGGTGGTTAAGAACCATGCATTGGGAGGAGTTTTATATGTGAATAAGCTGCAGGTACAATGCATACAACGTGACAAAATCGAAAGTCCTTGTGTACTCAACATTTTAATATTCCCAGCGTCCATATCATTTGAGCATATATTATGGGGTGGACAGCATGGTATGCATTACCTTGGGCTCTAACACCAACAAAATGTGTTCGATGAATGAGAAATACATGCAAACTTTCGGATTGAGCACTGCAGATATTCAAATTCATGTGTGCCCCTGTCTCTCAATAAAGCCTAACATCAATTCTGCACGAGATGCAAAGTTTTTTAGGACCCAAGCACTATGCATTGATCCATTTACGGGTGTATCAGTAGTACAAGATGGCTGGTAACTCATAAGGCATCGCAAAGATAAAAAATAGGATTAGTGTTAGTTAAAGGCATACCTCAGCTCGGGCAAAACTCTGGAGGCCTTGATCTCGGCCGCGGCGGTCTGCCACCCGGGGCGAGGTTCGCCGACGCGGTTACCCCTCTCCGCCTTTCTTACCCTCTCCGGTGGTCGGGTTGGTGCCTTAGGCCTTGTTTGGCTAGTGGTAAAATTTATACAAGAGAGAAACAATCCAAGAGGGGATTGGGTGAATCCCTCTCCCTCCACCACCCAATCCCCTTCCACCACCCAATCCCCTTCCACCTTAGATCTAATCCCCTCCCACCTTGGATCTAATCCCTTGATTTGTTTAGACAAATGGTTGGATCAGTAGGGATTGCAAAAATTGAAAAATCTGAAAACAAAAAAAATATATAATTTCGAAAACAACATTGAAAAATTTCCAAAACCAAACCAAAATTTCGAAAAGTATCAGAAAATTTTCACAAACAGTCCAGAAAATTCAAAAAAAGGTATAGAAATTTCAAAAAAAAAATTTAAAAAACACAGATTATAAATTTTAAAAAAAATATTAAAATTTTGAATGCAACCTCCAGAAAATTGGATAACAAGTTATGCTCTTGCAGAAAGGAAGCAACAATGTTCAGCAACAAACAGAAAGGTAAAGGTATTTCATATTACAAATTGTCTCATACAAAAAAAGATTGATCATATAATATCTCATCTAATATCTCAAACTACAAAAAAGTATTTCATATTTGCAGCTAAGCTCAAGCTCCTCGACAACCTGGTAGACCTTTGAGCTCCTCTCCTGCATAGAAAATGTGAACAATTCTTCAAAAAGAATTCAAAGACCAATATTGCCCAAAAGAATTTCTGACATACTTACATATCCTGAGCATGATATTCAAGGAGTCAACAATTTTTTACCTGCCAATGGAAACATATTACTGTGCACAAGCTCCGCTGACCTCGAATTTACATATCCTGTTAATAGATAAAAAATAACAATAAGCATTTTAGAAGTGAGAAAACATAATATGAAGCATTACATGATAACATGCGGTATAAGCAAAACAGAGTGCAATCCTAAGGATACCAAGATATAACAAGTTATCCACTTACCATGACACTTCTCAACCACAAGAGACGAGTAACGGGTTCTGCACTAATGAAAATCTCTCTGTTTTGAGCATCCTTGAATACACCAAAGGCTTTGACTTTCTCTTCATTTGATAGATCTTCCATTGTGTTCAAAACACTAATGCAACTCTTGATAGAGAAATCATCAACACGCCCCGCAGCACTGCTCCATGGCTAGCTCTACTGCTTCCTCCTCGGCTTGCTTTGTTCTTATCTCTAGGTACTTTCCCATCATATCAGCTACATTCTCATCTTGCTTACGCTTTTTCGCAACCTTTTCTCCTTTATCTCTTGAGTTAGCATTAGTCTTCTTCGTAGCCTTTTCCCCTTTATCTCCTGAGGTAGCATTACTCTCCTGAGGTATTGCACTCGCTGTATGTTGACTTGGTAAACTCATGTTATTGCACTCATCATAATGCGAGTCCGGAAAAAGGTTCTCAGTTTCAACATAATCATCAACATTGTCTACTTGTGTGAGAATAACATGTTGTGATGGCTCAAGAGATGTGAAGTTCATACTACCCTCAGCTGTTTGTCCTACGAAAGAAAGTTAAAGTTCACTAATACGGAATTTCTTAGTTTAAGCTAATAGGAATATGTTTCGCAAGAAAGTTTACCATCATATAGATCTCCCAAAGCATCGAACAGAGGGAAAGGTTTACTACGGAACTTCTTAGCTCTAGGATATGACTGCAGAATGTACGAAATGACATTAGCACATTGCTCACCAATTTAATAGTGAACAACAAAAATTGGTGTAAATATATTACCATGATGATGTTTGCCCAAATAGGTGGATCAGCAACTATCATGCAACGTTTGTCATCCCAAGATGCACCACTCTGTTTTCTTGCATCTTTGAGCATCTTATAGTCCCTTTTCAGCTCCTTTTCTTTATCTTGTATTTGTTGTTTTTTCAAATTCACATACGGATGCTTCTCATGAAATTCTTTGACAATCTTATTCCATGCTTCACTGACCATCCGTTGTCGCCTCAGAAGAAAGGTTGTTGAGCTCATGGAGCAGATCAACTAAAGCCTTTTCTAACCCAGGATTCCACGAAGCTCTAGACTTATCCACTGTAGGCAAAATTAGATCAAAGTAATAAGAAAATAGGCTCAATTATAAGCATAATTGCATAAACTATAAAGTAATACCTCCTAGTGCTGTCCCCTTTGGTGATGCTTTCTTCTGTGCATTTCTAGCTTGCAACAAATTGAATTTTGGAGATCCTCTTGCAAACATCATGACTGTAAAGTAATATATGATTGAATTTATTCAAAGAAATAACCAAATAACTGTTTTTTTTTCTTTCAAACATCCAACATAACTACAAATTGACTGTAAATAAAACAAATACATCCAACATAACAATTGTTTTGCTACTCTTGCCGGTTACGAACATAATCTTCCCACATCTTTTTCGCAATTATATCTCTAATAGTTTTTCCACGATCCATTTCATTACTAAGTGAGTCCACATCGCTCTGGTATTCATTGTCACCTCCTGGAAGATCGACAAACTTTTCGGATGGTATATTGCTAGGTTGGTTATCTAACCACCCCTCATCGCCATCAAGCATTCGGATCATATTATGGAAAACTGCTGCGGCTGCTGGAATCTTCACTTGGTTCTTTATACGATGGAATGTGCCTACTTTGAGGATAGGGAAGCGTTTCTTTAGAACTCCTAAAGCCCTTTCTATGTGATTTCGCAAGCTTGTGACGATGATTGAATAACTCCCGTAGTCTCTTGGTCCACGGTGACCACGCCCAAACTCCTTCAGTGATATCGAACACCACTGTAGGTGTAAGGAACGATGGTGTGTTAGCATAACCACCATCGACAAGAAAAATTTACCTTCCGTACTTGAAAGCCGCTACTCGAGCGCACCTAAGGACTCTAGCATCCGTGGCGCATCCCTCCCATCCACATGAGATAAAAGTGAAGTTCAAGTCAAAATCACAAACTACCATGACGCTTTGACTCAATGTACCCTTTCTATTCCCTGCACGAGCAGCCTTCTTCCATTTATAGTAATAGGAATATGGGTACCATCGATAGCACCAATACAATTCAGAAGGCAAAGAATATAGCCATGAGTTTTTATTTTTCATGAACTAATTATTAATTTATACACGAATGTCAAATTATGCACCTTAAAGTAGGGAAGAAGCGAGATCCGATCTAATCTT
This sequence comes from Hsuehochloa calcarea, assembly GCA_036346395.1. NCBI lineage: Eukaryota > Viridiplantae > Streptophyta > Magnoliopsida > Poales > Poaceae > Hsuehochloa > Hsuehochloa calcarea. The sequence continues at coordinate 2,501,407 of CM070612.1, read as the reverse complement.
CCAATGAGTTTGATCAACATTAGGAAGCTTGACAAATTTATAGGTGAGAGCAGGAATTGTATTAAAACCTCCTTAAGATGACGATGAATTGTTTCCGCTATGCTTGAATTCAAATTGTAAATCTTGAAAGCTTGCATTGTGGGAGAGCATGAACATGAAAAATCCAAGTTTCTCCTCAACACTAACACCTCTACTATCTTTCAACAGCCGCTTCTAAGATAATTCGCAATTGCCCTAAAGACCACTGCTCCATACGAATGCAACTCTACAATCCATTTCATGTCCTTCAAGGATTTCCTTAAGCCGCTCTCTCGCCAGTAGTCCGGACGCATGCCTTGGTTTTTTTCACTTTGTGTACTAGCGCATAATAAATGTAAAGTAGGCAAAACAACAAACATCATGTCGTCATCCTCTTCCCTCCTTTTAGCTCGAAGCACCCTTCTTGAACCCATTTGATCACTAATCATTTGAAATAAATAATCAACATAGTTTTTTCACTTGTAAGAATTACAGTACTATATACAGAAAAACACTCTGATCAACATCTCTTGAGCAAAGAAAAGAAAATCAACAATACGAAATGTTGAATTGAATGTTCTTATCCTTCAGACCATTACCATTTTATATCTTGCTAAGCAGTTATTTAACATAGACACCAATACATTTTGACACATCATGACACCAATACATTTTATATGACACATCATGCAATTTAAGATCACATGTGAGCAAGGCGAGATGATAGCATCAGATCACAACGGGAATGGATAAAATTTGTGTGAGAAGACCAGGAACAAATGCAAGTTAGTTCTTACCGGCTTCTTATGGATTCCTAATTGCGCCCAACTGATGACTTCAAACAACTCCTACAAGGTAACCTATTAGTTTAATTTAAGGATCAGAAACTACACCACAAATATGACTTAATTCTGATCTCTTTGGCGTGTGGGAAAATGGAGTAGGCTATTATACCCGGTAAGGCAATAAAAGCATCAGCAAAGAATCAGCTGCTGTGCATGGGCTAATCACCCTGAACCTGAAATTCATAAGCCCAAAGGTCGGAAGAGAGTTGCTCACAGCAAAACAAAGATAAGATTAGCAAGTTGAAAATATTCGAGACCAGGAATTGGCCCAGGTGGTGTATGCTCAGGTTGGTGATTCTGCATATACGCTACCAAGTTGAAAAGATTCAAGATCCATTAAGAAATGCTGAGAATCTAATTCTTCTTTTACTTGGCCGTATGCTACCATGGTCAATCTTGATAACATATAGAAAGGTTCTCTGTAGAAAATTGAAAGCTTCATCTAGAAACGAAAGAAAATTACTCGACCAAAGAGTGGCATGTTAATCAAATCAGATATGCACACTTAAATATTTGAAGCCTAAAGTACCTAGTAACAAACCATGATCTAAATGAAACAATATTTATATTGTAAGATACATTGTGTGAGGACCTCGGAATATTGGAGGTTTATACCGAATTAACAATCATACCAAAAGCATAATCCTTAGTCAAGAACAACCGGTTCTTAATTAAGAATTATACTAGAAGCATAATTATTAACAAGTTACAATTCCAATATTCAGGTTCCCAGATATATGTTATGCAACAGCTCCCAAGATCAACGACCATTGCACATATATCCTCATACAACATTGCATCATGCATACCAGTACTCATTTACATAATTAAACACAATATATTACAATATGGTTTGATTATACAATGTCAGATGGACTTGGTTCACAACAAAAACTAACAGCGGAAGATAGAAATAAACAGCAAAAGACCACCAATGGCCCCATCACCCGCAGGCTATTGAGTGGAGGTTAGAACCAGCTTCACTCGTTAGCGTCGCCTCGATCGGGCGCTAACGGGCATCTCATATAAATAACCATCCTCACCTGCAACAAGAGGTTATAAAACCTGAGTACAGAAGGTACTCGCAAGACTTACACAAACTATTTAAAAGAAAGTGTTTGAGAGGTCCTATACAATGGATTAGAATTTGTATATGCATAAGGTTAACAACAGAAAGGGTATTAAGGTTCAATTTTGCGTAAAGCAATACATTTTAACCTACACTTGCTAAGTATTGAGAAGGCAATTTTTTTTATAAACCCATTTGGACTAAACAGTAAATGAAAGAGAGCATAAACTTAACGAATACCACATTTAAGTGACTGCCCCAATTCACTAAAAACATTGTATAGTAAAGGCTTAAACCGAAATACATAGATAAAAATGTTTCATTTCAAAGTCTATACAAAGATCTATCCAATTCAAGCGTTGTCCAGAATCGTGGACACGGCTATTCAATAGTTTTAATCCTCGCAGGTGTACATCTTTACCCACACGACTTAGTTAGCCCGTAAGCCTCCTAATAATAGCACACCGCCTTTGGTATGCCTACGTAAACTAAGATTTGGTATTTTTCAACAAGTTGACACTATTGAGTCGAATACCCATGTGTGACTGATCCCGCCAAGACAAGTTACTAGTAGAACTCGCCAACCGGGGCCCACATGTTGTGCCGGAATGCCGATCCAAAAACATAAATTAAATGATGAGAAAGTAGAGCTGTGCTAGCTGCACATATTAATTCGCAATCGGAGTTCTTAAGGTACATACATGTGATGGAACGCATGTATGGCCTCACCCTCCTAAGAACATATGATATAGATACGAAATCAAACACATATGTCCTCACTTTCTGCTTTCCAACTCAATAGCATTAACCTTTTACTTAACCAAACAAAGACCCATACATCGCGGTGGAAGTACGATATGGCTTGAATCATCTAGTCAATGTTCACCCTTAATCAATCCGCATAAGACTACCATATTTCCCAATCTCGTGCACAAAGGCACCATCACTAGCATCCACTTGTCCGGATTTAAAACTTGTGTGAAAGAACAAAAGTTGCTTTCATCTCAGATTTGAATAAACTAAACAACGAATCAAAATAAATAAAATTCATTTAATGTTCCAAGTTTGGTAAAATAAACTTGACACACTACCGACTGCGTGGCTAAGCAATTTCTAACATAAGTAGATTAGTATAAAAACACTACCCTAGGTTTGAGTGTATGATCTGATTAAAGGTAAGCCTCAAGGGTTGGATAGTAACTATCTATTAATAGTTCACAAGTAAATTTTTAGAAACTAGCATGCAACAGTGTCACTGTTTTTAGAAATCTACAGTACAAAAATTGGGATCAACATGGTGCAGAGAGGATGCTTGCCTTGATAATAGTAAACCTCTTGTTCAGGCTCTGGTTGCTCAGTAACTAATTCAATCACTTCAGAAGAACCAGAATCTAAAACACAAAAATCCAATAAATAGCAAAAAAATACGGAAGAGCAAACATTAAAAAAATGCATGATCAATGTCTTAATGCATACTTAACAACATGCTTAAGTTATACCTTACTCAAGGACAATACCCCATATATAATAGCTGCTACCACATGATAACAGAATTTAATGGTTTAGAAAAAGCATTACAGATTCAGACTTGATTAGTATAGAACTAGAGTTTCAAATTTCTAAAACTGAAACAGGACAAGGTAGAAGTTTAACTTAACATTTATACTCTTTACTAGAAGAAGTAGAGACCAACATCTAGTTGCATGCGACAAAGATGCCCAAGCAGACAAAGAAAGAAATGTAAATGGGAATCAGGGTAGCCACAGTTTCAGGTTTTAGCAAAAATCGAAATTTAGACAGATAGCAGAAAAAGAATTGATGCTTCATTAGATTATGAGCAAATGATATGGTTGATTATGTCAAAGCTAAAGGGTAATATTCAAAGTCTAACTCATCACTTACCATTAATTAGCAAACACTAGCAATTTTGGCTAAAACTGTGCTACAGTTTCAGATTTTTAACCAAAACCGAAATCTGGACAGATTTGAGAATGAATGCTTGCTGATTCACTAAACCATGATAAATGAACATTTCTAATGAGGTTATAGCTAGATGAGTAGTAGTTAAAATTTAACTCATCATTAATCATTAGATAACAATCAAGAACAGATTTCAGTTTGACTAGACTTAGAGATTACATCCTGAAACTGAAACAGGACAGAATAAAGATAATAGATTTGATGCTCCAATAGATTACAATCAAAATGACATTCTGGATTGAGCTACAGCTAGACAAGTAAAACTAAAAGTTTATCTTGTCACTTAACACCCATAAACACTACTCAACCCAATTTGGTTGAAATGGAACTACAGTTTCAGATTCTGAAATCAAAACAGTACCGACTCATCAAAAATAAATTTGCTACTATGTTCGGCTATGAAAAATTGATATGGTGGGATCAATTAACAGTTAAAGGAGTATACTTTAAAACCTAGCTCTTCATTAATATTAGTTAACACTAGTTACCAGATCCGGTTCAAACAGAAATGCAGTTTTCAGTATTCTGAAAACTGAAACTGGACAGACACCAAATGCAATATGCTGAGCTAAAAGTTCACAAGTAAAGTACTATACTTTAGCTTAGAGTATTCCTAATTAGATTAGGAAGTTAACTCATCATTCGCAAACAGGAATTTACAAGAAATAAGGAGGTTGTTGTGTACTGCTAGTCCAACCGAAAATGGACAGGGAGCAGTCGGCTGAAAACAGATTACAGAATTCAAAGTTTGCTAAGATGTGATGAACAAAATGATATGCAGGCTAAATTGTAGTTACACAATAAAACTACAGGTTTATAATTCCTTAATCTTAAATCAATACTAATTATCAAAATGAGGCTTCAATGCACTACAGAGTTTCAGATTTTGAAACCGAGTTTAGGACAAGATTTATAAAAGAATTGTTTACTAATCTTTACACACACAAGTAATTACTTTGCTTAAACTAGAGTAATCTAAACTAATACAATGACCTAACTTGTCCTTAGGGTACTCAAGATGACAGGAATCAAGGTCTGCTTACCAACTGGATTAGAAAAAGATGAGGTCCAGATATCGTCCAACACAATCAGGATCCAAAGTTCTCTTCTCAGTTTCACCAAGACAGGAAATCACCACTGATGCACTACTGGCTCGGTTCATCTGAGAACTACTCCATTTTTCACTGAGAAGAAAGAAAAACCTGGAAAGCTTTTTCGGTCAAGAAATGGCAGGGGCTCAAAGATTAATGCTTAAGGAAGGTTAACCTCCAGAGTAAAGGAGAGGGTTCTAGAGAAGGGATGCGTGGCGCCTTGCTTGCACGCTTCTCCTCGGAGGGTCTGCCTCTACTGCTCGCTAACTTGTGCTAGCTTACAAAGACGCCACCCAGCCAAAAGAAGAGAGAGGGAAAGAGAGCTGCTGCTCTGAGTTGCCTTGCTAACAACAGCTCTATCCAACGACAGCTGATCAACACTATCAGAGCATTCAATGATCAGATGGAGAATCGGCCAACCAAAGAGAAATAGGGGCTGATCAGATTTTGGCTAGAAAAAGAGGATTTTTTTTATTATAACAACATATCCAAGTTTCAAAATAAACAGTGATGCTACAGAAGACATCTTATTACTGTTTATTAAAACTGGTCATTACAAACCTACCCTCTTAAGAGAATCTCGTCCCGAGATTCCTGGACAGCTCAAAAGTTGAAAAGGATGAAGTGAAATGATTTTCTCCAAGGATAGAAAAGAGATTCTAATAACAACATAGTGTTGCTATTACATTTCTTTTACATTGCTTTGTTTAACCTTGCCTTTCTTGATTCAAAGGCAATTTTTAATCGAAAAAGATGGGGTGTTCAATCCTCATCGATCTTCACGCCCCACGTGGCTTCATCTTCTCAATGATTAGCCCATGAACTTTTAAGAACTTGACGGTGCGGTTTCTTGTCCTACGCTCCATTTCATCAAGGATACGCACCGCTGCTCTTGATAGGAAAGATCTGGTTGAGATCAAGATGCTCATAAGTAGTGGCTTCGTAGGAACACGAAGGCACTTCTTCACCGAGAAACATGAAAAGTATCATGCACCGCCGAGAGAGACTCGGTAGCTCTAATTGATAAGCTACACTCCTCGCTTTGCAATGATTCTAAGGGTCCGATATAACGAGGTGCTAGCTTTCCTTTCACCTGAAAACGATGAGTACCCTTCATCGGTGATATTTTGAGGTAGACATAATCATCTACTTCAAAACTTATCTCTCGCCGACGATGGTCAGCATAGCTCTTCTGACGAGACCGAGCTTTCAATGGTCTCAATCAGCGAACTTGCTCTTCGGCTTCTATTACTAAGTCTGGACCATAAAATGGTCTTTCACCAGATTCGGACCAATTCAATGGAGTCCTACAAGCTCTTCCATACAAGGCTTCAAAAGGTGACATTTGAATACTTGCTTGATAGCTATTATTGTAGGAAAACTCCACATACGGCAAAGATTTTTCCCGCTTCTTGCCATATGATAGCACATGTGCTCTAAGAAGATCTTCCATCACTTGATTTACCCTTTCGCTTGACCATCGGGTTTGAGGATGATAAGCAAGATCTTGAAAGAAAGTTCTGTCCCCATGGCTTGATGAAGACAATTCCAGAAATGAGAAGTGAACTGAGGTCCACGATCTGAGACAATGACTTTTGGAACACCGTGGAGACAAACAATCTTAGCAATATAGAGCTCTGCTAATTGCTTGCCATTGAAGGTGGTTTTGACAGGAATAAAATGAGCCACTTTCGTTAGACGATCAATGATCACCCAAATGGCATCAAACCCATTCTGAGATTTTGGAAGACCGATAACAAAATCCATACCGACCTCCTCCCATTTCCAATGTGGAATAGGTAAGGGTTGAAGGGTACCAGCGGGTTTCAAGTGTTCAGCTTTAACCCTTTGACAAATATCGCATTCAGCAACATACTGAGCAATTTGCCTTTTCATCTGGCTCCACCAAAAGGTTTTCTTCAGATCCTGGTACATCTTAGTGCTTCCAGGATGTAAAGAAAATTTGGAATTATGAGCCTCTTTAAGAATTAAGCCTTTCAGTTGAGGATCTGAAGGTACCACCAAACGATTGCGATATCGAATGATACCTTATATCCTCGTAAAATTCGGCTTTTTACTCGCCTTCAAATTTTCCCTAATCTTAGCCACCTCTGCATCAGTTTTCTGAACTTCCAGAATCTGATCTTCAAGTGTGGATTTCACTTGTAAGGTAGCATGGGTTTCTTCTTCCACCATTTCGAGACTTAGGCGCTGAAACTCAGCACATAAGCTCTTAGTCGAGGCATCACAACAAGCGCTTGCATTGCGACTTTCGCCAAAGCGCCACCACAACATTGGCTTTGCCTGGATGGTAATGGATACCCATATCATAGTCCTTGATCAATTCAAGCCATCTTCTCTGTCTCATATTCAATTCAGTTTGAGTGAATATGTATTTCAGTGCTCTTGTGATCGTGATAGATCTCGCAACGACTACCGATGAGGTAATATCGCCAAATATTTAATGCATGGACTACGGCTGCCAATTCTAGATCATGCGTAGGATAGTTGACTTCATGAGGTCGCAACTGCCTAGATGCATACGCCACAACTCGGCCTTCTTGCATGAGCACACAACCAAGCCCATGGCGAGATGCATCACAATAGATATCAAAGCTCTTATGAACATCTGGCAGGGTGAGAACGGGAGCTTTGGTCAGAAGGGTTCTTAAAAGCTGAAAACTTTCTTCACAATCGGCCGACCACTCAAATTTCTTCTCCTTCTTTAAAAGCTGAGTCAAAGGCCTCGAAATTTTGGAAAAATTTTCAATGAACCTACGGTAATAACCCGCAAGTCCAAGAAAACTACGGATTTCAAACATTCGAGGTCGCTTTCGTCTAGTACATCTTGTACCTTGTTTGGGATCAACAAAGGATACCTCCTTCAGATAACACATGTCCCAAGAATGCGACTTTCTTGAGCCGTAAGGCACACTTGCTAAACTTAGCGTATAGTCGATGCTTGCATGGTGTTTCCAATACAAGTCTCGATGTCGCTCATGCTCTTCCATAGACTTGAATAGATAAGAATGTCGCCAATGAACACGACAACAAACTTATCCAAGAAATCCATGAATACCGAATTCATAAGATTCATGAAATAAGTTTGAGCATTGGTTAGACCAAAGGACATCACAAAGATACTCATACAACCCATAACGAGTAGAGAATGTTGTTTTAGGAATGTCCTCGCTCTAACCTTAACTGATGATAGCCCGATCGCAAATAAATTTTTGAAAAGACTCTGCTCCAACCACCGATCAAAAGATCATTAATACGGGTAATCTGATACTTGTTTTTGATAGTGACTTCATTCAACGGACGATAATCCACACACATCCGCAAGGTCTGGTCTTTCTTCTTGACAAAGATGACCGGGCATCCCCAAGGTGAGGAACTCGGTCAAATAAATCCCTTATCAAGTAGTTCCCCAAGCTGTTTCTTCAATTCTACCAGCTCATTAGGAGGCATCGATCCCCGATCGCTCAGTAGATTAAATGATTCATTTTGATGCTGCCAGTAGTAGATCGGTTTGGTGCAGCGGTGTTGGTCATCGATTTTGGGTTGGTTACGTGCATTTTATGGTCTGGCCATCTCTTAGAAAGTTGTAGTGCTAGTCCTTAGCTTTCTATAGGTGCAAAGATCACTCAATTTGGAGTGGCGGTTTAGGAGTTAAGATGGTTTATTTGTGACTATTCAGAAGGGCTGACGAGGATTAGCAGTCACTTTGTGTGGCTCGTATGATTTAGTTAGAAGCCGAATCAGAACGTTCACCTAACATGAATGTTGTAGACGGTGAGACCCCGGTTTATCCGGCTTGTAATGCTTAACCATCCACTTGGTCCTAGCATCACAAATCAGATAATCCGAGACTCGAGACATGTATACTTCCCAGAGTGCAGTATACACACCTCTTTACAAAGTTCATGCATCAATTCCATTCATTCACATAGAACCGAAACATAAACAACAAACCAAAATATAACATAAATAAGGGATAGTCATTACAAAAGAGAGGCCGACCGGCCAAATGACAAATACATAAGGAAAATTAACAGCGGAAGCAAAAGTGCCATAAGATGGCCATAAACCAAAAGAGCCAATCAGTGTGCCTTTAACCCACAAGGCAACCGACCGGACCGCCAAGCTAGACGTCAAATCCACAAAGACACCACAAAAGTGAGGCCCTTGGGGCTCACCTTCCTCCCCGCAGAACAAAAGCAAAAAAAAGCCGGTGAGTACTTTGAATGTACTGCAAGACTCACATGTGGAATAACAAACTCAGATATATACTACATGCAAGCTCATTGAGGTGGAGGCTATATGTTTCATTTTAGCATAAAGCAAGTTTCCATTTGCAATAATGTAATAGATTGAAAGCAATTTAACAAATCTGTTTTTAATGTTCAAATAATCGTAAACGACAACAATATAACAGTAGATATAGAACAACAACAATCCTGGAAGTGACTCAACCCTTAGTCACCACAACAATAGCATGAATTACCCATTCATACCACCCATGTCAAAATTTTAATTTTAAAAGGTTGTAGTCTAGTTCTTGCACGACCTTACCAAGCATGTCCATAACCTAGGACGAGGCTATTCGAATAGTTTTATCCTCGCAGGTGTACCAATGTACCCACACGCTGCATCGCTTTTGCCACTAGATTAGCATACTTCCTTTGGTATGCCTACACACCTAAGTCCTACGAGACATTTCCAATATTGTGTATTAACTACGAGCCGCCTGTATGGATAGAAACCCATACGTTGTGTCGAGTCATTGTAAAGCCTCGGTCAACTACCCGCCGCAGTAAAGCCTTGGACAACTACAATGCTCCTCGAGGTGGAGAGCCTACCCTAATCTCCACCACCGCACACCCAACACAAGAACACATATCTTTTTCACACAACACACACAACCCCTCCCGCGACTCGGAGATAACACACGCCAAAGTACTAAGTCAAGAGAGGTCCCATATCCTCTCGCGTGGTTAGCACGCATAAGCGCTTGGCTTAGTGACACAAGTAACTCGGTCCTGATGACCTAGGCACCATTCCATTCACACCAACAGATCACACCAACATACCATTGTGCCCAAGTCTAAAACAATTTTATTTTCAGTTTTTGACTTTACAAAGTAACAAAGCACAAAGTGCTGGACATAATGGAATAATAAATAATAGTGTGATCAAGATCATCGACTAAGATCGATGATCGCCCATTACTACCGAAACTAAGCATTTCTAAGCAAATTCAATTCGTATTCTACTAAATGACAAGAGCTCATCCATCGAACTCAAATCATAGCAAATAACCTAGGCTCAAGGTAGTAAAGGATAAACAAGTCCTACAGATTATGCAACTATAGGATACTAACCATAATTTAACAACAAAATAGCAATGCATACACACAAGTTAAAATCAATATATTAGGCTTGAAAATAATGGGATTAACATGATCAAATTGCTTGCCTGCTTGCTGTGGGTCAAGGTGCTGCTGAGGATCAACAATATTGTCAACGTGCTCTTCGGATACTAACGAAAAAGCGAAAAACAACAGATAAGAACGAAGAAAACGCAAAGACCCAAAAGTAAACCTTCTCCAAAAATTCTAAAAATTTTACAGCAGCAAGATAATGATTTATAAAGAATTTAGCAACAAGAACCAATTGATTTGGATTCTTAATGCCAAAGATATGCCCAAAACAATTTTGCTCAGCTTTTATAAATCAAAAATGCTACTATTCATTAGCAAAATTTTCTGGAGCTACACTGAGTTTGGAAACATTTTTAAATTAAAGTCTAGTTAAAAGCATAACCAACAAAATTTGAATCAACCGAAAAGGATTTGAAATGAATTAGTTATGCATTTTACAAGTTATCACATTTTTCAGTTGATAAATAAATCCTTTCGGGAAAAACCAGAAATTAAAACGACGTGGACGAATGAGGAGCGTCGATCTTGGATCCGACGGTCCGCGTCCCAGCGCTGACGCGCGCGCGCGCGAAATCTTAAACGTCAACCGTTGGATCTGGATCCAACGGTTCACGTGACCGAGCGCTCGCGGTCCGAACGCTCACGCGACGCGAGCCGCCGATCTTGGATCCAACGATCCCCACGCGCGCAACGAACTAACGCGCCACCCTACTCACCAGCCGTTGGATGAAAAACTAACGAACGAGATGCTACGGGAAGTTCGGCGGTCCGAACGTTCATTCCGATCTGCACCGTTGATCTTGGATCCAACGGATCACGCACTAAGCGCGCGACAGACTCAAATTTTGGCGCGATCCCGAGCCGCAGATCTTAGGATCGACGGTCCACAATGACGCACGCTCAAACTCCGTCTGTTGTCCCAAAGCAAACGACGGAAGAACGGCTCGCCACGGCGGCTCGCCGCGGCGGCGCGAGCAAACGCCTAAAATGAGTCCTAACACTTTGCGCACACAATGGTACCACGGCGGTTTTGGTCATGGCGTTTAGAACGCCGGCAAGCGGAGATAACCGCGGCGAGCAAAATGACCAAAATGAAAAATGCAAACGAGCTCACCAAGCGGTTCAAGGAAGCGAAAGCAATCAACTAGGGACTAATAAGGGGTACCGAGCCCAAAGAAGGCACGGAGGAGAGTCGACCGCCTCGGGTGAAGAAGAGTAGCCGTTTACCGAATTGGGGAAAACCGAATCGATTCGCTTCTTCACAAAGGCAAAATTGACAGAGGGTTAATATTCTATGAGATGCCGAGTATCTGAGGAAGCAAGGGTTTTGAAAGAGAAGGCCCGGAGCACCACTTTCACCGAAGGATCCAAAGCTTCAACAATGGCGGTCGAGAGAAATTTTTGCGATTGAGCTCCCTCAGTGTATTGGAAGCGATGCTGGAGCTCAAGGGTGTTTAAAGGATGCTAAGGAAGCAACTGGAGAAGTCTTATAGGCCGAGAAGCAAGGAAGAAGCAACGGGAGGGAAAATGGTGGTGCATCAGGCCGAGGTTGGCCGAGGCGACGGGGTGTAACCGCAGGGAGACGACTACCGTGGGGCGCCGGACGGAAGCAATAATGCGAAGAGCCGCTGGCAAAGGAGACGCGACCGGCTCGCCGAAGGGGGTACTGCACGCCACCGCGGTTGACTTCGGTCGAGTCGCGCGCGAGCGGAGGAAGACGACGAACGACGACCGTTGGATTTAATCGGACGGCTGAAATAGATCGGTTAGATTATAACGATTCAAACGCCCACTTAAACCTGGACCGTTCGATGCTGATCCAACGGCTCGCAACGCGGCCGCTGGCCGAGCGATCCGCGCGGCGCGTTTAGTTGGTTCGACCGAGTCCATTGGCTCGAGCCCAGTCCGTTCGAACCCGAGGAACAAAGCAAACCCAATAGAAATTGAATTTCAACCATCTGATTTTGAGGAATTATTTGAGGTAGCAAACAAACTCCAAAATTTATGAATTTTTAACTGGAGCTTGTTGACAGCAGGAGGAACCTCCCATAAAATTTTCAGAGATTTTCATGCACTGAATTATTCTCCAGAAATTCCAGAAGAGAGAAAAATAGGGTTTGACCAGTTTGACTTGCCTCCCAAAATTATCAAATAATTTCTAAAAATCATGAGATAATTCAGAGGTGTTAAACATCAACCCTAGACCCAAGAAAAATTATTTCCAAAGGTTGGGCACAAGATTTTCATGAAGGGGATTTGTGTTGGTGTCCAAATGGCAATTTGATTTTTTGATTTCACATAATTCCTTTACAAAAATTATGGAACTGACATAAAAATCAAGATCGAGAAAAGCTTTAATTTCTCCTCATTTTTATTACATTTGAAACACAAACCAATTTTGGGATGTTACAAAACCTCCCCTTACAAAAATCTCGTCCCGAGATTTGGCTCACTCAGAAAGAAAGATGGATAGTCCGCACGAGACGATCTTCCCTTTCCCAAGTAGCTTTATCTTCGAATGGTTTGACCATCGAACTTTAAGGAACTTGATGGCACGATTCCTCGCTCTTCGCTCACCTCTTCAAGGATGCGAACAGGTGCTCCTTGTAGGTCAAATCTTTTGGACATCGAGGGTTTCCAACTGAGCTTCCTCGCTTGGAACACGGAGGCACTTCTTTAGTTGGGACACATGAAAGACATCATGTACCCTCGAGTGCATCCGCAATTCCAACTTATAGGCAATAGCTCCTTTCTTCTCGATAACACGGTAAGGACCGACATATCGAGGAGCTAACTTGCCCTTGACGCCAAACGCGATGGCCCTTCAAAGGAGAGACTCGAGGTAAACAAAGTCATCGGGCTCAAGCTCAATTCACGACGACGGCGATTCGCATAGCTCTTTTGCTCGGATTGAGTCAGCGCAAACGATCACGAATAAGCCGGACTTGACTCTCGGCCTCATTGATCGAGTCCGCCAAAGAATGGTCTTTCGCGGTCTCGCACTCAGCCAACGGGTTCTCGTGACTTTCTCCCGCATAAGGCCTCAAAAGGTGACATGCCGAGACTAGCTTGAAAATCTTGTTGTAGGAAAACTCGGCAAAAGGCAAGCACTTCTCCCAATTCTTTCCATAGGAGAGAACACAAGCACGAAGCATGTCTTCCAACACTTGGTTGACCCTTTCGGTCTGACCATCGCTTGGGGGTGATAGGTCGAGCTAAAGGTAAGACGGTTCCCACGGCCTCTTGCAAACTCGCCAAAAGCGAGAGGTGAAAAGGGAACCACGATCCGAGACGATTGTCTTGGGTACTCCATGTAAGCTCACAATGCGCAATGTAAAGATCCGCCAAAAGACCTACACGGAGATCCGTCTTGATCGAAGGAAATGAGCCACCTTAGTTAGCCGATCTATGACAACCCGATGGCATCATTGCCCTTGAAGTACGAGGCGCACCGGTGAGAAAATCCATCCCGATCGAATCCCACTTCCATTCCGGAATAGGCAAAGGTCGGGCGATCTGACGCCGATGCTCGGCCTTGACACGACGACATACGCCGCGACTTCGCAAGAACGAACTTCGCAATTTCCTTTTCATTCGGGTCCACCAAAATCCCGACGGAGATCTTGATACATCTTTGTGGCACCGGATGAATAGACAAAGGCGAATCATGGGCTTCGGAGAATCAAATTCGCAATTCCATGTCCTTTGGAACCATTAAGCGTGCTGTTCGAACCTTACAACACCATGCTCATCCTCGAGAAGCACTTAGCCGCACTGCTCTTGATATTTTCCTTGATGCGCTCACCCAACATCCGATTGTTGAGCGACCTTAATCCGATCCACCAAGGTTGGTTGCACAACCGTGGTAGCGAGGAACCATGCTCAACCAAACCTAAGTTGAGACGCTGAAATTCCTTCAGAAGGGTGGGTTGGCGTTCCTGGAGCAATAAGGTATTGCAATGCGCTTTCCGACTGAGCGCATCGGCAACAACATTAGCATTGCCCTGATGGTAGTGAATACCCATGTCATAGTCCTTGATCAACTCCAACCACCTCTTTTGCCCGAGGTTCAGATCCGTTGGGTGAACAAATACTTTAGGCTTTTGTGATCCGAGTACACTTCGCAACGACACCGATTAGGTAATGTCGCCAAATCTTAAGTGCATGAATCACCGCAGCTAATTCTAAGTCATGGGTAGGATAGTTGAGTTCATGAGGTCTCAATTGCCTTGATGCATAGGCCACTACCTTGCCTTCTTGCATAAGGACACAACCGAGTCCTCGACGAGAAGCATCGCAAAAGATATCGGCTTTGATGGATGTCGGAAGAACGAGGACGGAGCGGTGGTCAAACGCTTCTTAAGTACTTGGAAGCTTTCTCACAAGCATCGGACCACAAGAACTTCTTGTCCTTTTGAGCAACTCCGTCATCGGCCGCGATCTTGGAGAAGTTCTCGATAAAACGGCGATAATATCCACTAAACCGAGAAAACTCCGCGACTTCGCCATCAAGCAGTCAACCCAAGAAAGAACATCGCGATCTTACTCAGATCAACTACCACGCCTCTGCCGAAAGAACATGACCCAGAAGGCCACTTCCTTCAACTAGAACGCACTTGCCGAACTTTGCATACAATGATGCTCACGGCTTGCCTAATACAAGCCTCAAATGCTCATCATGTTCCTCATCGTTCTTAGAATAGATAAGAATATCATCGATGAAGACCACGACAAACTTATCCAAATACTCCATGAATACCGAATTCATGAGGTTCATGAACAAGGCGGAGCATTGGTTAAGCCAAAAGACATGACGGTGTACTCATACAAGCCGTAGCGAGTAGAGAAAGCCGCCTTTGAATATCCTCGTCGTCGTATCCGAACTTGATGATATCCCACTCTCAAATCAATCTTGGAGAATACTCGAGCTCCAGCTTAATTGATCAAAGAGATCATCAATGCGGGCAATGGATACTTGTTCTTTACCGCTACCTCATTGCTTGACGGTAATCCACGCACATGCGTAAAGTATTGTCCTTCTTCTTTACGAAGATTGCTGGACAACCCCACGGGGATGAGCTAGGGCGGATGAAACCTTTTTCTTGCAGCTCATTCAGTTGCTTCTTCAACTCCACCAACTCGTTCGGTGGCATCCGATAATGCCTCTTTGAAATCGGGCGATGCATCGGAACCAACTCAATGATAAACTCGAGATCTCGAACTGGTGGCATCCCTGGAAGATCTTCAGGAAAGACATCAATGAAGTCACGAACTGTTGGGACTTCACTAATATCTAGAGTAGGCTTCGCTTCAAGTGCGAAGAGATGCGGTCCTAGCAGCTTCGGCGAAAAGCGAACCTGCTCGCCGGAAGGACTAGATAGAGAGACACACTTCTTGGCACAATTGATTTGTCCCTTATGCTGAGACAACCAATCCATACTAAGAATTACATCTAGACTTGCTGAATGGAGGAGGATAAGATTCGCTAAGAACCCTACTCCCTCAATCTCGATAGGAACGTCCCTACACTCCAATGCAGCTCTCAACTCCGAACCCGGAGAGCGAATGAGCAATGGAATTAACAATGGAGTAAAGAGGAGCTCACTAATAGCAGCAAAAGCTTCAGAAATAAAAGAATGAGATGCTCCTGAATCAAACAAAACAGTAGCAGAAAGAGAGTTAACAGAAAGTGTACCCAGCACGACATCGGGTGCCTCCTGTGCCTCCTCCGCTGAGATGAGGTTGACGCGACCACTACCCACGCCTTGGGTAGTAGGGACTATCTTCGTGTCCCGAGAAGAACTACCTCGCCCGCGCCCTCCATTAGGACGAGGGGTCGCCTATCTTCTTAGGGCATTGGTTCGCATAATGCCCCTTCGGTTGTTGCAGCGGCAAGTAACCCCGGCAATGGGTTGCGGGGCCACTGCCGACTCGCAGTGCACGTGATCGGGCACGGCTCGCGAAGGGCGAAGAATCGTGCTAACGGCCCTCGGGTGCCGGGTCACGACGCGACCCGAGACGGATCAAGCGGGATAGCCGGCCCGGATGACTGGGCCTCCCACTTACGCTATGGAATCCACAAGCGCCTCCCGAGTGCTCGGCGACGATGGCCTTGTCCACCAAGGCCCGGAAATCCGAAGTCGACGATGGATAGCTTGTCCTCAAGCTCCTGACAAACCATCCTTAAACTTCTCTTGCTTGGCCTCATCGGTGGCCACCTCCTCCGAGCATAACGAGCCAAATGGTTAAACTCGCATGTGCTCAGAATCGTGAGACGCCCTTGTCCGAGCGACAAGAACTCCTTCTTCTTCACCTCATCAGCCAAGGAATGTGACTCGACGGAAGGCGCGGAACTCCTCCCAAGTGACGGTGTGGCCGTCCAGCCGCATGGCGAAAGCTCTCCCACCAAGACAAGGTCGCACCCTCCACCGGTGCGATGCAAGCAGCGCCTTCTCGTGCTCCACGCATCGCGCTATCTGCGGCTTCCGCCCACCGCACGGCTGGCCGTCAAGCGCAAGCGGTCCTCGGACTCGAGAACGTGGGGGTGGGGTGCGAAGAAACTCCGCAAGTCCCCACGCGGCCGGTGTCCACTCCCTTGCCCGGATCCTCAAGCACCGGTAGAAGGCGGAAGTGTTGCGCGATGACGCCCGAAGGACCCTCCGCCCTCCGCACGGCTGCGCTCGACCAAGAAGAACCTCGGCCATGGTCGGAGGAGGAGGAAGATCCTCGCCCGCACTACCGATCGCCTTGGCCGCTACGAAAAGGCCCGCCATCCTGTTACAAGAAACTTTGGTTAAAACTAGACTCAAAGATTCAAAGCCGAAAGAAAGCGAAAAGCTAACGACTAGGGGAATGGAATATCACTCTAATCGACAGCCAAAAACAACAAGTGTATAGACTTAAACAGGCTTATAGAAAGACTCCAAAAATCGTAATGAACCACCAACCAAGGCTCAACTTCCCAATGCAACTAACCCGTATTGAATGAACGAGTAATTGTTTGAGAAGGTAAAAATCGAAAAATTAAGGTAAGATAGAACACCACTTAAGATCAAGGCTAAATCAAGAAAATAGTGTTAGATACATAGCTAACTAGTATCACATCTTACCCTTTTAACCCCACAAGTTTTAGTTGATTATCCTCTCATTTTCTATCCCATTAGAAACCATCGAGCTTGCTGTCCGGAAATTGAGGTTGCTGTAGCGATTTTGCATCCAAGCTCCAGCCAAAGTCTTCCATTCTAGAAACTTCAAAATCTGGCATACTTCAATTTGCCAAGCTCAGTGGTCCTATCAGAACCCATTGAGCCTGCTGTCTGGAAATTGAAGCGTGCTGTTCAGATTCCGCATCCAAGCCTCTAGCCGAAACCTTCAGTCCAGAAACTTCAAAACCCTAAGAACTTCAATTTGCCAAACTCAGTGGTTCCCAAAACCCATTTAATCGATAACACTATCTTTGAAGGAAGAAGAGGTAAACCATTTTCAAAACTCAAATTAGAGTAAGATGAGAGGAGAAAGCTAAGATAGGTAAGGAATAAAATCTGAGAACTTACTTAAGCTTTCATAAATCATTTGATACTTTGAAAATAAGGTTTTCCAAAATATCCTAAAGACGACCAACTTGGGTTACTACGGTCAGTATGGCTCTGATACCAAACCTTGTGAGACCCCGGTTTATCCGGCTTGTAATGCTTAACCATCCACTTGGTCCTAGCATCACAAATCAGATAATCCGAGACTCGAGACATGTATACTTCCCAGAGTGCAGTATACACACCTCTTTACAAAGTTCATGCATCAATTCCATTCATTCACATAGAACCGAAACATAAACAACAAACCAAAATATAACATAAATAAGGGATAGTCATTACAAAAGAGAGGCCGACCGGCCAAATGACAAATACATAAGGAAAATTAACAGCGGAAGCAAAAGTGCCATAAGATGGCCATAAACCAAAAGAGCCAATCAGTGTGCCTTTAACCCACAAGGCAACCGACCGGACCGCCAAGCTAGACGTCAAATCCACAGCACAGCTCACAAAAGTGAGGCCCTTGGGGCTCACCTTCCTCCCCTGCAAACAAAAGCAGCCGGCAAAAGCCGGTGAGTACTTTGAATGTACTCGCAAGACTCACATGTGGAATAACAAACCTGTATATATACTACATGCAAGCTCATTGAGGTGGAGGCTATATGTTTCATTTTAGCATAAAGCAAGTTTCCATTTGCAATAATGTAATAGATTGAAAGCAATTTAACAAATCTGTTTTTAATGTTCAAATAATCGTAAACGACAACAATATAACAGTAGATATAGAACAACAACAATCCTGGAAGTGACTCAACCCTTAGTCACCACAACAATAGCATGAATTACCCATTCATACCACCCATGTCAAAATTTTAATTTTAAAAGGTTGTAGTCTAGTTCTTGCACGACCTTACCAAGCATGTCCATAACCTAGGACGAGGCTATTCAATAGTTTTATCCTGCGAGGGTGTACCAATGTACCCACACGCCAGACCGCCTTTTTGCCACTAGATTAGCATACTTCCTTTGGTATGCCGGCACAGCTAAGTCCTACGAGACATTTCCAATATTGTGTATTAACTACGAGCCGCCCGTATGGATAGAAACCCATACGTTGTGTCGGAGTCATTGTAAAGCCTCGGTCAACTACCCGTCGCAGTAAAGCCTTGACAACTACAATGCTCCTCGAGGTGGAGAGCCTACCCGAATCTCCACCACCGCACACCCAACACAAGAACACATATCCTTTTTCACACAACACACACAACCCCCTCCTGCGACTCGGAGATAACACACGCCAAAGTACTAAGTCAAGAGAGGTCCCATATCCCTCTCGCGTGGTTAGCACGCATAAGCGCTTGGCTTAGTGACACAAGTAACTCGGTCCTTGATGACCTAGGCACCATTCCATTCACACCAACAGATCACACCAACATACCATTGTGCCCAAGTCTAAAACAATTTTATTTTCAGTTTTTGACTTTACAAAGTAACAAAGCACAAAGTGCTGGACATAATGGAATAATAAATAATAGTGTGATCAAGATCATCGACTAAGATCGATGATCGCCCATTACTACCAAACTAAGCATTTCTAAGCAAATTCAATTCGTATTCTACTAAATGACAAGAGCTCATCCATCGAACTCAAATCATAGCAAATAACCTAGGCTCAAGGTAGTAAAGGATAAACAAGTCCTACAGATTATGCAACTATAGGATACTAACCATAATTTAACAACAAAATAGCAATGCATACACACAAGTTAAAATCAATATATTAGGCTTGAAAATAATGGGATTAACATGATCAAATTGCTTGCCTGCTTGCTGTGGGTCAAGGTGCTGCTGAGGATCAACAATATTGTCAACGTGCTCTTCGGATACTAACGAAAAAGCGAAAAACAACCGATAAGAACGAAGAAAACGCAAAGACCCAAAAGTAAACCTTCTCCAAAAATTCTAAAAATTTTACAGCAGCAAGATAATGATTTATAAAGAATTTAGCAACAAGAACCAATTGATTTGGATTCTTAATGCCAAAGATATGCCCAAAACAATTTTGCTCAGCTTTTATAAATCAAAAATGCTACTATTCATTAGCAAAATTTTCTGGAGCTACACTGAGTTTGGAAACATTTTTAAATTAAAGTCTAGTTAAAAGCATAACCAACAAAATTTGAATCAACCGAAAAGGATTTGAAATGAATTAGTTATGCATTTTACAAGTTATCACATTTTTCAGTTGATAAATAAATCCTTTCGGGAAAAACCAGAAATTAAAACGACGTGGACGAACGAGGAGCGTCGATCTTGGATCCGACGGTCCGCGTCCCAGCGCTGACGCGCGATCCAACGGTTCACGTGGACCAGAGCGTTCGGCGGTCCGAACGTTCACGCGCACGCGAGCCATCGATCTTGGATCCAACGATCCCCACGCGCGGCAACAGAACGAACGCGCCACCCTACTCACCAGCCGTTGGATGAAAAACTAACGAACGAGATGCTACGGGAAGTTCGGCGGTCCGAACGTTCATTCCGATCTGCACCGTTGATCTTGGATCCAACGGATCACAGACCAAGGCGCGCGACAGACTCAAATTTTCGGCGCGATCCCGAGCCGCAGATCTTAGGATCGACGGTCCACAATGACGCACGTTCAAACTCCGTCTGTTTTCGTCCGCAAAGCAAACGACGGAAGAACGGCCGCCGCGGCGGCTCGGCACGGCGGTGCGAGCAAACGCCTAAAATGAGTCCTAACACTCTTGCGCACACAATGGTACCAGCGGTTTTGGTCAGCGGCGGCCTAGAACGCCAAGCAGCCGAGATAACCGCGGCGAGCAAAATGACCGAAACGAAAATGCAAACGAGCTCACCGCGGTTCAAGGAAGCGAAAAGCAATCAACTAGGTACTAATAAGGGGTACCGAGCCCAAAGAAGGCACGGAGGAGAGTCGAATCGGCTCGGGTGAAGAAGAGTAGCCGCTTTTACCGAATTGGGAAAACCGAATCGATCGCTTCTTCACAAAGGCAAAATTGACAGAGGGTTAATATTCTATGAGATACCAAGTATCTGAGGAAGCAAGGGTTTTGAAAGAGAAGGCCCGGAGCACCACTTTCACCGAAGGATCCAAAGCTTCAACAATGGCGGCCGAGAGAAATTTTTGCGATTGAGCTCCCTCAGTGTATTGGAAGCGATGCTGGAGCTCAAGGGTGTTTAAAGGATGCTAAGGAAGCAACTGGAGAAGTCTTATAGGCCGAGAAGCAAGGAAGAAGCAACGGGAGGGAAAATGGTGGTGCACTGTGCTGAGGTTGGCCGAGGGCGATGGGGGTAGGTAACCGCAGGGGAGACGACGGCTGTGGGGGCGGCCGGACGGAAGCAATAAATGCGGAAGAGCCGTTGGCAAAAGGAGACGCGACTGGGCTCTGCCGAAGGGTACTGTGCACGCCACCGCGGTTGACTTCGCCGAAATGCGCGAGGAGGAAGACGACGAACGACGACCGTTGGATTTAATCGGACGGCTGAAATAGATCGGTTCGATTATAACGATTCAAACTCCCACTTAAACCTGGACCGTTCGATGCTGATCCAACGGCTCGCAACGCGCGCGCTCGAGCGACCGCGCCGATGCGTTTAGTTGGTTCGACCGAGTCCATTGGCCCGAGCCCGAGTCTGGTTCGAACCCGAGGAACAGTGCAAACCCAATAGAAATTGAATTTCAACCATCTGATTTTTGAGGAATTATTTGAGGTAGCAAACAAACTCCAAAATTTATGAATTTTTAACTGGAGCTTGCTGACAGCAGGAGGAACCTCCCATAAAATTTTCAGAGATTTTCATGCACTGAATTATTCTCCAGAAATTCCAGAAGAGAGAAAAATAGGGTTTGACCAGTTTGACTTGCCTCCCAAAATTATCAAATAATTTCTAAAAATCATGAGATAATTCAGAGGTGTTAAACATCAACCCTAGACCCAAGAAAAATTATTTCCAAAGGTTGGGCACAAGATTTTCATGAAGGGGATTTGTGTTGGTGTCCAAATGGCAATTTGATTTTTTGATTTCACATAATTCCTTTACAAAAATTATGGAACTGATTACAAAAATCAAGATCAGAGAAAAAGCTTTAATTTCTCCTCATTTTTATTACATTTGAAACACAAACCAATTTTGGGATGTTACATAGACAATCCTTTAAGCTTTCCAGAATGGTAGAGAACTTGATTTTTGGATCAGCCAATCAAAAGATAAGATATTTCTTATACCATTGTAGTTACGACTAATGATTGAAGGCGTAAACTTCACCTAATCATTAGGTTTATTAGAAGGTCGAATCGTAAAACCTTGCCAACTAGCTTATCGTAGATGATTGCAATCCAAATGACAAAATCAGATATTCATAATGTCCATACACGGTGGAGATCGATTTTGGAGAACACCTGGGCTCCCTTCAACCGATCAAACAAATCCTCAATGCGGGGTGGAGGATATTTGTTCTTGATTGTAACTGTGTTAAGTGCATGGTAATCAATTAGTTGAGTTCAAAACCCAACTTGCAAAAATATTTTTAAAATCTGCAGGCTTTGCCCAACCATCTGTTAAGTCAAAGGGTGCTTCTCCCCGTGGTACCAAGTACCATTGCACCTATTGCAAGAAAGATGGGCATTTGGTTGGGTTCCGTTGGCGTAGGTTAAAAAATACTAAGAAAAATCATGCTAAAATATTTATTTCACATGAGACATGGTCATGTAGAAAAGAAGAAACCTGGACTAGGATTTATTTCACATACTCATCATTTTCCTAGATAGGATGCATCCCATATTTGTGTGACCATTGCTCGTGATAGAACTTCAAATAGAATCAAGGATAGCACTTCTGCTTTGTATTCTACTCGCAGACGTGTGTCTCAGTACTGAGTTCTCAAGTCATGTTTAACTAACCCCAGTATTGAGACACATCATTCTTCTGTGCCTTGATTTTTAGGATCGCCGCGGAAGGGGGAAGAATATGTGGTTCGTCGACTCTGGGTGTTCACGCCATATGACCGGAGATTCAAGATGGTTCACCTCCTTCACGCGGGCGACGGGTGATGACTTCATCACCTTTGGAGATGACACACAAGGGCGGATTGAAGGGACGGGATCGATTGGGGTGAACGACAAATTCATTCTGAAAGACGTCGCTCTTGTAGACATGCTAAGGTACAACCTACTTTCTGCCTCACAGATTCTTGATGATGGCTATGAGACTAGATTTAAGAAAAATTCCTGTCGTGTGCTTGATTCTGCTGGTGAGCTCGTTTTTGGGATTTCTAGGGTTGGTAGAATCTTTAGAACTGATTTCTCTGAATCTCTTGCTGGATCTCTCAAATGTTTGCTTGTATCTTCTTCTGATTTCTGGCTTTGACACCGACAGTTGGGGCACATTAATTTTGATCATCTGACGAGAGTTAGCAACCTTAATTTCATGAGAGGTTTACCCAAACTCAAAGCTGTCAAGGATGATGTATGTGTGCCCTGTAGGCATGACAAGCAAGTTGTCGCCTCACACTCATCAGTGACTATGGTCATGACTGACGGACCAGGACAATTGCTTCATATAGATACTGTTGGTACTGCTAGGGTGTGAGACCCCGGTTTATCGGGCTTGTAATGCTTAACCATCCACTTGGTCCTAGCATCACAAATCAGATAATCCGAGACTCGAGACATGTATACTTCCTAGAATGCAGTATACACACCTCTTTACAAAATTCATGTATCAATTCCATTCATTCACATAGAACAGAAGCATAAACAACAAACCGGAAGTTAGCCTAAATAAAGGATAGTTATTACACAAGAGAGGCCGACTGGCCAAACACATACATAGACAAAAGAAATAGATAGCGGAAGCAAAAGTGCCATAAGATGGCCATAAACAAAAGAGCCAATCAGTGTGCCTTTAACCCACAAGGCAACCGACCGGACCGCCAAGCTAGTCGTCGAATCCACAGCACATTTCACAAAAGTGAGGCCCTTGGGGCTCACTCTCCTCCTCTGCAACAAATAGTTAAGCAAAGCAAATGAGTACAAAAATTGTACTCCATAAGACTTACGTGTAGAGTAATGTGAGCCTAGATAATATCTACATGCAAGCTATTTAAGTGGAGGCTGTATGTTTCATTTTCAGCACAAAGCAAACTTTATTTGCAATAATGTAGTACATTTAAAAGCAAGTTGATAAATCTGTTTTTACTGTTCAAATAACCGAAAAAGACAACAATATAATAGTAGATAGAAGACAACAACAGTCCTGGAAGTGACTGAACCATTAGTCACCACAACAATAGCATGAATTACCCATTTATGCCAACCATGTCAAATTTTAGTTTAAAAGGTTGTAGTCTAACTCTTGGAAGACCTCCCCAGCGTGTCCATAACCTAGACGAGGCTATTCGAATAGTTTTATCCTGCGGGTGTACCAATGTACCCACAAGCCAGACCGCCTTTTTGCCACATGATTAGCATACTTCCTTTGGTATGCCTAAGACAAACTAAGTCCTACGAGACATTTCCAATATTGCGTATAACCACGAGCCGCCTGTATGGATAGAAACCCATACGTTGTGTCGAGTCATTGTAAAGCCTCGGTCAACTACCCGCCGCAGTAAAGCCTTGACAACTACAATGCCCTCGAGGTGGAGAGCCTACCCTAATCTCCACCACCGCACCCCAACGCAAGAACACATATCCTTTTTCACACAACACACACAACCCCCCTCCTGCGACTCGGAGATAACACACGCCAAAGTACTTAGTCAAGAGAGGTCCCATATCCCTCTCGCGTGGTTAGCACGCAAAAATGCTTGGCTTAGTATAACAAGATGTTCGGTCCTTGTTGACTTAGGCAAGACATCCACAAACCCAATAACTCACCATCCGACCACTTGCCCAAGTCCAAATCAATTTTCCATTTTCAGATTTTGAATTTACAAGATAACAAAGCACAAGTGCTAGACATAATGGAATAATATTTAGATGCGTAATCAAGATCATCGACTAAAATCGATGATCGCCCAGTACTACCGAAACTAAGTATTTCTAAGCAATTTCAAATCGAAAGCTACTAAGTGACAAGAGTCCATCCATCGAACTCCGACCACAGCAAATAACCTAAACTCATGGTAGTAGAGGATAAACAAGTCCTACAGATTATGAAACTATATGATACTAACCATAATTTAACAACAAAATAGCAATGCATACATACAAGTTGAAATCAATATAGTAGACTTGAAAAATAATGGGATTAACATGATCAAACTACTTGCCTGTTTGCTGTGGGTCAAGATGTTGCTGAGGATCAATTATATTGTCAATGTGCTCTTCGGATCCTAACGAGAAAGCAAAAAACAACCGATAAGAACGAAGGAAACGCAAAGACCCAACAGTAAACTTTCCCCAAAAATTCTGAAAATTTTACAGGACCAAGAGCATAATTTATAAAGAACTTAGCAATAAGAACCAATTGATTTGGATTCTTAATGCAAAAGATACGACCAACCCAAGGACTTACGACCAGGTAATGGTCGTAGAAGAACTTATGATCATGACCTAGTCGTAGTAAGACTTACGACTGGGTACTAGTCGTAGACGGACTTACCACTGGGTACTAGTCGTAGACGGACTTACGACTAGGTACAAGTCGTAGAAGAACTTACGACTGGGTACTAGTCGTAGGCGGACTTATGACCATGCCATAGTCGTAGTAAGACTTACGACTATAGGGGTGATTGTAGGAGAACTTACAATCACTTGGTAGGCCTCTCCCTTGTAAATATAAGGGGTACTTCTTGGGACTACGTGACATCATATTTACCCATCATAATACTGCATCTGGTCGAAACGACCAAGCTACAGTGACTGGTCGGAATTCCGACCACGAGGCAGCGCCTCCCGCACACTTTGCCAGTGGCTTGGCGGCTTCTCCGACCACAGCGGCGCCAGCCAAGGGCAGGGATGAGTGTCTAAAAGTTTAACGGTCCGACCGGCGGCCAGTACTGGTCAGAGTATGGCTGCTACGGTGGTACGACCACGGAGTGCGGCCGAGTAGGTATGGCTCGGGAGAACTCTCCGAACGGACAATACCAAAAGAACAACGAAAACACACCTAAGCTCCTATAGGGTAAGGTGAAACTACCTGAGCTGAAGAAACGACCAGAGACCCACGGAGTGGCTCCGGCGACGAGTGACCGAACGGCGACGGTAAGGTCCTCACTAGGCCACAGCGACCTGAGCAAAGAGAGAACCAAACCGAGTGAGGGTTAAGCTCCAGAGAGTAAAGGGGGAGCAGAGGGGGCAAAGACTTGAAGAAGAAAACCCCTGCTGCACCGCCTCCACCGAAGCTCCACACTCAACAATGGCGGTCGAGGGGATTGCGAGGAACTGCAGCTCAAGCAAGCTGGTGAGTGCTAGCTGGAGTTGTGGAGGTGCAAAAGGAAGCTAAGGGTGAAGCAATGGAGTTTAAATAGAGCAATGTCAAAGCGCAACGGCCGGGTTTTCCAGTCGGGTCAACACTGCCATGAGAGCACTTGAGAGCGATGGGAGTAGTCGAATCATGGCCTTCTGAGGGAGGAGCGCGACAGGCATTTAATGCGCGCAGAGCTAGCCGTTTAAAGGTGACCACAGAGTGGATCGCCGCTGCTCGTTTTCCTCTCCGCCACGCCATGACCGGGCTCACGCGCGCGCTGACGGAGGAAGGAGACGACTCGTCGACCGTCGGATTGAAATCGAACGGCTGAGTTAGATCGGGTGGATTAAAGCGATTTCATCGTTCGGCTGGTCGAGGACCGTTCGATGCCGATCCAACGGCTCATGACCCGCACACCCGATCGACCACGCCGGTGCGATTAGTTGACTGGACCGAGTCCAGTGGCTCGAGCCCGAGTCCGGTTCGAACCCGAGTTGGACATCGAGGGTTTCCAACGGAGCTTCCTCAGTTGGAACACGGAGGCACTTCTTTAGTTGGGACACATGGAAAACATCATGTACCCCCTCGAGTGCAGCTGGCAATTCCAACTTATAGGCAACAACTCCTTTCTTCTCGATAATGCGGTAAGGACCGACATATCGAGGAGCTAACTTGCCCTTGACGCCAAAACGTTGATGGCCCTTCAAAGGAGAGACTTTGAGATAAACAAAGTCATCTGGCTCGAAGCTCAATTCACGTCGACGGCGATCCGCATAGCTCTTTTGCCTGGATTGGGCCGTGTGTAAGCGATCACGAATAAACTGGACTTGACTCTCGGCCTCATTGATCGAGTCCGGACCAAAGAAAGGTCTTTCGCCCGTCTCCGACCAATTCAACGGGGTTCTGCACTTTCTCCCGTATAAGGCCTCAAAAGGTGCCATGCCGAGACTGGCTTGAAAACTGTTGTTGTAGGAAAACTCGGTAAATGGCAAGCATTTCTCCCAATTCTTTCTATAGGAGAGGACACAAGCACGAAGCATGTCTTCTAGCACTTGGTTGACCCTTTCGGTCTGACCATCAGTTTGGGGGTGATATGCTGTGCTAAAGGTAAGACGGGTGCCCATAGCCTTTTGCGGACTATGCCAAAACCGAGAAGTGAACAGAGAACCACGATCCGAGATGATCGTCTTCGGTATCCCATGCAAACTTACAATTCTGGTGATATAGAGCTCAGCTAGGAGTCCCACGCGAAGCTGCGTCTTGACAGGAATGAAATGAGCCACTTTAGTCAACCGATCGATGACGACCCAAATGGCATCGTTTCCCTTGGGTGACCTGGGTAGACCGGTGATAAAGTCCATCCCGATCGAATCCCACTTCCATTCAGGAATAGGCAAAGGCTGAAGCAGTCCTGCTGGACGGTGATGCTCGGCCTTGACACGACGACATACGTCGCACTCGGCAACGAACTTCGCAATTTCCTTCTTCATTCGGGTCCACCAAAATCCCTGACGGAGATCTTGATATATCTTTGTGGCCCCGGGATGAATAGACAAAGGCGAATCATGGGCCTCGCGGAGAATCAAATCCCGTAATTCCATGTCCTTTGGAACCACCAGGCGATGCCCAAACCTTACAACACCATGCTCATCCTCAGAAAAGCACTTGGCTGTTCCGCTCTTGACATTTTCCTTGATGCGGCTTACTCCAGCATCCGATCGCTGAGCGACCTTAATCCGATCTACCAAGGTTGGTTGCACAACCAAGCCAGCGAGGGAACCTTGCCCAACCAATCCCAAGTTGAGGCGCTGAAACTCCTCCAAAAGGGTGGGTTGGCGTTCCTGGAGCAATAAGACATTGCAATGTGCTTTGCGACTGAGCGCATCGGCAACGACATTAGCCTTGCCCGGATGGTAGTGAATACCCATGTCATAGTCCTTGATCAACTCCAACCATCTCTTTTGCCTGAGGTTCAGATCTGGTTGGGTGAACAAATACTTGGCTTTTGTGATCCGAATACACTTCGCAATCTTCTGGATTAGGTAATGTCGCCAAATCTTAAGTGCATGAAGCACCGCAGCTAATTCCAAGTCATGAGTAGGATAGTTGAGTTCATGATGTCTCAATTGCCTTGATGCATAGGCCACTACCTTGCCTTCTTGCATCAGGACACAACCGAGTCCTCGACGAGAAGCATCGCAAAAGATATCGAAGCTTTGATGGATATCGGAAGAACGAAGCGGAGCGGTGGTCAAACGCTTCTTAAGTCCTTGGAAGCTTTCCTCACAAGCATCGGACCACAAGAACTTCTTGTCCTTCTTGAGCAACTCCGTCATCGGCTTCGCGATCTTGGAGAAGTTCTCGATAAAACGGCGATAATATCCAGGCTAAACCGAAAACTCCGCTTCGGTTCTTCAAGTAGGTGACTCAAGAAAGAACATCGCTGATCTTACTAGGATCAACGGCTACGCCTCCTGTTGAAAGAACATGACCCAAGAAAGCCACTTCCTTCAACCAAAATGCACACTTGTCGAACTTTGCATACAAATGGTGCTCACGGCTTGCCTAATACAAGCCTCGGATGCTCATCATGCTCCTCATCGTTCTTAGAATAGATAAGAATATCATCGATGAAGACCACAACAAACTTATCCAAATACTCCATGAATACCGAATTCATGAGGTTCATCAACAAGGCGGGAGCATTAGTTAAGCCAAATGACATGACGGTGTATTCATACAAGCCGTAGCGAGTAGAGAAAGCCGTCTTTGGAATATCCTCAGGTCGTATCCGAAATTGATGATATCCCACTCTCAAATCAATCTTGGAGAATACTCGAGCTCCAGTTAATTGATAAAAGAGATCATCAATGCGGGGCAATGGATACTTGTTCTTTACCGTTACCTCATTAAGCGGACGGTAATCAACGCACATTCACAAAGTATTGTCCTTCTTCTTTACGAAGATTGCAGGACAACCCCATGGAGATGAGCTAGGGCGGATGAAACATTTCTCTTGCAGCTCACCAAGCTGCTTCTTCAACTCCACCAACTCGTTCGGTGGAATCCGATAATGCCTCTTTGAGATCGGGGCGGTACCGGGAACCAACTCGATGACAAACTCGAAGTCTCGAACTGGTGGCATCCCTGGAAGATCTTCAAGAAAGACATCAACGAAGTCACAAACTGTTGGGACTTCACTAATATCTAGAGCGGGCTTCGCTTCAAGCGTGAAGAGATGCGGACCTAGCAGCTTCGCAAAAGCGAACACCTTTCCGCGGAAGGACTAGATAGAGAGACACACTTCTTGGCACAATCGATTTGTCCCTCATGCTGAGACAACCAATCCATACCAAGAATTACATCTAGGCTTGCTGAATGGAGGAGGATAAGATTCGCGAAGAATCTCACTCCCTCAATTTTAATTGGAACATCCCTACACTCCGATTCAGTTCTCAACTCCGAACCCGGAGAGCGAATAAGCAACGGGACTAACAATGGAGTAAAAAGGAGCTCACTAATATCAGCAAAAGACTCAGAAACAAAAGAATGAGATGCTCCTGAATCAAACAATACAGTAGCAGAATGAGAGTTAACAGAAAGTGTACCCAGCACGACGTCGGGTGCCTCCTGTGCCACCTCTGCTGAGATGAGGTTGACACGACCACTACCCATGCCTTGGGTAGCAGGGACTATCTTCAGGTCCTGAGAAGAACTACCCCCTTGCCCGCGTCCTCCATTAGGACGAGGGGCTGCTCCTGTCTTCTTAGGGCATTGGTTGGCATAATGCCCCTTCTGGTTGCAGGCGAAGCAAGTGACTCCGGCGGCTGGGTTGCGGGGGTCACCCTGCTGACTCGCAGGTGCACATGATTGGGACACGTCCTGCGAAGGATGAAGAACAGGTGCTGACGGCCTCGGGGGTGCTGAAGCCTGCTGACGCGACCCCTGAGACTGACTGAAGCGGGGATAGCTGGCCCTAGAGGACTTGTGGGCCTCCCACTTACGCTTGCGGCAATCCACAAGCGCTCTCCCTGAGTGCTCGGCAACGATGGCCTTGTCCACCAAGGCCTGAAAATCCGGGAAGTCGACGACAGATAGCTTGTCCTGAAGCTCCTCAGACAAACCATCCTTGAACTTCTCTTGCTTGGCCTCATCAGTGGCCACCTCTTCCGGAGCATAACGAGCCAAATGGTTAAACTCGTGCAGTACTCCGTGGCGAAAACGTCCTTGTCTGAGCGACAAGAACTCCTTCTTCTTGACCTCATCAGCCGGAAGGAATGTGACTCGACGGAAGGCGATGCGGAACTCCTCCCAGGTGACGGTGTGGCCGTCAGGCTGCATGGCGAGAAAGGTCTCCCACCAAGACAAAGCTGCACCCTCCAGCTGGTGCGATGCGAACAGCGCCTTCTCGTGCTCCTGGCACTGCGCTATCCGAACTTTCGCTCAACTAGACGAAGCCAGTCGTCTGCGTTAAGCGGGTCCTCAGACCTGGAGAAAGTGGGGGGCTGGGTGCGAAGAAACTCCGCGAGTCCCCCACGCGGCTGGTGTCCACTCCTTGCTCGGATCACGAAGCACCGGTAAGGCGGAAGTGTTGCGCGCGATGACATCCGTAAGAACCTCCGTCTTACGCACGGTTGCGCTCGATCTGAAGAAGGACCTCGGCCATGGTCGGAGGAGAAGGAAGATCCTCGTCCGGACCAGCTGACTGGCCTTGGCCGCTACGAGTGCGTCCGGCCATCCTGTTACCAAAAACTTTGGTTAAAACTAGACTCAAAAACAAAGCCGAAGGAAGCAAAAAGCTAACGACTAGGGGAATGGAATAACACCCTAATCGAAGGCCAAAAACAGCAAGTATATAACTTTAAAAAGGCTTATAAAAAAGACTCCAAAAACAGCAAAGAATCATAAAACCAAAGCTCAACTTCCCAATGCAACTAACCCGTATTGAATGAACGAGTAATCAATTGAGAAGATACAAATTAGATTATAACGTAAGATCTAATACCACTAAAGAGCAAGGTTCAATCAGCGAAAATAGTGTTAGATACATAGCTAACTAGTATCACATCTTACCCTTCTATTCGCACAAGTTTTAGTTGATTAACCTCTCATTTTCTACCCCATTTGGAACCTTTGAGCCCGCTGTCCGGAAATTGAAAGATCGCTGTCCAGGTTTTGCATTCAAGCTTCTAGTCGCAATTTATCCATTCCAGAAACTTCAAAACCTTGTAGAGGGCAGCCCACACTTCAATTTGCCAAGCTCATTAGTTCCCAAAACACAATTAAACGATACAACTATCTTTGAAGAAAGAAGAGGTAAACAATTTTTAAAACTCAAATTAGAGTAAGATGAGAGGAGAAAGCTAAGATAGATAAGGAGTAAAATCTGAGAATTCCTTAAGCTTTCATAAATCATTTGATACTTTGAAAATAAGGTTTTCCAAAATATCCTAAAAGACGACCAAGCTTGGGTTACTACGGTCAGTATGGCTCTGATACCAAACCTTGTGAGACCCCGGTTTATCGGGCTTGTAATGCTTAACCATCCACTTGGTCCTAGCATCACAAATCAGATAATCCGAGACTCGAGACATGTATACTTCCCAGAATGCAGTATACACACCTCTTTACAAAATTCATGTATCAATTCCATTCATTCACATAAAACCGAAGCATAAACAACAAACCGGAAGTTAGCCTAAATAAAGGATAGTTATTACACAAGAGAGGCCGACCGGCCAAACACATACATAGACAAAAGAAATAGACAGCGGAAGCAAAAGTACCATAAGATGGCCATAAACAAAAGAGCCAATCAGTGTACCTTTAACCCACAAGGCAATCGATCGGACCGCCAAGCTAGTCGTCGAATCCACAGCACATTTCACAAAAGTGAGGCCCTTGGGGCTCACTCTCCTCCTCTGCAACAAATAGTTAAGCAAAGCAAACGAGTACAAAAATTGTACTCCGCAAGACTTACGTGTAGAGTAACAGGCCTAGATAATATCTACATGCAAGCTATTTAAGTGGAGGCTGTATGTTTCATTTTCAGCACAAAGCAAACTTTATTTGCAATAATGTAGTACATTTAAAAGCAAGTTGACAAATCTGTTTTTACTGTTTAAATAACCGAAAAAGACAACAATATAACAGTAGATAGAAGACAACAACAGTCCTGGAAGTGACTGAACCATTAGTCACCACAACAATAGCATGAATTACCCATTCATGCCAACCATGTCAAATTTTAGTTTAAAAGGTTGTAGTCTAACTCTTGGAAGACCTCCCCAAGCGTGTCCATAACCTAGGATGAGGCTATTCGACTAAAATCGATGATCGCCCAGTACTACCGAAACTAAGCATTTCTAAGCAATTTCAAATCGAAAGCTACTCAGTGACAAGAGTCCATCCATCGAACTCCGACCACATCAAATAACCTAAGCTCATGGTAGTAGAGGATAAATAAGTCCTACAGATTATGCAACTATAGGATACTAACCATAATTTAACAACAAAATAGCAATGCATACATACAAGTTGAAATCAATATAGTAGACTTGAAAAATAATGGGATTAACATGATCAAACTGCTTGCCTGTTTGCTGTGGGTCAAGATGTTGCTGAGGATCAATTATATTGTCAATGTGCTCTTCGGATCCTAACGAGAAGGCGAAAAACAACCTATAAGAACGAAGGAAACGCAAAGACCCAACAGTAAACTTTTCCCAAAAATTCTGAAAATTTTACAGCAGCAAGAACATGATTTATAAAGAATTTAGCAACAAGAACCAATTGATTTGGATTCTTAATGCAAAAGATACGACCAACCGAAGGACTTACGACCAGGTAGTGGCCGTAGAAGAACTTATGATCATGACCTAGTCGTAGTAAGACTTACGACTAGGTACAAGTCGTAGAAGAACTTACGACTGGGTACTAGTCGTAGCGGACTTACGACTAGGTATAAGTCGTAGAAGAACTTACGACTGGATACTAGTCGTAGACGGACTTATGACCATGCCATAGTCGTAGTAAGACTTACGACTATGGGGGTGATTGTAGGAGAACTTAAAATCACTTGGTAGGCCTCTCCCTTATAAATATAAGGGGTACTTCTGGGGACTACGTGACGTCATATTTACCCATCATAATACTGCATCTGGTCGAAACGACCAAGCTACGATGTTGGTCGAATTCGACCACGGCGGCGCCCTCCCGCACGCTTTGCTAGTGGCTCGGCGGCTTCTCCGACCACAGCGGCACCAGCCAAGGGAAGGGATGAGTGTCTAAAAGTTTAACGGTCCGACCGTGGCCGATCTCGGTCGGAGTATGGTCTACGGTGGTACGACCACGAGTGCGGCGAGTAGGTATGGCTCGGAGAACTCTCCGAGCGGACAATACCAAAAGAACAACAAAACACACCTAAGCTCCTATAGGGTAAGGTGAAACTACGAGCTAAAGAAACGACCGAGACCCACTGAGTGGCTCCGTGACAGTGACCGAACGAAGGCGGTAAGGTCCTCACTAGGCCACAGCGACCTGAGCAAAGAGAGAATCAAACCGAGTGAGGGTTAAGCTCCAGAGAGTAAATGGGGAGCAGAGGGGGCAAAGACTTGAAGAAGAAAACACCTGCTGCACCGCCTCCACCAAGCTCCACACTCAACAATGGCGGTCGAGGATTGCGAGGCTGCGCAGCTCAAGCAAGTGGTGAGTGCTAGTGGAGTTGCGGAGGTGCTAAAGGAAGCTAAGGGTGAAGCAATGGAGTTTAAATAGAGCAATGGCGAGAGCAACGACGGGTTTTCGGTCGGGCCAACACCGCCATGAGAGCACTTGAGAGCGATGGGAGCGGTCGAATCATGGCCTTACGAGGAGGAGCGCGACAGCATTTAATGCGCGCAGAGCTAGCCGTTTAAAGGTGACCACAGAGTGGACTGCACGCTGCTCGTTTTCTCCTCTACTCACGCCATGACCGGGCTCACGCGCGCGCTGACAGAGGAAGGAGACCACTCGTCGACCGTCAGATTGAAATCGAACGGCTGAGTTAGATCGGGTGGATTAAAGCGATTTCATCGTTCGGCTGGTCGAGGACCGTTCGATGCCGATCCAACGGCTCACGACCCGCACATCCGATCGACCGTGCCGGTGCGATTAGTTGACTAGACCGAGTCCGGTGGCTCGAGCCCGAGTCCGGTTTGAACCCGAGGAACAGTGCAAACCAGTTAGAATTTCAATTTTAAATATCTGATTTTTGAGGAATTATTTGAGATAGCAAACAAACTCCAAAATTTATGAAATTTTAACTGGAGCTTGCTGACAGCAGGAGGAACCTCTCATAAAATTTTTAAAGATTTTCAGGAACTGAATTTTTCTCCAGAAATTCCAGAAGAGGAGAAATAGGGTTTGACCAAATTTGACTTGCCTCAAAAAAAATCATCAAATAATTTCTAAAAATCATGAGATAATTCAGAGGTGCTGCCAAGCCTCCCTATAACTCAGGAAAAATATTTCCAAGGGTTTGGCACAAGATCTATGCCAAGGAGGTTTTTTTTATTAGAGTCAAATGAGGATTTGAATTTAATTTTCCATAATTCTTTTTAAAAGAATTACAAAAATGACTAAGGGCTTCAAGATGCAAGAAACGTTTTAATTTCTCTTTATTTTCTTACATTTGAAACACAAATCCATATTTGGGATGTTACATAGGGTTCGGTCAGTCGGTGGCAAATGGTATATCCTTGTCATAGTCGATGACTTTTCGAGATACACTTGGGTGTTCTTTCTTGCTTCGAAGGATGAAGCTTTTGGTAATTATCATGATCTTGTTCATCGTTTGGCTTTTGAACTTCCTGGTGCCTTGAGAGCGATCTGCAGTGACAATGGCACGGAGTTCAAGAACGCCTCTTTTGCCTCTTTCTGTGCTAAGAGCGACATTGAGCATCAGTTCTCTTCTCCACGCGTCCCTCAACAAAATGGCGTGGTGGAAAGGAAGAACAGGACCCTAGTCGAGATGGTTAGGATGATGCTAGATGAGTGTAGCACACCGAGGATGTTTTGGGCCGAAGCTATTGCTACAGCTTGTCATATTA
Organism: Hsuehochloa calcarea; assembly: GCA_036346395.1. Classification (NCBI taxonomy): domain Eukaryota; kingdom Viridiplantae; phylum Streptophyta; class Magnoliopsida; order Poales; family Poaceae; genus Hsuehochloa; species Hsuehochloa calcarea. Next base: position 2,465,891 of record CM070612.1, on the reverse strand, counting down.
CAAATCGTGTCTACTTGAGACCCTCTTTGGGCAAAACTCCATATGAGGTTCGGTTTAGTAGAAAACCCTCTGTTTCTCATTTTTGAGGTTTTGGAGCTAAGTGTTTCATTCTCAAGACAGGAAATCTGGATAAATTTGAGTCAAGAACTTTTGATGGTTTATTTCTGGGTTATCCTGGACATTCGAGAGGTTTTCGGGTTTTTAATATTGAGACTAACCTTGTTCAGGAGACATGCAATGTCACTTTTCATGAGACTAGCCCTGGAGCTAGATCAGATGTTTCAGGTGACACACAGATGACGGAGAGCATCTTTGTAGAGGAAGATGATGATGAAGTCGATGATGCTTTTCAACCTGCTGCTGACGCTCCTGTTCCAGTTCAAGAATCTGCTTCGACTACTTCACCTTCTGTTGAGCCTCCTGCTGCATCTTCAGCATCAGCAGTACCTGCGGAGGTCGAAGAGATGTTGTCTCCCCCAGACGCTCCACTTCACATTCAGAGGTGTCACCCTCCGGATCAGATGATTGGTCGGCTTCATGAGCGAGTCACTCGCTCCAGGTATCATGATCTGAGTCTCTACTCCCATTCTACTTTTGTTGCCTCTTTTGAACCCCGCGATATATCACATGCATTATCTGAGTCGATCTGGGTTAATGCCATGCATGAGGAGTTAGAGAATTTTGAGAGGAACAAGGTCTGGAACCAAGTAGAGCCTCCTAGTGGTCATAATATGATAGGAACCCGTTGGTTGTTCAAAAATAAACAAAGTGAGGATAGTTCTGTGATTAGAAACAAGGCTAGATTGGTAGCTCAGGGTTTTAGCCAAGTTGAGGGGTTAGACTTTGATAAAATATTTGCTCCTATTGCTATATTAGAAGCCATTCACATTCTACTTGCATTTGCTACATCTAAGGGTTTTAGGCTACATCAGATGGATGTCAAAAGTGCATTTCTGAATAGTTACATAGAGGAGGAAGTGTATGTTAGGCAACCCCCGGGCTTTGAGAATCCCAAGTATCCACATCATATTTTCAAGCTATCCAAAGCCATGTATGATCTTAAGCAAGCCCCCAGAGCCTGGTATGATAGACTTAAGACCTTCTTACTTAAGAATAATCTTGAAATGGGTAAGGTGGATAAGACTCTATTCATTCTTAGGCATGGTAATGATTTCCTGCTTGTTCAGATTTATGTAGATATTATCTTTGGTGGTTCTTCTCATACTCTTGTTTCCAGTTTTTCTGAGACCATGTCTAGGAAATTTGAGATGAGTATGATGGGAGAACTCAACTACTTTCTGGGGCTTCAAATCAAACAATACAATGAAGGGATCATCATCCATCAAACAAAGTACACCAAAGATTTGCTCAAGCGGTTCGAGATGGGTGATTGCAAGCCGATCGCCAATCCCATGGCGACCTCGACTGCTTTGAATACAGATGAGGAAGGAGAAGCCGTGGATCAATGCGAGCACCACAGCATGATCGGCTCCCTCCTGTATCTGACGGCCTCAAGACCGAACATACACTTCGCGGTCTGCCTCTGCGCGAGGTTTCAGGCGTCTCTGAGGACTTCACATCGCCAAGCCGTCAAGCGCATCTTCAGGTACCTTCACTCTACCCTCCAGTATGGCATTTTATATTCCTGCTCTTCTTCTATGTCCATTCGGGGGTTTTCTGATTCTGATTTTGTGGGCTGTCGGCTAGATAGGAAGATTACCTCAGGCACTTGTCACTTCTTAGGCACTTATCTTGTCTCTTGGTCTTCTAGGAAGCAATCCTTTGTTGCACAATCCACTGCAGAAGCTGAGTATGTAGCTGCTGCTAGTTGCTGTAGTCAGATTTTGTGGATGGTGTCCACTCTTAAGGACTATGGGTAATCTTTTGCTAGTGTTCCTCTTCTCTATGATAACACTTCTGCCATTAATATTGCTAAGAACCCTGTGCAACACTCTAGGATCAAGCACATAGACATTCGCTATCACTTCCTTAGAGACCATATTGAGAAGGGTGATATTATGCTACATTTTGTGGAGTCCGAGGCTCAGTTAGCTGATATCCTCACCAAGCCTTCAGACCCAACTAGGTTGGCCACCTTGAGAAGTGAGTTAGGGGTAATTTACCCCTATGGGTTGGTTTGAGAGGGAGTTGGTTATTTTCTGAGTTTTCCTTGTTCTTTTCTAAACTTGTTGTACTTTTTGATCTTTTTAGTCTTTTAAGTTTTTCGTGCATCTCATTGTATCATATTGCATTCATATGAAAATCACAAAAAGATGCATTGTAATATAAGCTTTACTATTTGTCTTTTAAAACTGATGAAGCTTTGATTATTACCTTCTTGAGCTTTACTATTTTAATTTTTACTCAATATCATGTCTAGTTCTTTGACTTGCTACAATTATCATGCTTTCACATGTGTAGCTAAGTCTTTCCTAAATAAGCTAGAACTTTAAGACAACTTGAACTAAAAATTGTAATTTATGGATCTTTTAGCTAAGTTGCATAATTAGTGATCCTCTTGTGACATTGGCTCTGTCAAAATTGCTTTGTTAGCTCTTGAATCTAGGATTGTACATCTCTTGAGCTTTCTGTTCTTTTGTGAATCAAAATGGGCTCTTATGCAAAATGAAAATTCAAATTTTAAGATTCTCATGTGATTAAATTGTGCCAAACTATTCTCACCAGATTGCTTGCCAAAGACATGAACGTGGAGATAGTTTGATGATCTGGACGATCTCATGGGGATTACTTGTCAAAATTGACATGAACCTCAAGTTTGTCGCCCTGATTGAAGCTTAGAAAGAGATTGTGGATGGCTCTTAGTCCAGGATCTTCTTCACTAAGATAGGTTGTTAATTGCCTTGATTGAAGCTTAGGAAGAGTTTGTGCATGGCTCCTAGTCCAGGATATTCTACACTAAGATAGACCTTTAATCAACATCAATATTCATTGCAAATGAAAAACTGTTGTAAAAAATGGGTGACTAAAGTTCTTTGAGCAAAATGATTCAATTCCAGATTTTTTGCCTCTAGGATGGTCATTGTTAGCTTCTTGATCTCACATTGACATTCTGACATGGCCGTTATCACTTTAGGATCTCTGTTGAAGAACTTGCTAATTTTGATGCTTTGCTTAAATTGTTACAATTCATCTCTTTACTTTGAGCCTTGTAGCTTAGCTTTGATATATATGTCTTAACATGATCTTGCTAGCGCTTTCAGGCTTCATATGTATTGTGTAATTGCAGAAATGCTAGCTTGTTTTTTGGGTAATCTCCAAAACTTCTTGTACTTAAATTTGTAAAATTCAAAAATGAAGCCACTCCATTGCATTTCCTGCATGCTCTTTTTTTATGCATCTTCCTCATTTCTGCATTTATTATCTATGGATGAGAGGAATACGTGATTCCTTGATGACTCCATTGTCAAAGGGGGAGAAGAAGTAGCGAAAAATGTTAAAAGGGTGAGCTATTTGGAGAAAATGGAGAAAATAAATTTTTTTGAAAAAATGATGATCAAAGTGAGGGGGAGCTTGTAAATTGCATTCTTATGATCTTATTGCCATTTCTGAACTTGAATTGTAGTTCTTCGAACCTCACAATGATCAAAGGTCAAATTGAACAATTGTTCTTTCATATGGACCTTAAGTGAGATTTTTGACTCTTTTCTAGAAATTGAAGCTTTCTCGCTTTCTTTTGCCTTATCTCGCTTGCTCGTACTAATCAAGCCAACTTGGTCATTTCCTTTGCATTCTCTTGCTCTTGGACCAAGTTGTGCCTTTATGCGAAAATATGAGTATTTTTACTTTTCAAACCTTAAACTTACATTTCTGGAAAATTGTCAATGTGTTCATCAAGGGAGAGATTGTGGATATTATGGAGATATGCTCATGATTTTAGGGTGTAGGCAAGAGAGGGGATTCTCCTACACTTGGTCTCATAATTTTTGGAGCTTCCAGTCAAAAGATCTATTCGTTTAAAAATTCCAGAGAGGTCTCGGATGTCCAAGGTGAAAATTAGCTAAGTCCCTTGCTGGGCGGTCAGACCGGCCCTTAAGTGGCGGTCTGACCGGTTTTCACTTGATCGTTGTCATCTTGGCGGCGATGTTTGTTGGTTAGGTCAACTTCATGGTTTTCAGTGCATATGTGCTGCATGATGCATGTTTTGACTAACGGGGGTCAAATTTCGAAGAACTTGTTCCCAGAATCGATTTCTTGGTCTATTGTTGTGCAGGTGGCTTGGAGGTCAACAACGGTCAACGACGAAAATGATCGGGACTAATCTTGGAGAGCTGATGTTCAGAACAATCGAGGATGCCGGGTGAAGTCATTGGATTCGAGCATGGCGCAAAATGGACAAGGATGACCGAACGGGAAATTCGGTGCGACAGGTTGCATCAAGCAGCGCGGGAGTCGGTGCAAGTGTCATAGTGGTTTTGGTGGGAGCCGGATGGGAGAGACTTGCCGATATGAAGAGAGCCATTGATCAACCTACACGTGGCGAAGCATGGGATTACTTTATGAAGATTGGACTCGGTCCTTGGAGAATGATCGAGAAGGGGTATTTTGGTAATATCACCAAGATACCGCCTTGATTGCTTTTGGCTAAACCGCGGTGCAAGACGACGCAAGGAGAAGCGGTTTAGGTCAAGAGAAGATGAAGACAACGCTTTAAAATGTGTACGTGAGTTAAACCCATTTGTGTGTGGGCTTGACGGGTACCTATTAGGAATACCTTCTAGAAGCTAGCCTCCACTATAAATATGGGAGGGTGCTGGTTGTGCACCCCCAACCCTCTTCTGTTTTTATTTGAAAACCCTAGTTTTGGTGTTCAGGGAGAATAGTGGAGAGGCTAGGTTTCTAGAGAGGGCATTGATTGTGTGCTCATGTATTGAGTTTTGTCATCCTTGATGGAGTGGTTGTAAACCAGCAACAATCACAAATCAATCTATGCAAGTTTTCTTGAGATGGGTCTCTTTTCGTTCTTTCTCTCTATTTTGTGATTTTGGGGCTTTCTTTGATTCTCAAGTTTTCTTTTGTTTTCTGCCCCCTAATCTTGCATTCTGTGATATGTGGGAACTCATTTAGGATCATCTTGATCATCTCTAACCCACGAGCAAGTTTTTGGATCTAGTGTTTGTTTTGACTCGGTTTTGAACCATCTTCCTCTCAAACAGAAAAAGATCGGAACTTTGCCAAGGATCTTCATGATCGTTGATTGGAATAGGTTTCTAACATCCTAGAGAAGGTGTGTTCCAAGTTTTGTGAAGTTTAGAGTTGTGGATCAAAAGTTAGACCTATTTGCGATTTCGTTTTCAGGCTAATTTTACTGTTCATCAGGCTGGAGGTCAGACCGCTCAAGGTGACCGGTCAGACCGCCCATGATAAAGAGGTCAGACCACCCAACTTCTTGGATGTGAGTTTTTGATGATTTTGGTTATTTTGATCTGGGGTTTCGATTGGATTCAATACAAGTCTTCTGCTGTGCTTGTACCTTGATATGCATATAGCTCTCATAGCTATTGGAGTGAAATACGTGTTGAATCCGATCTTGGTGAAAAAGAGATCGTGCTCCTATTCACCCCCTCCCCATCTAGTCGTCTTTTCGGTCCAACACTTACAAACAAGGGGGTGCTACTTCACATCTAATGAGGCATATACCAAAGTGCACGCCATATATGAACAAGGTAGCTAAGATGAAAGCTCAAGCTAAGCTCAATTGTGGTTCTGCCATGGCAGGTGAGACCGGTTTACCTCTTATTGCCACTCCTAGGGAATATGATCAAGATAAAACTAGTCGAATTATTGTTAAGATGATAACTTTCCATGAGTATTATTTTAGGATGGTCGAGCACACTTGATTTAATATTTTGATGAGTTACTTAAATCCATCATAACAATTCATCGGTAGAAAGACGATAAGAAGTGAATGCATCAAGATTTATGAATCAAAGAGAGAAGTTCTTAGGAAGAGTCTTAAAAGTGTCTCTCATATAAGTTAAACTTGTGACTTTGTGGACCTCTGACTAAAACCTTTGCTATATGAGTTTGGTAGCATGTTATATAGATAAAAATTGGGTTATGTGAAACGACAAACCGTTAACGCCATTGCTAATTGTCACATCATCCTAAGATCTGGAGCACATCCCCACGATATCCACAAAGTGAATGCATCAAGATTTATGAATCAGAGAGGGAAGTTCTTAGGAAGAGTCTTAAAAGTGTCTCTCATATAAGTTTAACTTGTGATTTTGTGGGCCTCTGACCAAAACCTTTGCCGAAAATACGTGAAACGACAAACCGTTAACGCCATTGCTAATTGTCACATCATCATAAGATCTGGAGCATATCCCCACGATATCCACAAAGTGAATGCATCAAGATTTATGAATCAGAGAGGGAAGTTCTTAGGAAGAGTCTTAAAAGTGTCTCTCATATAAGTTTAACTTGTGATTTTGTGAGCCTCTAACCAAAACCTTTGCTACATGAGTTTGGTAGCACGTTATATAGATAAAAATTGGGTTATGCAATATCGTGTGCTGAACTTTATTGAGTTGGATCCTCCACACAGCGGGGTTGTCATAGCTCCGGTTGTCTTTGATTGCATTGCTGAATGAAAGATAGAGGATAAGATTATCACACTTACTCTTGATAATGCTTCCTCAAATGCTGCTGCTAAACATAGTTTAATGGCGAAGTTTGCTGCTAGAGGATCAGCTCGTTTCATTGCCAAGTATTTTCATATTCGATGTTGTTATCATATAGTGAATTTGATCGTAAATGATACCCTACTACTATTAGCACCTTTGATAAACAAGCTCAGGAAACAGTCAAGTATATAAAGAAGTCTCCATCTTGTATGCACAAATTCTTACAAATCTGTTCATCACTTGCTTTGCAAATAGGTCCTAGGTTGAGCCTTGATGTGTCCACTCAAATACTATGCATCTTTTCAGGAAGAAGACGATGAGGAGGACGATATTGAAACCATCCTATTTCGTCAAAGCGTCGTAGAGAGCAACTAGTGAGCGGTACTGCTTCTAGGTGCGTATCAAACTTTACTTGTTATAAGTTGAAACGTGAAAAGCTCATTCAAACTACGAAACTTCAATCACGCATAAACTTACTTGCTTAACAATATTTGTTTTGTATTACAATATATTTTGCTACAGATTATTCATTATTCTATCCCCAAAATAATTTACTACTATTCCAGAAGCTGTTTCATTGCCAAGTTGATTGCTACCGAGACAAAGAAAGAAAGGAACCAATGCTGTCATTTTGCACCTTTCCATCACGCCTTTATCGAGATAAACAAGTCCTATTGAAGTTTGCATCTTGTGCTATATCATCAAAAAAAGGAAGTATGCTACCTACACAGCCAACATGAACAGTTAATTAAAAACTGTTATACAGTATGATAGAGAATTTTGAAGTCTTCGGGCAACATTTAAATTTAAACATGTAACATTCCAAATATGGATTTGTGTTTCAAATGTAAGAAAGTAAGAAGAAATTAAAACTTTTCTTCCATCTTGAAGGCTTGGTCATCTCTGTAATTCTTTTAAAAAGAATTATAGAAAATCAAAATTAAATCCTCATTTGACTCTAATCAAAAACCTCCTTGTTAAAGGTCTTGTGCCAAACTCTGGAAAATATTTTTCCTGAGTTCTTGGGAGGCTTGGTAACACCTTAGAATTATTTCATGATTTTTAGAAATTATTTGATAATTTTGGGAGGCAAGTCAAAGCTTGGTCAAACCATAATTTTCACCTTCTGGAATTTCTGGAGAAAAATTCAGTGCATGCAAATCTCTGAAAATTTTATGAGAGGTTCCTCCTGCTGTCAGCAACCTCCAGTTAAAATTTCATAATTTTTAGAGCTTGTTTGCTACCTTAAACAATTCCTCAAAAATCAGATCTTTAAAATTCAAATTCTAACTGGTTTGCACTGTTCATCGGGTTCGAATCGGACTCGGGTTCGAGCCACTTGACTCGGTCCAGTCCACTAACTGTACCGACTCGATCGTTCGGGCGCGAGCGTTGCGAGCCGTTGGATCGGCATCGAACGGCCCACGCTCGCGTGAACGTTCGGACCATCCGAGCGCGCTGATCCATTTGAACCGTTGGATTCCAAATCGAGGGTCCACAATCGCGTGAACGTTCGGACTATCCGAACGCCTCACGCAACGTGAACCGTAGGATCCAAATCAACGGCCCTTGATCAACCGAACGATGGAATCGTTTTAATCCACCCGTTCTAACTCAGCCGTTCGATTTCAATCCGACGGTCGACACGTCATCTCCTTCCTCCGGTCAGCTCGCGCGCGTGAGCTCAGCCATGGCGTGCGCAGAGGAGAAAAGCGCAGCGTGCAGTCCCTTCGCCGGTCGCCTTTAAACGGCTACTTCTGTGCGCATTTAATGCCCGTCGGGCTCCTCCCTCAGAAGTCCATGATTCAACTGCTCCCGTCGCTCTCAAGTGCTCTCATGGCAGTATTGACCGAGGAGAGTTATCGCCGTTGCCCTCTGCCGTCCTCAGCTATTTAAACTCCATTGTTTCTCCCTTAGCTTCCTTTAGCACCTCCGCAACTCCAGCTAGCACTCACAAGTTTGCTGGAGCTGCAGATCCTCGCAATCCCCTCGGCCGCCATTGTTAAACTTGGAGCTTCGGTGGAGACGGTGCAGCAGGGGTTTTCTTCTTCAAGTCTTTGCTCGCTCTGCTCCCCCTTTACTCTCTGAAGCTTAACCCTCACTCAATTTGGTTCAATTTGCTCAGGGTTGAACTGAATTCGGATTTCCCCAATTTCGGCCGAAATCTGCATTCTTCCTCGCCCGAGCCGTCTCGACTCTCCTCGGTGCATTCTTTGCGCTCAGGTAACCCCTCTTTAGTCCCTAGTTACTTGGCACACGCTCCCCTGGACCGCAGCTGAGCGCTTTTACCATTTTTCGTTTTGGTCATTTTCGGTCCTCTCGGTTCTCTCCGGCTTGCCGACGTTCTAGACCACCGAAGCCAACACCATTGGTACCAGTGGGTGCGCAATGATGTTTGGAACCCATTTTGGGCACTTGCTCGCACCGCCGCGGCCAGAGCCGCCGGCGGCGAGCCGATCTTCCCTGCCGTTTTTGCCGGACGAAAACAGGGATGAACTTTGAACGTGATTCAGTTTGGACCGTCGATCCTAAGATCAACGGCCCAAGATCGCGCGGAATTTTGAATTCGTCGCGCGTTTCGGTCTGTGGACCGTTGGATCCAAGATCAACAGTCCCGATTCGAGTTCACATGGGTCGTTGGATCCAAGATCAAGGGCTCGTGTGCGTGTGGACGTTCGGACCGCCCGCGCACTCAGATCCACGCGGACCGTTGGATCCAGATCCAACGGTTGACGTTTAGGGTTTCGGGGTCGCGCGCGCGCGCGTCGTCCGAGCAACTTGGATCGTTGGATCCAAGATCAACGATCCAAGTTCGTCCACGTCGATTCTCATTTCTGATTTTTCCCGAAAGAATTATTTCCCAACTGAAAAATGTATTAACTTGTAAAATGCATAACTAATTCATTTTAAATCCTTTTCGGGAGATTCAAATTTTATTGGTTATGTTTTCTAACTAAACTTTAATCTAAAAATGTTTCACACCCCAGTATAGCTCCAGAAAATTTTGCTAATGAATAGTAGTATTTTTTATTTATAAAAGCTGAGCAAAATTGATTTGGTCATATCTTTTGCATTAAGAATCCAAATCAATTTGTTCTTGTTGCTAAATTCCTTATAAATCATGATCTTGCTACTGTAAAATTTTCAGAATTTTTGGAAAAAGTTTACTGTTGAGTCTTTGTGGTTTCTTCGTTCTTATCGGTTGTTTTTCGCTTTCTCGTCAGTATCCGAAGAGCACGTTGACAATATAATTGATCCTCAGCAACATCTTGACCCACAGCAAACAGGCAAGTAGTTTGATCATGTTAATTCCATTATTTTTCAAGTCTAATATATTGATTTCAACTTGTATGTATGCATTGCTATTTTGTGTTAAATTATGGTTAGTATCCCATAGTTGCATAATCTGTAGGAATTGGTTATCCTCTACTACCATGAGCCTAGGTTAACTGCTATGATTTGAGTTCGATGGATGAGCTCTTGTCATTTAGTAGAATACGAATTGAAATTACTTAGAAATGCTTAGTTTCGGTAGCAATGGGCGATCATCGATTTTGGTCGATGATCTTGATCACACATTTATTTATTAATCCATTATGTCCAGCACTTGTGCTTTGTTACTTTGTAAAGTCAAAAACTGAAAATAAAATTGTTTTAGACTTGGGCACAATGGTATGTTGGTGTGAATGGAATGGTGCCTAGGTCATCAAGGACCGAGCTACTTGTGTCACTAAGCCAAGCGCTTATGCGTGCTAACCACGCGAGAGGGATATGGGACCTCTCTTGACTAAGTATTTTGGCGTGTGTTATCTCCGAGTCGCGGGAGGGGGTTGTGTGTGTTGGGTGAAAAAGGATATGTGTTCTTGTGTTGGGTGTGCGGTGGTGGAGATTCCGGGTAGGCTCTCCACCTCGAGGAGCATTGTAGTTGTCCAAGGTTTTAGCTGCGACGGGTAGTTGACCGAGGCTTTACAATGACTCCGACACAACGTATGGGTTTCTATCCATACGGGCGGCTCGTAGTTAATACACAATATTGGAAATATCTCGTAGGACTTAGCTGTGCCGGCATACCAAAGGAAGTATGCTAATCTAGTGGCAAAAAGGCGGTCTGGCGTGTGGGTACATTGGTACACCCCTGCAGGGTCTAAAACTATTCGAATAGCCTCGTCCTAGGTTATGGACATGCTTGGTAAGGTCGTGCAAGAACTAGACTACAACCTTTTAAATTAAAATTTGACATGGTTAGTATGAATGGGTAATTCATGCTATTGTTGTGGTGACTAATGGGTTAGTCACTTCTAGGATTGTTGTTGTCATCTATCTACTGTTATATTGTTGTCATTTACGGTTATTTGAACATTAAAAACAGATTTGTTAATTTGCTTTTAAATGTACTACATTATTGCAAATAAAGATTGCTTTGTACTGAAAATGGAACATACAACCTCCACTTAAATAAGCTTGCATGTAGCATATGTGTAGGTCTGTTACTCTACACGTAAGTCTTGCGGAGTACAATTTTTATACTCATTTGCTTTGCTTAACTATTTGTTGCAGAGGAGGAAGGTGAGCCCCTAGGGCCTCACTTTTGTAAAATGTGCTGTGGATTCGACGACTAGCTTGGCGGTCCGGACGGTTGCCTTTTGGGTTAAAGGCACACTGATTGGCTCTTTTGTTTATGGCCATCTTATGGCACTTTTGCTTCCGCTGTTAAATTTCTTTATGTATATGTTATTTGGCCGGTCGGCCTCTCTTTTGTAATAACTATCCTTTATTTATCTTAACTTCTAGTTTGTTGCTTTGCTTCGGTTCTATGTGAATGAATGGAATTGATGCATGAATTTTGTAAAGAGGTGTGTATACTGCATTTCTGGGAAGTATACATGTCTCGAGTCTCGGTTTATTCGATTTGTGATGCTAGGACCAAATGGATGGTTAAGCATTACAAGCCCAATAAACCGGGGTCTCACAGAGTTTGGTATCAGAGCCATACTGACCGTAGTGTAACATCCCAAAAGTGGATTGGTGTTTCAAATGTAAGAAAATTAGGAGAAATTAAAACTTTTCTTGCATCTTGAAGTCATTGATCATTTCTGTAATTCTTGATTAAGGAATTATGGAAATCAAATTCAAATCCTCATTTGACTCTAATCAAAAATCTCCTTGTCATAGATCTTGTGCCAAACCCTGGGAAATCTTTTCCCTGAGTTCTATGGAGGCTTGGCAACACCTTTGAATTATCTCATGATTTTTAGAAATTATTTGGTAATTTTTGGAGGCAAGTCAAAATTGGTCAAACCCTATTTATCCTCTTCTGGAATTTCTGGAGAAAAATTCAGGGCCTGAAAATCTCTGAAATATTTATGAGAGGTTCCTCCTGCTGGCAGCAAGCCCCAGTTAAAATTTCATAAATCTTGGAGTTTGTTTGCTACCTCAAATAATTCCTCAAAAATCAGTTATTCAAATTCCAACCCTATCGAGTTTTCACTGTTCCTTGGGTTCGAGTCGGACTAGGGCTCGAGCCACTGGACTCGGTCCAGTCAACTAATCGCACCGGCGCGATCGATCGGGTGTGCTGGTCGTGAGCCGTTGGATCGGCATCGAATGGTCTTCGACCAGCCGAACGACGGGATCGTTTCAACCAACTCGATCTAGCTAAGCCTTTCGATTTCAATCCGACGATCGACGAGTCATCTCGTTCCTCCGTCGGCAGCGTGGCGGCGACCATGGCGTCTTGTGAGCGAGAAAGGCCGCGGCGTCCTGTCCACTCCACGGTCGCCTTTAAACGGCTATCTCTGCGCGCATTAAATGCCTGTCGCGCTCCTCCCTCAGAAGGTCATGATTCAACTGCTCCCATCGCTCTCAAGTGCTCTCATGGCAGTGTTGACCCGACCGAAAACCCGTAGTTGCTCTCGCCATTGCTCTATTTAAACTCCATTGCTTCACCCTTAGCTTCCTTTAGCACCTCCGCAACTCCAGCTAGCACTCACCAGCTTGCTTGAGCTGTAGTTCCTCGCAATCTCCTCGACCGCCATTGTTGAGTGTGGAGCTTCGGTGAAGGCGGTGCAGCGGGGGTTTTCTTCTTCAAGTCCTTGCCCCCTCTGCTCCCCCTTTACTCTCTGGAGCTTAACCCTCGCTCGGTTTGGTTCTCTCTTTGCTCAGGTTGCTGTAGCCTAGTGAGGACCTTACCGCCGCCGTTCGGACACTCGTCGCTGGAGCCACTCCGTGGGTCTCTGGTCGTTTCTTCAGCTCAGGTAATTTCACCTTACCCTAAAGGAGCCTAGGTGTGTTTTCGTTGTTCTTTTGGTATTATCTGTTCGGAGAGTTCTCCCGAGTCATACCTACTCGGCCGCACTCCGTGGTCGCATTCACCGTAGCGACCATACTCAGGCCAAGTATTGGTCGCCGGTAGAACCATTAAACTTTTAGACCCTCATCCCTGCCTTTGGTTGGCGCCGCTGTGGTCGGAGACGCCGCCGAGCCACTGGCAAAGCGTGCGAGAGGCGCTGCCTCGTGGTCGGATGTCCGACCAGTCACCGTAGCGTAGTCGTAAGTCTTCTACGACTTGTAGCTAGTCGTAAATCTTACTACGACTTTGTCAGGGGCATAAGTTCTTCTACGACCACTACCTGGTCGTAAGTCCTTCTACGACTGTTACCTAGTCGTAAGTGCTTCTACGACTTATACCTGGTCGTAAGTCTTACTACGACTATGACATGGTCGTAAGTTCATCTGCGACCACTACTTGGTCGCAAGTCCTTCTTTTGATTGTATCTTTGGCATTAAGAATCCAAATCAATTGGTTCTTGTTGCTAAATTCTTTATAAATCATGCTCTTGCTCCTGTAAAATTTTTAGAATTTTTGGAGAAGGTTTGCTGTTGAGTCTTTGTGTTTTCTTCGTTCTTATCGGTTCTTTTTTCGCCTTCTCGTTAGGATCTGAAGAGCACATTGACAGCATAACTGATCCTCAGCAACATCTTGACCCACAGCAAGAAGGCAAGCAGTTTGATCATGTTAATCCTATTATTTTTCAAGTCTACTATATTGATTTCAACTCGTATGTATGCATTGCTATTTTGTTGTTAAATTATGGTTAGTATCCTATAGTTGCATAATCTGTAGGACTTGTTTATCCTCTACTACCATGAGCTTAGGTTATTTGCTGTGCTCTGAGTTCGATGGATGGACTCTTGTCACTTAGTAGCTTTCGATCTGAAATTGCTTAGAAATGCTTAGTTTCGGTAGTACTGGGCGATCGTCGATTTTTAGTCGATGGTCTTGATCACACATTTATGTATTATGCCATTATGTCCAGCACTTGTGCTTTGTTATTTTGTAAAGTCAAAATCTGAAAATGGAAAATTGATTTGAACTTGGGCAAGTGGTCGGATGGTGGGTTATTGGGTTTGTGGATGTCTTGCCTAAGTCAACAAGGACCGAACATCTTGTTACACTAAACCAAGCATTTTTGCGTGCTAACCACGCGAGAGGGATATGGGACCTCTCTTGACTAAGTACTTTGGCGTGTGTTATCTCCGAGTCGCAAGAGGGGGTCGTGTGTGTTGTGTGAAACATGATATGTGTTCTTGTGTTGGGTGTACGGTGGTGGAGATTGCGGGTAGGCTCTCCACCTCGAGGAGCGTCGTAGTTGTCCAAGGCTTTACCCTGGAAGGGTAGTTGACCGAGGCTTTACGATGACTCCGACACAACGTATGGGTCTCTATCCATACGGGCGGCTCGTGGGTTAATACACAATATTGGAAATGTCTCGTAGGACTTAGCCGTGCCGGCATACCTAAGGAAGTGTGCTTAATAGCTTGGCAAAAAGGCAGTCTGGCGTGTGGGTACATTGGTACACCCCTGCAGGGATAAAACTATTCGAATAGCCTCGTCCTAGGTTATGGACACGCTTGGGGAGGTCTTCCAAGAGTTAGACTTCAACCTTTTAAATTAAAATTTGACATGGGTGGTATGAATGGGTAATTCATGCTATTGTTGTGGTGACTAATGGGTTAATCACTTCCAGGATTGTTGTTGTCATCTATCTACTGTTATATTGTTGTCATTTGCGATTATTTGAACATTAAAAACAGATTTGTTAACTTGCTTTTAAATGGACCACATTATTGCAATTGAAAACTTGCTTTATGCTAAAGGTAAAACATACAGCCTCCACTCAAAAAGTTTGCATATAGTTATGTACAGGTCTATTACTGTACACGTAAGTCTTGCGAGTACATTCCATGTACTCACCCGGCTTTGCTGGGCTCTTTGTTGCAGGGGGGCAGGTGAGCCCCAAGGGCCTCACTTTTGTGAAATGTGCTGTGGATTCGACGACTAGCTTGGCGGTCCGGTCGGTTGCCTTGTGGGTTAAATGCACACTGATTGGCTCTTTTGGTTTACAGCCATCTTATGGCACTTTTGCTTCCGTTGTTAAATTTCTTTATGTATATGTCATTTGGCCGGTCGGCCTCTCTTTTGTAATAACTATCCTTTATTTATGTTATCTTCTGGTTGTTGCTTTGCTTCGGTTCTATGTGAATGAATGGAATTGATGCATAAATTTTGTAAAGAGGTGTGTATACTGCATTTCTGGGAAGTATACATGTCTCGAGTCTCGGATTATCTGATTTGTGATGCTGGGACCAATGGATGGCTAAGCATTACAAGCCCGATAAACCGGGGTCTCACACGTAGTAACCCAAGCTTGGTCGTCTTTAGGATATTTTGGAAAATATTATTTTCAAAGTATCAAATGATTTATGAAAGCTTAGGTAATTCTCAGATTTTACTCCTTACTTATCTTAGCTTTCTCCTCTCATCTTACTCTAATTTGAGTTTAAAAATGGTTTACCTCTGCTTCCTTCAAAAATAGTGTTATCGTTTAATTGGGTTTGGGAACTAATGAGTTTGGTAAATTGAAGTGTTGACTGCCCTCTACAAGGTTTTGAAGTTTCTGGAATGGATAGATTCGACTAGAAGCTTAGATGCAAAACCTGGACAGCAATCTTTCAATTTTCGGACAGCAAGCTCAAAGGTTCTAAATGGGGTAGAAAATGAGAGGTTAATCAACTAAAACTTGTGGGAATACTAGGGTAAGATGTGATACTAGTTAGCTATGTATCTAACACTAATTTCGCTGATTTAACCTTGCTGTTTAGTGGTAATAGATTTTACGTTATATTCTGATTTTTATCTTCTCAATCGATTACTCGTTCATTCAATATGGGTTAGTTGCATTGGTAAGTTGAGCTTTGGTTTGGTGATTCATTGCCGTTTTTGGAGTCTTTTTATAAGCCTATTTAAGTTTATGCACTTGCTATTTTCGGCTTTCGATTTGGGTGATATTCCATTTCCCTAGTCATTAGCTCTCTGCTTCCTTCCGGCTTTGATTTTCGGGTCGAGTTTTTAACCCAAGTTGCTTGTAACAGGATGGCCGGGCGCACTCGTAGCGGCCAAGGCCAGTCAGCTGGTCCGGACGAGGATCTTCCTCCTCCTCCGACCATGGCCGAGGTCCTTCTTGGATCGGCGCAACCGCGTAAGACAGGGAGGTTCTTACGGGCGTCATCGCGCGCAACACGTCCGCCCATACCGGTGCTTGAGATCCGGCAAGGGAGTGGACACCACCGCATGGGGACTCGCGGAGTTTCTTCGCACCCGACCCCACGTTCTCAGTGCGAGGACCCGCTTGGCAGACGATCGCGTCGGTTGGCGAAGCCGCGATAGCGCAGCGCGAGAGCACGAGAAGGCGCTGTTCGCATCGCACCAGCCGGAGGGTGTAGCTTTATCTTGGTGGGAGAGCTTTCTCGCCATGGAGCCTGACGGCCACACCGTCACCTGGGAGGAGTTCCGCACTGCCTTCCGTCGGAGTCACATTCCTTCCGTCCTGATGAGGCTGAAGAAGAAGGAGTTCTTGTCGCTCAAACAAGGGCGTTTCTCAGTTACGGAGTACCTGTACGAGTTCAACCATTTGGCTCGTTATGCTCCGGAAGAGGTGGCCACTGATGAGGCCAAGCAAGAGAAGTTCAAGGATGGTTTGTCTGAGGAGCTTCAGGACAAGCTATCTATCGTCGACTTCCCTGATTTCCAGACCTTGGTGGACAAGGCCATCATCGCCGAGCACTCAGGGAGAGCGCTTGTGGATTCCCGCAAGCGTAAGTGGGAGGCCCACAAATCCACTAGGGCCAGCTATCCCCGCTTCAGTCAGACACATGGATCGCGTCCACAGGATTCAGCACCCCCGAGGTCGTCAGCACCTGCCCCTCGTCCTTTGCAGGCCGTGCCCCAATCGCGTGTACCTGCGAGTCAGCAGGGTGTCCCCCGCAACCTGGCTGCCGGAGTCACCTGCTTCGCCTGCAACCAGAAGGGGCATTATGCGAACCAATACCCTAAGAAGACAGGAGCAGCCCCTCGTCCTAATGGAGGACGCGGGCAAGGAGGTGGTTCTTCTCAGGACCTGAAGATAGTCCCTGCTACCCAAGGCGTGGGTAGTGGTCGCGTCAACCTCATCACAGCAGAGGAGGCACAGGGGGCACTCGACGTCGTGCTGGGTACACTTTCTGTTAACTCTCATTCTGCTGCTGTTTTGTTTGATTCAGGAGCATCTCATTCTTTTGTTTCTGAGTCTTTTGCTGCCATTAGTGAGCTAATTTTTACTCCATTGTAGGTCCCGTTACTCCTTCGCTCTCCGGGTTCGGAGTTGAGAGCTGAATCTGAGTGTAGGGATGTCCCAATTGAGATTGAAGGGGTAGGATTTTTAGCAAATCTTATCCTCCTCCAATCAGCAAGTCTAGATGTAATTCTTGGTACGGATTGGTTGTCTCAGCATAAGGGGCAAATCGATTGCGCCAAGAAGTGTGTCTCTCTATCTAGTCCTTGGGCGAGCAGGTTCGCTTTTCGCCGAAGCTGCTAGGTCCGCATCTCTTCGCACTTGAAGCGAAGCCCGCTCTAGATATTAGTGAAGTCCCAACAGTTTGTGACTTCATTGTTGTCTTTCCTGAAGATCTTCCAGGGATGCCACCAGTTCGAGACCTCGAGTTTGTCATTGAGTTGGTTCCCGGTACCGCCCCGATTTCAAAGAGGCATTATCGGATGCCACCGAACGAGTTGGTGGAGTTGAAGAAGCAACTTGGTGAGCTGCAAGAGAAAGGCTTCATCCGCCCTAGCTCATCTCCATGGGGTTGTCCTGCAATCTTCGTAAAGAAGAAGGACAATACTTTGCGCATGTGCGTTGATTACCGTCCGCTTAATGAGGTAACGGTAAAGAACAAATATCCATTGCCCCGCATAGATGATCTCTTTGATCATTTAACTGGAGCTCGAGTATTCTCCAAGATTGATTTGAGAGTGGGATATCATCAAGTTCGGATACGACCTGAAGATATTCCAAAGACGGCTTTCTCGACTCGCTACGGTTTGTATGAATACACCGTCATGTCTTTTGGCTTAACCAATGCTCCTGCCTTGTTCATGAACCTCATGAATTCGGTATTCATGGAGTATTTGGATAAGTTTATCGTGGTTTTCATCGATGATATTCTTATCTATTCTAAGAACGATGAGGAACATGATAAGCATCTGAGGCTTGTGTTAGGTAAGCTTCGTGAACACCAGCTGTATGCAAAGTTCAGCAAGTGCACATTCTGGTTATAGGAAGTGGCCTTCTTAGGTCATGTTCTTTCGGCAGGAGGCGTAGCCGTTGATCCTAGTAAGGTCAGCCATGTTCTTTCATGGGTTCAGCCTACTTTGGTAACCGAAGTGCGGAGTTTTCTTGGTTTAGCGGGATATTATCGTCGCTTTATCGAGAACTTCTCCAAGATCGCAAAGCCGATGACGGAGTTGCTCAAGAAGGATAAGAAGTTCTTGTGGTCCGATGTTTGTGAGGAAAGCTTCCAAGTACTTAAGAAGCGTTTGACCACCGCTCTCGTCCTTGTTCTTCCCGATATTCATCAAAGCTTCGATATCTTTTGCGATGCTTCTCGTCGAGGACTCGGTGGTGTCCTTATGCAAGAAGGCAAGGTAGTGGCCTATGCATCAAGGCAATTGAGACCTCATGAACTCAACTATCCTACCCATGACTTGGAATTGGCTGCTGTGATTCATACACTTAAGATTTGGCGACATTAC
Organism: Hsuehochloa calcarea; assembly: GCA_036346395.1. Classification (NCBI taxonomy): domain Eukaryota; kingdom Viridiplantae; phylum Streptophyta; class Magnoliopsida; order Poales; family Poaceae; genus Hsuehochloa; species Hsuehochloa calcarea. The sequence goes on along the minus strand of CM070612.1, from coordinate 2,447,117 downwards.
TTAATCGGTAATCGTTGCGAAGTGTATTCGGATCACAAAAGCCTAAAGTATTTGTTCACCCAACCATATCTGAACCTCAGGCAAAAGAGATGGTTGGAGTTGATCAAGGACTATGACATGGGTATTCACTACCATCCGGGCAAGGCTAATGTTGTGGCCGATGCGCTTAGTCGTAAAACACATTGCAATGTCTTGTTACTCAAGGAGCTTCGGCCCACTCTTCTAGATGAGTTCCAGCGTCTCAACTTGGGTTTGGTTGAGCCTGGTTCCCTCGCTGCCTTGGTTGTGCAACCAACCTTGGTGGATCGGATTAAGATCGCTCAGCGATCGGATGCTGGAGTGAGCTGCATCAAGGAAAATGTCAAGAACGGAACAACCAAGTGCTTCTCTGAGGATGAGCAGGGTGTTGTAAGGTTCGGGCAACGGCTTGTGGTTCCAAAGGATATGGAATTGCGGAATTTGATTCTCCGTGAAGCCCATGATTCGCCTTTGTCTATTCATCCCGGGGCCACAAAGATGTATCAAGATCTCCGTCAGGGATTTTGGTGGACCCGAATGAAGAGGGAGATTGCGAAGTTCGTTGCCGAGTGCGACGTGTGTCGTCGTGTCAAGGCCGAGCATCAGCATCGGCAGGATCGCCTTGACCTTTGCCTATTCCTGAATGGAAGTGGGATTCGATCGGGATGGATTTTATCACCGGTCTGCCTCGTACCTCCAAGGGAAAGGATGCCATCTGGGTTGTCATTGATCGGCTAACTAAGGTGGCGCATTTCCTTCCAGTCAAGACGGATCTCTGTGTAGGTCTTTTGGCGGATCTCTACATTGCCCGCATCGTGAGCTTACATGGGGTACCCAAGACAATTGTCTCGGATCGTGGTTCTCTTTTCACCTCTCGCTTTTGGCAAAGTTTGCAAGAGGCTATGGGAACTCGCCTTTCTTTCAGCTCAGCCTATCACCCCCAAACCGATGGCCAAACTGAGCGGGTCAACCAAGTGTTGGAAGACATGCTTCGTGCTTGTGTTCTCTCATATGGAAAGAATTGGGAGAAGTGCTTGCCATTTGCCGAGGTTTCCTACAACAACAGTTTTCAGGCCAGTCTCGGCGTGTCACCTTTTGAGGCCTTATACGGGAGAAAGTGCAAGACCCCGTTGAATTGGTCTGAGACAGGCGAAAGACCTTTCTTTGGCCCGGACTCGATCAATGAGGCCGAGAGTCAAGTCCAGCTTATTCGTGATCGTTTACGCACAGCTCAATCCAGGAAAAAGAGCTATGCGGATCGCCGTCGTCGTGAATTGAGCTTTGAGCCTGATGACTTTGTTTACCTCAAAGTCTCTCCATTGAAGGGCCATCAATGTTTCGGCGTCAAGGGCAAGTTAGCTCCTCGATATGTCGGTCCTTACCGCATTATTGAGAAGAAAGGAGCCGTTGCCTATAAGTTGGAGTTGCCAGCTGCACTTGAGGGAGTACATGATGTTTTCCATGTGTCCCAACTGAAGAAGTGCCTCCGTGTTCCAACAGAGGAAGCTCCGTTGGAAACTCTCGATGTCCAAGAGGATTTGACCTGCCGCGAGCATCCTGTTCGCATACTCGACGAGGCTGAACGAAGAACGAGGAATAAAATCATCAGATTCCTCAAAGTTCAGTGGTCGAACCATTCCGAGGATGATGCTACTTGGGAAAGGGAAGATCGTCTCCGCGGAGACTATCCATCTTTCCTTACCGAGTGAGCCAAATCTCGGGACGAGATTTTTGTAAGGGGGGGGGGAGGTTTTGTAACATCCCAAATATGGATTTGTGTTTCAAATGTAAGAAAGTAAGAAGAAATTAAAACTTTTCTTGCATCTTGAAGCCATGGTCATTTCTGTAATTCTTTTAAAAAGAATTATGGAAAATCAAAATTAAATCCTCATTTGACTCTAATCAAAAACCTCCTTGTTAAAAGTCTTGTGCCAAACCCTGGGAAATATTTTTTCTGAGTTCTTGGGAGGCTTGGTAACACCTCAGAATTATTTCATGATTTTTAGAAATTATTTGATAATTTTGGGAGGCAAGTCAAAGCTTGGTCAAACCATAATTTTCACCTTCTGGAATTTCTAGAGAAAAATTCAGTACATGAAAATCTCTAAAAATTTTATGAGAGGTTCCTCCTGCTGTCAACAACCTCCAGTTAAAATTTCATAATTTTTAGAGCTTGTTTGCTACCTTAAACAATTCCTCAAAAATCAGATCTTTAAAATTCAAATTCTAACTGGTTTGCACTGTTCATCGGGTTCGAATCGGACTCGGGTTCGAGCCACTTGACTCGGTCCAGTCCACTAATTGTACCGACTCGATCGTTCGGGCGCGAGCGTTACGAGCCGTTGGATGGGCATCGAACGGCCCACGCTCGCGTGAACGTTCGGACCATCCGAGCGCGCCGATCCATTTGAACCGTTGGATTCCAAATCGAGGGTCCACAATCGCGTGAACGTTCGGACTATCCGAACGCCTCGCGCAACGTGAACCGTAAGATCCAAATCAACGGCCCTTGATCAACCGAACGATGGAATCGTTTTAATCCACCCGTTCTAACTCAGCCGTTCGATTTCAATCCGACGGTCGACACGTCGTCTCCTTCCTCCGGTCAGCTCGCGCGCGTGAGCTCAGCCATGGCGTGCGCAGAGGTGAAAAGCGCAGCTGCGCCCTTCACGGCCGCCTTTAAACGGCTACTTCTGTGCGCATTTAATGCCTGTCGGGCTCCTCCCTCAGAAGTCCATGATTCAACTGCTCCCGTCGCTCTCAAGTGCTCTCATGGCAGTATTGACCGAGGAGAGATATCGCCGTTGCCCTCTGCCGTCCTCAGCTATTTAAACTCCATTGTTTCTCCCTTAGCTTCCTTTAGCACCTCCACAACTCCAGGTAGCACTCACAAGTTTGCTGGAGCTACAGATCCTCGCAATCCCCTCGGCCGCCATTGTTAAGCTTGGAGCTTCGGTGGAGACGGTGCAGCAGGGGTTTTCTTCTTCAAGTCTTTGCTCCCTCTGCTCCCCCTTTACTCTCTGAAGCTTAACCCTCACTCAATTTGGTTCAATTTGCTCAGGGTTGAACTGAATTCGGATTTCCCCAATTTCGGTCGAAATCTGCATTCTTCCTCGCCCGAGCCGTCTCGACTCTCCTCGGTGCATTCTTTGCGCTCAGGTAACCCCTCTTTAGTCCCTAGTTGCTTGGCACCCGCTCCCCTGGACCGCAGCTGAGCGCTTTTGCCATTTTTCGTTTTGGTCATTTTCGGTCCTCTCGATTCTCTCCGGCTTGCCGACGTTCTAGACCACCGCAGCCAACACCATTGGTACCAGTGGGTGCGCAATGATGTTTGGAACCCATTTTGGGCACTTGCTCGCACCGCCGCGGCCAGAGCCGCCGGCGGTGAGCCGATCTTCCCTGTCGTTTTTGCCGGACGAAAACAGGGATGAACTTTGAACGTGATTCGGTTTGGACCGTCGATCCTAAGATCAACGGCCCAAGATCGCGTGGAATTTTGAATTCGTCGCGCGTTTCGGTCTGTGGACCATTGGATCCAAGATGAACGGTCCCGATTCGAGTTCACATGGGTCGTTGGATCCAAGATCAACTGCTCGTGTGCGTGTGGACCTTCGGACCGCCCGCGCGCTCAGATCCACGCGGACCGTTGGATCCAGATCCAACGGTTGACGTTTAGGGTTTCGGGGTCACGCGCGCGCGTCGTCCGAGGAACTTGGACCGTTGGATCCAAGATCAACGATCCAAGTTCGTCCACGTCGATTCTCATTTCTGATTTTTCCCGAAAGAATTATTTCCCAACTGAAAAATGTATTAACTCGTAAAATACATAACTAATTCATTTTAAATCCTTTCCGGGAGATTCAAATTTTGTTGGTTATGTTTTTAACTAAACTTTAATCTAAAAATGTTTCCACCCCAGTATAGCTCCAGAAAATTTTGCTAATGAATAGTAGCATTTTTTATTTATAAAAGCTGAGCAAAATTGATTTGGTCATATCTTTTGTATTAAGAATCCAAATCAATTGGTTCTTGTTGCTAAATTCCTTATAAATCATGATCTTGCTACTGTAAAATTTTTAGAATTTTTGGAAAAAGTTTACTGTTGAGTCTTTGTGGTTTCTTCGTTCTTATCGGTTGTTTTTCGCTTTCTCGTTAGGATCCGAAGAGCACGTTGACAATATAATTAATCCTCAGCAACATCTTGACCCACAGCAAACTGGCAAGCAATTTGATCATGTTAATCCTATTATTTTTCAAGTCTAATATATTGATTTCAACTTGTATGTATGCATTGCTATTTTGTGTTAAATTATGGTTAGTATCCCATAGTTGCATAATCTGTAGGAATTGGTTATCCTCTACTACCATGAGCCTAGGTTAGTTGCTATGATTTGAGTTCGATGGATGAGCTCTTGTCATTTAGTAGAATACGAATTGAAATTGCTTAGAAATGCTTAGTTTCGGTAGCAATGGACGATCATCGATTTTGGTCGATGATCTTGATCACACATTTATTTATTAATCCATTATGTCCAGCACTTGTGCTTTGTTACTTTGTAAAGTCAAAAACTGAAAATAAAATTGTTTTAGACTTGGGCACAATGGTATGTTGGTGTGATGTGTTGGTGTGAATGGAATGGTGCCTAGGTCATCAAGGACCAAGTTACTTGTGTCACTAAGTCAAGTGCTTATGCGTGCTAACCACGCGAGAGGGATATGGGACCTCTCTTGACTAAGTACTTTGGCGTGTGTTATCTCCGAGTCGCAGGAGGGGGTTGTGTGTGTTGGGTGAAAAAGGATATGTGTTCTTGTGTTGGGTGTGCGGTGGTGGAGATTCCGGGTAGGCTCTCCATCTCGAGGAGCATTGTAGTTGTCCAAGGCTTTACCTGCGACGGGTAGTTGACCGAGGCTTTACAATGACTCCGACACAACGTATGGGTTTCTATCCATACGGGCGGCTCGTAGTTAATACACAATATTGGAAATGTCTCGTAGGACTTAGCTGTGCCGGCATACCAAAGGAAGTATGCTAATCTAGTGGCAAAAAGGCGTTCTGACGTGTGGGTACATTGGTACACCCCTGCAGGGTATAAAACTATTCGAATAGTCTCGTCCTAGGTTATGGACATGCTTGGTAAGGTTGTGCAAGAACTAGACTACAACCTTTTAAATTAAAATTTGACATGGTTAGTGTGAATGGGTAATTCATGCTATTGTTGTGGTGACTAATGGGTTAGTCACTCCAGGATTGTTGTTGTCATCTATCTACTGTTATATTGTTGTCATTTACGGTTATTTGAACATTAAAAACAGATTTGTTAACTTGCTTTTAAATGTACTACATTATTGCAAATAAAGATTGCTTTGTGCTGAAAATGAAACATACAACCTCCACTTAAATAAGCTTGCATGTAGCATATGTGTAGGTCTGTTACTCTACACGTAAGTCTTGCGGAGTACAATTTTTTTACTCATTTGCTTTGCTTACTATTTGTTGCAGAGGAGGAAGGTGAGCCCGTAGGGCCTCACTTTTGTGAAATGTGCTGTGGATTCGACGACTAGCTTGACGGTCCGGTCGGTTGCCTTGTGAGTTAAAGGCACACTGATTTGGCTCTTTTGGTTTATGGCCATCTTATGGTACTTTTGCTTCCGCTGTTAAATTTCGTTATGTATATGTCATTTGGCCGGTCGGCCTCTCTTTTGTAATAACTATCCTTTATTTATCTTAACTTCTAATTTGTTGCTTTGCTTCGGTTGTATGTGAATGAATGAAATTGATGTATGAATTTTGTAAAGAGGTGTGTATACTGTATTTCTGGAAAGTATACATGTCTCGAGTCTCGATTTATTCTATTTGTGATGTTAGGACTAAATAGATAGTTAAGCATCACAAGCCCAATAAACCGACGTCTTACAAAACATCTGGCAATAAAATTGACTCAAACCCTCGCGAGCCACCCCGAACCGAACCGAACTGAACCGGCTATTCATCGGCACCGAAACGAGACTACCTCGAGCCGGCTCTTGGTCTTGGTCTCTCTTGTGTCCCTTCACCACACGAGTTGTCTCCCTCCCCCTTCACTTGTAATCGCAAATCTCTCGCCGCCGCCGCCGCCGCCATGGGCGACTACGGCAACGCGATGATGCGGGGCAACCCGGACGGCGGCGTGCAGTCGCGCCCCAAGGGGCAGGCCCGCCAGAACGTGCAGCAGATGAAGCTCGTAAGCCCTGAACCCTAACCCTAGCTCTTCTCCATCCCCGTTTGAGTTTCGTTTCGATCTGATGAGGTTTTGCGATTGGGGGGGTGGGGGTGAAACAGATTGGGCAGGGCCACTCGACGGGTCTCACGGCCAACCTGCTCAAGCTGTTCGAGCCGCGGCCGCCGCTCGAGTACAAGCCGCCCGTCGAGAAGCGCAAGTTGCCGGCTTACACTGGTAATCGATTACTAGTATTCTTTTCCACCCCCGCCTTGTGTTCTAGTTGTTGGGTAGATCAGGGATTTCATTTGCTTGTGATTGATTGACGGGAGGGGAGTTGATGTCCTCATGGATTGCTGCTCTTCGATTGCTTGCAGGGATGGCGCAGTTTGTGTCGCAGTTTGCTGAGCCTGGGGACCCTGAGTATGCTCCGCCCGTCCCTACGTGCGAGACTAAGGTACGGTGTTTAGTCATCGCTATTGCAATCTTTTTCAACCTTCTGTTTTTGCCACCATTCTGCACTGGTAGCCTTATTCCTTGCTGTGTGGCCACAATAATCATGTAGCCTGCACAATTCGAGCATGTTCAAATGGAATAGCACAAAAAAAAGTAGTTTCTGGGTGACGTAACTATGCCTGACATTGCTCTAGAGATGTTATCATCTAAGCAATAGCTATATTCTACTATTTTCACTTTTGAGAGGACACTGTTGCACATCTTTCAAACAAATATCTTGCCGATCTTGTTCATTAATAATACATCAAACATTATCAGTTTTGCTGTATTTTTGTGCCTATCATTGTGTCATTTTGCCAGTCCATCTCCCATTTGAGTATTATATGTTCTGTGTACAGGCTGAAAAGAAGGATAGAATCCGGAAAATGAAGCTTGAGCAAGGTGAAGCTAAGGTCGCCGAAGAGCTTCAGAAGTGTAAGTTCTTTCTTAAGCCATGTTGCCCCTTGTTTCAGATAGTAGATATTATAACATCATTATTCTGACTTTTTCTTTTAAATGTAGATGACCCACAAAGTGATCCCAATGCCACTGGAGATCCATACAAAACACTCTTTGTTGCAAGACTTGTAAGAAAATATTTTCGCTGCATCATTCTGGCGTTCTTGATTCCTTTGAAAACACCATAGTTGATAAGTTGTTGTTTTTAATTTAATGCTCATTGACTCCACAAACTGTTGCAGAATTATGAGACTTCTGAGCAAAGGGTTAAGCGGGAGTTTGAAGCTTATGGGCCTATTAAAAGGGTAAGTAAACGTGGTAAATCCCAGTGCAGGTGAAGTTATTCCTCTTTGGTAAGGTGTTCCATGATTGGCAAACCATCACGGCTGAAAAATTATTTTTTAAAAAAATGAAAAAGTTGGTCCACTATCATAATATATAGCTTCATGGGAGTTTATTTGACAAGGTGCTATTTTGGACACAAGGGGTTATATGTTTTATCCTGTTCATCCCATCACACAGAACTAAAAGCTTTCCACACCAAGGGTTTCAAAAATTGTACTTATGGAACTCTATTTTTTTTTTAAGATGACAATACATCTGCTCTGTTTTGTGTGTGGAAGCATACATTTGCTGTGTGCTCGTCGATACCTGTTAGTTGTATTGTGCTAAACCAAGAAAATATCAATCAAGTCATCTCTGCAAAATATTTAATCATCCATTTAACTTGTATAGACATGCCTTTGTTTGGGTGGTCCTGACACAATCTTTCTTTGTTAGCCATCTTTAAACATGTGAGGATTAGAGACACACTTGATGCCTTAAGTTAAACTGATTACAGATAAGTAATATAGGCATATAGCGTTCAGGCAGAAATTTTTGTCTCCTGGTAGTTTAATTAGTCATTTGCACTGAATCTTTTGTAAACCTGTTTAATCTGTGACTGGTTGGTACAATCATTTGAAGACTAGAAGTTCTCGGGAAACTAATATGCACGAGCAGGTAATTTTGGCTGCACTTTTAGCCCTGATGTTTTCTTTCTTAGTATCAATCTTTCTCTTGTTGAGAAATATCTTGAGGAACAGAGCAAACCATTTGCTTCTGCCAAAGCCAGAACAATGTATCATTGTTTTTCATGATTTGTTTTCCAATTCCACAAACTTGCATCTCCTGTATTGATTAACCGGATCAAACAAGCTTGAAGAGTGCTGACAATGCCACTAGTAAGCATACAACACTTTATGTTTTAAAAAGCAGCTTATCTGCAGGCATGGGGTTTCTACACTCTAGGCTTAACTGGGTAGGTCTGCTGGTGAGTATAGTGTTTATGGTTACTTTCCATGAGCTGTTAAAGCTAGTTCTGCTGCCAAGTTACGCTTCTCATGGAGGAAACAACAGCAAGATATAATGCTAATGGCATCTCTCAACTCCTAGAGTTGAAGATTGTTCCATTTTCCTGTGTGTAAGGAATAGACATCACTCACTTGCTATTTATCACCTTAATTTCTGTAACTGTTGCTATTTTGCTTGTCTTGGTCACGAAGGTTGAACAAATTATACGCATTGGAGAGGGCAACTTGGTATACTATATAGTCTACCATCGTATACTTTTTTCATCTAGTAAATTCCCTGGTAAGGTGATATCATTGTATTTTCCAACATACGCCGATCAGCCAGACTGCTTTTCCTCCAGCTGTGTTGATCTGTGCTGGATTTCACTCATAGTGGAAGCTCTACATTTGCAAGGTTAGCACGGCTGTTTTAGGCTTTATGCCTGTCTGTCGTGCAACACAGAATATACTAAAACAAACAAACAATTGTAATGACAACCAGTAATATATTTTATTTTCTTAAGTTCAGTGCAGCTTTCTTTTTGAAAAGTCCTTAATTACTATCTTTGAGCATGGCAGGTACGGTTCGTAACTGACAAGGTAACAAATAAACCTAGAGGATATGCATTCATAGAGTATATGCACACTCGGGACATGAAAAGTAAGTTTTTGGTTAGCCACAATGTCACATTTAGGCTAGTTGACACTCCTGCTGCATGTCTTACATTTTCTCTGCTAATGTGGGTTGTCACCAGATGCTTACAAGCAAGCAGATGGGAGAAAATTGGACAATAAGAGGGTACTAGTTGATGTGGAACGTGGTAGAACTGTTCCGAATTGGCGCCCCAGGAGATTGGGTGGTGGACTTGGATCAAGCAGAATTGGTGGTGAAAATGCTGACCAGAAGATCTCAGCTAGGTATATTTATTTATTTTTTATTTTGATGGCTTGAAGGAAGTTAATGCTTTTATTTCATCTTAGAACGAGGTAACAAGTGATATGGGCACCAGAGTTAACTGGTCACAAATGCTTTATGTGTTATTGAATATGTTTGTTTTGTTACTTTTTGTCTTTGGGTGTCTGTTGTGCTTTTCTGTAGTTTTGATCATCAAAAGGGAATTTCATATCATTTGGTACATTGAAGTTTGATATTGCTATGAATATTAACTTTCGTAGATGCATGTTTTGTTAGTGCAGTGAAGCTATGGGGACTTTGGGGGTATTACTATTGTTCATCTTAAGTTGGAGTATCTAGTTGTTGTTGTCTTACACTTGCATGTTTCTGATAAGCAGGGAGCAACAGCATGCTGGGCGCCCCAGATCAGAGGAGCCTAGGAGGGATGATCATCGTGCAGATCGGTAAGCCTTATCAAATAGATAGGATTCTTGCGTTAACATCTTACCTTGGTGCTTATATTATGATTATTTCTCACTTAACTTTTGGTGCAGGGATCAGGAGAAGTCTCGTGAAAGGATACGGGAAAGAGATCGCGATGAGAAAATCCGTGAACGCTCCCATGACCGAACTCGTGATCGTGATTCAAGAGAAGAGAGGCACCACCATAGAGATCGGGACCGGACTCGGGACAGGGACCGAACAAGGGACAGGGAAAGAGATCATGGGCGTGACCGTGATCGTGATCGTCGTGATGGAGATAGGGACAGAGATCGGGGTCGGGATTATGATAGAGAGAGGGGCCGCAATCGCTCTCATGATCGCCATCGTGACAGAGGCAGGGACCGTGAGAGAGATCACGAGCGTGCAAGTCACGAACGGGACCGCGGTCATTTGCATGAGAGGGATGCTGATTATGCCAATGGTGAGGCAAAGCATGACAGAAATTTGGCTGACTATGGGCAGGATTATGGCTATGACCAATATGAGCAACACAAGAGTCATGAGGGATATGGTTATGGTCAAGATGGACGTGGGCACGAGACTGAGCGTTCAAAGCGACATGAGCATGAGTACTATCAGGTGCAACCTAACAATGCAGAACCTGAAGGCCCTGAGGAAGGCGAGGCATATGAGGAAGGTGACTACCAGTATCCGCAAGCAGAAGAACACAAGAACTGAAACTTGACCACTGAAGTAAGTTTTGGAAAGTCAAACACTTGTATTGTATACTGTTTTTTTTTTTTCTAATTGCAATGATGATTTTTCTATTAAATCTTCACAGCATTTCAGCCGCTTAGTGGTTCTTGGGGGTGCTCTTCAATGTTGACCAAAGTAGACAGGAAGCATGTCTACTCGTTTGGCCTGTGTTTCAGCTCTGCCTCTCTGTAAGCTGGATCTGTAATGCCTGTGGCTGTCTGTTTTCGTTCTGGGTCTGGGATTAAGATATTTTGGGTATTCCGGTTGTGGGGAGTGCGATGTGGCTGCCCTCACCCCCTACTCCACTGTTTTTGTTCTGTATGACAAATGCTGAACACCTTTTGGATTTCAATTTTTTTTTTGTTTGTTTGCTTCAGAACAACTCCACTCCAAAAAGTTTTCGAATGCTTACAATTTCCAATGTCTGGCAGTTTTTTGATTGCGGTATTATTGCGCGTCTGCAGCAGGTCCGCTGTGGGAATGGAAATAGTGCTTCAGATAGGATGACGCTGTATTATTACGAGGAAACACAATCTCACCAGGTGTTTACGCCTGCGCTCCTGTTTGCCATGGGCAGCTTTGGAAGACGAACAAGTACATGTCTCCGGGTTGGTCCAACCAAACCCTCCGTCCAAACTCTTTTTAACTACATGTCTTCTGCATCAATTACTCCATGCGGTTCTTATTTTTGCATCTAAAATCAGTCCGGATCAATCGGACGGACGAGAAATCGATATCCAAACCCATCTCGTTCGAATTGACGCCCAATATATTAAACCATGAGCCTCAACATCAGAACCAATTCAACCCACAAGCAATGGTCCAGGATCCGGCCATGGTGGATCAGCGACGTAATTTGGATTTGACGCGGTTTCCTTTCTTAATGGAGCAAAAAGAAGCTATTGACAAATATGATGCGTGATTTTGGTCTGGTACATGGAAACAAAAGCTAACGCAAGCAAGAAGAAGAAAAAAACGGAGAGAGCATGCGATGCAAGCCATTATTCTCATATTTGTCAATACCAATTCAGAGGTCATACCGGTTTGGCTCTTGAAATAGTACATTCCGTTATCGGCTTATACCAGTGTATCGTTCTGTAGTTTAATATAATAATATATATTTTATAAGTACATATATGTTTAATTATATGCACACTAAATTTCACTTGTAATATTACTACAAATACATACCAGTAGGATCAAAAATAACATATACGACCAGCATGGCTGGTATTGACCGGTATAAAGTCGGTATAGCTGGTATTGACCGTGTCGAGCGGTAGATGACCGTATCGAGCGAAGATGACCGATATCGAGGCGATGCGAGCGCGATCTGCTCTATACCGTTTTAGGTAGCGGAATAGTACATACCGTCCGATACGCTCTCCTGGACAACCGTAACTCTTGGGCATAACTCTTGCCGGTGACCAAGCTTGATATAATATCTCAATGTGATGTATTTGGAACGTGATTAAACTTGTTAATGGATGGTTATCGAATTCCAAAAAGATTTAAGTCGAGTATGTATCAAAATATAATTGGTCCAATCCACGTCAAATCCAAATTATCCACAATTAATTAATGTGGTATTTTTGGCATATGATTAAACCTGCTAGTGCATTTCCTGATCCAAAATTTGACAGTCTAGTCTACATCCAAATATAACTGGTCCAATTAAAATATCCACAAAGACCCACTAATGGATGGATATCCAAATCCAAATTTCAAAAGCCCGAACCTATATCGCAATATAATTGGTTCCAAAGAAATTAAAGAAGGTGATGCCGGCTTAGGTCTCTCCCAACCGGTTCTCTGTGCAGTGGGCCGCATCGGCCCGCTTGATCCACACCATCGTCGCCCGCATCGAGTCGCTGCCTCCGTGCACCGCCCTATTCTGGCGTCACTAGCTGTCGCCGCCGTCCACACCAGTGTCTCCACCGTGCCCACGCCACTGACCATGCGAACCCCACTCTAATTTTCCGCGTCACCGATCTCACTCGTAACCGTCCACACCCTCGCCTGTGCACACAGCTCCATCTCTCGTTGCGCGCCTCGTCTCTCCACCACAACTTTGTCATGTTCTTGCTCCTCACTCATCCACACTTAAGCCCGGGCAAGCAGCGCCATGAGTTTGCCAGGATACTCTCGCTCCATTTCCCCCGCACTCCTCTCCTCCACGGAGCACTAGAGGAGAAGAACTGAGCTCAGGAGCTCGAGCCACTGGCTCCACCACGCCGTTAGGGCTCCATTCTCCATCCCTCACCTCCATTCCCTCTCTACCGTACAAGATTGCTAGGAACGCGATTGTCCTCCTAGCTATAGATAATTATCTAGCTAAACCTAGTTATGATATATCGTAATTTAATTCTACCATCTATTGTACGTAATTATGCAATCTACACAAACTGCTTGCAATGACGATGGAAAACTTGACAACAGTGCTCCTGAGACCATAACTTTCCAACCGCTTATACAAATCTAATGATCTTGCACTCTATGTAAACCTTACGATATTATTTATACTCTAAGCAAATCTTACGATATTATCTACAACTTTCATAACATGGAAAAGTCATAAATCTAGACAGAGATACCTCAAAACTCCCCCGCAATGTTCTATAGTACAAAAAAAAACCCAACTAAGGCATCCCAAAACGTCCATATCTCGTGATCAAACTGATCTAAATCTTGAATATACATCGATCTAAGATCAAAGTGTTGGATTGATCTCGGCTAACTGCCGAGACCGAGTCTTACGGGGCATAAGCCCACCTTTGCGCCCTGATCGGGGGCGTCTCCAACAGAGATTTGGTTTCGGTCCCGGTCACCTCAGTGCTACAAAAACTCAGGGATTCGGCAGGTTTGGTTCCCGTGTGGTTCAAGCCTAACAACATCCCGCACACATCCGATCTATAACGCGCACTGAGGTGAACGAAGGCGGTCATCACCGCGACTCAAACTCGTTGGCATCACCGTGACGCCGTCGTCTCCACTACGACATCCACGACTCAGGCCGACATCAACGCTCGGATCCGCGCCCGACCCGTATCGCCGATAACCCTAAGATCCGATTGCATCACTGGGATCGGGTATGTCTCACACTTCCGCATCTAATGTTTTGTTGTGGTGTTCAACAATAGAGTTAGGGTTAACGTTATTAGATTATGTTTTAGTCTCAGTTTTCACTATCATTGGTATCAGAGCCACCCTAGACTCATTCTTGAACCCGATTAGCCTCAGTCGTTGTTAACCCGCCCGGATCTAAGTCTTGTTGGCTCGGGTTAGCACTTAGAAGAAGGGGATCTCAAGTCCTTAGCGAAAAACCCCGAATCAGAAACCCAAATTGGAACCCTAGAACCCTAAAACCTCAAAATCTCAGAAGAATCGAAAGAGGCGGCAAACACTTACGGTTTTTTTTTGGAGATCTAGAGCCTTCTCTGGTCTCGGGCGCCGCCGTAGCTCCACTCGACGGCTGAGCGCGCAACCTCGGTCGCACGCACAAGCCGGCGAGGAGAGCTGCGGGGGCGCCGCCTCTTGATGCGCCGCCTCGCCTTAAGCCACCGCCGCTCGCTTCTCGCGGCGTTCCTCGCCCGCGCGCCTCACGCAGTTGCTCGAGCGGAGCTCTCGGAGGGGATGGAAATGAAATTAGGGTTAGGGTTCGCCGATTCGCCGACTTATATACCGCGCGATTTTCGCTCTCAGCCGTCCGATTCAATCCGACGGTTCTCGTTCGTTCCGATCCGGTGGATATTTTTATCACGGGTTGTTTCGGCCGTCCGATTCGATCCAACGGTCACCAATGATTCGGGGATATCAGGCCGTTTTTCTTGGGCCAGCGTCGCGCGCGTGGGCCGAATCGGCGTGGGCCGGACGCAGGCCGAGCCCGGGCGCTGTGCATCCGATGCACAATAGCTTTTCTATTTTTAAAAGAGTTTTTATGATTAAGTTTTATGATTATTATTTTCATTTTTGTGCACTGTTTTAACTAATGATAATTCCTCATGGCTCAGTATGAATTAGTCTCTGATTAAAATTGAACCAACGAGATATTTTAATTAGAGAATTTTATGATTTATTTTGGCATTATGTATACACATGATTACATAATGACCAACGTTGTTTGTAATCATGTGTCGCCACATTAATTGTTATAGTTCTTTTTAGGAATAAGTCCATTCTTCGTCCCCCAACTATACCCGATGATTAATTTTAGTCCCTGAACTTAAATACCGGATATAACGCACCTCAAACTTTACATACCGGCAAATCGTGTCCCTCCGCGCGCGGCGACGCGGTTTGGGCCGACGTGGCATCCACGCCAAGTGTTGAGTCGGCCTCGCACTCGGTCGCTCTCTGTCAAATTCCACGACCGGTCGCCTCGCACTCGGTCGCTCCTCTCACTCACTCGCCTCTCGCTCTCTCTCTCTCTCACGGCGGCTAGGGTTTGGCGGCCGTGGCGACTAGGGTTTGTAGTTTGGTGGCGGCGCGACCCAAGATACCTTCCCCGGCCGTCTCGCGCCACGCCGATCGTCCTCCCGACGAGCAATCTGCCGAGCCCTCCCGAGCTCCTCACAGTGCAGATTTCCCCCTCATTGGAGGCTGCGCCATGGCTGCTTTAGGAGCTCCAGTTCGTTGGCCGGGAGGAAGCTCAAGGTCGGCGGCATGTACTGCACCCTCCGTCGGCCACGGTTTATGGGGCTTCCACCTCGCCGATTCCATACTGAGAGCGACCATCGAGTACGCTCCAACGGTCCATTGCCATTGCGGGAGAAGGTGGTCGGTGGATCTCGTGGAGCGACTCTAACCCGACGGAGGTACATGACATGCATGCGAGCTCGGGTAAGTAATCTTCACCAAATTCTCGTTATTTTGGTTTGTGAAGGCTCGCTTATTTGTGAATCTTAATTGAAGGTGGAGGTCGCAAGTTTTGGGCATGGTACGATGATGAACCAACCCCCTTCTTGAGGCAGGTAGTACTGGACTTGCGCGACACTGTTAGGGCGTTGAGGAAGGAGAACCATGAGCTTAGGGCGTTAAGGAACCAGAACAATGAACAAGATTTGAGTGTGGCCGAGTCCAGGCATGGAGAACGTGATGTAGCAGTTGTTGGACTCGCTGGTAGGGTAGCACAGCTGGAGAAAGAGAGGAGACTTTTTTTTGTCTTGCTTGTTGTTTTTGCAATGATGGTAGTTAGAGTTCTGATTAGGGAATGTAATTGAACCTGTGCCGCAATCTATTATGTAATGGAACCTGTGTTGCTCTGAGAATTGTCCAGTTCAGTTGATGCTCTGTAATGATGGTTTGATGAATTGTTTGCAATGATGGTTTGACTTGTTTGCAATGATGGTTTGATGAATTGTCCGCATTGTCCGATTAACTTGTTTGCAATGATGGTTTGATGAATTGTCGATTCGATTGATGCTCAGAATACCGATGCTTGTCAACAAGGTACCATGATTGAACCTAACAAAGATAATCTATGCGGAATCGATGCTCTCTAATCTTGGATGAAATGTAAACTGGATGAAATGATACTAGGGGACAGTGATTGAAACAAGTTCGATGCTCTTTAACTATCCGGCATTGTCCTAACGTAACTGTGAATGCATTGTAAGATGTTCAATCCATGTAAACATCAACAGTAACTCGAATCATTGTCGTGCATTGTCTTAATGAGAACCGAGAATGCATTGCCCCAATGTAACTCGGAATGCATTGTTCAATCTTGTGCTTAATGTGACTGGAGTCTTAAGAAGGATTGCAAGATTCTTGTGTCACCTGACTCTTTTTTTTCTAATTAGGCTTCCAGACCTGATTGTACAGAATGATCTAGGGCCTAAAGACATTAGCTGCTGAACAAAGTGGTGAAATTCCAACCAGACAACATGGTTACAGTAGTTTCTCATGTCATCTTTCATAGTTCGATGGCTTGATCTGAAATCACAGCTCCATTTCCATTAATAAACACAGTTATCAGCCCACAAGGCACAAGTTGAAAATATTACATAACACTAAGTGACTGTCAGTAGAACTGTCAGACCACAAGGCACAAGTTGAAAAGATTACATAACACTAACAGCATAACTGTCAGCCCACAAGGCACAAGTTCAAAAGATTACATAACACTAACAGCATAACTGTCTGGCAAATCCATTAGAACATCACTCATTAGTTGGGATACCCAAAAGCTTTGCAAGCTTTGAACTATAACTTTGCTTCTTCTTGGTTGGACTCAGCTTCTTCCTATTTTGAAAGGCTGGTTCTTGGCCGCAGACTTTACGCAGGCGTAACCCGGTTACCCGGATGTTCACACTTGATTTTGCACTCGCAGACGCCACACTTGCCTCCAAGTTCATAGTGCCAGAACCACCATGTTGTGTAGTGACTTTAGCGATGAAAGAGGTTTTGATGATCCTCGATCCGCATACCAGTCAGAGTGGTAACCACCATGTTGAGTTAGAGGTTTGTAGTTTGCAAGTGCAAAGAATATAAATGAAGATATGGAAATTTTGGAATGCACCTACATTCTGAAAAATTGTGCCTGTCCTGTCTGAGTACAATACTCCTACCCCAGTGCAACTCTTTTTGGATGGAGGTGGTGTGTTCACTGAATTAGACACAGTCTTTCTCTTGGTCATGCTAGAACAAATCTGTTGTGGTGGAGGAATCACAACTGCAATGTGAAAGGTGCTTAAACTATGTAATTTTGTACCAACTTAGGAAATGCATGAAATGAAGGAATGAATTTTGTACTGAGAACAGACCAGTTGGTGTAGAATTGCCAACACTTGCACAATGACCTTGTTGATCTGGTGGGCTCGATGTTTGCTCGATTGGCCATGTCTCCTCTCACAGCTAGACTGTTATGGCCAATTCCTTTGCAAAGCTCGCACCTAATGATTGTGCCAATCTTGGGCAGTCTTATTCCTTTAGGCTTCTCATCTTGCTCTCTCTTCCTATCTTTCTTTGGCCTCCTGCATTTTCTCCATTTTGGTTGCCTTGGTCTTGGTCTCTCCGATGTGGGCCAACAAGTCATGCCCTCAACAGGTTGCAAGCGGTGCTCATAAGTCTTGTTGTACTGCAATGGAGTAACATGGTGCTATGTAGTCATCAAGGAACTGCTCCTCCAATTGATGCATGCAATGGCATGTGGGCAAGGCAAACCAGACAGTTGCCAATATCTGCATGAACAAGTTCTACTATCCAAGTTCATTGAGAACCTATGATCTCTATGTGTGACCTCAAAACCATTCTGACCATTGTACACAAAGATGACGTAAACCGACTCATTGATGTAGACCTTCATTTTCTTCAGAATATTGGGGCATGTCACACCTGTCCACTTCTCTGCCTTGCTTTTGTTGGTATGGATTCTAACCATCACTTTCCTCCTTATCCACTCAAACATGCTGATGATAGGGAGGTACCTTGACTCAACTATGGCATGATTGAATGATTCACACATGTTGTTGTCCACAGATTCACAGCATGATCCCAACTTGAACCATGCCCTGCTCCAATGTTGTGGATCTGTCCTCATGATTGCATTAGCACCTTCAGGGGTATCCTTTGCAAGCCTTGCCCAATGGTAGTTGAAAAGATTGACACATGGAGATTTGGCACACAACCAGAACTTCTTCTGCCAAGCCTTGTTCTTGTAAGTCTTCCTGAAGTTGGCATAGATGTGTCTTGCACACATCCTATGCTCAGCCTTGGGTACCCAATACTGAACAGCATTTAGTAGGCCCTGCAACAAACAAACAGAAGTTAAGTACTGCATATGACAAATTGGATGAATAAACACTAATGTGACTTACTTTCTGTTGATCTGAGATGATTACCCATCCTTCGCCATCTCCAATTTCTATATCTTTGAAGAAAATCCCACAGAACCAGGTCCATGACTCATTAGTTTCCTTCTCTACCACAGCCCATGCTATGGGGTACATCTGATTGTTTGCATCTCTTCCCATTGCACAAATTAGCTCCCCATTGGTTGGACCTTTGAAGAAACAACCATCTAAACCTATCACTTTCCTACACCCAGCTAAGAAACCTCTTTGCAAGCATCCAAACAAATATACATTCCGAGAAAAAGCGACTGGGCATCCGGATGCGGCTTAACCACTCTTGTGCTACTGGATTGCTCCTAAGAAGCTCCATTTGGTAGTCAAAGACCCTACCATACTCTCCTTCTTGGAGTCTAATACCTTCGCATTACAATGGACTTAGCTCTTTTGCACTTAGCTATGCTCACATCTCGCATGCATTTGTTCTGTCTTGTTTGCTTCAAGTGCTCAAGCTTCGTGTTGGGTTTCCCATTATGGCACTCTCAAACTTTTCAATATTCTCCGGAAGTGACAAGTTTGTTGTCCCTTCTTGGGGGCATGTGTGCTCATCCTTGAAACTACTCACTATCCATCCTTCATCCCATCAAGTTATTTGACAACAAGATAAACCAAGGACATTTGGCCCACTCACATTGAGCCCTAACCCTTTTGTTGTCATTCTTGCAAAAATTAATAACATGTCTCCTCTCTACTCCATACGCCTAACACTTGAATGAAGTCCCCTTGCAGCTAAAACCCATGCCCAAGCTAAAAGTAGGAGACTTGCTTTGGGGTCATACCTAGGGTACTTGGGTTTCCTCCTCGAGAGCTCACCATCACGCCACCTTCCTCATAGTTGTCCTCTTCCTCACTCTCGGAAAAGTAAGAAGTGTCACCGTCATCGTCTCCTCCTTGTCCCTTGACTCATCAATGGCCACCAAATGACCAGACCTTGTACCTCTTTCTCGTAGTCACCGCAAGTCTTGTAGTCGACCTTTGCCTTCCCTTCATATCGTGCAATGTATTGTAGAACTTCCGCTGCGTGCAATATCCTTTGCAATATCGGTGGTGACACCTCAATCACCTCCACCTCCTTGGAAGCATCTAATTCCTCATCATCATCTGTGTGCATCCAAGCTTCACTCTCATCTTCCCAATCACTGCTCTTCATCTCCTTTGTCACAAACACCATCACCATCCGAGCCAACATCATCATCAACTCCCACCGCCTCAACAAATATATCCACAACACCCCATCGGTGATCTGATCGGCCATGGTGCGGCGGTCCTCATCATTTGTTAGCGCCCTCAATCCAGTCTTCAATGCTTTCCCAGGAAACTGCGAGTGCATGAGTACCAACTCCACATCCTCACAATGGTCCTTCAAATGGCCTTGGACCTCCGGTAGCGACAACTTATCCCGATCTATGTAAGACATGCCGTCTCTTCCTCCGCAATAATGCAATATCTTCCCATCATCAAAGAAATCCCCCTTTGAAATGGAACCTAACAACTAGCTTGTCCAAATTATCCATTGCTAAATCGAGTAACATGCAAGAAATCACCACTGTGATATACCTACATGCAAAATAACACCAACCATTACTCTAAGAACAACACTAATCGAAGTAGCTCCACAAACAACCGGAGTAATTGCGCCAGATCTAGGATTGAAGAACTCACCTTTAGCCCTGTCCTTGTTCACCGCCGCATCCTATCCGCTGGGATCTGGGGATTTCTTAGAACCCTAGTCGCCGGCCGCTAAACCCTAGCCGCCGCCGAGAGAGAGCGAGGCGAGAGTGAGCGAGAGGGAGAGAGAGCGGCCGAGTGCGAGGCGACCGCATCAGGGCATCAGAGAGAGCATGATTTGATTCGAGGGGGAGAGAGGGAGAGAGAGCGACCGAGTGCGAGGCCGACTCAGCGCCAGCGTGGATGCCACGTCGGCCCAAACCGCCGCACGCACGCGAGGGACGCGATTTGCCCGTATGAAAAGTTTGAGGTGCGTTATATCCGGTATTTAAGTTCAGGGACCAAAATTAATCATCGGGTATAGATGAGGGACGAAGAATGGACTTATTCCTTCTTTTTATTTCTGCCCAACGGTGATATAAACTAGAACTGTAATTTTGCATGTTATTAATCAGACCAACGTAGGGTTAATTGCATGCAATACTTTTATGTCATTTCTAATTTTTTTTCCCCTGTATTTTAATGTTCAGCAATGAATGCTTCAAATGTTGCTGCTACAATTGACAACATTGAGCAGCTTACGGGGAGCAACTTCCCCGCTTGGAAAGAAAGAGTTTCAGTTGTCCTTGGAGTATTAGACCTTGATTATGCATTAAGGGTGACTGCTCCCGTTTCTCCCACCATTGGTGAGGATGATTACGATGAGAAAAAGAAAATATATGATAATAATGCTGAAAAATGGGAGCGGTCTAACCGTCTATCACTAATGATTATGAAGACTTCTATCTCAGTCGGAATCAGGGGAGCAATCCCAGATTCTGAAAATGCTAAGGAGTATCGGCTTCAGAGGAGAAATTCAAAGGCTCCACTAAGGTTTATGCCAGTACATTAATCCAGAGGCTTCTATCCACTAAGTATGACGGGTCCAGCAGTATAAGAGAGCACATCATGATGATGACTGATATGGCTGGAAAACTCAAGGGCATGGACATGGAAATATCTGATGGTTTCCTAGTCCACTTCATAATGACTTCTCTTCCTTCTGAATACACTGCTTTTAAGATAAACTATAATACTCAGAAAGATAAATGGAGCATGAGTGATCTTATCGCCATGTGTGTCGGGAGGAAGAAAGGATTAGGGCGAAAAGAAAGATTTAGTGAATCAAGTTGGCGGTCCTAGCAAAAGGAAGTTCTCAGGGGACTTCAAATCCAAGAAAAGGCTGCACTACTCTCCTAATTCAGATAAATCAGGGCCTAAGGTGCAAAATACACCTAAGCCCAATGTTGCTTCTGCTAAAGCACCAAGTGGGAATGCATGTCATACGCAAGGAGCCGGACATTTCGGAAGGATTGTGTTGGTTTCCTAAAGTGGCTCGCCAAGAAGGGTAATGATTCTATAACTTTTGTTGATGAAACCCTTTATACTAATTTTTCCCTTAAATCTTGGTGGATTGACTCAGGTGCAATCGTACGCGTTACCAACTTTTTACAGGATTCCATACCGTGAGAACACTAAGAAAGGGGAGAAGTCTTAGAGTCGCGGATGGAAAAGAAGCGAAGTGGAATCGCTTGGTTCTGTTTCCTTAGTTTTAGATAGCGGCTTCACACTTCGTCTTAATAATGTAGTTTTGTTCCTTCCATTTGGAGGAATTTAATTTGATATCTTTATTGGACGATGATGGATTCAAATGTAATTTTGGTAACAATAAGTGTGTTATCACATTTAATTCAAATAATGTTGGTCTTGCTGTTAGACAAGACAAGCTTTATATGCTTTCCCTTAATGAATCATCGATATCTTTGAATGTGTGTGATACTATGCTTAAAAAGAATAATGAGTCTTCTTCGAAACTGTGGCACTGTCGTTTAGGCCACATTTGAAGGGGAGAATGGAGCGTCTCATTAAGGAAGAGATTCTCCAACCATTAGATTTCTCGACTCGGACTCACGCATTGATTGCATTAAAGGAAAATACGTAAAGAAAATAAAGAAGGAGCAACTCGCACTCGGGACTATTAGAGTTAATTCACACTGATATTTGTGGTCCTTTTCCTGTGACATCAGTGGATGGTTTTGATTCTTTCATCACATTCACTGATGATTTCTCCCGTTATGGTTATATTTTTCCCATTAAGGACCGATCTGAATCACTTGATAAATTTAAGATATTTAAGGCTGAAGTTGAAAATCAGCACAACCTAAGAATTAAAGTGGTAAGATCGGACCGTGGGGGAGAATATTATGGGAGACATGCCCTTATAGCCAAATTCTCGCCCTTTCGCTAAGTTCCTTCAGAAAATGGCATTGTTGCCCAATATTCTACACCAGGTGAACCTCAACAAAATGGGGTAGCTGAGAGACGCAACCGTACACTTATGGATATGGTACGGAGCATGCTTAGCTACTCTAATTTATCAACTAGTTTATGGATGGAGGCACTAAAGACAAGACACATATTCTTAATAGGGTTCCCGAAATCGGTCCCTAAAACACCTTATGAATTATGGACCGAGAAAACCGAGTTTGAAATATTTAAGAGTATGGGGTTGTTGTGCTGAAGCTAAGATATTTAATCCACATATTGGAAAATTAGATCCTAAGACAGTAAGTTGCCATTTCATAGGGTACCCGGAAAGATCTAAAGGGTATCGGTTTTATTGTCCCGATAGAACAACTAAGTTTGTAGAAACAAGGCATGCTGTGTTCTTAGAAAATAATGAGGACCTGGAGCCTAGGAAAATAGATCTTGAAGAGAAGCGGGTTTACGTTCCTTCACCGCTTATCCCGAGATTTTATTCTGCACTTGGTGGTTGCACCTCCGAGATACCAAATCGTTGATGCACCCACTGTTGGGGTCTCTGAAATTCCTAATGTCATACCTAATGATGAGCCTTAGCAGTCTCCTGCGCCTCAGCAGCCTCCTGCAATAGTTGCTGAACCTATTAGAAGATCACAGCGGGAGAGAAGATCTGCCATCCCAAATGATTATGTTGTTTACATGAATGAGGATATTAATGATATAGGGAAGGTAGATGATCCCACCTCTTATAAGGAAGCAATGATGAGTGAACATTGTCCTAAATGGCTTGATGCCATGAAGGATGAACTAAAATCTATGAGTACTAATGATGTATGGGACTTAGTAGAAATTCCTGACGGAGTCAAAATAGTAGGCTGTAAATGGGTCTACAAAACCAAGCATGACTCTAAGGGAAATATCGAAAGGTTCAAAGCAAGGCTCGTAGCAAAAGGCTTCTCACAAAGAGGGGATTGATTATAATGACACTTTTTCTCCTGTCTCAACTAAGGATTCGTTCAGAATCGTTATGACACTTGTAGCTCATTATGATTTAGAGCTACATCAGATGGATATGAAGACGGCATTCCTTAATGGCGATTTGCAAGAAAATGTTTACATGACTCAACCGGAAGGTTTTGTCGTGGAAGGCAAGGAGCATATGGGATGTCGACTTAAGAAATCTATTTATGGCTTAAAACAAGCATCGAGGCAGTGGTATCTCAAATTTGATAAAGTTATAAGGAATTTTGGATTTAAGGAAAATGAAGTTGATAACTGCATATATGTTAAGTTCAAGGGGAGTAAATTCACCATCTTAGTACTTTATGTGGATGATATCTTATTGGTTAGCAGCGATAAGGATATGCTGTTTGAAACCAAGAGATTTCTCTCATCCAATTTTGATATGAAGGATCTCGGTGATGCCTCTTACGTTCTTGGCATTGAAATTCACCGGGACAGGTCCAAAGGAGTATTAAGTTTATCGCAAAAAGCATACGTTGACAGAGTACTAAAGAGATACAATATGCATAAATGCTCGCTCACCCGCCCTATCGTTAAGGGCGATAATTTTGGGACATTTCAATGTCCAAGGAACCAATATGAAATCGATCGGATGAAGACGGTTCCTTACGCTTGTTTGTCGGAAGCATTATGTATGCTCAAGTAAGCACACATACGACTTAGCTTTTGTAACCGAATGCTTGGCGGATATCATCAAATCCAGACCGGACCACCGGAAGGCCGTTAAGAAAGTCTTGCGTTATATGCAAGCTACTAAGCATCTCATGCTCACATATAAGCATACCGATAACCTTGAAGTTGTTGGTTATTGATTCAGATTTTATGGGATGTGTTGATACTAAGAAATCCACGTCAAAGTTATATCTTCACACTCATTTGGAGGAGCTATCTCGTGGAAAAGCTCCAAACAAACCCTTACGGCATCTTCAACGATGCAAGCTGAGTTTGTGGCATGTTATGAGGCTCTTTAGGCGGTGTATGGCTTAAGAACTTTATTAGGACCTTAGAGTGGTTGTGACATTTCTAAGCCACTCACCTTATACTGCGATAACGAACCCGCAGTCTTTTATGCGAGTAACAACAAGTCAAGTGGTGCTGCCAAACACATTGACATTAAGTATCATGTTGTGAAAGATAGAATCCAGGATCAAACCATTAGTATCAAGCATATTAGTACTAAGTCAATGCTTGCGGATCCGCTTACCAAAGGCTTACCACCCAATATATTTCGTGATCATGTTGCCGGCATGGGTTTATTGGAAAGCCTCTGATTCTGGATAAAAGAACCTTAAAACGAACCAACTCCCATTAAGTATAATGAATATCCATTTCAAAGATGAGATAGTACACTATAGGTACTGAGGTCGTATGACATTTTATTGGTCATGCGACACATTACCTTGGTATGCTATTTTATTGAGAATGGGCTTATGTTGTTAGCCTTTCGATCAAAGGGGAGAATGTTGGATTGATCTCGGCTAACTGCCGAGACCGAGTCTTACGGGGCATAAGCCCACCTTTGCGCCCTGATCGGGGGCGTCTCCAACAGAGATTTGGTTTCGGTTCCGGTCACCTCAGCGCTACAAAAACTCAGGGATTCGGCAGGTTTGGTTCCCGTGTGGTTCAAGCCTAACAACATCCCGCACACATCCGATCTATAACGCGCACTGAGGTGAACGAAGGACGTCATCACCGCGACTCAAACTCGTCGGCATCACCGTGACGCCGTCGTCTCCACTACGACATCCACGACTCAGGCCAACATCAACGCGCTTAGATCCGCGCCGACCCCGACTGTCAGCGACCAACCCTAAGATCCGATGGCATCACCGGGATCGGGTATGTCTCACACTTCCGCATCTAATGTTTTGTTGTGGTGTTCAACAATAGAGTTAGGGTTAACGTTATTAGATTATGTTTTAGTCTCAGTTTTCACTATCACAAAGCAAGGTTAACCAGATTGTTACTCATGAAAATTGAATGACGAACACAGATGGATCACCAAACCATAATTTTCTCCTTCTTGGCGTGATCCCGCTCTATTTAATTTATATATTTGAAAATTGCTTTTGTGACGCACACTCGTATACTTACAAATCTAACAAAACTTTACAAAGTTGGTGTTAATGTGGGGGGAGAGAGAGTACCACAAAAGCTAATGCAAGCAAGAAGAAAAAAAAATGGAGGGAGAGGATGCGACTCGAGCCATTCTTATTGTTTGCTGCACTCCTAGCAAGAGAATGATAATTCTTGGGCAAAGCTCTTGCCGGTGACCAAGCTGCTTTTATATAAGATCTAAATGTGGTATATTTGGAACGTGGTTAGATTTGCTATTAATGGGTGGTTATCCAATTCCAAAATTTGAAAGTCCAGTCTGTAATGTATGCAGATATATATATATAAATCGAAGTTATCCCCAGTTAATGTGGTATTTTTGGCATATGATTAAACCTGCTAATCGATGATTTTGAAAGTCCGCTCTATATCCAAATAAGACACGCTAATATATGGACATCTAAATCCAAATTTTGGCAGACGATGGCAATTAAACGAAATGAGAACCTAATTGCAGTCAAGGCATTATAAACACGCCTGAAAAATCTCCCAATTTGCGATAATCTCCTAAAAATGGCTCTTGGTGCCATGTACGAGTTCGGCGTCTGCGTATCCCACGCAGAAGTACAGCTGCTAACTTTTTATGCTTTAAGATGCACGAAAATTAATTTATTTGGGTACACAGCACATCCATGGCATGCATATTTCTTACTATGCCAGATGGTACACGATAAAAAGAAATAAAAAGAGAGGAAGCAAACTGCCATTTACGGCAACGTAAAAAGAAAAGAAAAGAAGAAGAAAACATTTTCAGGGGCACTTGGAATCGCCCTGGCCGCTCTTCATGTTGTTGTAGCATGGGCATTCTTCCTTGTTGCCGGACGTGCCAGACGGAACACATAGGCACTTCTCGCAGCAGATATTGCAGTACTTCAGGCAAGGTTCTTGGTGCTTGGTTTCTGAGCAGCGGTAGTCGCATTTCTGTGGGCATTCTGCTCGATCATACGCATGCATTCATGCAACAAGAGAAAAAAGGAGCTCCAAATGAGAGGTATTATTCACCAATAAGAAAGACATGAGTGCATGCTCGCATTGGTGATTTGGGAAATGATAAATTTATTTACCTTGTATGGGGACGGAGCCTTCTGCGCCATCCTACGTTACAAATTCATGCATCAATTCGGTGTAGATAATAATGAAAGCCAAGCACAATATAAGAGTTGAAGAATTGCTTTGCTCTTTCACAGCAACCAGACACTAGTATGCTACAACTTACCAGTCGGTAAAACCCTCCATCGGCTCTCCCAGAGACCTCAACCTAAAACATACCAACACATCTATATAGTCAGTATATATCTTGGAACAGAAGTAGAGAGAGACAGAAGTAGAGAGAGAGAGAGAGAGAGAGAGAGAGAGAGAGTACCACAAATGCTAATGCAAGCGAGAAGCAAACAATGGGGAGAAAGCATGCCATTTATTCCTCCAAATATTCGGCATTGTACCAACCAAATATTGATGGAGATATCCAATTAACTCCAAATATTGAAAGCTGTCCATACATAATTGGTCCAATCCAAAATCTGGTATATTCGGCATTGTACCAACCAAATTGCACCTTATATTCCTCCTCTCACCAGGTCAAGGTTGATATTGCACCTTATAAGTTTGGTTTCCGCACTTGATTTTCACGAGTTTTGCAACATTTAGCCAATTTTATTTTCACGTGATATTTTACCGCCTGGGAATCTTCATTAATTGCGTATTTTATTGCCATAAACAAATAAATATTTAGTAATGGCGCCCTTCCAAATAACAGACAGAGATAGCAAGCAGGATTTTTGCTGTTGCTCTTCAAAAAGTTAAATACAATGAACCTGCTCAATAAACGTCAATGTAGAATAACCGGGGAATACTCTCAATCACTTGTTCTCGCTGAAGTAACTCATATAAATGAGACAAGAAAATGTTTATGTTTGCATGGTTTCTCTTTATTTTATTTCCGAAAAGTCACGGGGAGCGGATCCCCTGATGAACCACAAAGGTTCTGTTCATGTCCTATCTTTCGGTGAGAAGGTAAGCTCGGTAGTAGTCGCTCAACTCTTACGATCTTGGCTACGAATTCGCAAGGCTCGAAACCACGCAATCGTTGAACTGCTCGACAGGTCGTTATCAACCGTGCACGAATACCCAGATGATCTGATTACGAAGATCAATTCCTGCATACACCGAAGAAGAACGCAAGAACAATATAAATAGGCAATCTAAAATTGCGAATAGGAATTGAAATTGTATTGATAAGTGGGGTTCCGAAGAAAAATATCGTTGTTGATCTCGCCGAACAAGAGGACAAAGTATAAACTAGAAAAACTAAACTTCAATCAACAAAACCCACCAAACCCTAAGGGTGGCATGCAGCCACTATGTAAAGGAGGAAGAGAGGGGCAGCGGCCGTGAACAGTACCACATGAACAATGCCAAACCCTAGGTATCCAGTCTGAATTATAAGGCCCATTGGCCATTAGCATAGGTGGCGCAACACCAAGTTTCTTTACTCAAATATTGCTAAGTGTTGGTCTAAACAACTTGATATATAGTCTTCATACTAGATTCTACTAAGCCTCAAAATATAAATATTCATTCCTTGTATAATCATCTCCATGCTTGGTGCTGCCATCATGTCCATTTAGCTTGCCTCTCGATCCTTGATTTCTAAGTAAAATAATATAACGTGCTTTAGGCAGCATCATAGAGTTCATGGAATATGGACGCACTTTGAGAAACGAAGTCACCTGATAATTTAGTTAGCGAGCACGTGCTCTAGTAACTGGTCCTTGCAAATTCGAAGCAGTAGGGATGGTTGTATCAGTGGAAAAGATGTCCTTATCACCCTCCCCTTCTTGAATTAGAGTCGTCCTCGACTCAAGGTCATCTTCTGCTTCCAAGTATGGCTTCAAATCAGCAATGTTAAATGTGAGACTAACACCAAAATCTACCGACAGATCAAGTTTATATGCATTATCATTAATCTTTTCTAACACTTCAGAGTTTACATAGACCGTATCAGGTCAGGTTTTACAATAAGGGTCGAACAGGCTAAAAGATTAATTACATTTCAAAAAATAGCGAGCGACACAACGAAAACAAAAGAAATGTGAGAGCATATCTCTCCACAGGCAAGCGACTGAGGAAACCCGTGTGCATCCGATATTACCCGAAAAACTCAGATAATACGGGATGCACGCAAGTACCGACGTAGTTAACTAGACTGAGGCGAGACTAGAACAGCTAAGGACTAAACTACGCTTCAAAAACTCCTAGGGCTTCAGACGTCTGGTTCCTCGTAATAGTCGTAAGCTCCAAGATTTCCTACTTCTAAGGGTTGGGAAAAAAGCGAGGATGAGAACAACTTCCGTGCTCGTGAGCCAACACAACAGATGCAATAATATACATGTAAGGCTTAACAGGGATAGTTTGGGTTCTTTTATTTGCGCAAAGCAACGTTTATAAATACATATACTTAGAAAGACCTAGCACTTAGTGTTTCAACTGAATTGCATTTTTATTAAAGAGATTATTGGTGCAATATTAGTATCAGCGGAGGTTACCTCCACCTCATACTTAATTTTAATGATGGTTACATCCACCTAACTCAACACTGGGTATGACTACCCACGAAAAATTCAAAACAAGGGCTAGATGAGCCTGTCACATTTTTCAACACACCCACAAAGGTTTTTGAAATATAACTAACTCAAGTTACGTGGTCGAAACCTGGTCGT
Organism: Hsuehochloa calcarea; assembly: GCA_036346395.1. NCBI lineage: Eukaryota > Viridiplantae > Streptophyta > Magnoliopsida > Poales > Poaceae > Hsuehochloa > Hsuehochloa calcarea. The sequence continues at coordinate 2,417,846 of CM070612.1, read as the reverse complement.
AAGGAGTTACAAATTGGTCGATACCAAATATGAACTGGTCGTATAAAGATACGAGCTGGTCGTTAGTGATATAGTCCTGGTCGTAGATCAGATTGTATTAAGGTTCATCCGATATATTATATGTGTGTTTGGGAATCGTTATGTGCTGCTAGGTACCGCTAACTAGTGATCAGAAAAGAGTTTCCGAGTCATAACCGATTACACATGAATCTATAGGGTCGCACACTTAAAGGGCTAAGATTTGATTTGTATGGTGATCTGAATTCTTGTAGGCCACGAGTTCCTAATGGGCGTCAAGTACAAGACCCCATTATGGATGCCTATAAATAGAGGGGCGGTGGCAAGGGGTGTAATGATCTTTTGAATAATTTTTTGAAACCCTAATAGCCACACCTTTCTCAACCACTCCGCCGGTGCTAGCACTCTAGCGCGTGGTGCCCCTGCTCCATACGTGTGGATACCTTGGATGTGTTGTTGCGAAGCATCAGCACTAGGACGATCCGCAACTCAGTAAGACCACTCGGAGGAACAGACGCGTGGCGAGTACGACCACTCGGAGGAGCAGACGCGCGGCGAGTACGACCACTCGGAGGAGAAGACGCGTGGTGAGTACGACTACGACTGCATCAACTCGCTACATCGACTGTACTTCCGCTACGAGTCAGCGCGTCTAGTGGTAATCTCGTGATCTATTACTAGCGGAGGTTCCTGAGTTGCGCGGTAAAGTTTTGTTTTGTACTATCGTAGTCTTCCCGCGATCCTTCATCCACTACTTGCACCACCTTGCTCAACCAAGGGGTCCCCACTTGAATTATATTAATTATTGTAAAGTTTCAATGAATTACATAAAGGAACGAAGAGAATAGAGATTTCCACGTAGAGATCATACGCCGATCTCTAGGTACCATTTTTTCCGCTCATAGTGTTACATCTTTAGTGCATGATTTCATCAGGCAATAGAGCGATGGTTCTCGGATCCTGAAAATGACATCATGTCTTTCTTTTTTTTGTGATGGAATTAAGATGCAAAATTTCATTAATCGTTAACAGGCCAACAATCATGTCGTAGGCAATTATATAGGAAGTCCGGCACTTGATTAAGCCAAGTGCACCTTTGCCTATCAAAAGAAGCTTGTTTAGCACATAAATGAGTCTCCCACAGATTGACGATCAGGTTCTGTGAATCACATTCAATCAACACTTTGTGAAGACCCCAATCAATTGCTAGTCTGGCACCATCTCGAATAGCAAGCGCCTCGGCAGTGAGAGCACTAGTGTCACACCCCGTTTTCAGTTAATGAATAGTGTTTACTATTCAACCCCTATTTTCAATTCGTAATTGCAATTTGTAATATTTTTGAAAGATTTCAAACTTCTTGTTAAGCTCGGATTTGTGTTTCAAATATTTCCGTGTTTTCAAAATTTCAAACTCAAGCTTGTAGCTCCTTTTTCGGTTTTGGGGCCTTAACCCATTTTAGCCATCCCTCTCTTTCTCCCTCTTCTGGGCTCAGCCTGTTACTCCCTCCCCTTCCTTGGCCCATCCCGGCCAAATCTTTCCCCGCCCTGTTCAGCCTCCATTTTCCCCAGCCGGCTGTCTTTTCTTCTCCCCCCCAGAACCGAGCTGGCCCAGTCCCTCTGTAACATCCCAAAATTTGTTTGTGTTTCAAATGTAATAAAAATGAGGAGAAATTAAAACTTTTTCTCTCATCTTGATTTTTGTAATCAGTTCCATAATTTTTGTAAAGGAATTATGTGAAATCAAAAATCAAATTGCCATTTGGACACCAACACAAATCTCCTTCATGAAAATCTGGTGCCCAACCCCTGAAAATAATTTTCATTGGGCCTAGGAGTGATGTTTAACACCTCAGAATTATTTCATAATTTTCAGAAATTATTTGATAATTTTTGAGACCAGTCCAACCTTGGTCAAACTCTACATATAGCCTTCTGGAATTTTTGGAGAAAAATGCAGTGCATAAAAGTCTCTGAAAATTTTATATAAGGTTCATCACCCAGTAAGAAATCTCCAGTTAAAATTTCATAAATTTTGGAGTTTGTTTGCTACCCCAAATAATTCCTCAAAGATCAGTTGTTCAAATTCAAACCCTAACCGGTTTTCATTGTTCCTGGGTCGGATCGGACTGGGCTCGAGCCTCTTGATTTGGTTCATCAACTAAACGCACCGGCTCGATCGTTCGGGCGCGGCGTTGTGAGTCGTTGGATCGGCATCGAGCGGCCCACGTTCGCGAGCGTTCGGACCATCCGAGCGGCCGTCCATTTGAGCCGTTGGATTCTAAATCAGCGGTCCACGATCGCGTGAGCGTTCGGACCATCCGAACGCCTCGCAACGTGAACCGTAGGATCCAAATCAACGGTCGAGATTAAGTGAGCGTTGAATCGTTATAATCAATCTGTTCTATTTCACCGTCCGATTAAATCCAACGGTGTCCTCTTTCGTCTTCCTCTCGCTCGCGGCATCGTAGAGTCAACAGGGTGGCGTGCAGCACCCTCTTCGGCAGAGCCGGTCGCGTCTCCTTTAGGCCAACGGCTTTTCCGCATTTAATGCTCCCGTCCGTCGCCTCCACGATCGTCGTCTCCATCATTGCACCGCCTCGTCGCCTCGGCCAACCTCAAAGACAATGCATCGCCATTTTTCTTCCGTTGCTTCTTCCTTGCTCTTCGCCTATAAACGCCTCCAAGGGCTTCCTTATCCTCCTTTAAACACCCTCGAGCTCCAAAGATTGCTTCTAGTACACTGAGTGAGCTCCATTTCAAAAAATTGCTCTCGGACGCCATTGTTGAAGCTTCGGGTCCTTCGGTGAAAGTGGTGCTCCGGGCCTTCTCTTTCAAACCCCTTGCTTCCTCAGTTACTTGGAATCTCATAGAATATTAACCCTCTGTCAATTTTGCCTTTGATGAAGAAAGCGAATCGATTCGGTTTTCCCCAATTCGGTAAAGCTTTACTCTTCTTCACCCGAGCCGATTCAACTCTCCTCCGTGCCTTCTTTGGGCTCAGGTACCCCCTTATTAGTCCCTAGTTGATTGGCACTCGCTTCCTTGAACCGCAGCTGAGCTCATTTGCGTTTGTCGTTTTCGGTCATTTTGAGTCGTCTCTGTCATCTCCGGCTTGCCGGCGTTCTAGACCGCCGCAGCCAAAATTGTTGGTACCTTTGGGTGCGCAAGGTTGTTAGCAACTCATTTTAGGCTTTTGCTCGCACCGCCGCGGCCAGAGTCGCCGGCGGCGAGCCGTTCTTCCCCGTCAAATTTTGTCGGACGAAAATCTGGGGCGAGGTTTGAACTTGAGTCGTTGCGGACCGTCGATCCTAAGATCTACGGCCCAAGTTTGCGCTGAAGTTTGAACTAGCGCGCGTCTCGGTCTGTGACCCGTTGGATCCGAGATCAACGGTCCCGATGCGAGATAGCGTGGATCGTTGGATCCCAGATCCACGGCTCGCGTGTGCGTGAACGTTCGGACCGCTGAACACTCCGATCCACGTGAACCGTTGGATCCAGATCCAACGGCGGACGATCAGCGTCCCTGGATCGCTCGAACGCTTTGATCTGTGGACCGTTGGATCCAAGATCAACGGTCCCGATTCAAGTGAACGTTCGGACCGTCCGAAAGGTTCGATCCGTGTGGACCGTTGGATCCAAGATCAACGGCTCCTGTGCGGGTGAACGTTCGGACCGCCGAACGCTTGGATCCACGTGAACCGTTGGATCCAGATCCAACGGTTGACGTTTAGGGTTTCAGGGCCGCGCGCGCTCGCGCGTTAGCGCAGGAACGCGGACCGTCGGATCCAAGATCGACGCTCCTCGTTCGGCCACGTCATTCCTAATTTTTGATTTTCCGAAAGGATTTATTTATCGACTGAAAAATATGATAACTTGTAAAATGCATAACTAATTCATTTCAAATCCTTTTCGGTTGATTCAAATTTTGTTGGTTATGTTTTTAACTCAATTTTAATCTAAAAATATTTTCAACCCCAGTATAGCTCCAGAAATTTTTGCTTATGAATAGTAGCATTTTTTTATTTATAAAAGCTGAGCAAAATTGTTTTGGTCATATCTTTGGCATTAAGAATCCAAATCAATTGGTTCTTGTTGCTAAATTCTTTATAAATCATGATCTTTCTACTGTAAAATTTTCCGGATTTTTGGAGAGAGTTTACTGTTGGGTCTTTGCATTTTTATTCGTTCTTATCGGTTGCTTTTTGCTTTCTCGTTAGGATCCGAAGAGCACGTTGATAATATTATCGATCCTCAGCAACACCTTGACCCACAGCAAGCAGGCAAGATATTTGATCATAAATGTCCCATTACTTTCAAAGTCTAATATCTTGTTTACAAACTATATGTATGCATTGCTTTTGTGTCCAATTAATTTTGCCCTGTTTAGAGGTAGCTATTCCTAATGCATTGTTGCCATTCAAATGTTATCCCCTGCCACAACCATAAGTTATTATCATCGCTGGTGAATTAGAGCCCGGTGATTTAATTATGCTCTTTTACTGTCTTTGCGATGTTATGCTTAGAAATGCTTTGCTACCGGTAGAATTGGGCGGTTATCGACTTAGTCGATGACCTTGATCACACAAATCATTTTGTTTATTTTTGGTTCAGCACCTTATGCTTTTGTTTTGTAAAAACCGAAAATAAAACAAAATAATTTGACTTGGGCACAATGGCATGTTGGTGTGATTGTTGGGTGTGACAAGGAAAGGTGCCCAGGTCCCTAAGGACCGAATTGTTGCTTGCGCCATTGATCCAAGCACTTTTGCGTACTAACCACATGAGGGTTATATGGGACCCCTCTTGACTTAGTACTTTGGCGTGGGTTATCTCCGAGTCGCAGGAGGGGTTGTGTGTGTTGTGTGAAACATGATATGTGTTCTCAGTGTTCTTGTGTTGGGTGTGCGGTGGTGGAGATTCCGGTAGGCTCTCCACCTCGAGGAGCGTCGTAGTTGTCCAAGGCTTTACCCGGAAGGGTAGTTGACCGAGGCTTTACGATGACTCGACACAACGTATGGGTTTCTATCCATACAGGCGGCTCGTGAATAATTCACAATATTGGAAAGGTCTCAGAGGACTTAGCCGTGCAGCATACCTAAGGAAGTGTGCTTAATAGCTTGGCAAAAGGCGGTCGACATGTGGGTAAGTTGGTACACCCTGCAGGGATAAATCTATTCGAATAGCCTCGTCCTAGGTTATGGACACGCTTGGGGATTTCCCGCAAGATCTAGACTTCAACAACTGTTTTTGTTTTAAAATTAAAACTTGACATGGTTGGCATGAATGGGTAATTCATGCTATTGTGGTGGCTATTGGGTTAGTCACTTCCAGGACTGTTTTACTGTTGTTGCTACTTGATTACTACTGTTTTTATCAAATAAAATCAGATTGCAAAATTGCCTTTGATCTATTACATTATTGCAAACAAAACTTGCTTTATGCTTAAAAATTTGAGTCCTAGCCTGCTCCACTTAAATAAGCTTGCATGTAGTTATTGTTCAGGTCTGTTATCATTCTTATATATCTTGCGAGTACATTCAAAGTACTCACCCGACTTTTTTTGAAATTTGCTTTTGTTCTGCAGAGGAAGAAGGTGAGCCCCAAGGGCCTCACTTTTGTGAGATGTCTTTGTGGTTTCGACGACTAGCTTGGCGGTCCGGTCGGTTGCCTTGTGGGTTAAAGGCACACTGATTGGCTCTTTGTTGTAGCCATCTTATGGCACTTTTGCTTCATTGTTTAATTATTGTTGTCTCTTTTATTGTTGGCCGTTGGCCTCTCTTTTGTAATAACTATCCTTTATTAATGTTATTACTGCTTACATTTTGCTTGGTTCTATGTGAATGAATGGAATTGATGCATGAACTTTGTAAGGAGGTGTGTATCTTGCATTTAGGAAGTATACATGTCTCGAGTCTCGGATTATCTGTTTTGTGATGCTAGGGCCAAGCGGTTGGTTAAGCATTACAAGCCGGATAAACCGGGGTCTTACACCCTCTCTCCCCCTCCCGATTCTTCTCCTCCCCTCTCTCTTCACGCAGCGCCACCCCCACCCGTTCCCTCTCTCTCTCCCCGTGCGGTGCGGCACCAGGCTCCCGCTTTGCCAGTCCTCTCCTGTCACCACCGGCTCCGCGGCACCGCTATTCCCTGCCACCACCTTCCCGCGCCCATGCCGAGCCCTCTCCCCGCCCGGTCCGTGCGGCGCCCTCCTCGCTGCCCTCTCCCCTCCGACCGGTCCAAGCGACGCCACCGCGTCAGCTCCTGCTCCCCACCACCGGCTGCCGTCGGCAGAGACCCCAGAGTCGTCGCCGCCCATGCCACTGATCCACCTGCTCCTCCGTGCGCGCAGGAGCCCATGCCGAGCATTCTCGGGATTCCGCGCCACCCCGCCTTCTCCCTTCGCCCCCCCTTCCGCCGCCTATAAAGCCCCGGAGGAGCCCCCTTCACCTCCCTGCTCCACCCCCTTGCTCCCAGGTAAGCGCACCCTTGATATTTTCGTGCGCCCAAAGCTCCCCGGTTCGGCCAAATCCGCCTCGCCTCCGATCTCCGCCTCTGGCCATCTCCCGGCGCCGCCACCCCCGTCACCGTGCGCCACCACCCCCCAGGAGTGCTCCCCTCCAACCCCGAAGCCTCCGGACCACCGTAGCTTGATTTCCGCACTTGATTTTCACGAGTTTTGCAACATTTAGCCAATTTTATTTTCACGTGATATTTTACCGCCTGGGAATCTTCATTAATTGCGTATTTTATTGCCATAAACAAATAAATATTTAGTAATGGCGCCTTCAAATATGACGAGAGATAGCAAGGTGATTTTCTTTGTTGCTCTTCAAAAGTTAAATACAATGAACTGCTCAATAAACGTCAATGTAGAATAGCAGGAATACTCTCAATCACTTGTTCTCTGAAGTAACTCATATAAATGAGACAAGAAAATGTTTATGTTTGCATGGTTTCTCTTTATTTTATTTTCAAAAAGTCACGGGGAGAGGATCCCTGATGAACCACAAAGGTTCTGTTCATGTCCTATCTTTCGGTGAGAAGGTAAGCTCGGTACTAGTCGCTCAACTCTTACGATCTTGGCTACGAATTCGCAAGGCTCGAAACCACGCAATCGTTGAACCGCTTTCGATGTGTCGTTATCAACCGTGCCACGAATACCCGATGATCGATTATGTGGATTTCATGGGGATATGTTCCAGATCTTAGGATGATGTGACAATTGGCAATGATGTTTACGGTTTGTCGTTTCACGCGTTTTCGACAAAGCTACAGGCATTCTGGACAGGGGCGGTCCGACCGACCCCAAATCGGTCGGACCGGCCATGTGGGGCGGTCGGACCGGCGGTGACCTAAAAGTGGTCAAAACGAGCTGAGCCAAAAATAGGTGTTGTAGACAAGTGAGGTGATCCCAATGCACTTGGTCTCATGATTTTTGGAGTCTCCAGTAAGAAGTTCTATTGGTTTAAAGTTTTCAGTAGGTTTCGGTTTTTGGGGGGCCAAAATTTGGCTAAGTCCCATTGGCCGGTCTGACCGGGCTTATGGTGGCGGTCGGGCCGGCAAGGTGGGCCGGTCGGACCGCCCGACGAGGCTGGTCTCGACCGGTTGTCACGTGAACGTCGGTCTTCATGGCGGTGTTGTTCGTTGGTTATGTCAAAGTCATGAGTTTCAGTGCATATGGTTTGCATGATGCATGTTTTGACTAACATGGGTCAAGTTGTGAAGAACTTGTTCCCAAATGCGTGTTTGCTTGTCTGTGGTTGTGCAGGTTGCTTGGTGGTCAACGACGGTCAACGGCGAGGAGGATCGGGACTAGACTTGGAGAGTTGAGGTCCAGAACGATCGACGATGCCGGGTGAGGTCAATGACTCAAGCGTGACATAAGATGGACAAGGGTGACCTATTGGCAAATCCATGGTGCATGGTGAAGCGGTTTAGGTCAAAAGGTTAAAGACGGCGCTTTGCGAAGCATGCGTGTGTGACCCGTTTGTTAGTGGGCCTTAACGGGAGCCCAATGGAGTCAAACCCTAGGAGTCTAGGCCTCCACTATAAATAGGGGGAGGTGGTGGCTGCACCATTGAGCTCTTTTTCTCTCTCGCCTCTTTTGTTGCGAAACCCTAATTGGCTTAGGGGAGTTGAGGTGGAGGCTAGGGCTCTTTATGGTTTGAGGTGAATTTCGTGATCTTGGATTGACCACTGATCCATGATGGTGTGGGTGTAATCCAGCGACAATCACGTTCTTAATCTATGCAAGGTTTGCTTGAGATAAGTCTCTTTTCGTTCTTACTTTCAATTTCATGATTTTAGGGCTTTCTTTGATCCGCGAGTTTGTGATTGATTCTTTCACATGGATAAGCTTGCTGTGATGTGTGGGAACCCATCTAGGATCAATTTGATCATCAATCACCCACGAGCAAGCGATTGGATCTAGTTTTCACTTTTGCTCGGTTTTGCACCCGTCTTCAATCATATCATAAAATATCTTTGTTCGTCCAAGAATTATCATAATTGTTGATTGGAATAGGTTCTTAATATCATAGAGAAGGTGTATGCAAAGTTTCGTGAAGTTTGGAGTTGAGAATCAAAAGTTAGACCTAATTGCAACTTCGTCATCAAATTGTTTTTCTTCGCTCGAGCTGCCGGTCAGACCGCCCCACACCAGAGGTCAGACCGATTTGGTGCCGGTCAGACCGCCAGTATAACAGCGGCCAGACCAGCCAGTCTCTGTTAGTTTTGATTCTTGCTGATTTTGTCGCATTGCTTAGGGGTTTAATTGGATTCAATATTAGTCTTCCGCTGTACTGGTATATTGATCTTCATAGCTTCATCATAGCTATTGGAGTGAAATTGTGTTGAATTCATATTTTGTGAAAAAGTGAGCGTGCTCCTATTCACCCCCCTCTAATCGCCTTTTCGGTCCAACAAATGGTATCAGAACCCGGTTAGTTCAATCTTGATCTTAACCGGTCACTGAACTTTGGCGATGGATAGGTTCTCTACAAAACCGCATATCTTCAATGGGCACGACTATGCCTATTGGAAGAATCGTATGCGTGTATTCCTTGAGAGTGAGGGACAAGCTATATGGGGCGTTGTTCGATCCTCGCTCATTATTCCGAGGTTGAAACTCCCGCTCGTGGTTCTTTTGGCTAACAACAACAAGGCCAAGAATCTTTTATATGGTGCGCTTGGTAGACAAGAATATGATAGGATTTGCAATTTTGCATTCACAAGCGAGATTTGGAACACCCTCGAAACCTATCATGAGGTTCGTCCCAAATTAAGAAAGTCGCCAAACAATCTATAAGCGTGATTATAACAAATTTGAGATGCGTCTGGAGAGAGCATCGATGACATTCGATCGTTTTAATAAAGTGATTAATCAAATGAAAGTCGTTGATATTGAATATTCTCAATCTGAAAATGCCACCCATCTCTTGGCCGCAATCAACACCAAGGAGTGGGAGATGAAGGCTCTTGCTATAGAGAAAATGTTGATCTTTCAAGTCTTACTTTAGAATTGCTTTATAGTGAACTCAAGACTCATGAAATTAAAAGAGTTGATCATCCCAAGAAAGATAATTTAGCTTTGGTAGCAGATCCTCTCAAAAAGGCCTTTGATGACTCTTTTGAATCTTCTTCTAGATTTTCATTTGCTTGCTTATCTGCAATTTCTGAGGAGGAGCTTGAAAATATTCCTGAGACAGAGTTAGCTCTCCTAGCTAAAAAATTCACACGGGCTTACAACAATGTGAGAAATAAAAAGAGAGGTGGTCCTGTTACTTGCTATGAGTGTGGAGAGCTCTACCACATCCGGGCCAATTGCCCCAAGCTAAAAGGTAAGAGCAAGCACAGGGAGGAGAAGACAGCCTGGAAGAAGCCTCATGAGAATAATTCTGAGTATGATGCTGTCAAGCTCATAAAGGCCGCTCACCGGGTCCTTGCCGCTTTTGGAGAGCAATCCGTTAGCGGTGTGGACTCCGGGAGCGAAGAGGACAAGAAAGGGAAGGCCAAGGACTTCACCGGCATGTGCTTCATGGCTGACACTGACGACATTGATGATGATGAGGTATCTCTCTCTTATGATGAGCTTTCTGCTAGATATGATTCCATATATGGGCAACTTCTTAGTCAAGATGAAGCGCTAGAATTTGTCATGACTAAAAATAAGAAATTAGAGTAAAAAATTTGTAAACTGAAACTAGAACTTGCAAATGTTAAGACTCTTGAACCTGATGAATGTTTATCTTGTCATGACATGCACTCAGAATTGGCTAAACTGCAATCTACTCACAATATTGCTTTGCAACAACTTGAAAATGCTAGAACCGAGCTAATTGAAATTAAATCTGCTCCTTGTGAAAAATGTTTAAAGTCTAGCAAGTTGATTGCTTCTGATGTGATTGATTCTAGCCCTTGCACTTCATGCTTAGAAAAAGAACGTGAAATCAAAGATATCTTAGAAGCTGCTAGAGTCAAATATGCTAAGCTTAAGGACAATATTGAAAATACTACTTGTGCTTCTTGTTCCGCTCTTAAGCTTGAAATTGCTTTATATAAGGAGAAATCTATGGATAAAACTTGTGATGCTTGTGTTAATTTGAGAAAAGAAAATGCTTACCTTCATGATACATTAGAGAAATTTTCTAAAGGTAAGAAACAGTTAAACATGATTCTTGACAAGTCTAAAACTCCTTATAAGAAGCAAGGTTTAGGATTCAATTCTTTTCAAGACAATTCAAAGCCAAAAGTCATTCAAGTCTTGGAAAAAGGTTTAATTGAATTCAAAACCCAACCTGCAAAAACCTCTTTTAAATCTGCAGGTTTTGCTCAACCGTGTGTTAATTCAAATGGTGCTTCCTCTAGTGGTACCAAGTACCATTGCACTTATTGCAAGAAAATTGGGCATTTGATTGAGTTTTGTTGGCGTAGATTGAAAAATAATAAGAAAATTTTTGCTAGTATTTCATCCACTCAACCTAAAGCTTTTATGAAACATGGTCATTTTGAAAAGAATAAACCTGGGTTAGGTTTTGTTTCACATGCTTATCATCATGCTCCTAGACAGGATAATTCTCATGTTCTTGTGACCATTACTCATGATATGAATGCAAATAGAATCAAAGATAACACTTCTGCTTTGCATACTACTCGCAGACGTGTGTCTCAGTACTGGGTTCCCAAGTCTTGTTTAACTAACCCCAGTATCGAGACACATCGTTCTTCTGTGCCTTGATTTTTCAGGATTGCCGCGGAAAGAGGAAGGGCACGTGCTTTGTCGACTCCGACTGTTCACGTCATATTGCCGGAGACTCAAGATGGTTCACCTCCTTCACGCGGTCGACGGGTTTCAAGCATCCCCGAGAACTTCCCATCGCCAGGCCTTTAAGTTCATATTCAGGTATTTACATTTTACCTTCTTATATGGCATTTGGTATTTCTGCTTTTCAGCTTTGTCCATTCGGGGGTTTTTCTTATCCTGATTGTGTGGGCTGTCGGCTAGATAGGAAGAGTACCTCAGGCGCTTGTCACCCACTAGGCACTTCTCTTGTCTTTTGATTTTATCCTCACCAAATCTTTAGACCCAACTAGGTTTGCCACCTTGAAGAGTGAGTTAAGGGTAATTTATCCCTATGGGTTGGTTTGAGGGGGAGTTTGATCTTTTCTGATCTTTTCTTGTTCTTTTGATCTTTTATTGTTCTTTTCCTGAATTTGTTGATCTTTTTGAACTTTTTAGGTTTTTAGGCTTTTTATTGCATCTCATTGTATCATATTGCATTCATATGAAAAATACAACAAGTGATATGAAAAATCCAAAAAGATGCATTGTAATATAAGACTTTCTGCTTATCTTTTAAAATTGATGAAGCTTTGCCTATTACCCTTTGGAGCTTTAGTACTTCAATTCGTGCTCAATGTCATGTCCAGTTCTTTGACTTGCTAGAATTATCATGCTTTTACATGTGTAGCTAAGTCTTTGCTATATGAGCTAGAACTTTAAAACAACTTGAACTAAGAAATTGCAATTTGTGGATGTTTTAGCGAGTTGCGCAATTAGTGCTCCTCTTGTGACATTGGCCCTGTCAGAATTGCTTTGTTAGCTCCTTGATCTAAAATTGACCATTACTTGAGCTTTTGTGTTCTTGAGATTCTAAAACTGCTCTTGTGAAAAATGAAAATCAAGATTGTCTTATGCTTAAATTGTGCCAAACTATTCTTACGAGACTGCTTGTCAAATGACATGAACTTGGAGATAGTTTGATGAACCGAACGATCTCATGGGGACCGCTTGTCGAAATGACATGAACCTCAAGATTTGTCGCCTGTAGAAGCTTAGAAAGAGTTTGTGGATGGCTCCTAGTCCGGATCTTCTTTACTAAGATATACCTTTAATCAACTTACAGTCAAGCTTAGGATGAGTTTGTGGATGGCTCCTAGTCCAGGATCTTGTCACTAAGTTAGATCATTAGTCAACTTCAATATTCAATGCATATGAGAAAAATGTTAACAAATGGGCGTTTACAAAATATTGAGCAAAATGATTCAATACGGGACCTGATTGACTCTTAATGTGGTCTTTGTTAGATTTTTTATCTCACTTTGACATTTTGACATGGCCAACTTCACTTTAGGATCCCTGTTGATGAACTTGCTGAATTTGAAGCATTGCTTAAATTGATCAAATCTACTGCTTTACTTTTGAGCCTTTGTGTTTCGCTTTGATATACATGTCTTACCATGATCTTGCTTGCGCTGTCAAGCTTGATATGCTGTTTGTGCAATATTAGAAATACTGGCTAGCTCTTTTGGGTAATCTCCAAAGCTTCTTGTAATCAAAAATTGATAAATACAAAAATGAAGCCACTCCATTGCACTTCATGCATACTCCTCTTTATGTGTCTTTTATTTCTGCTTCTTTCTTTATTCTATATTTGTTATCTCTGGATGAGAGGAAGGCGTGATTCCTTGATGAATCCATTGTCAAAGGGGGAGAAGATGTGTTAAATGAGAAGAGAAGATGTGTTAATGAGAAGATATTTCTTTGTTGGGGGAGTGTTGGGGGAGAAGATTATACAAAGGGGAGAAACTGAAAATTTGAAAATTGAGGATCATAGTGAGGGGGAGTTCTTGAGTTGCATTCTTATTGTCTTATTGAATATTCTGAACTTGAATTGCATTCTTTTATCCTCACAATGATCATAGGTCAATTGAACAATTGTTCTTTCATATGGACCTCATGTGAGAATTTTGACTCTTTTCTGGAAATCAAAGTCTTTATGCTTTCTTTTGCTTTGTCTCACATGCCTATACTATTCTGATGCCAGCTTGGTCATTTACATTGCTTTTTCTTGCTTATGGACCAAGTTGTACCTTTGTCTGCTGCGAGTAAACTCGTTTTCAAACCTCTTACTTACATTTTATGGATAATTGCCAATGTGTTCATCAAGGGGGAGATTGTGGATTTCATGGAGATATGTTCCAGATCTTAGGATGATGTGACAATTGGCAATAGTGTTTACGGTTTGTCGTTTCACGCGTTTTTGACAAAGCTACGAGCATTACGACGGGGCGGTCCGACCGGTCCTAGCATGCGGCGGTCCGAGGCCCAAATCGGTCGGACCGCCATGTGGGCGATCGGACGGCGGTGACCTAAAAGTGGTCAAAACGAGCTGGGCCAAAAATAGATGTTGTAGGCAAGTGAGGTGATCCCAATGCACTTGGTCTCATGATTTTTGGAGTCTCGATGAAGTTCTATTGGTTTAAAGTTTCCGATGGGTTTGGTTTTGGGGCCAAAATTTGGCTAAGTCCCATTGGCGGTCCGACCGCTTGTAGTAGCGGCGGACCGGCGGGGTGGACGATCGGCCGCCCCGAGGGGCGGTCGACCGGTTGTCACTGAACGTCGGTCTTCGTGGCGGCGTTGTTCGTTGGTTAGGTCAAAGTCATGAGTTTCAGTGCATATGATTTGCATGATGCATGTTTTGACTAACATGGGTCAAGTTGTGAAGAACTTGTTCCCAAATTCGTGTTTGCTTGTCTGTGGTTGTGCAGGTTGCTTGGTGGTCAACGACGGTCAACGGCGAGGAGGATCGGGACTAGACTTGGAGAGTTGAGGTCCAGAACGATCGACGATGCCGGGTGAGGTCAATGACTCAAGCGTGACACAAGATGGACAAGGGTGACCTATTGGCAAATCCATGGTGCATGGTGAAGCGGTTTAGGTCAAAAGGTTAAAGACGGCGCTTTACGAAGCGAGCGTGTGTGACCCGTTTGTTAGTGGGCCTTAACGGGAGCCCAATGGAGTCAAACCCTAGGAGTCTAGGCCTCCACTATAAATAGGGGGAGGTGGTGGCTGCACCATTGAGCTCTTTTTCTCTCTCGCCTCTTTTGTTGCGAAACCCTAATTGGCTTAGGGGAGTTGAGGTGGAGGCTAGGGCTCTTTATGGTTTGAGGTGAATTTCGTGATCTTGGATTGACCACTGATCCATGATGGTGTGGGTGTAATCCAGCGACGATCACGTTCTTAATCTATGCAAGGTTTGCTTGAGATAAGTCTCTTTTCGTTCTTGCTTTCAATTTCATAATTTTAGGGCTTTCTTTGATCCACGAGTTTGTGATTGATTCTTTCACGTGTGGGAACCCATCTAGGATCAATTTGATCATCAATCACCCACGAGCAAGCGATTCGATCTAGTTTTCACTTTTGCCCGGTTTTGCACCCGTCCTCAATCAGATCATAAAAGATCTTTGTTCGTCCAAGAATTATCATAATTGTTGATTGGAATAGGTCCTTAATATCATAGAGAAGGTGTATGCAAAGTTTCGTGAAGTTTGGAGTTGAGAATCAAAAGTTAGACCTAATTGCAACTTCGTCATCGGGCTGTTTTCTCGTTCGAGCTCTGGTCGGACCGCCCCACACCAGAGGTCAGACCGATTTGGTGCCGGTCAGACCGCCAGTATAACAGCGGTCCCACCGGCCTGTCTCTGTTAGTTTTGATTCTTGCTGATTTTTGTCGCTTTGCTTAGGGGTTTAATTGGATTCAATACTAGTCTTCCGCTGTACTGGTATATTGATCTTCATAGCTTCATCATAGCTATTGGAGTGAAATTGTGTTGAATTCATATTTTGTGAAAAAGTGAGCGTGCTCCTATTCACCCCCCCTCTAGTCGCCTTTTCGGTCCAACAGATTACGAAGATCAATTCCTGCATACACCGAAGAAGAACGCAAGAACAATATAAATAGGCAATCTAAAATTGCGAATAGGAATTGAAATTGAATTGATAAGTGGGGTTCCGAAGAAAAATATCGTTGTTGATCTCGCCGAACAAGAGGACAAAGTATAAACTAGAAAAACTAAACTTCAATCAACAAAACCCACCAAACCCTAAGGGTGGCATGCAGCCACTATGTAAAGGAGGAAGAGAGGGCGTGGTGTGAACAATTACCACATGAACAATGCCAAACCCTAGGTATCGATCTGAATTATAAGGCCCATGGCCCATTAGCATAGGTGGCGCAAACTAAGTTTTACTCAAATATTGCTAAGTGTTGGTCTAAACAACTTGATATATAGTCTTCATACTAGATTCTACTAAGCCTCAAAATATAAATATTCATTCCTTGTATAATTATCTCCATGCTTGGTGCTGCCATCATGTCCATTTAGCTTGCCTCTCGATCCTTGATTTCTAAGTAAAATAATATAACGTGCTTTGGGTAACATCATAGAGTTCATAGAATATGGATGCACTTTGAGAAACGAAGTCACCGATAATTTAGTTAGCGAGCACGTGCTCTAATGTAATCGGTCCTTACAAATTGAAGCGGAGGGATGGTTGTATCGATGGAAAAGATGTCATCATCACCCTCCCCTTCTTGAATTAGAGTCGTCCTCGACTCAAGGTCATCTTTTGCTCCCAAGTATGGCTTTAAATCTGCAATGTTAAATGTGAGACTAACCCCAAAATCTACCGACAGATAAAGCTTATATGCATTATCATTAATCTTTTCTAACACTTCAGAGTTTACATAGATCGTATCAGGTCAGGTTTTACAATAAGGGTCGAACAGGCTAAAAGATTACATTTCAAAAAAATAGCAGAAACGACAACGGAAACAAAAAAAAGGTCAGAGCATATCTCTCCACAGACAAGCGCATTGCAATACCTTGTTGCTCAGGGAGCTTCAACCCACCCTTCTGGAGGAGTTCCAGCGTCTCAACTTGGGTTTGGTTGAGCATGGCTCCCTCGCTGCCTTGGTTGTGCAACCAACCTTGGTGGATCGGATTAAGATCGCTCAGCAATCGGATGTTGGAGTAAACCGCATCAAGGAAAATGTTAAGGACGGAACAACCAAGTGCTTTTCCGAGGATGAGCATGGTGTTGTAAGGTTCGGGCAACGCCTTGTGGTTCCAAAGGACATAGAATTGCGGAATTTGATCCTCCGCGAAGCCCATGATTCGCCGTTGTCCATTCATCCCAGGGACACGAAGATGTATCAAGATCTCCGTCAGGGACTTTGGTGGACCCGAATGAAGAGGGAAATTACGAAGTTCGTTGCCGAATGCGACGTGTGTCGTCGTGTCAAGGCCGAACATCAGCGTCCAGCCGGCCTGCTTCAGCCTTTGCCAATTCCCGAGTGGAAGTGGGATTCGATCGGGATGGATTTTATCACCGGTCTGCCCCGAACATCCAAGGGCAAGGATTCCATCTGGGTTGCCATCGATCGATTGACGAAGGTAGCCCATTTTCTGCCAGTACGGACAAACCTCCGCGTAAGTCTACTAGCGGACCTCTATATTTCCCGCATCGTCTGCTTGCATTACGTGCCGAAGACGATCGTTTCAAATCGCGGTGCGCTTTTCACCGCCAGATTTTGGAAGTGCTTGCAAGAGGCTAGAGGAACCCGTCTTACCTTCAGCGCAGCATATCACCCCCAAACTGATGGTTAGACCGAAAGGGTCAACCAAGTATTGGAGGACATGCTCCGTGCTTGTGTTCTTTCCTATGGAAAGAATTGGGAGAAGTGCTTGCCTTTTGTTGAGTTCTCCCACAACAACAACTTTCAGTCCAGTCTCGGCATGGCACCTTTCGAGGCCTTATACGGGAGAAAGTGTAGAACCCCGTTGAATTAGTCTGAGACCGGCGAAAGGCCTTTCTTTGGTCTGGCCTCGATCAATGAGGCCGAGAGACAAGTCCAGCTTTGACGAGGATCTAATAATCCTCATTTTATCTTTTATCTATAATTCTTATTATGGGTAAATATGATGTCACATAGTCCCCAGAAGTACCCCTTATATCTATAAGGGAGAGGCCTAACAAGTGATTGTAAGTTCTTCTACAATCACCCCCATAGTCGTAAGCCTTGCTACGACTATATCATGGTCGTAAGTCCTTTCTCGACCACTACATAGTCGTAAGTCCTTCTCGATTGCTACACGGTCGTAAGTCCTCTACGACCGGAAAACTACGACCACCTTATAATCAAACCTACGCACGAGTAGGTCCAATTGATTAAGGAATCCGAACGGTCTACACGCACTATTATTCCGCCAGATTAATGGTGTGTAAATACCCCATTATCTCGGAAGATAATTGCGGATGGCGTGAAGAAGTCAAGGCGCCGTAATTACGCCATCATGCGCCCGCACTACATTAATTAGGCACATCTCCGCAGGAACAAAACGGCTACTTCTTCACGACTATATAAGGGCATCAAGCAGAGAGACAAAGGGGACAGAGAAGAACAACGGCAAACAAGGGCTAGTCAAGTAGAAACACAAGCACTATTCTCTGTAATAGTTTTAGTCCTTTGCTAGATCATCAACAATACCATACACACAGGATTAGGGTTATTATTCTCTCGGAGAAGGCTGAACTGCCTAAACATCCGTGTCAATCCACTCTGCGTGATCTCATCCTTAGGAGACCCCGAATCAAATAATCTTTACGTAAGATCGGTTCTAATACAAGCGGTTGGCGCCGACCGTGGGGATCTTCCGTAATCTCTTGTCAACATACTCTCTTTTTCCAATCTCATGCAAGCATGGCGGGAGAATGGAGCGAGGAGAACTGGTTCGACTTGGCGACACTGTGACGCCGACATGGATGCCGGTTTCGACTACGAGCCGAGTGATGCATCCGCCGATGGTGATGTTGCCTCCGAGATTATTCTCCGAGAAACCATCCCATCAATGGAGTTGAGGAGGATCCTTATCCCCACAACGATCGCCCAACAGAGGAGCCAATTCCTCCAAGGACAAGGGTCAATCCGACCGTAACCGCACCTGTGAGGACTCACGACACAATGAGAGTTTTTCCTCTAAGTGTCCAAGTTCCCTTAAGGCGGTCCGACTGGTGAGACAAGTCCCGAAGCCACCATTCCAGACTCCACCAAGATCTTGTGATCCTATCTCTCGTGGTAACTCCGGAGATAGTGGGATCAAGCATGCTTTTCCTACGAATCGACCGCCTCTCCGCAGATCTCATTTGCGGATGGAGCGATTATAACCCTGAGTTCCCCTACGAGAGGATTACTCCAAGTCGCCAGAT
Source organism: Hsuehochloa calcarea (assembly GCA_036346395.1). Classification (NCBI taxonomy): domain Eukaryota; kingdom Viridiplantae; phylum Streptophyta; class Magnoliopsida; order Poales; family Poaceae; genus Hsuehochloa; species Hsuehochloa calcarea. The sequence continues at coordinate 2,399,281 of CM070612.1, read as the reverse complement.
GGTGTCTCTCGAGCACTCCTCAAGCGGAGAGGCCTCAAGCGCAAGTGAGAATCATCAACGGAGGTCTTCGCCCTTCCTCAAATCGAGTCAATCTCATGGAGGACGAAATGAGAACCCTCCCGAAGATCACACACCGCGCCTCCTCGTAGTAATGGCAAGGGAACCACCGGCGACAGAGAGAACCAACACTGATGAACGAGCGAGAAATCCTCGACATTCTCGCACTCCACCGAGAAGGCCTCAAAGATCGACGGGAGGATTTTGAGGTCATCCAAGAAAGAAAATTGCAGCCTGTAAGAACTCGCTGGCGCATTCAATATCGATCCACAGGAGGTACAAGAACTCCGGACATCAACGACTTGCTTGAGAATCCCAATCAAGAGCTTGCTCGAACGCGGAGATACGATCTCTTTGTTTGAGGAGATTGCGCAAAGGCTTCGAATCGTGATGACAAGATGGAAGTACCTCGTCAACAACATTCGGTAGTCGTAGTAATGCGACTTCTTCACTACCGATCAATCGAATATTTCTCTCGTAGGAATCGACACGGTCATAAGTCACATCGATCTCCTATCCGAGAAATACTTTCGATCGGTGATGATCAAGTAGCCCTCAGGAGGTGATCAATCACTACTCGGCAAAGAAATTCTGCGGTGGATTACGAGGAGTATTCCCCTCAAGAACCGAGACCTACAATGTAGCAGTCACCTGTTGTCGGTATCGTCAGATCGATCACTGGCGACATTAACCCTTCTTTCCTACAAAGAAGGCGTCAAGAAGTAATTACGGATGCCGGGCATTTTCGCCGACCTTGAAATTCATTGGCCACCTCATTTTCGACCGGTGAACATGGAGAAATTTGATGGATCTCAAAATCCCATCGAGTTTCTTGAGATCTATACAACACCGTCCGAAGCGGCGGGAGGAGGAGAGCACGTAATGGCGAATTACCTTCCAATCGTGCTCGAAGGATCCGCTCGATCGTGGTTATTAAACCAACCACTCGAGTCGATCTACTCTTGGCAACACCTCTGTGATCTTCTACGAGCAAATTTCCAAGGCACATACAACATACGGAAAGGAAGACGACTTGCACGGATCAAGCAGAACAACAACGAGACTTTGCGTCAATTCATCAAGCGCTTTAGTCGGGTTCGTAATTCAATTCCGAAATTTCGACTCCTCTGTGATCGTGGCTTTTAAGCAAGGAGTCCGTAGTAGAAGAATAACAGAGGATATTGCTAAATCCTCCCAACACCGTTGTCGAACTCTTTGAGATGGCCGATCGATATGCAATCGCTTACGAGGCGGTCGAGTGGAATAACACTATCGATCGAGAAACACACGCTCTTCGAGAGCCGTGAGGTTGGTAAGGACAAAAAGCAAAAAGTCCAAGAAGAAAATAAAAGTCAAAAGCCACAAACTAGTGGTTTCAAGGAGGTTTTGGCCGTAAAGATAGAGAGCCCCAAACCACCAAGTCGAACCCCGATCAAGGCAAAGGTAAGCGCCACGATCGTAGGAGCGACAAACCAAGATGGTGTCCTTTTCATAAAAGGAAGGACATGACCTCATCGCCGAAGTTTTCCAAAGAAAGCTCGAGGACTACTACAACGGCAAGCACCGCTCCCTACTCGGCGGGTAGGACATACGAGTGGTCAAAGTCGCCGATGATGAGGAGATGCCATTCCAAGATCCGCACCATACCGTTGAGCATATCTATGGAGGATCATCGACATCGACTCCAAGCGACAACTTAAAGTCGCTGGACGAGAGGTAAATTCCATACATACTCCTCTTGTCAATAAATTACCGAAGTGGTCGGAAGTTACCATCTCTTTTGAGAAGGACGACTGCCGATCACTATGAGTCGATCAGGTCGATTTCCGATTGTGGTCGAACCCACCATCAACAACTGTCGGGTAAATCGAGTGTTGGTTGATGGTGGCAGTTCTTTGAACATATTATTTACCAAAGCCCTGGATGAGATGCAAGTACCGAGGACAAAGGTAAGGCCGGTACGATATTCCTTCCATGGAATCGTACCGGGGTCTTCGGCCAAACCCATTGGCCAAGTTTCTCTTCCTTTAACATTTGGCTCGCCAAGTAATTTCAGGACAGAGAAAGTCTCCTTTGATGTGGTCGATTTCGATACGGCATATAACGCCATACTCGGACGACCAACTTTGGCAAAATTCTTAATGGCTACTCATTATGGGTATCAATGTCTTAAGATGCCAGGTCCCAAAGGAGTGATCACAATTCAATGTGACAAAAAGATGGCGTATAGTGATCACGATCCTCGAGATGGTTGGTCAAATACCAACTCGAGATGAAAGTCAGCCTTCGACTAGCAAGTCGAAGCCTAAAGCTGCACCAAAGCCGAACGACCAAGTCAAAGAGGTTCCTCTGGACGCAGAGAAACCCTCGAAGACTGTTCGCATTGGGGAGACTTCCGATCCCAAATAGGAAGACGCTCTCATTACCTTCCTCCGAGCTAACGCAGATGTCTTCGCGTGGCAAGCATCCGACATGCCCGGAGTCCCCAGGGAGGTGATCGAGCACAGGCTAGCTTTACGGCCTGATAAAGTACCCGTAAAACAAAAATTACGGAGATTTGCCCCTGATCGACGAGATGCTATTAAATCAGAATTGGATAAGCTACTTAAGGCAGGCTTTATAAGAGAAGTCAATCACCCAGTGGTTGGCTAACCTGTAATGGTCAAAAAGTCAAGCGGCAAATGGCGTATGTCGTGAGACTTTACTTGATCTTAATAAAGCTTGTCCAAAAGATGATTTCCTTTACCTCGTATTGATCAGCTGGTTGATTCTACTACGGGTTGTGAAATATTAAGTTTTTTAGATGCATATTCTGGATATCACCAGATCAATATGTGTCTAAACGATGAAGAAAAGACCGCATTCATTACTCCATTTGGTACCTTTTGTTATATCAAAATGCCATTTGGTCTAAAGAATGCGGTGCTTCTTTTCAACGCTTAATGCAATCGACTTTTCATCTCAATTAGGCCGAATTTGGAAGCCTATGTTGATGACCTAGTCGTAAAAAGCATTAAGAGACTTAATCATATCAGCGACCTACAAGAAACATTCGACAACCTCGAAAGCACCATTTAAAACTTAATCCAGAGAAGTGTGTTTTGGAATTTCTTCAGAAAATTGCTTGGATTCCTAGTATCCGAGCGAGGAATCAAGCAAATCTGAAAAATAAAGGCCATCCTCGGATCGACCTCCAAACACAAAAAGGAAGTCGAAACTCACTTTGGGTGCATGGCGGCTTTAAGTCGTTTCATCGCACGACTAGGAGAAAAGGACTACCTTTCTTTAAACTTCTCGGGAGACATGAAGGTTTTGAGTGGTCGAGCGAGGCAAACATTGCCTTTGAGGATGTCAAGAGGTATCTTCGAGTGCTCTGCTACGGTTTCTCCAAAGCGGAAGAGACGCTCTTAATTTACCTAGCCGCCACGCCACAGCGAAGAAGCGCGATCTTGGTCGTAGAGCGTGAAAACGCATAACGACCGGTTTACTACGTGCGAAGTTTTACACGGCCTAAGGAGCGTTACCCTCGTGTCCAAAACTTCATATGCCCTCCTCATGTCTTCGAGGAAATCTGCGCATTATTTTCAGCGCACAAAATAGTCAGGCTGCCCGAGTTTCCTTTGGGAGCAATCCTCCATAATAAGGAAACAATGGGGCGCATGGCAAAATGGTCGATCGAACTTGGGAGTTCGACCTCCATTTCGTGTCCCGACGGCCATAAAATCCCGGATCTTGGCGGACTTTGTCGCCGAATGGACAAATCTGAACTCGCTCGGGATCCCGATCTGATTCCCACGACCGATGGATGATGTACTTTGACGGGTCACTCACTTTAAGTGGCTCGAAGTCGGGTGGTCTGGTATCTCCTCTGGGAGAAACCTTAAAGTATGCCATACAATTAAACTTTCGGGCCACTAACAATGTGGCGAATCGAAGGTTTGCTAGGCGGCATACGAGTGCGAAAGCACTCTCGATTAAATCGACTACTCGTAAGAGGAGACTCTCAACTAGTCGTGAATCAAATTGGGAAAGAGTACCGTGCTCTAACTCAACAATGGCTCGGTACTTATCAAGCATCGTAAGCTAGAAAAACATTTTTAGGTTTGAGGTACAATTTATCCTCGAAAGGATAATTTCTCATGAGACCAACTTGCTCGGATGGCTTCTTCCGATCCATAGTACCAAAAGGAGTTTTCTTGGAGCAACTCCAAAACCGTCTCTCGTCGAAGAACCGAGGCACCTCCTCTTGAGATGGCCTCATTAGATTACGAGGATACCGGATGACTCCCATCTCGAGTATCTTTGCAAGGGTTCCAGACCAAGATGATCTTGAGGCGGTCGATTATCCCTAAAAGCCAAAATGTATACTTTGGTTGAAGGAGTCCTCTATAAGCGAGGAACCCAAGGGATACTCATGCGATGCATTCCATAAAATGAAGGAATAACACTCCTTCACGATATACAGTGGCATCTGTGGGGCGCATGCTTCCTCTGAACATTAGTTGGTAAAGCCTTTCGACAAGGTTTTTTGGCCTCTGATACTGCACGATGCTAAAGAGGTGGTTAAAAAGTGTGTCGATGCCAATTTCATGGTAGACGGATACACCAACCACTCAAGCATTACAAACAATACCTCTTTCTTGGCCTTTTGCGACACTGGGGCTTGATATCCTAGGACCGTTTCCCAAAGCTCCAGGAGGTTTGAATTCCTTTTGTGGCTATTGACACGTTCACAAAATGGATCAAGTTGAACTCAGAATCGATAACAACGAGGCGACAAAAGGTTCATGATGAGAAGCGTAATTAGTCGATTTGGAGTACCAAGTCGGATAATTACGAATAATGGTAAACAATTAGCAAGTGCAAAATTTGAGAATTTTGCGGCGAGTTGGGTACCAAGTTATGTTATGCTTCATTGCACATCCCCAAAGTAATGGGGCGGTTGAGCGTGCAAGCGGCCAAATAATGCGAGGAATTAAAACTCGAGTCTTGACCCGACTTGTTAGCGCTCGGGGCTTGGGTACAAGAATTACCTTCCATATTATGGGCGTTCGTACAACCACCAATCGAACAACAGAGAAACACCATTTTTTCTAGTGTTGGGTCGGCCATGCTTCCTCGGAGCTAAAATGCGGTCGACACGAGTTGAAACCTTCAACAACTCGGACCGGGAACAACTTCGAGCGGATGACATTAACCTACTCGAAGAGAGGAGAAACCTAGCCTTAATTCGTTCGGCGGTCTACCAACAAGCCTGCGCGCAGATACTATGATCGTAAGGTCCAACCTCGCGACCTTCTTTGTAGGTGACTTGGTATTGAGGCTCGCCAATCCAAGTCTAACTGAATAAACTTTCCCTAAATGGGAAGGTCCTTACACAATGGTCGAAGTAACTTCGGCGAGTCTGTCACGACTAGCAATGGAAGATGGACGAGTTCTCTCAAACTCTTGGAACATCGACCGATTCACGCAATTCTATGTGTGACCGATTTCTCAAGCAATAAAAGTCCGTGTTCTTTCTACCTCTTTTTGCCTTATTTTGAGTAGTGCTTTTTAATCTTTCGACTATGATATGAGAACACCAGCTTTTCTTTACACCGCGGCGAGAAACGTCATCCGGCGAAACTTCTCCTCTCTGCATGTGGTTACGCCCACTAGAAGGAATTTCAAAGCATTGACTCGTTACTCATTTTCTTTGCCCGACACAAGAGCCCGGTTCTATCCGATCGAAATGTTCTCAAAGCCAACTCTCTCAATCTTAGTCTATTTTTTCATCAATTCAAAAATATTCTAAGTAGAGTACACTTTCTTACATTTGTTCGACCACCTTTGATGTACTCGATTTGTTTTAATCGGTGAAGGAAGAGACACACCTAGTCGAAGTCTTTCCTCTCTGCATGTGGTCACCGCCCACTAGAAGGAAACTTCCTAGCGTTGCTCGATCTCCTACTTTTGCTCTTTGGAAAAGACTTATCGAAGTCCACCAAAAAGGACGAGCAATTACTAAAGTCCTCTAAGGCGTCTGTTTAACTCAAGTTCTTTGTTCTTGGTTCAATTAAACTAGTCGGAAATGAAAACATCACCTAGTCGAAGCCTTTCCTTTACTCAGACGTGGTCACGCCCACTAGAAGGAACTTCCTAGTGACGAGTCGTTTTTAACTCTTTCGACCAGTGCTTGACACCCGTAACAAAAGCTATAAGTTAAATAAACCTCTCTTTGTTTTCAGAAAACCCGTTTCAAACACTATTTATTTAGATTGTCTAAACAATCTAAACAAATAGTCGGGGGCTAGGATAAAGTTATTAATTTGACTTCAATTCTTAGTCTTTCATTCGTCTTTCATTCGTTTATTATCTTTTGAGTTACTAACTACTCGACAAGATGATTTTCAGGAAATAAGGCGGATCATATATTACTCATCAACAAAAATTGTCTGCCTTACAAAGTAGTTACAAGATTACTCTGAAGGGGGAGAGCCTAGCTGCATTTCCTCCGCCACCTTTTTATGTCGATCATTTCCACAATCGGACGACTTGCCTCGATTCAGACGATCGAAGTCGGCTTCGATTGGTTTAACATTAAGCGGGGATCTTGAGCTTTAAGTTTCGCCAAAGCGTAACTTCTGGCGAGCCTTCGATTGCCTCCTTATTGATTCAACTTGATTAGCCTTGAGTGGTCACCATTTCTTGCAATTTTCCGACTTGTTCTCCAATAGTACTTGTGTGAGCGACTATAGTATCTTCTCGAGGAGTTTTCCCTCGAAATGTAGCTCACTAAGCACATTGTTCAGAGAGTGATGTTGCCTTGAAGACTAGTCTTCATCGACTCCATCTCTGTTGGGTACAAGTCGAAGCCTCATGAAGCTTTTGTTCTCGACCACTTGTTACGAAAAGAATAATCTGGTCAAACAAAAATACTTCTAGAGGAACATAACACAAAGATATTTGTAGGTAAAAGCATTTCTTACCTACTAATTGAGAATCAATTTCTTGACCTCTTCGCGATGGAAAGCAACGGTTTGACATGCTTTTGCTCCCACGCTCGATGTCCTCTGCATTCATCTTAGCAATGCGACGGACTCATTGCGAATCAAGGTCTTTGCTTGGATTTGACCTCAAGGATTCTCAATTGGGCAGCAATTTACGAACAAGGAATTGACATTAAAAAGGAAAACACTCAAAAGGACAACGGTAAAGAGTTACTTACAGTGACTTGAGTTCTCAGAACCTCAAGTTCTTGATCCTTATTCTTGGTAATGCGGGAAAACTCCTGAATGACCAAAGATTTGTCTCCAACTTCAGACCGGAGCTTCTTCATCTCATTTTCTTTATCTGAAGAAGAAATGAGAGTTAGATAAAGGTTAAAACTCAAAAACAGTCTTAAGTTCAAGACTTCTTCGCTTATTTTTTCTGCAATTTCTTAGATGCGAGACAACCTCTCGAAGTCTTTCCGAGAGGGTTAATACTTCATTCCTTAGCCTCCTCGACTCCTCTTTTTCATAGTCGAGCGAGTCGGCTAAGGTCTTTGAATCACTGTTTAACCTACAAAGGACAGAGATGGAGATAAAAATCAGCCGAATGGTTATAAATACTTCTACAACCACTGACCTAGTCGTAAGTTTTTCTGCGACTACGAATGGTTGTAAGTCTTTCTGCGACCACTATCTGGTCGTAAGTAGTCGTAAGCTTTTTACGACTAACACTTTGTCATGAGTTTCTTCCATGACTATTCTCGTAAAGCATCATACGAGTATTTAAGTCGAAAACAACTATGAATGATAAGTGACTTACCACCTCTCTGCCTCTGCGCAGAGTAGTTCTTTCTCCTGTCTTAGCTCTAAAAGTTGTCGATGATACTCACCGACAACAGCAATTTGCTCGAGCTTTACGCAAAAAGAAAGCGAAGAAAGGAAGAAAAGCCACGTATATAAGTATTCAAGATACTTACATTCATAGTCGTCCTAGCAAACGTTGAATATACAAAGTCCGGGTGCTGCAGCTTATCTATCCTCGCAACTTTGTCCCACCACACCTTCTCAAGGCGCTCGTTATCAAAAGTATTCTCCATATTGGGAATATCTTTGGGATGGGGGACTCGGTCACGAGATTTGTAAGCAGAAGACCCTACGACGGAGGCAGAACCAAAGAAGTCACCACAGAAGTCGAAATTTTCTCCTTCTGTTTCTGTAACTTCTCTTTGGGTAGGGGAAGGAACGCCTCCTACATTTTCCTTCCCAGAGTGGTGCGCAGGCTGTTCACCACCTTGACCAGAGGCTTCCACAGCTGCCTCTGTTGTCTCTACGACCTCAGCAGTCGTAGCAGCCACCTCAACAGTAACGGCCGCTACCTCAAGAGTCGTAGCTACAATTTCAGCAGGTGTGGGAGTCACTCTGGGAGTCTCGACTTCATCGGCCACTTGGGCCAAAGGTGATGCTTCGACCACCTCCATTGCTACCTCCCCAGTAACTGAAGGGATGGCAATGGACTTCTCAGTGGAAGCATTCCCGGGGGCTGAAGGAGTCGGACTGAAATAAAGAAAAGCAAATCAGGTTGTGAAAAAGAAAAAAGGTAAATGTCGTTCTTACACTTTAGTACATTTCACATACCTCTGCACTCTGGTCTTAACCAGGAATTTTGGAGCAATCCTCCCAACGGAGGACCTCTTCTTCTCCACGACCACGTCTGGTCGAGGTTCAACAATTGGCTCAGCTACGATCACGTCTGGTCGTAGAGTTGGAACAGGGACCAGGGCTCTGGTTCCCTGATTCTCTGGATGGACGAGATCAGTCTCGACCATTCCGAATAAAGACCGCCTCACCGCAGTTGTCTTGATCTTGCATCCTCCTTCATAAAGACATAAAATCTTTCCAGTTCTCCCTTTCCAGTTGCTTAATAAAACTAGGAGTGGCACCGACTGCGAAAGATTCCGTGTCATAATAGAAGGGTACCTTAGCCTTGCGAGGTTTGCGCTTAAGAGGTTCAGCTGCTTCAACCTCCTCGGTTTCGACGGCTGCGACCTCGGCTTCAGATACAACTATAGTGCCGCCGCAGTCTTGAAGAGTGTCCGGTCAAAGACCGAGCTCGAGCTTGCTCCCCCTTGTCGGCGATTTTACAAGTCGGCGTCTTTTCGAGGGAGGAGCCGAGCTTTTGTCTTTCGACAACCCAGCGCCAATAGTCATCAGAACGACTTCTTCGTCGTCCTGACGATTTTCCATGCCTACTTTCTGTAAAGCAAAACAGAAAAAGAAGAATCACTAATTAGTCGTAAGTTTTTTCTACGACTAGTACTAAGTCGTAAGTTCTTCTACGACTTTTTATTGATCGTAAGATATTCTACGATCACCATTAGTCGTAAGTATCTCCTACGACTATAAAGTCCTAAAGAAAGAATCAGATTTTTGATTACCTTTAGGCGATCCATCTTTTCATCTGCGGATAAAACCGCAATGACTTGAGGAACCGCCCCTCGGAGTGACGGAGACTTCTCACAAATGAGTCTGACTCTGGAGTCAACCTCAGCCTGTGAAAGATCGTATAAACAGATAAAAATATTAGACAAGGTTAAGAAAGACCAAACGAAGAGCTAAATCGACAATTGCTTACCCTCCTCATAGTCTCTGGTGGGGTCTCCTCTTCCCGAGTACCTCCACATAGGAGATGCTCGTTTCTTCAGAGGACTGATTCGGCGTGTGATGAAATCCTTCACCACATGCCATCCGGTCAGCCCTTCTTCCTTCAAGTCCTTAATAGCTTGAATATAAGGGCTAATCCGGCTGATATCTTCAGGGGTTGAGTCCCATGAAGATTTCTTTTAATGACCTTCCCCTCAAAAGAAAGGTGTCTTGAGAGGTGACCTTCGGTGAGAACCACCTCTTCCTCCAAACCGACCACGAAGGCCGGGTAAAGCTCTGAATGTACTCCTTCGACTTGAGTCGTGGAGCTTGATCCATGACTTCCGCAATTCGGTTTGTCGAGCCATCCCATAATAATATTGGAACAGCTCGAGATCCGCCTAATCCCTGTGTATGCCTCGCATGAGATACGAACACACTCAACATGGTAATGGAATTGGGACCTAAGTTCACGGTTCCACCCCAAAGTGTTCGAGTACTCTTCGTAAGAAAGGGGTGGGCGGTGTCGAAGGCCGCACTCACAATACGCTTGGAAGGCGGGATTTGCCCATTTTCCCCGATGGCGATCTTTGCCCGATAGCCGGAATCCACTTCACCAGAGCCTTCTCTGGGATCTTCCCGGCATCGACCAAGATCTTGATCTTAGCCGCATCCATCTCCGATTCCTCCCATTCAGAAACTCTCTTGGCCATTTCGCTCGGAAGCAAGAAGTTTTTTTTGATTGGGTTAGCGGAGAAGATGAAACCTAGTCGAGGACGAAGAAAGCAAGAGCTCGAAGAACAGCGGAGTGATTTGGGGGAAAAGTAAAAACCCAAGTCTACCTCCTGGTAAGTTTTTATAACCGCACGATCTCCGCCGCTTCGGAAACCGTCTCGTCTATAGGTCTGTAGGAGTTGGTTGTACCGCCGGAACCGCTTCATCGGACAAGTCCGTGAGAGCGGTTGCAATTCCCAGATAGTGCTGCTCGAGAAAAATTAGGTGCGTATTGTCACCCCAAGCGAAATACATTCTTGACCAAGTATTTACGGTCGAAGGAAATATCAATCGGAAGGCTTTTCTCCGATTCCCTACTACGACCACCGGACGGTCGTAGGGGTTTCTGACTTTTGATAGTCGTAAGCAATCTTCACGATTGCAATCGCCGAACCGTCTCATCAACAGATCTGTAGAGATTGTTTGCAATTCCCAGATGGCTGTTCGGAAAGTTAGGTTCGTTTCATCACCTCCAAGTAAAATTACTTTCTTGACCAAATCTTTACGGTCAAAGGAGTATCAATCGGAAGAGTTTTTCCTTCGACTATCTTTCTACGACATGTTCATGGTCGTAAGTCCATTCTGAAACCTTTACCAAGTAAGTTACTTTCACTTAAAGTCGGGGGCTAGATGGCGAGGATCTAATAATCCTCATTTTATCTTTTATCTATAATTCTTATTATGGGTAAATATGATGTCACATAGTCCCAGTAAGTACCCTTATATCTATAAGGAGAGGCCTAACAAGTGATTGTAAGTTCTTCTACAATCACCCCCATAGTCGTAAGCCTTGCTACGACTATATCATGGTCGTAAGTCCTTTCTCGACCACTACATAGTCGTAAGTCCTTCTCATTTTCGCTACCGGTCGTAAGTCCTCTACGACCGGAAAACTACGACCACCTTATAATCAAACCTACTGACGAGTAGGTCCAATTGATTAAGGAATCGAGCGGTCTACACGCACTATTATTCCGCGTATTAATGGTGTGTAAATACCCCATTATCTCTCGGAAGATAATTGCGGATAGGCGTGAAGAAGTCAAGGCGCGGTAATTCTGCCATCATGCGCGTTACTACATTAATTAGGCACATCTCCGCAGAACAAAACGGCTACTTCTTCACGACTATATAAGGGCATCAAACAGAGAGACAAAGGGGACAGAGAAGAACAACGGCAAACAAGGGCTAGTCAAGTAGAAACACAAGCACTATTCTCTGTAATAGTTTTAGTCCTTTGCTAGATCATCAACAATACCATACACACAGGATTAGGGTTATTATTCTCTCCGAGAAGGCTGAACTCGTCTAAACATCCCGTGTCAATCCACTCTGCGTGATCTCATCCTTAGGAGACCCCCCGAATCAAATAATCTTTACGTAAGATCGGTTCTAATACACCGACAAGCTTATTCATGATCGTTTGCGCACCGCTCAATCCAGACTAAAGAGCTATGCAGATCACCGTCGTCGTGAGTTGAGCTTTGAGCCTAATGACTTTGTTTATCTCAAAGTCTCTCCTTTGAAGGGCCATCAACGTTTCGGCGTTAAGGGCAAGTTAGCTCCTCGATATGTCGGTCCCTACCAGTATTATCGAGAAGAAAGGAGCCGTGCCTATAAGTTGGAGTTGCCAGCTACCTTTGGAGGGTACATGATGTTTTCCATGTGTCCCAGCTAAAGAAGTGCCTCTGTGTTCCAATAGAGGAAGCTCCGTTGGAAACTCTCGATGTTCAGGAAGATTTGACCTATCGCGAGCACCCTGTTCGCATACTCGATGAGGCTGAACAAAGAATAAGGAATAGATCCATCAGATTCCTTAAAGTTCAGTGGTCGAACCATTCTGAGGATGAGGCTACTTGGGAAAGGGAAGATCGTCTCCGTGCTGACTATCCATCTTTCTTTACAGAGTGAGCCAAATCTCGGGACGAGATTTTTGTAAAGGGGGGGTTTGTAACAACCCAAATATGGATTTGTATTTCAAATGTATAAAAATGAGGAGAAATTAAAACTTTTCTTGCATCTTGAAGTCTTTGGGAGTTTCTGTAATTCTTGTAAAGGAATTATGGAAATCAAAAATCAAAAACCTCCTTGGCAAAAATATTGTGCCAAACCTCTGTTAATATTTTTCCCGAGTTCTAGGGAGGCTTGGTAACACCTCTGAATTATTTCATAATTTTTAGAAATTATTTGATAATTTTGGAGGCAAGTCAAACCAAGTCAAACCTTGTACAAACTCTAACTCAAACTTTCTAGAATTTCTGGAGAAAAATGCACTGCATAAAAGTATCTGGAAATTTTATGTAAGGTTTATCCTGCAGTCAGTAGCATCTTGTTAAAATTTCATAATTTTTTGAGATTGTTTGCTACCTTAAGTAAATTCCCCAAAAATCAGGTGTTTAATTCAAACCCTAGCTGGTTTTCACTATTCCTTTGGTGCGTGTCAGACTCGGGCTCGAGCCAAGTGACTTGGTTCAGTCAACTAACTGCACCCGGTGCAGTCGCTCGGGTGCGAGTATCGTGGATCGTTGGATCCGAGATCAACGACTCATATGCGTGTGAACGTTCGGACCATCCGAACGTTTCGATCAACGAGAGTCGTTGGATCTTAGATCAATAGCTTGGATTGAAGTGAATGTTCGGACCGGCCGATCGTCCCATTCATTTGAGCCGTCCGATTTGGAGATAACGGCCTGGATTGAAGTGAACGTTCGGACCGTTCCAATCGTCCCGTTCATTGGAACCGTCCGATTTCAATCCAACGGTGGCCGCGTCGTCTCCTTCCTCGAGTCGGAGCTAGCGTGCGGTTGAGTCAAAGCCATGGCGTGCGCAGAACTGGAGCAGCATTGGGTCACCTCGATGACCACCTTTAAACGGCTCTCTCTGCTCGCATTAAATGCCCGTCGTGCACAGCCCTCAAAAGTCCATTGCTCAACTGCTCCCGTCGCTCTCAAGTGCTCTCATGGCAGGTTTGACCCGAGAGGGTTTATTGCCGTTGCTCTCTGTCATTTCCTCTATTTAAGCTCCATTGCTTCCCCTTTGGCTTCCTTTAGCATCTCCGCAACTCTAGCTAGCACTTCAGTGTTTGTTTGAGCTGCATTCATCCGAAACCATTTCGGCCACCATTACCGAGCTTCAAGCTTTCGGTGAAGGCGGTACCACAGTGGCTCTCTCTTTCCATTTCTTGTTCCCTCTGCTCCCTCTTTATTCACTCAAGCTTAACCCTCACTTAATTTCACCTATCTTTATTAGGGCTTGGCTGAATTTGGATTTTCTCTGTTACGGCCGAAGTTCATCCCCTTTCTTCTTCCTCAGCACCGGAGCAGCTCCAACCTCCTCTGTGCCTCTTCCGTGCTCAGGTAGCTCCACATTAGTCCCTAGAAGCTTGGCACATGCTTACTTGAACCGCAGAGCTTCTTTGCATTTTTCGTTTTTCGGCCATTTTTGTCACCTCTGTAAACTCCGGCTTAGTGGCGTTTTAGACCGCCGCAGCTGCGATTTCTGGTCCCATTGTGTGCGCAAAGCTATTGCGGACCCATTTTGGGATTTTGCTCGCACTGCCGTGACCAGAGTTGCCGGCGGTGAGCCTCCTTTCGCCGTTGAGTTGTGTCAGTTGAACTGGGCGCGAACATTTTGAATGTGGTTCGCTGTGGACCATCGATCCTTAGATCAACGGCCCACGATCGCGTGAAAGTTCGAACCATCCGAAGGTGGCGATCCATGTGTGTTGTAAGATTTTAGATCAACGGCTCAGATTCGAGTGAACGTTCGGACCATCCGAACGTCTCGATCCACATGGACCGTTGGATCTAAATCCAACGGTGAACGCATGAGCCGCGCGCGTGGGCCATTGGATTTCGAATCTACGGCTCAGGTTCGCGTGAACATTCGGACCGGTCGAAGGTTCCTTCGTTGTGAGCCGTCCATCTCAAGATCAACGACTCATGTGCGTGTGAACGTTCGGACCATCCGAACGTCTCCAACCACGTGGACCGTTGGATCTAAATCCAACGGCGGGGTTTGTGAGCAGCTTGAGCGCGCGCTGTCCCGTGGACTTGGACCGTTGGATCCAAGATCAACAGTCCAAGTTCGTCCACGTCGATTTAATCTAAGATTTTCCCTAGAGGATTATTTGTCAACTGAAAAATAAAATTAAAATTGTAAAATGCATAACTATTTCATTTTAATCCCTTTTCAGTTGATTCAAATTTTGATAGTTATGTTTTTAACTAAAATTTAATATAAAAATGATTCTAACCTCCTTTTAGCTACATAAATTTTTGCAAAAATTTTAGTTGCAATGAATAGTAGCATTTGGGATTTATAAGGCTGAGCAGATTTGTTTTGCTCATATCTTTTGCATTAAGAATCCAAATTAATTAGTTCTTATTGCTAAATTCCTTATAAATCATGCTCGTGCTGTTGTAAAATTTTCAAAGCATTCGGAGAAAGTTTGATGTTGAGTCTTTTTGTTTTCTTCGTTCTTATCGGTTCTTTTTCGCTTTCTCGTTAGGTTCCGAAGAGCACATTGATAACCTAAGTGATCCTCGGCAACATATTGTACCACAGCCACCAGGCAAGCAGTTCGATCATGTTAATCCCATTATTTTTTAAGTCTAATATATTGATTTCAACTTGTATGTATGCATTGCTATTTTGTTGTTAAATTATGGTTAGTATCCTATAGTTGCATAATCTGTAGGAATTGATTATCCTCTACTACCTGAGCCTAGGTTATTTGCTATGATTTGAGTTCGATGGATGAGCTCTTGTCACTTAGTAGATTGCGAATTGAAATTGCTTAGAAATGCTTAGTTTCGGTAGTAAAGGGCGATCATCGATTTAGTCGATGATCTTGATCACAAATCTAATTATTACTCATTTATGTCCAGCACTTGTGCTTTGTTATTTTGTAAAGTCAAAATCTGAAAATGAAAAATTGATTTGGACTTGGGCAAGTGGTTGGATGGTGGGTTATTGGGTTTGTGGATGTCTTGCCTCAGTCAACAAGGACCGAACATCTTGTGGCACACTCTCCAAGCAATTTTGCGTGCTAACCACGCGAGAGGGATATGGGACCTCTCTTGACTTATTACTTCGGCGTGTGTTATCTCCGAGTCGCAGGAGGTGGGTTGTGTGTGTTGTGTGAAAAAGAAATTGTGTGTTGTGTTGGGTGTGCGGTGGTGGAGATTCCGGTAGGCTCTCCACCTCGAGGGCATCGTAGTTGTCCAAGGCTTTAGCCGTGAGGGGTAGTTGACCGAGGCTTTACGATGACTCCGACACAACGTATGGGTTTCTATCCATACGGGCGGCTCGTAGTTAATACACAATATTGGAAATGTCTCGTAGGACTTAGTCGTGCCGGCATACCTAAGGAAGTGTGCTTAATAGCTTGGCAAAAAGGCGGTCTGGCATGTGGGTACATTGGTACACCCCTGCAGGGATAAAACTATTCGAATAGCCTCGTCCTAGGTTATGGACACGCTTGGTTAGGTTTTGCAAGAGTTAGACTACAACCTTTTATATTAAAATTTGACATGGTTGGTATGAATGGGTAATTCATGCTATTGTTGTGGTGACTATGGGTTTAGTCACTTCCAGGTTTTTGTTGTCATCTATTTATTATTATATTGTTGTCATCATTATTTGAACATTAAAAATAGATTGGTCAACTTGCTTTTAAAAATGTATTACCTTATTGCAAATAAAGATTGCTTTGTGCCGAAAAGGAAACATACAGCCTCAACTTAAATAAGCTTGCATGTAGCATATGTATAGGTCTGTTATTCTACACGTAAGTCTTGCGGAGTACAATTTTTGTACTCATTTGCTTTGCTTAACTATTTGTTGCAGAGGAGGAAGGTGAGCCCCAAGGGCCTCACTTTTGTGAGATGTCTTTGGGGTTTGACGACTAGCTTGGCGGCCTTCGGTTGCCTTGTGGGTTAAAGATACACCGATTGGCTCTTTTGTTTATGGCCATCTTATGGCACTTTTGCTTCATTGTTTATTTTGTATTTATATGTATTTGGCCGGTCGGCCTCTCTTTTGTAATAACTATCCGTTATTTAGATTAACTTCTGGTTTGTTGCTGTGCTTCGGTTCTATGTGAATGAATGGAATTGATGCATTTATTTTGTAAAGGGGTGTGTATACTGCATTTCTGGGAAGTATACATGTCTCGAAGACACGAGTTATTTTGTTTGTGATGCTAGGGTCAATTGGTGACTAAGCATTACAAGCCTAATAATCCGGAGTCCTCATAAATACCATTCCAGAGGTCATACCATACCGGTTTGGCTCTTGAAATAGTACATTCCGTTATCGGCTCATACCAGTGTATAGTTCTGTAGTTTAATATAATAATATATATATAATTTATAAGTATATATATGTTTAATTGTATGCACACTAAATTTCACTTGTAATATTACTACAAATACATACCAGTAGGATCAAATATAACATATACTTGACAACAGTGCTCCCAAGACCATAACTTTCCAACCGCTTATACAAATCTAATGATCTTGTACTCTATGTAAACCTTACGATATTATCTATACTCTATGTAAATCTTACAATACTATCTACAACTTTCATAACATGAAAAAGTCATAAATCTAGACAGAGATATCTCAACCCCCAATGTTCTATAGGTGACCGTAATAACATACAAGGTTAAATATTTCTTTTATACTTCAATACATACTATTAATAGAACTAGCCTATTTGGAAATTAAGCAAAAATTTTGTGGATGGTCATTCATGGGAATATAATGATGACTATAGAGCACGAATTATGTTAAAATAGTAATATTATGTCAAAAAAAAAACAAAGCATGGATGGAAAGGGAATAAAACTTGTGACTGACCACATGATCTCGCTCTAATTCATTTATATATTTGAAAACTCTTGAAAGTTAGGTAACCGATAGCTAAAATGAGAAAATATCCTAACTAATTTGTTTTTTGTGACGCACACTCATACACACAAATCTAACAAAACTTGTAATTTAAAAATACAACTAAAATGTTCAGATTGAAATTCATCAAAATTGACGGACCAAAGTGGTATGTTCCAAATTTTGAGTTCAAAATTTTCAAGTAAAACCGAGAATTATAATGTGAAATTAAGAAATTCTAATGTGATCTGCATTACACTATTTTATATATAACATAGTTAACACAGAATGCATAGGAGCTTCTAAGAAAGAAAAAATAGTTGGAAGGGAATTAAATGCATGGACCCCATGCAATATGTAATGGGAAAGTCAATATCCTGCGCCGAAAACATTATTCTTCTGAATGATAATTCTTGGGCAAAGCTCTTGCCAGTGACCAAGCTGCTTTTATATAAGATCTAAATGTGATATATTTGGAACATGGTTAGATTTGCTATTAATGGGTGGTTATCCAATTCCAAAATTTGAAAGTCCAGTCTGTATGCAGATATATATATAATTGGCCCAATCCACGTCAAATCGAAGTTATCCCCAGTTAATGTGGTATTTTTGGCATATGATTAAACCTGCTAATCGATGATTTTGAAAGTCCGCTCTATATCCAAATAAGACAGGCTAATATATGGACATCTAAATCCAAATTTTGGCAGACGATGGCAATTAAACGAAATGAGAACCTAATTGCAGTCAAGGCATTATAAACACGCCTGAAAAATCTCGCTCTTGCCGTGATCCCGCTCTATTTAATTTATATATTTGAAAATTGCTTTTGTGACGCACACTCGTATACTTACAAATCTAACAAAACTTTACAAAGTTGGTGTTAATGTGGGGGGAGAGAGAGTACCACAAAAGCTAATGCAAGCAAGAAGAAAAAAAAAATGGAGGGAGAGGATGCGACTCGAGCCATTCTTATTGTTTGCTGCACTCCTAGCAAGAGAATGATAATTCTTGGGCAAAGCTCTTGCCGGTGACCAAGCTGCTTTTATATAAGATCTAAATGTGGTATATTTGGAACGTGGTTAGATTTGCTATTAATGGGTGGTTATCCAATTCCAAAATTTGAAAGTCCAGTCTGTAATGTATGCATATATATATATATATATATATATATATAAATCGAAGTTATCCCCAGTTAATGTGGTATTTTTGGCATATGATTAAACCTGCTAATCGATGATTTTGAAAGTCCGCTCTATATCCAAATAAGACACGTACGCTAATATATGGACATCTAAATCCAAATTTTGGCAGACGATGGCAATTAAACGAAATGAGAACCTAATTGCAGTGAAGGCATTATAAACACGCCTGAAAAATCTCCCAATTTGCGATAATCTCCTAAAAATGGCTCTTGGTGCCATGTACGAGTTCGGCGTCTGCGTATCCCACGCAGAAGTACAGCTGCTAACTTTTTATGCTTTAAGATGCACGAAAATTAATTTATTTGGGTACACAGCACATCCATGGCATGCATATTTCTTACTATGCCAGATGGTACACGATAAAAAGAAATAAAAAGAGAGGAAGCAAACTGCCATTTACGGCAACGTAAAAAGAAAAGAAAAGAAGAAGAAAACATTTTCAGGGGCACTTGGAATCGCCCTGGCCGCTCTTCATGTTGTTGTAGCATGGGCATTCTTCCTTGTTGCCGGACGTGCCAGACGGAACACATAGGCACTTCTCGCAGCAGATATTGCAGTACTTCAGGCAAGGTTCTTGGTGCTTGGTTTCTGAGCAGCGGTAGTCGCATTTCTGTGGGCATTCTGCTCGATCATACGCATGCATTCATGCAACAAGAGAAAAAAGGAGCTCCAAATGAGAGGTATTATTCACCAATAAGAAAGACATGAGTGCATGCTCGCATTGGTGATTTGGGAAATGATAAATTTATTTACCTTGTATGGGGACGGAGCCTTCTGCGCCATCCTACGTTACAAATTCATGCATCAATTCGGTGTAGATAATAATGAAAGCCAAGCACAATATAAGAGTTGAAGAATTGCTTTGCTCTTTCACAGCAACCAGACACTAGTATGCTACAACTTACCAGTCGGTAAAACCCTCCATCGGCTCTCCCAGAGACCTCAACCTAAAACATACCAACACATCTATATAGTCAGTATATATCTTGGAACAGAAGTAGAGAGAGACAGAGACAGAGAGAGAGAGAGTACCACAAATGCTAATGCAAGCGAGAAGCAAACAATGGGGAGAAAGCATGCCATGCGAGCCATTCTTCTTTCTTAAGGTACTGTTGCACTCCCAAACGATCGATGTCAATTCTTGTGCAAATGTCTTGCTCCTGACCTACCTATATATATAATGCCTAAATGTGATATATATGGCATGAGACACGGACTGCTAATTGATGGAGATATCCAATTAACTCCAAATATTGAAAGCTGTCCATACATAATTGGTCCAATCCAAAATGTGGTATATTCGGCATTGTACCAGCCAAATTGCACCTTATATTCCTCCTCTCTCACCAGGTCAAGGTTGATATTGCACCTTATAAGCTTGGTTTCCGCACTTGATTTTCACGAGTTTTGCAACATTTAGCCAATTTTATTTTCACGTCATATTTTACCGCCTGGGAATCTTCATTAATTGCGTATTTTATTGCCATAAACAAATAAATATTTAGTAATGGCGCCCTTCCAAATAACAGAAAGAAATAGCAAGCAGGATTTTCGCTGTTGCTCTTCAAAAATTTAAATACAATTGAACCTGCTCAATAAACGTCAATGTAGAATAACCGGAGAATATTCTCAATCACTTGTTCTCGCGCGCTGAAGTAACTCATATAAATGAGACAAGAAAATGTTTATGTTTGCCTGGTTTCTCTTTATTTTATTTTCGAAAAGTCACGGGGAGCAGATCCCCTGATGAACCACAAAGGTTCTGTTCATGTCCTATCTTTCGGTGAGAAGGTAAGTTCGGTAGTAGTCGCTCAACTCTTACGATCTTGGCTACGAATTCGCCAGGCTCGAAACCACGCAATCGTTGAACTGCTTGACAGGTCGTTATCAACCGTGCACGAATACCCAGATGATCTGATTACGAAGATCAATTCCTGCATACACCGAAGAAGAACGCAAGAACAATATAAATAGGCAATCTAAAATTGTGAATAGGAATTGAAATTGTATTGATAAGTGGGGTTCCGAAGAAAAATATCGTTGTTGATCTCGCCGAACAAGAGGACAAAGTATAAACTAGAAAAACTAAACTTCAATCAACAAAACCCACCAAACCCTAAGGGTGGCAGCCACTATGTAAAGGAGGAAGAGAGGGGCAGCGGCCGCGGGTACTGTTCACGCGTGAACTGTACCACATGAACAATGCCAAACCCTAGGTATCCAGTCTGAATTATAAGGCCCGTGGCCCATTAGCATAGGTGGCGCAACACCAAGTTTCTTTACTCAAATATTGCTAAGTGTTGGTCTAAACAACTTGATATATAGTCTTCATACCAGATTCTACTAAGCCTCAAAATATAAATATTCATTCCTTGTATAATCATCTCCATGCTTGGTGCTGCCATCATGTCCATTTAGCTTGCCTCTCGATCCTTGATTTCTAAGTAAAATAATATAACGTGCTTTAGGTAACATCATAGAGTTCATAGAATATGGATGCACTTTGAGAAACGAAGTCACCTGATAATTTAGTTAGCGAGCACGTGTTCTAGTAACTGGTCCTTGCAAATTCGAAGCAGTAGGGATGGTTGTATCAGTGGAAAAGATGTCCTCATCACCCTCCCCTTCTTGAATTAGAGTCGAGGAAGAGTCGTCCTCGACTCAAGGTCATCTTCTGCTCCCAAGTATGGCTTCAAATCTGCAATGTTAAATGTGAGACTAACCCCAAAATCTACCGATAGATCAAGCTTATATGCATTATCATTAATCTTTTCTAACACTTCAGAGTTTACATAGATCGTATTAGGTCAGGTTTTACAATAAGGGGCGAACAGGCTAAAAGATTATATTTCAAAAAAAATAGCAGAAGTGACAACGGAAACAAAAAAAGGTCAGAGCATATCTCTCCACAGGCAAGCGACTGAGGAAACCCGTGTGCATCCGATATTACCCGGTATTTGAAGAAAATATTTATAGCAGAAGATCATATGTTTTTAATTCTGTTTTCTCTTTGAGCTTAAATTTAATGTGTAGATTTAATCTTTGTTTGAGATTTTACAAAGGCATTAATTAGTGCAATGTTTCAAGAATGTCATGTATGCTCATAAAATGCATAATAATTTTATTTAGTAAATTGGAGATGTGACAAACTGTAACATCCCAAAGCTTTGGGTTGTGTTTCAAATGTATGATAATGAGGATAAATTAAAACTTTTGATCCATCCTTCTTGTTATTTGAATTTCTGGAAACTCTTTCTGTAGGATCGTTGATGACAATCAGAGGGGGGTGAATGATTGTTATAGATTTTTCACAGGGCAAACTATAGTAATCTGAAACAAATCTCTTTGATTAACCTTCTTCTCACGTACCAACATTAAGCAGCAATTCCAAGTAAATAATGGACTCAGTTCAATTCAATAAACAATGGATATAATAATCACCAAACGTGACTTAACTCAAACATAACAGCAATACTAATTAATGCATAAACTGATCAGAAGTTAATAATTGAACTCAGCACTACTTTCGGCTGACCAGGACTGCTGGAAGTTCTTGATTCTCACGCAAAAACCTTGGCCATCAAAAACAATCTTGCTAACTCAATGCATGTAAGATCAAGATCATCATCCACATCAAAATCTCATGTACTACTACTAATTCACGTGAGACTAGTCATGAGCATAGTCCTAGCACATTAACTTCCTACAGATTCTCACCAACCGAGATTACCTCCACCCGTACGCCACCACAAGGCTTTTTAATTTCCGCCGACACAGCCTCTATCTTCCACGCAGCGACCGGCCAGAATTTTTGCTGTCGCTCCTGGACGTCGTCTGACAATGACGTGCGGACGCCGCCGTCAATGCGACACGTCGACAGTGCCAGTACTAAATCTCCCCAGCACAAAGATCAGCCGCCGTCGTCCCGTCAAAAAACAGCTACGTTTTCAGCCACCTCTAATACCTCCTTTTTATGCTCGTATAGCCTTCAAACCCTAATTACCCATATACGGCCCAATTACATGGGCTTAATCCATGGGCTTATAACTTAACTACAACATATCATATTTTAGACACCCTAAAATATATCACGTGTCGTAGCCTCCGGACCACACCTCCGTAGCTCTAACACGCTTCATCCATCTTTAATCTCCATGCGCTCCAACTCGAGCTCGGTCGTCTCCTCCAGCATCCTCGACCCTTAGGACTATGACTTCGCTCCAAGCCATCTCCTGGTCACCGCTGTAGATCACGATCGCCTCCGAGTTACCCTGCACATGCAAAGACCAAAGCAATATATTTTTCCGGCACAAGTTCTTTCCAACTTGACCGACATAAGTCCACACAACACGACACGTCTCAAATAATATATGTAAATAATATTGTCAATTATTCATCAACTAAAATATATTAGACTTAGCTACATGGTCTAACAATCTCCCCCTTGATGAATACATTGACAACACTTCAAAATCGAGAGTTGAATTTTTTAAAGAGAAATTTTTATTTTTATTCGAAAAAAAGTTTCAAAGCTGCAAAGCAAAACAGTTCAAAACCACAGTGAAAAACTCCCCCTCAATGCAAGGAAAGCAAATTTCTCCTATTTTCTCCCCCTTTGACAATGTAATCATCAAGAACTTCAGAGAAAAAAAAATTCTAAAACAAAGGAGCAAAAGAGAGTAAAGATCGAGAAGCTTTGTAGATTATCCAAGTCACTTCGTATTGATTTATTAAATTAACCAAGCCATCCTTTTTAGTAGAGCTATCTGGATCATATAAAGTCATATACCATATAGCAATGTCAAAACTAGTCTTTAAAATGATTAAGCAAGTTAAATTAATGACAGGCATCTCATCAATGACAAAGACGATTATAAAGAGCACAATGAGATATCACATTGAAAAGTTAAAGCCTAAAAGTGAAGCAAACTTTAAATTTAGACGAGCTAGCAGTCTCTTATAACAGCCTAATGCTCCACACTCAATTCTTAAGCATGTGGCATGCTTATAGCATACTTCTTTTCAATGGTGGCATGCTTGTAGCATACTTCTTGTCAATTGAGCACATTTTATGCTCCTCTTTTTTTTATATATACATAGATATGTATGGCATGCTTGAAGCATACATCTTGTCATTTGAGCACATTTTATGCTCCTTTTTTTATACATAGATATATATGGCATGCTTGAAGCATACATCTTTTCAATTTTCTCTTTCTTATTTTTTTTTGATAACATGCCAAATTTAGTGAACATAAAAAGACTGTAATTAGAAACATACGAGCTTCCTAGTCAAGATTTAAAAATAAGATTCGCAATCAAGCTAATCTTTTTCAAAGAACATCGCAAGGTACTAACTATAATCAATCTAGTCAAGGTATACCGCCATGTCATATTTTAGTTCAAATGTGGCTAATTAATGATAACTAGTCATGAGCAACGCTACGCCGCACATGAGTAAATATGATAAAGAGAGCTCTATATCTCATTTGATTTAAATGGCTTGAACTTGATTATTTGTTTGACAAGTATAATAAACAAAGCTTCTGAAATTTTTAAATGACAAGCTCCCCCTTAGAATAATCCCATCGGGTGCAACACACCCAACTCACTTCGTAAACGAACAAACCGAGAAGAATCCAAAGGTTTTGTGAAAATGTCTGCCAACTGATGTTCAGTATCTATATGATGAAGCACAACATTCCCTTTATCCACATGATCTCGAAGAAAGTGAAATCTTATATCAATATTGTAATACCTCTTAAATCCAGCTAGGTTGTACCGTTTCGAATGTCTGGGAATATTATTCAAAAACGAGATTTAAAACTTTCCGGAACTGAATCGGTAAAAAGAAAGAAGTCGGAGGGAGTAAAAGAATCAGTTTTCGTCGAATTTTCCAATCAGCGGAGGGTAATTGTTATTTCCGTCAACTGGGCGCATTGTCCGCGACCCAGGAGGCACAAGAGGGGGCCCGGCCAGCCCATGAAGAGGCCGGCCAAAAAGGGGGGGCGCCACTCCCCCCCAAACCCTAGCCGCCACTTCTTTCCTCCCCTCCCCCTTTGGCCGCCTCCTCTCCTCCCCCAAACCGGCCTCCTTGCTGCCTCTTGGTGCCCCTCGCAGCGGTGGTGCCAACTCCGTGATCCCGTCGCTCCTCCTCAAGGTTCTCTCCAACAACTCCGTTCCCGCCGTTCGTGCGTCTTCGGTGGCGGCCCTAGAAGAGAGAAGAGAGGAGAAGGGAGGAGACCGTGTGCAGCGGATCTTCGTCGTCTTACTGGTCTACAAGGGTAATTAGACCTCCGATTCATTGTTTGATTCCATTAGAGTTGAGGATCCGATTGGATTTGTAGTTTCGTTTTGATTCTGTTAATAGATTGATTCTGTCCAGTACGTTGTACCTCGGTTTTGGGCGTCGTAGAGGCCGAATTGGACCTCTGTGTTTTCTAGAGAATTGTTCCTGATTTCGTTAGCTTTCTTTTGGCACCTGGATCACGAATTTTCACTCAGTAGATTAAAAGTTATGACTGTTTTACCACGTACTGCTCTGTCTGTCAGAAATTCTTGGTATAGTCGGTTGCACCTAGGTTTTGATCTAGTTAGAGTCAGAATCAGGTCGGCCACCCAACTAGGTTTACGAAGATAATTTCACCATGTTTCCAGGCTGATAACGATCACTTTATTTGGATCAGTGGTTTAAAAGTTAGAGCCTTTTCTTTAGGGCTGTTCTGAATTCTGGACAGACTGCAGTTATAGTTTTTCATTGGATGGTTAAACCTCTGTATTGGCCGAATTAGAGTTTACCATCAACTAGAGTTTTGTAGCCAGTTAAGTTAATAAAAGATGAGCACTGGTTTCAGGTCTTTTGGACTTACGGTTTTTTATTGGTGCATTTTCTAGTAAAACTGCCAGATTAGGGATAAATGAAATGTTTGGGTAAATTGATCAAAATGAACCTTTTGATTGGTTGGTTTGGCTAGAGATTGTGGGAGGACACGTGTAGCTTTGCCTTATTCGTTTGTCCTCATTTCGATTATTTTATATTGTAGGCGGTGAAGCGGTGAGTGGAGGGGTATCTCAATTACCTCCCAACCCGTTGCAGCGCGGCAGGCAAGTACTTGTATTCTATGATTGATGCAATATGTGATGTGTGAATGAATGAATATATTTGTTCGTATTTGTAGATGAATACCATGTGTTTCTTTTCATTTATGAATACTATTCAATATTTCCATGGAATCACATCATGACATGCATAATTACCTTTGTAAGACCCATCAATTCCAGTATGGGCACTTGAAAATCCCATCAATTCCGAATGGATGCGTGAGTCTACCATTCCAATGTGGGCCACGTTACGTGAGTCCACCATTCCAATGTGGGCCACGTTGGGCGGTCGTATGAAACGTTCTTCATACGATTACTTTAAGTGAACACCGACGGTGTTTCACTCGCTATCTGCAGTATATCTTTTAATATGTCCATTTCCTTCAATGCATCATTCCACTTCATCCATTCATAAATTCGTTTCCAGTAAATGTTCAAATTATGATTGTGATATATTGCTCCTGGAATGTTTGATTGTTACATACAGTTACTTGCTGAGTCTTTGGCTCATTCTTGATTTGATGTTTTATTTAGGTAAATGACAAGGAAGAACGGTTTCATGAAGGGTAGATCAACACGATGCACTCATTACCATAATTCAAAACATTTGAGAACATATTATTGTCTTCTACTTATACCTTGGGTTGAATTGTAATAAGCCAACTTGGCCTTAATTACCATATCTTTCTGAATTGTTTATTTCCATTCTGTTGATTAAACTTGATGATGAATACTGGATTCCGTATAATCTTAATACTTGCTTCACCTTATCATGCGTCTTGATGTTATTCTTTTAATGAGTAGTGGTTGTAGGTGACATCTTGACTTCCTTATAGTCAGGGTGTTACAAATATGCTTAGTTCTTGAATGTTGCACTGGGTTCTTAGCAATACAAATAGCACTAGTATTATCACAGAAAAGTGGAACATTATCAAAAAATTATCCCATAATCTTCAAGTGTGGCTACTATCCAAAGTATTTGTAAACAACAACTAGCGACTACATATTGATTCAATGAGAGATTGAGCAATGAAGATTGTTTTCTAGATGACCATGTAATAAGTGAATTACCCAAAAAATGACATGAGCCAGATGTACTTTTTCTATCAATTCTACAACCTCCAAAATCAGCATCAGCAAAAGATCTTAAACTAATACAGGAAGAAGCAGAAAGCCATATGCCAAAAATTTTGAGTACCATGTAGATACCTGAAAATACGTTTGACAGCTTGTAGATGAGAAACACGTGGGGAAGCTTGAAAACGAGCACATAAACATACAGAGAATTGTATGTCTGGCCTCGAAGCAGTAAGATATAAAAGTGAGCCAATCATGCTTCTATACTCTTTTTGATCAACAGCTTCACCATCTTCATCAGGATCAAGTGTTGAGGCAGCTCCCATAGGTGTCATAATAGGCCTGCAATTTTCCATCCCAAAACGACCTAGAAGATCCTTTGTATACTTACTTTGATGCACAAAAGTTCCCTCATTTGTTTGTTTTATTTGCAGTCCCAAAAAGTAAGTCAACTCTCCCATCATACTCATCTCAAATTCTTTACTCATCGTTGCTGAAAACTCAGTCACCAAAGCATGAGATGCACTCCCAAAATGATATCATCAACATAAATCAGCGAATAATTGATCATTGCCTTCCTTAAGTACAAAGAGAGTTTTATCAACCTTTCCCATGGAAAAACCCTTTACTAATAAAAAGTTTTTCAATCTATCATACCATGCTCTAGGAGCTTGCTTTAACCCATACAAAGCTTTTGACAATTTGATAACATGATTAGGAAACTGTGGATTTTTAAAACCATGTGGTTGCTTAACATAAACCTCCTCATTTATATAGCCATTAAGAAAAGCACTTTTCACATCCATTTGAAATAATCTAAAGCCTTTAGATGCAGCAAAGGCTAACAAAATTCTAATGGCTTCAAATCTAGCAACAGGAGCAAAGGTTTCATCAAAATCTAAACCTTCTATTTGTGAAAAACCTTGAGCAACCAACCTAGCTTTGTTTCTAACAATAACACCATCCTCACTTTGTTTATTTTTAAACACCCATTTAGTTCCTATTATAGAGTGATCAGAAGGAGGTGAAACAAGCTTCCAAACTTTATTACGTTCAAAATTCTCTAATTCTTCATGCATGGCATTGATCCAAGATTCGTCAGTTAATGCATGAGATACATCTTTGGGCTCAAAAGAAGCTACAAAAGCAGAATGAGCATGGGAGTCAGAATCAATAAACCTGGACCTTGTTACTCTTTCGTTTAAATCTCCAATCATTTGTTCAGGTGGATGTCTCTTTTGAATGTGACGAGGAGCTGAAATTTCTGAAGCACCTTCTTGTTCATTTTCTATATATGTAGATGAAGTAGTAGCTTGAGGATGTCCAACTGTAGCCGCAGTAGTAGAAGGTGTAGAAGAAACTACAGGTGGAGAAATAGTAGGAACCATAATCTCATCTTCATCAACAAATATGCTCTCCCCCTGAACATATGCACTTGTACCTGCATCACTTAGACTAGTGCCTGGACTAGCCTCATCAAAAGAAACTTCACAGGTTTCTATTATTTTGTTAGTCTCCAAAACAAGCACACGAAAGCCACGTGAATGAGCAGTGTATCCAAGAAAAATACCATCAGTTGATCTAGCTTCAAATTTATCTAAGTTTCTAGATTTTAACACAAAGCATTTGCACCCAAAAACTCTGAAATGAGATACACTAGGCCTATGCCCAAACCGAAGCTCATATGAAGTTTTACCAAGTTTAGATCTCAAGAACACACGGTTTGAAATATAGCATGCAGTATGTAACACCCTGGCTATTCGGAAGCCAAGATGTCACGCAAAACTATCAAACTACTAAGAATAGCATTAAAGCTGGATTATACAGATTCAATCAACAATAATTTCTAAAGAATGACAATAAACGATCACCAGATTCATGGAAAAGAATGGATAAACAGATATAATACCACGAACAGTCAAGCACTACCAAAGTTGGATTATTACAAATCTGGAAAAAAATTTAACAAGTTGGCTTGACTGAAAGGTAATAATAATTATTCTGATTGGATAAAAGTGAAGTGCAGTGTGCCGAACTACCCCACCAAATCACCTTGTCTTCTCCTCAATTACCTAATTAAAACATACAAAGCAAGGGTGAGTCGAAGACTCAGCAAGTACATACAAGAATAATCAAACATAGAGTGGACAACACAATCCAGTTAAATTAAGAACAAATCTTGGAACACATATATGATTGAATGGAATGAATACATGAATGGATGAAATGAAAGAATGCATTGAAGGAATGGACTAATCACGACTTATATACGGGTATAGCGGTGATACACCGTCAGTGTTCACTTAAGCCCGTACTTCACAAAGCACGGGACCCAATCACCGTATGAAGAACGTTTCATACGGTGTCCAAGTTGCCACATTGGAATGGTGGTCAACACTACCCACATTGGAATGGTGGGTTTTCAAATGCCCATCTTTGGAATTGATGGGTCTTTCAAGTGCCCATCTTGGAATTGATGGGACTTACCAAAAGAATCCACTCCCGTGGTCATAATGAATTTTATGAATGAATATGATGATTTCTCATGGTATGAATGAATAACACACATTGGTGGAAAAGACACATGGCATTCAACAACATGTGTAAACAAGTATGAGTATGCATTCCCACACAACATAATATATCAAGGATGCCACACAAGTTAGTTGCATGTAATGGAATGCAACAACTGAAATGAATGCTAATTCTTTAATCACAAGAATCATCTTCTTGAAATAAAATAAACATCAGGATGGATAGAAAAAGGCATTCACAATTTATCCCAACATCAAGCAAACAATTAGAAACATCACCAAACAGCATAGGGTACTTGCCTTCCGCGATGTGACGTAATAGGAGGACATGAAGATGCCCCTCCACTCACCGCCTCACCGCCTACACAAATGTATAATCGAAATAAGAATAACAAGGTATGACATTGCTACAAGAGCCCTTCCATCCCCTCTATCTCTCCCACCCAAACAACGGGATCAATTTTACCAAGTTTACCCAACAGCCCGATTACCGCTAAACTGGCAGCGATACTAGAAAAATCACCATTAATTATCTGTAACTCCAAAAAACCTAAAACCAGTGCTCACTGAATCTTAACAGATCAGGCTACAAAACATTAGTTGGCGGAATCCCCTGATTCGGCCAAAACAGAGGGCTAATTAATAGCTAAACACAACCCATCTACGTCTGTCCAGAATACAGATCAGAGATAAAGAAAACGGCATAACTTTCAACATATTGATCTAATGAGAATGATTCTTATCAGCTTGGAAAGATAATTTTAAGGGCTAAAATAACTTAGTTGGGTGAAGGTTCTGATTCGGCCCCTAATTTGAACAAAATCGAGGGACAAACCTACTGACCTCAGTTTTCAGACAGACTGGACAGTTCGTAATCAAAAATTCATATCTCCCAAACTACATATTGGATTTTCTTGATCTCGGTACCAAAAGAAATCTAACGTTCCCAGGCATAAAACTCTAGAAGGGCACAAGCCCAGATTCGGCCTCTACAGTAGTCTAAACAATAGATGAAAGCACTAACAATTACCTGCCCAAAATTCAGAAGAGTGGTAAAGAAAATATCATAACTTTCATTATACAGATCCAATGGAGATGATCTTTATCAGCTTTGAAAGATAATTTAAAGGGCTATAATAACTTATTCGGGTGGAGGTTCTGGAAATACCTCTAACTAAATCAAAACTTAGGATCAAGCCGACAGATCTTTCTCGTCAGACAGACAGAACAGCGCGCACTAAAAAAATCATATCTCCTAAACCGTAAGGCGGAATCACGTGATCTCGGTGGCTATGGAAATCTAAGAACAATACCTACAACTTTCTAAGAGATGGACAGGACAGAAAACGAATGAATCGTACCCAAAATCGACGTACAAGGCGGTGCACAGCAAGAGGGAAGGGGGGCGGCGGCTCCAAAGGGGGGAGGGGGAGAGAAATGTGGAGTTTAGGGTTTGGGGGGTGGGAACCCCCCTCTTATGGCCAGCCACCACATGGGCCCCTCCTGGGCCGTGGCCCAGGCCCAGGTTGCCGTGAAATAACAGAAAACCCCCCGGTGAAAAGATGATTCTGGTTTTTTGATTAGCTCCATCTTCCGAAACTTTTTCTAATAAGCCGAATCACCTTCGGGGTATTACACAGTAGATATAGCTTCAGCCCAAAATTTCCTTGGAGTTTTATATTCATCTAGCATTGTTCTAGCCATCTCAACCAAATTCCTTTCAACTACACCGTTTTGTTGTTGCATGGGCTTAATCCATGGGCTTATAACTTAACTACAACATATCATATTTTAGACACCCTAAAATATAT